>CAMZMU010000046.1:52284795-53484795 GCA_947311845.1 Poa pratensis
ACATCCAGGTATTTTTTTTCCCGGAATATTTTGAAGCTTCGAAATCAGGTTTTCAAAAATAATTCAAAACGGGCTACCTGTAACCTGTGCTCCATTACGACTATTCGCACATAAACAGAACTTGTTTTAGTACGATTAATTATTACTCTTTTTTTTTTTACTAAGTGGTAGATCCGATGGAGGCAGATAGAACAGGACGGAGAACTGTAGCTATGTGATGGAGGTGTCTGAACTCTGAAGGCACTGTCCACAGCACAAAAGCCACAGCGACATAATCTAGGATTTGAAGCTTTGGTTTGGGATGCAAGAGTGGTCACATAATAAATGGACGATGTAGATACTAACTGAAGCAGATGAACAAACAAGTGCTCACTAATTCGAGCTAGACGGTCACATCGTTTCGCTGCTAACACAAAACTGGAGGAGCACATTATATTGTATAGCAATGCAACGGTAAATGTTGGGTCAAACAGAATGAGTTTCCGTTGACTAATTTGCAATATGGGATGTGAAGATCCTTTAAGGATCCTGAATAGTTTCCTAGGCAGCTACATTTGCTAGCCACAGTAATAGAGAACTACTAGCTACTAGCACACCTCAACCATGAATTGACCACAACTGAATGCCGCAGAAGATTTCTAAATCTCCCATTACGTTTACATCACTACTAATCTTTTGAGTTGAAAGTGGCAAGACATCTACTTATACTACTCTGCATACAGAACAATTTAATACCACGTACTCCGAAATGGTCAAAGACTAACTATTTTGCAATCACAAGGAACCTGCACCGGAAAGTTCAAAAAAAAAAACTCACCGGAGGAGAGAAGCCAAGGGTGCCGGGAACTCCAAGGGGATGACGTCGTTGAGCCCGCTGATGGTGTTGTCGAAGTGCGGGGTGGGTCCGACTTGGGCTTCGTAGTCGGCGATGGCGGAGGCGGCAAGGGCGTGGATTTCTCCGAGGGACTGCCGCTCCGCTTCGGAGAGGGTGGGGCCGTGGTAGTCGAGGCGCGCCGCGTACATGTCCGCGAGGTCGGTGCAGTACTCGTCGAGCCGCAACTCGAGTTCCATCACCGCCGACATGTCCTCCACCTGTTTCCGCAGCACCTCGACTTCGCCTTCTGTTTTATCTGAATGTCTTCCTAGCATCTTCACCTTGTACAACCCTTCCTGGATCTTCGCATCCACCAGCGCCTTCGCATCCGCGGGCGTACTCTGCGATGCGTGACATGAACGTGAAAACCCTAGTCCCTTGATTTTGACCACCCAGATAGATCAGCAATCGTGTACCTTAGTGGTCTCCTGATCAGCAGTCGATGATTCGCTGGGTCCGAGGTGAGGGGGAGGAAGGCATAGCATGGAAACCTCGCCGCCGCCGGCCGCCGATGCCGCCATCTTTGGGGGAAGCGAGAGAGAAGGGGAATTTCTCTTGCCACAGTTTTTTTTTTTAAACTAGAACAATATCACTAACTATATGAAAGCTGAGCGATTTCTCGCTCTCTCAGCGATCGTGCTACTGTTCATCACTGTTCCTAGGAACAGTATTGAACCGTGCTTCGATCCGAGCTGTCCGTCGGCGATCGGACGGTCCATAGAACACCCCATGACGCTTTTGCAAAAAACGCCCTTCACAGACCCACAAAACAAACCCGCAGTCCACAGTTTCACGAGGAGAAGGACCTACATTAAATTACAACAAACCCGAAGGACTTTTCTACAAAAACGTCCAGAGCGCCCCCCTCCCCTCCTTCTTCTCCCGCGACGCCGGAATCGCCGCGCCGCCGCCGACGCGCGCCCTCGCCGCTCCGGTGCTCCCCGTCCAGATCGACGGACACGGCGGTCTCTGCCGTCCGCGCCTCCGCCTCCTCGCTGAGCTTCGCGTCCCGAAACGCCGCCACCTCGCCGGAATCGTCGCCGAGGCGCTCGCAGCCCGCCGCCGCGTCCGCAGGCCGCAACCGCCGCTCCGGCGACCTACAGGCGGCGGCGCCGCCACCCCTGCGTTGCCCGCGTCGAGGCGCGTCCAGTGCGCCCGCCTGCGCATCTTGACTGGCCGTCGTTCGACGCCGGCGTCCGCGCCGCCGCCGCGGCAGCTCCGCCCGTGAACAACGTCATCCTGACGTCACCACGGACCTGGGTTCAGCAGTGGGCCGTCCGCTGGGCCGGCCTGCTTGTTGGGCGCCTGCCTCAGCCCGCTTTTTTTTCCATCCTGTTTTTTTTATTTTCCAACACTTTTGAAACATCTGAAATATAAGTCCTAATCAATTCAAACAAATTTCCAAATATTCGCAAAAAACAAAGTAGTCATTCTAAATACTTTGTGACCTTTTTCAAGTTATTTCAAATCTTGCAAAGGTCAAATCGTACATAAAACTTCATTTGACATCTTCGCGTCATTTCAAAAAAAATATAGATTTCAAAGTTTCCTTTTAAAAATACTTAATTCAGACCAATTTCTAAAAAAATTGTAAAAAAACAAAATAGTCATTCCAAATACCTTGGAACCTTTTCCAAATTATTTCAAACCTTTGAAATTCCAAATAATATAGACCATCTTATGTAAACAAATTCAAAAAAATGACAAATATTACAAAATCAATATCTTCATATCTATCCATCGCAAAAATATCAACAACATTTCAGAATGATCAAAAAAATACGTGCTAACTTTTGGTGGCAAAATGCAAACATATTTGAACATTTCAAATTGATACACATTTAAAAACAAACTAAATACATTTCCTCTAATTATGTGAAGGTAAAATTAATATGTACTCACACAATGCATTTTCTTTACTTATGGAGTTCAATTACATACTTATGGCAAAATAAATACATATTTCACCAAATCAATTAGCTCAATATTCCAAACTACCCTAAAATACAACAAGATGGCTATAACAAAGTGCTTACTACTCTACAATATATCGACATGCTCAAAAAAACGAATGCTAAAAATGTCTGGAGAAAACAAACATGTTTTAATATTTTCAACTGGTGAATATTCGGATAAAATCTAATTGCCCTTCCTCTAATTACGTTGAGTTACATATATTAAATGCTCACACAATGCACTTCCTCCAATTGTGATCTCAAATTGAACATTTCAATTTGGTAAATATTTGGAAGTAATATGCACTCCCTCTAATTATATGAAGTTCAATTGAATAAATGTGCATTCCCACAGATGGAATTCAATTAACTATTGATAAAAAAATAGAAACATTTTCCAACCATTTCGATTTTAAATGTACCAACATGCTCACAAAAAATAAATGTGAACGATTTAAGTCAACATACCAACATTTTCTGACATTTCCAATTGCTTAATATTCCGATGTTCCACAAAATATAACGCAAATGCTCAAAACAAAAAAAAACCCAAAATACTCATAGCAAATTACAAATATATTTCAACATTTTGGATTTTCCTTATTTCAATTAAATATTGACACCAAAATACAGACATACTCGAGCATTTCAAACTACTAAATATTTGAATATCATACACAATATATCCGAAATGCACCCAGAATAATGCTACCTATTCATAACAAAATAAAAACATGTTTGAACATTCAAATTTGGCCAACATTTTGGTGAACAAAAAAAAATATTTTACAAAAAAAAACACCAACGACGTGGCGTGACGTAAAAACATGTTTGAACTTTCAAATTTAGCCAACATTTTGGTGAACAAAAAAAAATATTTTACAAAAAAAAACACCAAGGGCGCGGGTGGGCATTTCAATAGATTTCAAACCTAAACGATTTTTCAATGTCTAAATTCTGAAATTTGAATTTTACCGCGCACCTGCGCCGTACAAATTTGCATATTTTAATAATTACATTACCAACGATTTTGAGACATTTCAAATGCATTTTCCTATTCTCAATTAAATTTTGACGCCGAAATGCAAACATGTAATTTCGAATACTCAAATTTTGTCGCCGTTTGGAGGTAATTCAAATGCATTTCCTCCAATTTCAAGTAAATATTGCCGCCGAAATACAACCATGCTCGAACATTTCAAAATACCAACTATTTGAATATTGCACAACATATTAAAAAAATGCTCACAAAAAATGCTACCTGCTCATAACAAAATAAAAATACATATTTCCAAATCCCAATTTGGTCAACATTTGGGCGAATATTCCGATATTCAACAAAATATACCGAAAATGCTAAAACAAAAACACTATACACTTATAGCAAAATACAAATATTTTTTGACATTACAATTTGCCCAATATTTCGACATCATACGCATAACCTTTCCCCAAATGTGCAATCAAATTCAAAAGAATTTTCCTAATTTTAATTAAATAATGACACCGAAATTAAAACATGTCTGAACATTACACATCACCAAATATTTCAATATTCCACGAAAAAAATCAAAAATGCTCACAAATAAATGTTAACTATTCGTAACAAAATAAAAACATGTTTGCACATTCCAAATTCACAAACATTTGGCTGAATAAAAAAAATTGCACATAAAATCTCACCAACGGCGTGGCGTGACGCCACGCCAAAATTCAACTAGTATACCACTAAACCTGGTGCGTAGCGAGATATAGCTAGCAACCAAACCAGAAACAAACGCTGGTGCGTCCTCCAGCCAGAGTGAGTTCAGCGCACCAGCGCCATTGCCATACCGAGCGATGGCGTGGGCGGCCTTATTACAAGAGCGGCGACAGAAAGAAAATTCAAAAACATCAAAGGCCGAGTAGCATAAGCTCCTAGCTTCACGATAGAGGACACCGATGTCTGCCCTGTCACAACTCACATTCACCTGACTTGAGTGCATTCACCAGGTCTGTACCACGCCATCGCTCAGTATGTCACATACTGTGCATTCACCTGATAGAGGACACCGATGTTCCCGATGTTTTGCCACAGTTTCTGTACCAACAAGCGTCCGCGTCTGGCTGGAGCCCATATAACCCTATCTTTTGCGGGATTTACGGAGTGACGTCCACGCCAGAGGCAGGCCGGCCATTGTGCAGCCCATTTACCGCATCTCGTATTTCCCTTTTTTTCCTTGTATAAATGTGTATTATATGAAAGAACACATGTACTCCCTCCATTTTTAAATATAAGCCTATTTTTTAGTTTTTTCCTGATTTGTACGTACCTACACGTTATAGTGCATAGTTTACTCATTTTGTTCCTTATTTGGTTCGTATGGAATGTCTAAAACATCTTCTATTATGGAACTGAGGGAGTATTCATGTAATGGTATGATGTATGTTCCATGGCAATATATTACGGAATGGATGTGGATAGTTAGGTAAGTATGGTGCCTGTTTTAAGTAAGATAATTGACTTATGCATATGAGAACAAGAGGAAGTCCTCCCAGAAGTTTGGATGTACTGACGAATGTTGAAGAAGAAGGGACTCGTCTTAATGTCCCCGTGGGGATTCAATTAGGGGCGCTCCACACTATTGAACCATACAAAAAAACATAGGACACCCTATACACCGAGCGAATGGAGTACAAAGTCAGGACATCCAAAAAAAGTTGCAAAACATGCATCCACAGAGCATAGAAAGCGGACATCCAAAAGCCAAATTAAGGCCGTGCAAAAACATGCACTCATGGCATAACAAAGACACCTCCATGTAATTTTTTATTCAAGGCCATAGAAAAGAGAACTATGATTTTGCATCCATCAGACCAACAAAGATCAAATATTTAGACCTATTTTAGGCCTTGTTTGGAACTAGTGTATTTTTGGAAATTGGTTGGGATTCCGTTTGTTTAAAAATTGTTTAAATATAGTTTTTGTTCACCTACCATTTGTTTTGGTATTCAAATCGTTCAAACATATTTTCTATTCAAATATAGTTTCCGTTCACCTACCATGTTTAATTAAAGTTCTGGTATCCCAAGTTTAAAATTGTTCAAATTATAGTTTCTATCCACCTACCATTTTTCATAATGGAAATCGTACAAATATATTTTCTTTTCTTTTTTAAAACCATAGACACCACACCTTCTTCTTTAATTTTCAATCACTACTTGACCATAAAATGAACACGGGCCATCAATATAAGTATTCCTTTCATTACACAATTGAGTACTTAAATTTGTTAGAGACGTAGATAGATTCCTTATTGTCTTGTTTCCCACGTTCAAGTCAATCTATATATTTCTTCTTCCTGTTACGTTCAAGTAAAAAATGTTGATTTCAAAAAAAAAAGTTCACTTGTCGAGAAAAGGTTCACGGGTTTGAAAAGAATTCATGGTGGTTCGGGAAAATGTTCATGCGTTCGAAATAATCTTCATTGGGGTTTAAAAAGGTTAACTATTTTAAAAATATATGTTCAATTGTTCATAGATTCGGAAAAATGTTCACGGAGTTCAAAAAATATTCACGGCGTTTCAACTAAATGTTCATGGGTTTGAAAAAGAGTATTTTCAAGTTTTGGAAAAAAATGTTCAGAAGCTTAAACTATATTGAAATAACTGATGGATCCTTCCATAATATAGTACATTTTTTGTCTAGGGGATACTCAAAGATGCAAGTTGCTGCTCTTCTTATGAGGAACAAAACTCCACATTGGCAGTTGGCACATACCACGTGGCTGTTGTTTTTTGAGTCACCACGTACTCCCTCCGTTACCAAAGGTGGCTTATAAAGTGAGTTAAAAAAATGTTTTCTGACTTTGATAAAGTATATATAAAAATATGGAGATTTACATTATCAAATCAATATCAATATATTCACCATAGGATATATTTTCATAATATATTTACTTCACATTTTAATTGTTGATATGTTTATATCTATATTTGATCAAACATAGAAATTGTTGACTATGTAAGTGAGTTTATACGCCACCTATTTAAAAAAAGAGTAGTTTTTATTGGGTTGCGTGCACGGAAATTTAATTTTTTCGTCCAACATACTACGCAACATGCCAAGATCAACTATGAAGATACATGCGAATACGAAGATCCAAAGATCTAGATTGAATACGTTACCAACACCGAAGTTGCGGAAGAAGCGTTGATGACGTAGTTGATGTAGCCTGTCGCCGTCTCCCTCAACCAAGCCTGGTAGAGAGATTCTGGCGCCTCCTCCTCCTCGCCTTGTCACCTTGATCCAGCAGAATGAGGGTCAACCGTTGAGATCAACGGATCACCCCTCCAAGAGCTTGCATGCGTATGCCGGGAAAGGTTCAGCAGGGCATCGCCGTCCAAGCTTGAAGCACTACTGGTGTATATGAAGGTGGAGATCTCAACACATGAGAAGGAGAGAGAGAGGTTAGATCTAGTTTAATCGGATAGGTTGCCTCTAATTGGAGGTTCCTCTAATCCAACTAGAATAGCTCTAAACTTGAGAGTCAATTGTGTGTATCTTGTGTGTCCTCCAAATAGGAGGGGGTGGGGTTTATATAGATGGCCCAAGGGGTAGAGGGACTTGGGCAAAGGAAAGCTTTCCTAGTCCAAGTCGGTTTGGGAGGGAGGACTTGGAGTTGGACTCCAACTCCCCTCCCCACCGCCTCTACCACCGTTGCCGTCCTAGGTGGGGCCCGCCTAGGCCGCACCGACCTAGTGGGGTGGGGCCCCCCTAGGCCGGTCGCCCCTGGCCACCACCCACCGCCGCCTCCCCCATGGGCCCCAAGGGCCCATTAGGGTTTCGGCTGGGGGAGCCTTCCCCCCACAGCGCCTTGGCCCACCACCACTAGGTGGTGCGGCTACCTTAGTACCTTGGTGGGCCCCTAGGTCCCATCTTGGCAGCCCCATGGTGGGCTCCAATTTTTATTTTAATATTTTCCATATTTTTTTATTAATTAATTAAATTAATATTTAATTAAATAATATTTTATCTAATTAATTCTCATTTGAATATTTCCTTTTTACAGAATATTTCACTGAATTAATTACCTATCATATAAAACACTTTTATATGATCCGGGACACCCAGTGTCTGCTGACAAAATACTCGGATAAATATTTTTCTTATATAAACCCTCGGAATAAATTCCGACCGTGATAGTAACTTCTATCATATCACAATCTCTCCGATAAAACCATATCTATCACGCATAAACTATTCCGGTGATACTCTCTCCATGTTCCAGACCAACCATAATACACAACTAACCAATCCTAGTTTAAGCGTGTCTACCCTACAGGTTCGATAACGTGTAGCTATAATTGGATATCCAATCACCGGCCAGGGTCAGGTCCGTGGACAACCTGAATAACTGCTACCGTTATGCGAAGACACTATGTTGAACCTACTGGCTATTTAATATATCATTCCCATTACTCGCGATACCAAAACTTCACCCGAGATATAGATCCGTGGATGATACCATGAATCACTCATTTGATTCATTACATCTTTGTCTATCTCGTTAACCGGTAAGTTCCCTTTACTTGTTTCCATATTATAATGTCCCACATGGTGTAACTTCACCACACATTATCTGCAGAAAATAATGGATACTATTTAATACCAAGTGGGCCCAGGGCGTATCTCTCTAATCACCGAGGAGTACCGAGGAGTAATTTCCTATCTCGGAACATTAGGATATACGCACACCTTTGTAATCACCCAGTGACTGCCGTTATGATCACCCATTTACGGCCGTAACGGTAGACAGTACCAAAGTAATTATTCCAGCATGCATAACCCTAATAACCTCATGGTTACAGGACATGTTATATAATAACCTTACTGTGATAAAGCTAAGGACAAAAAGACATTTTAACGGAATCTCTTAGCATACCAAAACTTGGGTCTACCCGGCCATATTGTTATCCAACAATATGCCATTCATTGATGCTGACATATACAATGTCCATGACCAGGAAATTAGTCCGTGAAAGAACTAGGGTACATTTTACGTGTTCATGTTTCTCTACACGTGCGAGTGAGCTTTCCTCTGAATCTCACATTCAGGAGCCACTGCCGTTATAGCATAGAGAACATAAATCATAATTATTGAATCAGATGTATAAATACATTGCCTTTTGGGCATACATCCAACAGTTTTTTACTAGCACTGATCACCACGCAGTAGTTTTTATAGTTCCTCGGCTGAAATTTCGTTCAGTACAAGTAGAAGTGCCATCAGTGATGGCATCGAACGTCAGACGGCCTGGCTCCCGTGTCGCTCCCGTGTGGGCGACCCGTCCTAACCTAACCTCCTCTCCGGCGACCTCTCCTCCTCGCCGTCATCGGTGGCGGCCGGCGGCGGCGGCGGTGGGGTGTCCAGCCACCCCTCCTCCTCTCCTCTCTCTCCGCCGTTCTCTCCGTTGACCGCTGCATCTAGCCCAGCTGCTCCTGAAATTCCTGCTCCTCTTCTCGTTGCCCTCCGACGTGGATGGGGTCTTGGCAGTGACGTGATGGAGGCCGCCGGTGCTCTCTCCGGTTGAGGCTGCTGGTGGCTTCCTTCCCCGCGTGGATCTGGGAGGGCCCAGATCTGGCGCGACGGGCTTCGTCGTAGTGCTCCCCTGCTCGGGTGCAGGGGTTTGCGTGCTGGCCGCCCGAGCTGTCCCTGTTGCTCGTCTTCCTTTCAGAGCGGTGTGTTCTTTCATGTTGGAGCTGTGGTTCTCCAGATGCGCTGCCATGGTTCCGCGGTTCTCGCCGGCAGATAGTGTGGATGGGGGTTCTTGGAGGTGCTGCTTGCGTGGTAACCGGGTCGGCTGGCTTTACGTGGGTGGGCCGTTACCTCATGGTGGCGGGCGAGGTTGGTTCTCTCGGACGCCGGAGCGATGGCTCCGGGCTGGTGGACGCTCCGGTGGTTTTTCGGCAAGCCCCGTGGCGGCGGTGTTGGTCGTGTGGGCGACTTGAATGACGACGGTTGAAGTTCCTGGCGAGGTCGGCGAGGGCGCCGTTCCTTGCCCAGATTCTGATCTGGAGGCTCTATGGCAGTCATGGTGTCCCCTGCCCTTCGCGGTGGGGGTTGGAGTTGGTGACCCTTGTCGATGGGTAGGTGGGGATCGGACCGAGCGAAAGCTCAAGCCATCATTGACGCCGGTGTCGGCGACGCCCGTGGGCGCCGCTTTCCCTCTTGGGGGCGACACTTTGGTTCCACCTCACCTCCCTCGTGTATTCTCCGGGTGAAGACCCTGGTCTTTGACCCGACAGTGGCGACGCTTCTACGTCGTGACCTCCTTGGAAGCACCGTCTTGGAGCAGGGGTCTCCTCTCTTCGCCATGGCTGTTTGAGCACAAAGCTGGTGCCTTTTCGCAGCCGACGATCTGAAGTGATGTTGTCTTGTTCCTGTGTGTGGTGGAGGCACAACCTGCGGACATGGTGGTCCGATCTCGCCCCTTTGGTGGCTGGTCGTTTTACGCAAGGGTTTGGTGCTCGCTGCTGGCGGTGTTGTCCGATCCCGCCTCTCTGGTGGCTGGCCGTTCTACGCAAGGGTTTGGTGCTCGCCACTTTTGATGTTGCGGCTTTCGTTCGGCGCTGTGATGCTCGGCATCCTCTCCTTCGTCTCGACGTCTGCTGGAGGCTCTGATCTTTCGTCTCCTGCTTTCCTCTCCGATGTCAAGCTCTGTGCTAGTTGTGGTGGTGTCTTCGCTGGTGGTCCGATCCTGCCTCTTGGCTGGCCGTTTTACGCAAGGATTTGGTGCTCGGCATAGTGTAGCCGCTTTTCTTATAGCTTGTCCTTGGTCGGCTTTGTTAGAGGTTCTCCTCAACACCTTGTTTCGTCTGTAATTGCCGTGTAAAAATCTGAGCTTTGTTAATTCAAAGCTGGGCATTATTGCCTTCTCTACTCTCTATCTCTACTATCTAAAAAGCACGAAGTGTCCCTTCGTCAAGCCTCTCGCTTTGTTTTTTTTCTCCACGCATGTTTTCTTCATCAAGCCTCACGGTTTTTTTTCCCGCTCCGTCAAAATCAAATCTCGCTAAGGAAACTCTTTACGGTAATGCATCAATCAGCAATTATTACACACGTCAGTCAAATCTCCCTAATCTAGCCAATCAGCATTAAAACGTACAGGTCAATCAAATGATTGCATGGAGCAAAACCTACCAAAAATGTCGGTAATTATTATTAAATGTCACTAATTACAGGCTGAATTCCAATCAACGGAAGATTGCATGGAGCGAAACCTACCAATACTGTCTCACAAACCAATAATAATATGCCACTAATTATTTCTATGCCAGTTTTCGGACTCACTCCCTCGCGTCCTGTCATCGCGTTCCGTTCATCGCTCCAAGCCTACCACCACATACCCTAATTATCTCCCGAAAACCACACGCCCTCTAGCATCGTCGCCCGTCATCAGCGCGTCCAAGATCCTGCCCCGACCCTTCTACTGCTGCCGCAGTGCCGCCTATACCCTCAAAAGCTAGGACCCCAGCGCTACCACGTCACCACTGTAGCCGACGAAGCCCCCAACGCCGCCACGCCGCCCGCGCAATCACCACCAACTCCTCAGTGGTCACTCTGCCCCGCATCGGTGACATGAACAGGAAGAAGGACCCCACCAAGTTCACGATTACAGGTAATCCCCCGATTTCGCAGCGGCCTACGGCGAGGTCACCACCTCCGGCCGTTGGAATTGAGGTCCCCATTTTCTTCTCCCAGCCCCGGATATTCCTCCGCCGCCAAGTCTTACTCGGACAAACAATTATCATGTTCAGAAATAGAACTCCACAGAATTTGCGTCTGCGTCCATTGATTCCAAGGGAGACGCAACATATGCAGCTAGCAGGACCCATCATATCCGTTTGCGTCCAAGATCTGCGTGAGTTATTTGTTTGATTGGTTTCCCTTGGATGGCATGGTTTTCTTGCTGCAATGCATAGGATTCAGACATTAGATTAGTTTCAGTTTGTTTAACAGCTGGGTCACGCGTCTCTTTGGATGGCATATGTTCTACACTGCAAGCGGTTCCTTAGATGGCATTCGATCGGACATCGAGTTGTATAGACAAGTTAGAAGCTTATTGTCCTAGGGTTGTTTCCACGGGCTAGACCGTGTGTTTTGTGTATTTTCTATGATCTAACAACCTGTAAACCTTGAACACTTGTCCCCCAAGCAGGGCATGACATTCATGCCCTGTTAGTTACATGTTATTTCATTTTGATTCACCTTGATTTTTCTGGTGCAGGTTGATGGACGGTATGAAATAGTAGGGAAAAGCGAGGCCACAATGAGTTCTACGATATTAAGCTATGACTTCTCAAGCAATTTAGGCTCGAGCAATTTTTTTTTATAACTCAGTTATGCATGTACTCCTGAAGAAATATGAACTTATAGAATGTACCTAAAGGTATGAATGAGTTATAGAATTTTTTGTACTTAAATGTTGTTTAGAGTGTCCTCTAAGCTCTGTACAATATTTCCCATCTTATTCACAATTGCTCTTTTTCAGAAAAGCATGACCTGAATATTGACATGCTCATTTCTCTTCTACCGGTAGCTTCTTGGCAGCCACATCTCGACCACCACGCGGTGTTGTGGCCATGGATATGGACCAGGGTGAAAGGGAGCCGGCGCTGGGCAGAAGTATAAGAAGCTGGTGCCACCGGCAGTAGAGGGTCATCGTGGTAGTTTTTTAGTGGTGGCTCGTGGCCACGAGGGAGGTTAGTTAGGTGATCTGATCATCTGTGTGATTTTCAGAGATTTTACACTTTCTGGCTTTCAACCAACAGTTGTTTTGCATGAATATAATGCACTCTAGAATATTACATTTTATGGGGGAATCTTATCTTTAATAAAACGTTATTTATTTTCCCTCAGGAGTCTGGACTGATGCATACAATGCTTGATGCACTATTCAGTTTCACGAGGTAGGAACTTCCCATCTGAATTGGCATTTAGCTAACTAGATCTTATCTTTTGCTTTGGGTGTTGATACAAAGTTACAAACATGACTTCACTTCTGATTGGAAGCCATAAAATCTGCATAAATGGTATATATAGCTGCATAATTGGTTAAATTTCATATGTCCTTTGCTAGGCTATTTGTTAGTTGTAATTTTTCATTGCCTCCTTGAATTGACTTCTTCTTCTACTATTTTTTTGTCTTTGTATTTCTTATCTCCTATATTTGCAATTTTGTACATAGAAGACAATTATTTTCATCCGCTTAATAGTTCCTAACTCGTAAGCATGCAGGAGGATGACGATGCTATGACCGCTTGGTGCAGAACTGAAAGCAGGCTGTTACTATAGTTCGAAAGAGCGTTACAAAGGGGTGTAACGGAGGGTGCGGGAATGCAGGCGCGAAGTGTCGTGCACTTATAGTACAGACGACAGAGGACATAGCGAGTGGAAAGCAATAACCTCAAATTTGAATTTAGGATTCATGGCAATGCCAGTCCGTGATGATCAAAGGAATGTAATGTAAGAGTGCATTCTCCGGGTCTCTATAACCTGGGCAGTTTGATTGTGAACATGTTTGATTGCGTGTGGACTGGGTCGGCCTGACAAAATCTCAGTAATAGTTATCCAAAGTCATCCGTGATCTCAGTTGTGGAGGGAAACGAAAGGAACACATTGTGATACTGAAATCATATTTTTGTAGCAACTATCAACCATAATTTTTGGTTTGGTCATTTTTGTCTCCTCCTATACCAACGAGAAACTACTTTACGCGAGTTCATGAGAATATTTTGTTCTCTCCCGTTGCAACGCACGGGCAATTTCTTCTACTATCTAAAAGGTACGATTCGTTCCTTCGTCAAGCCTCTCAGACTTTCGTCAACACGGTTTTTTCCGCACCTGTTTTTCCCCGCTTCGGTTTTTTCCCACCACATCAATGACAAATCAAATCTCGGTACGGTAATCCATCAATCTCTATCTTCTCTTCTCTATCTCTATCTCTTCTCTATACTATCTAAAAGGTACGATTCGTTCCTTCGTCAAGCCTCTCAGACTTTCGTCAACACGGTTTTTTTCCCGCACCGGTTTTTCCCCGCTTCGGTTTTTTCCCGCACCGGTTTTTCCCCGCTTCGGTTTTTTCCCACCACATCAATGCCAAATCAAATCTCGGTACGGTAATCCATCAATCAGCATTAAAACACTAATTATTCCAAGGTTAACAAAGCGTATAGATCAAACCTACCAAAATTGTCCCTAATAATTATTAAATGACACTAATTAAAGGTTGGATTACATGCCACTAATTATATCTCTTCTCTATCTCTATCTCTATCTCTATCTCTATCTCTATCTTCTCTATCTTTATCTCTTCCCTATCTCTATCTCTATCACTATCTCTATCTCTATCTCTCTACTATCTAAAAGGTATGATTCGTTCCTTCGTCAAGCCTCTCAGACTTTCGTCAACACGGTTTTTTCCCGCACCGGTTTTTCCCCGCTTCGGTTTTTTCCCACCACATCAATGCCAAATCAAATCTCGGTACGGTAATCCATCAATCAACATTAAAACACTAATTATTCCAAGGTTAACAAAGCGTACAGATCAAACGTACCAAAACTATCCCTAATAATTATTAAATGACACTAATTAAAGGCTAGATTACATGCCACTAATTATATAGGTAAACGGCCATGGTGTGGTATTACGTGGCCGTTTTATGTTTTAGCCCCTCACAAGTCTCGATATCAACCCGCAGTCCTTATCCTCTCTGTTCACACAAAAATCTAATCGACCTCGAGGCCGGCGGATGGAGGCGCTGAGTCGGGCTTGCCGGCAGAGAAGGCAAGCTGGGATCAGGAGCTGGGCGGAGGTGGCGGTGGGATGGATGTGAGAGCGCGCTGCGTCGCTGCCAGCCACGCGCCGGAGCAGGACCCCGCACGCTGCCGCCGCCCCAGTTCCCGTCGGGCTCCTCCGTGCACCCTGTGGCCGAGGAGGACCCGTCTTCGCCTCTGGTCACCACGCATGGATGCCGTTACTCCTTCCTTACGTAGCCGACTGCCCACGTTTTCTGCCGCCAGTGGAAGGATCTCGTCCCGCAAGTGCGCTTGCGGTGCTCCCCATCTTTGCTTGCTGCTGCTTCTCATCTGCTGGTGTGCTGGTGTGCTTCAGTTCGATCATTCGATGCTCACAAGACCTTGCCATGGCCCATCTTTTCACGTGCAACAAACTATACATTTCTTTCAAAAATGAACCCCCCGATCTTGTGATCATGCTCATGGCATCGGTCGCCGTCGGCGAGCCTCTCCGACAAAGCAATTGTCATATTCGTAGCAGCTAAAGTTCTGAACCTGGAACTGCAATGTGGTCATTGACAACAGTTGTAGTAGCTGCTGGTGGAAATGAAATATATGTTTTTTATCTTTGTGGAAATAAGTATGGAATCCATGGGAATGATTTGAGATTGGCTGGTTGGCTGCATCGTCTTTTCCACGAATCCTACAGATCGGTAGTGTGCAGGTACAGTGGAGGCCAACAGAGATCTGCATCGATCTGACCTATATTCATCAACTAGGACTGCAAATCGGAAGGAACAGTGGAGGCCAATGGTCGAGGATTTGAACATCGATCTGCAATAGGTACTAGCTAGCACGATTAGCTGTATAGCTTCCACCCTACCATGTCCTTCCTAATCCAGCTTCCACCCTACCATGTCCTTCCTAATCCACACCCCTGGAGGTTGTACGTAATCAGATGCTTCTACCTCTTTTTGTTTATCCGAATAAAAATCATGATCCATCGATGACATCTCATCACACTCATGAAGGTCATGTTTTTCTATGAAAGAATGAAGGTCCTGTATTGTGTGCAGATACGGCAGCAACTTGGTAGTTGGAGCAACGGATGTTTAAAGCACACACATGCCTGATATAGGGATGATTAATATTGACATGTGTTCCTTTATACTATACTACATATCATATAAGTGATTTTATCACTCCAAGTTTTGCCTGCAAAGAGCTGATGTTCTATCAAATGTTTGTGTGTTTGAGATAAATTACATATCACTCGTAATTCTAAATTTGTACCCGTTGCAACGCACGGTCATTTTGCTAGTTTATCTAAAAAAAGAAGTGCCATCAGCAAACTTAAAAAATTGGCCGAGCCCAGAAACTACAGGGTACGCGGAACACTCACCACAGCCGGATCGCATTCGCCCCAAGCCATCTGTCTCATCGCCATTGTCGTCATGGCCGCCTGCAACCGCCGCCTGCCACCGCCCCCGCCCCACCCCCGCCGCCAGCCCCCCGTCGGTGGTCAACCATCCAGGTTACCCCCCGACACCCACGCCGCCACCAAAACGCTAGGGTTTACATCTGTACCTCATCTCTATCATTGCTCTGTTCCCCACCCTCGAACCCTCCGTCTCGCCACCACCGCCGCCGCAGCCAAAAGGCTAAGGTTTAGTTTTGCCCGTCATCTCTGTAATTGTTCTGTTCGGCTTCTCGCAGGGAAGGACAAGGGCTCGTGGCTGCTGCCGGAGCCGGAGAGTGAGGAGAAGCCGCTCAACCGCCTTGCACCAGCCATCGCTCCTGGAGATCTCGCGAATCCAAGTACAATTCCCACCTTTTATCCAACCATCGAGGCTTCGTTCAGTTTGTAGGGTACAGTTCCCTTCAGGGAACCAATCCCCACGTGTATTTGGTGATCCCCACATGTCTCCCAAACCACAGTAATTCCTTTTCATCAATTCCACCAGTCCCCCAGGGACTTTGGCTGTTCGGTTAATCCCCACAGTGGAAACTGAAAAAGGAATATCAGCAAATTTTGACCAATACAAGTACAATATAAATCTCACATAATTCACAATCCGACGCCATTTTCTTGTGCTGGATACAATAAGTACAATATCAATCCCACATAATTCACAATCTTCTCACAATCATAATCCTTCTGGCAGGTAGGTATTTTTTTATTGCTTCGTTATGCTGGCAAGAGCAGATACTTATGTGTGATATTGATATGTTTTAAGTTGTTTAGATCATTAGATGGATTTTGTGCTGGAGCTGTGAAACTAAACAAAAAATACCTCAAAAACGAAACTGCTATCTCACTTTCCTGTGATTAATATCTGGTTAAGCACCGGAGCCGGTACTTCCATACTCCATAGCTCTTTGAAATAGAGTTACAGGACTCTGCGATGCAAAAAAATCACATATCAAAGGCTATTAACAGATTCGACTGTATTGTTCTTCGGAAACCTGGATGTCTGTACCTCTGTTAATATTAAGGACCTTCACTTCGACAACAAACAAGCAGTCAATGATCTAATCTGTTCAGTATCACATGTTGATAGCAGTGAAAAAAAGGTTACTCGTAACTGCTATCTAAGGGTGCATATGGTATGCCCTGAGTTCCCCATTTTTAGGGTGCACGAGATCCAAAGGCGAGCATATAAAAACTAAAAGCCCTGCATGGTTCAGGTAGTACAGCTCTGGATAATTTAGCACGTGAAATTGACATGAACTATGAAACAACATTTGAGAAGTTGAACTCACACGTGCAAATTTGCACATCAGCTCTAGAGAAAGCAAGTATATAGCAATATTTCTGATTTCTCTGCACTGATCTGTCATCTTTTATTTTGGTTCTGTGCACTAAAAAAGATATAGGTTTCCTTTAATGCTTGTGTCATCTCTCTAATTTTCTGTCCTTCTCCTTGCAGGGAAGGAGAATGCCCTGTGCCTGCCGGCACCTGAGAAGCAGGGAGAGGCGAAGGAGAATCCGTCCGTCCACCCTGCGCCTGCCAACACTCCAGAGAACCTCACCAATCCAGGTAACTCCAACCCCCACCCTCGAACCCTTATTAATCCTCGAGCACCATGGAGCACAGTTTTACCTGTCATGTCTTATTTAATTTTGCTGCAGTGAAGAAGCAGCGCCGCCCTGTGCCGATGACGGACGAGGAGCGGAACAAGATCAAGCACCTGAAGGAGCTGCACGGGTCAGTGTTCAAGGAGTTGCAAGAGCTGTGTGAGGAGCGCGACGATCTGCGCAAGAACTATGACGAGCTCCTGTTCTGGCGGAGGTTTCTGGCCGCACGTCTAGTCAACCGAATCGTCTTCCAACGCCGCGAAGCCGCCTATTTCAGGCACTGGCTTGACATGGGCTTGAAGCTGGGGATAAATGTCCAGAGGAGCTCAAGAAGGCTAGGCAGCCAATCTCCAAGGCCCTTTTCATGTGGCGTGACATGGGCAGGGCCATGCAGTTAGGCATGGACAAGTTCATCGCTGAGTACAGCAATCCCCAGGAGTTCCGGAAGAGGATCAAGAGGGAGTGGAATGCCGCGGCAGGTCTTGACGAGAACGGAGTACCACTCAGTTCTGTTGACCAAAAGTAGGAGTTAAGTTCGATTGCTCAGTGTGGATTACCTGTGTAATAATATATAATGAGAACGAAATGTTGCTATGTGTCAGCCTGTGTGGTTTCTGGTTGTGCTTCTGTGTTGAGGATGGATTTGTTAATGCAGTGAGTGCCTCGAACCAAATGGTCGTTTGGTTTTGAATATTTGAACATCTGATTATCCATCATGTGCTTCTTACTTGCTGTGTGCTAGTTACACTGTAGATTTTGCATATTAACTTATTTGGTGTCAACTATCATGCAGATGCAACCCCAGTCAGAATATGGTACACTGATTACCTTTTTGCTATGTTTTCCCATCCCTGTGGTTCCGCATGAAATCATATTCCTCTTTGTGCAGCTAGCTGAGTCGATCTGATTAAATCTATGAAACGTAAACTACAGTTCAGAAATGAACTGTCCCACGAAGAAGACTTTTTTCATAACGATGAGAAATGTATGAAATTCTACTGGAAAATGAATCTCCGCCGGGTGGTCAAAAGACTTGGTGAAGGCCGGAATCCAGCTCGGTTAAGCCTTCGCCGATAGTGGCACTCGGCGACCCACACTCGGCGAAGATTCTTCGCTGAGTGCTTTTTCTCCACACCCGGCAAAGAAACGGAGATCTCGTCCGTCCCTTGTCAGATGAGTGTCAAGCGTGTGTTAGACCTTCGCCGAGTCTTCACCGCCGGCACTCGGCAAAGAACGAAACACAGTTGCCCACCACGTGTATAGAACGCCGGTGCTCGGCAAATGGCTTTGCCGAGTGCCAGAACCGTGTCTCGGCGAAGGATGTTCGCCGAGAGGTCCGCTTCGCCGAGTGCCCATGCCGGGCTCGACATAGAGATTTCGCCGAGTGCCGTAGTACATAGGTCACCGGGTGTGGAGATTCGCCGAGTGCCTCCGCTCCGTGCTGGGCTTCGCGAACCTGGCCCCAAATGGTCACCTGGGACACCATTCGCCGAGTGCCCCGCCCGGTAAAGACACCTACTCGGCAAAGGTCGTTCCCAGGTGACCATTTGGGCACCTGGAGCACCTCTTCGCCGAGTTCCCAACTCGGCAAAGGCGTCTTCGCCGAGTGCCCCACTCGGCAAAGATGCCCAAACTGCCCAGATTTTTCCTGATTTATTTCATTCTCTGCACATAAACACAAATATAGATCCATATACACATCAACTTCACTACCAGGCACATAAAACACATATATGGCAAACAAGTGCACAAATATAAGTTTGGTAGCACATCACACATCATTTTACAAAAGTTTGGTAGCACATCCAACAAAACAACAATGTCCAAAGTTCACAAGCCATCACAGTTTGGTTTCAAGAAGTGAAACGACACCGGCATCCAGAACGAAGGCATCGTCGATGCAATCCTAGAGTCCTACAAGTTGTGAGAAGCATGAGTTTTAGTTTGCAAGTTCTAACACATGCATAAGTTAACAAATAACAAGAATGAGAACTAACCTAGAGTCACTCGGGTCTCTTGGAGGTCGCCGATGGGCTTGCTCCTCCGTCTCCATCGTTCGTGGCAGTGTGGGATCCAGCAGCTCGATTATCCTATGAAGATTCGCATTAGACGAGTAAGCAAAAAAAAAAATTGCCTAGTTCCAAGACAACTTATCAGGAGGAGGGGGGCTGGTGGAGGAAGAGGAGGAAGCGACGGATCCGCGGGCATCCTCTGCATACCGAAGACGAGTTTTAGTTTGCAAGTTCAACCACATACGTTAGTTCAAAGAAAAAAGTTGAAGCACTTACTGCCATAAGGGCCTTGAGACATGTCTGGCTTGACATATGCCCTTGTATTACAACCAGTTTCTCTTCTGTCGCATGCGCCTTCAAAGTTGCCTCCGCCGCGATCCTCCTACTTTTCTCAAGTTCGGCCTATGGGATTACAACCATGTAAGAAGCTGTCATCGCGATGCAAACATGTTGAAAAGTGGAAGGATGTTGAAGAACGACATATATACCTCCATTGCAGCCGAGTAGACTGTTTTGCCGAGTGCCTTTTTGCTTGTTTGCCGAGTCTGACATCTTTGCGAGTGCCGAAACAGGGTATACTCGACATTGAGGAGCTTCGCCGGGTGGTCTTCGCTTCGCCGAGAGCTTGTTCCTCCGATCTCGGCATCGGAGCTCTTTGCCGGGCCCGTGTTTTTGCACTCGGCAAAGCCGAAACCACCCGGCAGAGATGCATTTTCGAAACATAGAAATGTGAAAGCATTCACTCAACATAGCGAGAACACAAAGTAGAGATGAATGAAGAATTATGGAGTTTACGCATGGCTATGGCTCCTAGAGGCAGTTGCTCCTTATTTTTTGTATAGAAAAGAAACACAACCATAGTTGTCTTTCTTATTATCTTTTGTTGTCAATTTTAAACAACAGAAATGTGTTGCTTCACATCTGATCAAGGAACTAAGATTGGACAAAAGGAGTATTAGTAAGCTTTGGTGTTACTATTCAAGCTTCCGATTCTGCATATGATCGTAAGCTACCCATCAGATAGACACCTAAGCTCGCCAGTAGTTTATTTTTATAAAAATAAATGAATGTGCAGTCCCAGCTAAATTATATGTACCTATTGCAGTTTTCAGGCTTTGGAATTCCTCTGTTATGATAAATTTTCATTCTCTACAGCTATTGCATTTTTTATTCAATAACCCCTAGAAAAAAAGAGACGGTCGCTGCATTTCTAGAACTTGAAACATAACTGTTGAAAACGGGGACACCTCAACACACAAGTAGGCTAGGATATGAACTAATATCTGGCCATTTTCCAACCTTACGAGCAGCCATGATCTACTAGTAAATGTACCAGCAGTAGAATCCTGTCATGATAGCATTAGTAATTCCCAAAGACACAAAGGAACAGGAAGAGAACCCTTCCGTCTCTTATCCCCTCGCTACAGTGCGCAGCGGGCGATAAGGAGGCGACTTCGTTTTCCCCACCTCGCCGCCGGCCAGGCCGGTGGTTCCCTCCCTCTCCGCCTGCCGCCTCGGCGGCGGGAGAGTGGGGGAACCCCGGTCCTGCGATTCCGGCTAGTAGTTAGTAGGTTAGGTGTGTGTGCCCTGCTGACGGCGTCGAAGACGGTGGCGATGGTGTCGGCATGCTGGGCGTGGTCCTTCCCCTCCTTTCCCCGTTCTGGCCTCGTCGCCGGGGAGGTAGTGAAGGTGGTTCGTCGGGTCTCCTCCTCCTTCTTTGCTTCTCCGGCCGGCCGTGGTGGTAAGGGGAGGAGCTGGTGGGTGGTGGCGATCTGCTTTTGGTTGTGGTGCGTGTGGTGGTCCTCTTCGGCGAGTTTGCTCCGGCCGGCCGTGGTGGCGAGGGGAGCGGCCGTCTGGAGGTTGTTTGCTGGTGCTGGTGGTGGTCCTGGGTGGCGCCGTGTCGGCGGGAAGTTGGGTGGAGCGGTGGAGATGGCGTTGTGGCCGTGCGCGTTCAACGTCCTCGATTTCCGTCGCGCGGCGGCGGACGGCTCAGCGGTCATCTACATGGTGTGGAGGTGCTTTCTCCCCGGCGACAGGTGGTACGGCGGCTCCGGCGACGCCTAGGTTCTTGGGTTTGCGGCGGTGGATCCGATTGAGGTTTCTGCAGGTTACTCGGGGTGCTTCGTGCATATTCCTGGGGTCCTTTGTAATTTTCTTCTCTCTTTGGTCCTCCTTGTAATTTGTGCTGAGTTTCCTGAATATATGCATCGGATCCTTTCCTCAACAAAAAAAAAAGTCCTGCAAGCATACACCACAGTTCTCAAACTTCATAACCCACATGTTTATATAGATCAGAGATGTTTATAACTATCACACGTACTAAAATATACTCGAGTATAAACAACATGTTTGCATACACCAAACATTCTTAAAATAGGCTCAAGGCTCTAGAACCATGACGGGGTTATGAAATAGAAAAAGAGTGGGGTGCTTTAGGTGATCTTAGCGTGTAACATCCCCTCCAATCTCTGCAGCAGGCCTACATAATAGTCAACAACACAGCTGAATATATATCATGCACAAACATTCTATAGCTATATATACATAGACCAAAAGTACTCCAATTGTCTTATATATTCAGAAAGGCTAATTTATTTTCTAAGCAAAAATTAGCTCTGTTTTTCCTAGTGTTCTTATCCTATTCTTCGTTCGTGATTTATCTTACCTTATTACGTATTTCGTAATGGCCTCCACATCTTCACCTCCAATCAAACGGAACCCAAGAGCGAATCCATCACCCCAAGGAAATTCATTTCTATTTAAAATAATTAAGTGTGTCGAACAGTAGAAGAACATGTTTTCAGCTTCATGGAGCCACGGCTGTATGCAGAGCACAATTGACTCAAAACCGTCTGGATGTCAGCAAAACTGTTGTATTGGCAGGGGTTATGCCAGACCAATTATGATTACTGAGGTGTGTACACTTAAATTGATGGGCTGAACAGTTTATTACGTAACAAGAATACAAGTTCTGGAAGTCTAGCACGGGTTCAGTAAAAAATATTTATTAAGTGGGCTGTGCAGTGCAGACATGGTCTCATAACTTGACGGTGCTCAGTTTCAATACTAGTGCTCAAACTGGTGCCAAATCATTGTTCGTAGATAAAGCAACTGGGCTGCAAGCCTGCAAGAATACAGAAAGAAAAAACTAGTAGTGACATACTTAGGCCACCGAACACTTCAGATTGAATCAAAATTTGACAAAGATGCATGTTAAAAAAACACTTACAGTAACAAACTTTGCATCTTCCTATGTCCATTCAGTTCGTCTCACTCTATTGCAAGTCAGTGAATTGCTTAACTGTATCACTCATCTGACCGTGGCGGCTACTCTGTCAATGGGGGCAGGTGTACAGTACAGTGCGCTAGCATCGTACCAAGGATCCATGGCAACGTGGATTTCGGCGAGGGACCGCTATACCATGGATCCATGGCAATGTACAGTACAATCCGAAGATGGCGGCGAGGGACCGCTTCTCCGCCTCGGTACTCCTGGCGCGCCTTGGTCATGTCATCGAGGTCGACGGAGCACTCTTCGAGCCGTAGCCCAGACAACATCGCCGCCGCCATACCCTCCACCTCTCCCTGCAGCACCTCGATGTCGCGGTCCGCTTCCTCCGCGAAGTGCTCCAACACCCGCACCTTGCACACCCCTTCCTGGATCTTTCCGGCCGCCGTCCCCGGCCAGCTGATCGTGTTCCTGTAGTCCCTGTACGCACGACATGGAGTGAGGACGCCGATGGAGATCCTGTAGTCCCTGAGTAGAAATCACTGCCAAGACTATATTTCCATTCGGCGAAAAAAAGTTTATAAGAATATTTATAAGATAGCATCCACCGATTATGCATTAGGAAAAAAAAGTGAAATAAAAGGCAAAGAAAGGGCAATCCATGCCATGACCACGAAGGCTCCGTCCACAAGTTCAAATTATGAACTGTTTTCATTTTTATCTTCTCGCGTATTCTTAAAACTAAATCTCATGTTGATAAGTTTTGACAAAAAAAAATACATCCAAAAGCTGAATGCATGTACTTCGGATTCAACGTACTTATACTTCGAGATCTCAGTATACTTTTGTACTCCGCGTGAGCACATTTTTGTACTTCGGCTTTCAGTTTTTTTGTGCTTCGGATTTTAGTATTTTTGTACTCCGGATTTTTTGTACTTTATACTTTGGCAGTTTTTTACTTCATGTTTTTTGTACTCCATGATTTGTTGTACTTCGTAATTTTGTACTTCGTCTTTCAATGATTTTGTACTCCGGGTTTCAGTAAATTTGTACTTCAGGTTTCAGTGATTTTGCACTTCGCATTTTTTAACCTTTTACTTTGAGAGTTTGTACTTCGTGATCTTTTTGTACTTTGGATTTCAGCATTTTTTGTAATTTAGAAATTTTTGTACTTCGGTTTGTACTTTCTAAGAAAATTTTGTGGACTTCGAATTGAAAAAAGTTCACATACAATCTAGTCCATCGGAGAAACAAGAGCTGTGAATCGTTACCTAAAAGAAGAAAGGAACTAGCGTGTGTGCGCACTAGAGGAAAAATAGGAACCGAAATACTCCCTCCGTGTGTAGGTGCTCGCTTGTAGCCTGCGAGGCAAAGGTTTTTTTTTGTGCGAAACACAGAAAAAACGCAGACGCTAACATACACGTAACCTTTTTTCTAGGCGTGCCTAATCATATTTGCATCATACTACTGCCTCTCTCCCAAATTACTCTGCGTTCTGGGTTTAGTAAAAGTTAAAATTTGTAAACTTTGATTAAGTATATAAGAAAAAATATCAATTTTATAATATAAAATAAATATTATTGGAAATCATCATCAAATATATAATCATATTCCCCGCAAAAAAATAATATAATCATATTATATCCATTTCGTATTATAGATTATGGTATTTTTCTCTTTATATTTGGTTAAACTATAAAAGTTTGACTTGACCAAATCTAAAACGCAATAGACCGGCCTGCGCGTCGAGCAGGCCGATCCGTGCATGGGACCTATGGGCCGGCGCGGCGGCGCCTAGCGCGACCCGTGAGGTGACGCGCAGGCCGATCCGCGCATGGGACCTATGGGCCGGCGCGGCGGCGCCTAGCGCGACCCGTGAGGTGAGGCCGGCCACTGGACACGTTCGGACAACGAATCGCAGATGGGATCAGCTCAGCCTAGTCAACTCCCAACTCACTCACTATATACAAGTACTACTACGCAGTCCTCGCTCACTATGTAAGTAGTAAGTACTACTCCGAAGAAAGTCAGCACAGAGAGGAGTCCAACCTCTGTTCAAATAGCTGGAGGTCGTGTGGAGATGGGGTCGTCGGGGAAGAAGGATGCGCCGGTGGCAGGGCTCCGACGGGTGGTGCTGGCCGTGAACGGCGTGCGGCACGAGGCGGCCGACGTCGACCTCTCCATGTCACTGCTCGAGTTCCTGCGCACACGGACGCCCGTCAGGGGCCCCAAGCTTGGCTGCGGTGAAGGTGAGCCACCCGACCTCCACAACAATCATGCCTCCTGCTTCGTTGCCCGATCCTTCTCCTCTACGGATGCTCGTCAGATCACGCATTTCTTTTGACGATCTTCTTGGTTTCTCGTCCGTATGAATATTCCCGATTTATATACAACTCTATTCCTATACAAGCATCTACGATCTTTTTGAGATTTTTTGAACTATGTATCATAGATTTTAAAGTTGATACACCGAAGATAAGATAACTTTGATTTCAGCAATGACAAAGCTTTTTTTTTTCTCGCATTGACTTTGCCAGATCATCTTCTTAGCTAATAGTTACGGAAGAGGGTGTGGCTAAAATCAATAATAAACTCTCATTGACATATCATATCTAGTTGCAAGCTAATACTCAGTTCGCAAGTGTTGAACTATGTTGCGATGTGCTTATTTTACAGCATGTTAATTACGCGTACAATAGACAAATGAAAGATCAAACACAAAAATAAAAATAAACAAACACTGATTTTGCAAATGGAATTATAGTAATCCATCACAGCCTAAGAAAAATACAAGTACTCTCTCCGTCCCAAAATAACTGTCTTAGATTTGTCAAAAAGTAGATGTATCTAGACATAAAACAAGTATAGATACATTTACTTTTGTACAACTTTGAGACACTTATTTTGGTACGGAGGGAGTACAATCGTACTTTACATATGTGATTGGACCCCGGAAAATAGGAACATATGACTGTGAGAAAAATATTGGCCACTATACTTTTTCCCTCGTAGTGGGGCACGTGACTTTCCTCAAAGTGGAGCACATGGTGACGAAAAATATTAGCCACTGTAACTTTTCTTGTAGGAAGTTGTTGGAGTGGAAAGGTTGAGCAGTTTGACAACGCATGGAGCACATGGTGACGAACTGGCCTATCTATTAGATCATTAAGATAACATTTCTATCTATTTATAAATTATCCAGGTGATTTGTTTTGTAGAGTTTGGTAAACATCTCTGTCAAGAAGATATTTTTCAGAGTATAAACGGCAGGAAGACTACCTTTTCATTAAGGAGAGGGAAAAATATGTGTTTTTTTAGGTGGAAATAGTCTTGCCAACAGACATAACCAAACAGATAAATCCTTTGTAAATTGGAGCTGAGGTAGCAAGAAAATCACTTTTTTTTTTTGAAAAAAGAGTCCATGAATACCGTTTTTGATATAGTAATATTGCCAGTAATACATAACGGGTCACAAGCACTGTTCCTCATAGCGCCAATTTTTTCTTCAAAATTATCTATTTTAACAAAAAAAAAAATCCAAAACATTTTTCATACTTATAGCTATCAACTTTTTTTTTTTGAATTTACAATTTTTCAGAAAGTGATTCTAATGTATGAGACTCGGAAAAACAACAAATTTGACCCTCTGAATTCAAATTTAGATTTTTTTTCCTATTTCTCAGCTTTGCTGCTTCTTATTTTTGCACAGGCTGCGCAATTTTAATTATTATTTTCCCTGACGTTTTGTAATGGTGAATATCTCCAATTTTACCTTAAGAATGTTTGAGCAATTTTTTGGAATACAAGGAACTTCTCTTTTCTGGATTGTTTTGGCGCACGGAGCACCAGTCAGTTCCCGAAGCCAGAAGTCGCGGAGCCCATTTGTCAGTATTAACGAGCAAGTTTATTCATCACACCCGCACCCGAGAACGGTGATTTGGCTCCCGAGCTCCACGGAGCCTTTTTTTTGAAAAATGGAAATTCGCATTTTTGAGTTTTCAAAAATCGTGAAAAAAATCACAGGTGTAGGTAGTGCCGGGACACACACGTGTGAATATTTTTGAATTCAAATTCGTTGTATTTTGGGCTGTGCAAAAAAAGGAAATTTTGAATCCGGTATTCCGATTCAGAAATTTGTCTTCTAGATCTAGCCCAGAATATAACGAATTTGAAGTCAAAAAAATTCACGTGTGTGTGTCCCGGCACTACCAACACCTGTGATTTTTTTCACGATTTTTGGAAACTAAAATGTGCGGATTTTAAATTTTTTAAAAACCGAGCTCCTCCATGGAGCTCGGGTTCCAAAAGGACTTTCCGCACCCTCCATGGCCTTCTCTTCCCCTTCTTCCTCCCCATCTCTCCCGTCCGATCTGCGACTCATCCCGCCGTGGCCTTCCTTCGCAGCCGGGGCGCCTGCTCGTATTTGCTAGAGGGGCGGCAGCAGCAGCCTCCAGCCTTCCAGAGAAATGGATCCTCCTCAACATATCACTTGGAAGTTGGAACTGCATGGTCGGTGAGCGCGGCGGGGGTTCATAGGACGCCGCCAGCTGCATGCGAGGTCCAGCAGGAGGAGGCGGATGGATGCGTGAGAGACTACAGTGCCAAGCGTCTTGCAGCGGCAACGCTCTTGATTTCTGATAATCTCGCCCTCGCCTGTGGCGGCGCTCGCGTCGCTATGATCACCACCTGCTCGACGGTATGCGCGAGAGCAACACGAGTGTGGCGCGTGCTCCATCTTGCCTGAACGGCGGCCGACAACTAACGCCTTTTGTTTTGGCCATCCTGTATCGACCGATTGTGTGTTCCTGTCAACTAGCAGTGGCCTGGTAAGACAGCATTTCCAGTATGTTTCATATCCTTAAGCTTTTTTACCCACTTTCTCGTAGTGGATTCTGTTATTTAAAGAGGAAACGATAATCCAAGACGGTAATTCATATGCACTGTGTATGATATGTAGTTTGCAGTCCCCCCGACAATTGTTTGTGCATTGTTATTTAGCATTTTCTTTCTTACTTGAATTCAGAGATCTTTGAGGCCTACTTTCCTTGCTCTAAATTGTGCCTAAAGCCAAGTGCATGGATTCTGTTCTTTAAACATGAAACGTAATTAATATGCACTGTATGTGATATGCAGTTTGCAGTCCCCTCGACAACTGTTTGTGCATTGTTATTGAGCATTCTTACTTGAATTAGAAAATCTTGTATGCCTATCTGATACTTCCTTGCTCTAAATTCTGCCTATTGCAAAGTGCATGGAACACGAACAAATGTAATAAAGTTAAGTTTCCGATGCGCAAGATAACAACGTTTCTGGTAGTATTGTTAATCGGTAATGTTTCTGATGTACAAGTTCATTGTTGCTGCAGGTGGATGTGGTGCATGCGTCATCCTGATATCCAAGTATGACCCGTCCACTGAAGAGGTGACCGAGTTTTCGGCAAGCTCCTGTCTGACACTCCTTGGCAGCGTGGACCTCTGTGCAGTGACCACGAGTGAGGGCATCGGCAATAGCAAAGATGGCTTCCATCCTGTGCAGCAGCGCCTTGCTGGTTTCCACGCCTCGCAGTGCGGTTTTTGCACCCCAGGCATGTGCATGTCCATCTTCTCCGCACTCCTCAAGAGCGATAAGGTGGATGCCCACCCTGCTCCGCCTAAGGGGTTCTCCAAGCTCACCACCTCCGAAGCCGAGAAGGCCATCTCAGGCAACTTGTGCCGGTGTACCGGCTATAGGCCCATCATCGACGCCTGCAAGAGCTTTGCAGCCGATGTTGACCTTGAAGACTTGGGCCTTAACTCCTTCTGGAGGAAAGATGAAGACTGCAGATGTTAGCAAGCTGCCGTACTACACTAGCGGCTCCATCTGCACCTTCCCGGAGTTCCTCAAATCTGAGATCAAGTCTTCTACAAACGAAATAGACAATGTTCCAGTTGGTATATCTGATGATGCAAGCTGGTACCATCCTAGAAGCATAGCCGAGCTTCAAGTGTTGTTGGATTCCAACTGGTTTGATGAAAACTCAGTGAAGATTGTGGCTTCAAACACTGGCTCTGGTGTGTACAAGGAGCAAGACTTATATGACAAGTACATCGACATCAAAGGGATTCCAGAGCTTTCAGCCATCAACAGAAGCGGCAAGGGGTTGAAATCGGAGCAGCTGTGTCCATTTCCAAAGCTATTGATGTTTTCTCGGATGGAAACCTGGTTTTTATAAAGATTGCTGATCATCTGAACAAGGTGGCTACACCATTTGTTCGGAACACGGCGACCATCGGCGGAAACATAATCATGGCACAAAGGCTGCAGTTCCCGTCAGATATTGCAACTGTTCTTCTGGCTGTAGGTTCAACTGTCACCGTCCAGGTGGATTCCAAGAGGCTGTGTTTTACATTGGAGGAGTTCTTGGAGCAGCCTCCTTGTGACTCTAGGACCCTGCTGCTCAGCATATTTGTCCCAGACTGGGGCTCAGATAAGGTGACATTTGAGACCTCTAGAGCATCTCCTCGTCCGTTCGGCAATGCTGTCTCATATGTCAACTCTGCATTCCTAGCAAGGATAACAGAGGCTCCATCATCAGGGGAGCTTCTCATTGAGGATATATGCCTGGCATTTGGTGCTTATGGAACCAAACACGCTTTGAAAGCTAGGAATGTTGAGGACTTCCTGAGGGGGAAATCAGTGAGTGCGTCTGTTATACTTGAAGCTATCAAGTTGCTTAAAGATGCTATTTCACCATCAATAGGAACCACACATCCTGAATACAGAGTTAGTTTGGCAGTCAGTTTCCTGTTCAGTTTCCTGTCTTCCCTTGCTAGCAACCTGAATGAACCGGCAAGAATTGATGCTCCTAGTGGGTCTGATACTACTGGAACCATGAATGGTGGTGCTGAATCCTCACCGTACAAGCATATTAAGGTTGACATCGACAACTTGCCAATTCGCTCAAGGCAAGAACTGGTTTCCACAGAGGAATACAAACCAGTTGGCAAGCCGATCAAGAAATCTGGGGCAGAGCTACAAGCTTCTGGTATATACTCTTATACAGTTATCTTAAGCTAATCTAGCTTACAGGTGTTCCATTCAATTATCTTGCACTCTAACTTTTTGTCTTAGTAGTGATTGACAGTGTTGCTCAATCTATGCAACTTAATACCTTGCCAGGAACTTGTGAGCAGTGTTTATTGACAATATTTTCTTCTGCACGTTTCATAACAAAATAATTTTATAGTTCTTTTGTTCATCTTTAGTACTCCCTCCGTCACAATGTACAGGGCAGTAGTTTAAGAAAAAGTTTTACCATGAAATTTGGTCAACAAAATATAAATTATATGTCACCAAAAATATACCATTGCTGCATTGCATTTATATTGAAAAGGAGTTTTTAATGATATAATTTTGTGAAATAAAATTTAAATTTTGTTGACTAAATTAGTGGTCAAAGTGTGTTCTTAAACTACGTGTGTGCCCTGTAAACTGTGACGGAGGGAGTACATTTTTGGTGGATTAATGCCGAACCATCTGAAAGCTTTATCCCTGCATATTCGTCTTTATAACTTTTTTTGTTTCTAGAACTTGCAATTCTATCTTAAAACATGCACTTGACACTATTCTTGGTTCTTGCACAGGGGAAGCTGTGTACGTTGATGATATCCCTGCTCCAAAGGGTTGCCTCTATGGAGCATTTATCTACAGCACACATCCTCATGCTCATATAAAAGGTATCAAGTTTAGATCATCTTTGGCTTCACATAAGGTGATCACGGTTATTGACGCAAAGGACATTCCAATTGGTGGAGAAAATATTGGATCCACCTTCGCAATATTTGGAGACGAAGCACTTTTCGCTGATTCGGTTTCTGAATTTGCTGGTCAAAATATTGGCATTGTGGTACTTGTTAACCACTTCAGTTTTCTTTCTGATGAAGGTGGTTACATTGATCCAGAATTTTTATTAACCATTTTGTTCTTTTGCTTATGAATCAGATTGCTGAAACACAAAAGTATGCCCATATGGCGGCGAAACAAGCTGTTGTCGAGTATGGCACCGAAAACCTTGAGCCACCAATTCTGACAATAGAGGATGCCATCCAGCATAACAGCTACTTCCATCCTCCCTCTTTTTTAGCTCCTAAGCCAGTTGGCGACTTTAGTGAAGGAATGCATGAAGCTGATCACAAGATTTTATCAGCAGAGGTACACGTCTTGATTCTGTTGAATAGAGTGTATGTCCTAAGTTTACTGACAAGAATACTCACACCCAGTGTATTTGTTTGCACAGGTGAAACTTGAATCCCAGTACTACTTCTACATGGAGACGCAAGTCGCCTTAGCTATTCCTGACGAAGATAACTGTATCACCGTCTACTCCTCGGCGCAAATGCCTGAGGTTATGCAAAGTGTCATTGCAAGGTGCCTTGGCATACCGTTCCACAATGTTCGTGTCATCACAAGAAGAGTTGGAGGTGGCTTTGGTGGGAAAGCGATGAAAGCAATTCATGTACGTGACCTAACTATGCAACCAATTGTTTATGGATATTTGAAATATTTTAGTTGGTGCAACCTGATCAGAAATTTTTCGGTAAATATCAGGTCGCATGTGCATGTGCAGTTGCAGCATTCAAGCTGCGGCGCCCTGTTCGAATGTACCTCGACCGCAAGACGGACATGATAATGGCTGGAGGGCGGCACCCGATGAAGGTGAAGTACTCAGTTGGGTTCAAGTCGGACGGCAGGGTCACGGCCTTGCACCTTGATCTTGGCATCAATGCCGGAATATCGCCAGATTACAGTCCAGTTATGCCAAATGCTGTTATAGGGTCTCTGAAGAAGTACAACTGGGGCACCCTCGCGTTTGACATAAAGGTTTGCAAGACTAATGTGTCATCCAGGTCTGCGATGCGTGCTCCCGGTGAAGTGCAGGGCTCCTTCATCGCAGAAGCCATCATCGAGCATGTCGCCTCAGCGCTCTCAGCCGACACCAACACTATAAGAAGGAAGAACCTTCATGACTTTGAGAGCCTTAAGGTGTTTCTCGGGGCCAGTGTGGGCGAGGCCTCGACCTATAGCCTTGTCACCATCTTTGACAAGCTGGCCTCGTCACCTGACTACCAGAGCAGGGCTGCGATTGTTGAGCATTTCAACAGCGGCAGCCGGTGGAAGAAGCGTGGCATTTCTTGCGTGCCAATCACCTATGCAGTGTCTCTCCGGCCAACTCCGGGGAGGGTGTCCATCTTGAACGATGGTTCCATCGCCGTTGAGGTCGGTGGAGTCGAGATAGGCCAAGGGCTGTGGACCAAAGTGAAGCAGATGACCGCGTTTGCACTGGGCCAGCTATGCCCCGATGGTGGCGAAGGCCTCTTTGACAAGGTGCGAGTCATCCAGGCCGACACGCTGAGCATGATTCAGGGAGGCTGGACCGCTGGGAGCACCACCTCTGAAACTAGCTGTGAGGCGGTTCGACAGTCGTGTGCTGCACTTGTTGAGAGGCTTAAGCCTATCAAAGAGGACCTGGAGACTAAGTCTGGCATGGTGGCATGGAGCTCCTTGATTGCTCAAGTGAGTACAAATCTTTTAAAATATGATCCTTTCAGTAACGTGGCAAGAATTTCCTCTGGCTTTAATTGTCTGATTAATTACTTGGTCATAAATGGCATATGCTCCATGTTTGCAGGCAACAATGGCGAGTGTGAACTTATCGGCTCAAGCCTACTGGACCCCTGATCCTACTTCCGCAAGCTACTTGAACTATGGAGCAGCTGTTAGTGAGGTACCATGATCCAAATCTCAGCAGTTTAACATCATCCAAATCTACCATGCTACTGGAGATTGCAGCAGCTTCTCTTGTGCTACATGCTGATACATGTCTGATTTGCAATCTGCATATGAACATTGCAGGTGGAAGTTGATGTCCTGACAGGAGCAACCACGATCCTCAGGAGCGATCTGGTTTATGATTGCGGGCAAAGCCTAAATCCTGCGGTAGACTTGGGCCAGGTTAGCTCCAAGACAATTGCATGTTCGATACACATTATTGTCTGGATGAATATGGCAGCTCTGAATTCCGTTCTTGATTTTACTCAGGTCGAAGGTGCATTTGTGCAAGGGATAGGGTTCTTCACAAACGAAGAGTACACAACCAACTCTGACGGCCTTGTCATCAATGACGGCACTTGGACATACAAGATCCCTACAGTGGACACCATCCCGAAGCAGCTCAACGTCGAGCTCTTCAACAACTCTCGTGGTCAGAAACACGTTCTTTCCTCAAAAGGTGAACTTGCGATCTCTCTAGCATGGCATGGTTCCGTTTCATTAGAACTCTGCAACTCTAAGCTTGCCTGCTGCAATTGCAACATTGACACTGTGTTGTCATATCTTTGCTTGCAGCCTCTGGCGAGCCACCCTTGCTCCTCGCATCCTCGGTGCACTGTGCAATGAGGGAAGCTATCAGGGCAGCCAGGAAGGAGTTCTCAATTTGCACTGGACCCGCAAACTCCCGGTAACGTTCCAGATGGATGTGCCGGCAACGATGGTTGCAGTCAAGGAGCTCTGTGGCCTCGATGTTGTCGAGAAACATCTCGAGAGCCTTTTGGCCGCAAAGGCGTGAAGAACCAACGGAATCAGGAACCGAGCCTAGCTTCATTCATTTCCTTTATGCATGATAGTTTTTTCTTAGCAAGGGTACACCTACAACCTCACTTCTTTTAGACATTTTTGGTGTACCAAAAAATTGAAAAAAACCTAACTACTCATTGTAGTATAAAAGCTATATTGGTCAGTGAAGTTTGAGTTTAATAAGTTGTGCTATTTGAGAGAAACAAAAAAGATAAAATTTGATGAATTTTATATTCACAAATATTTGCCACCACTTTTATTTTTGTGTGACATAGCATAATCTTGTAATACACTCATCTTTTTTTGTAGTTTTCTGTTGTTGTGATTTAGTATTAAAAAAATCACAAGTTAGTGTGGTGTACGTGTCATGGTGCCCAGTCACAACTTTTCCCAGCAGATTACCTGGGAAGAATGGTAGAAATGTGTATATTAGACTTAAGAAATCATGAATGGTTTTTAAATTTATAAGCGGCTTCGGAAGTTTATAGTGAATTGGGATGGCTGCTAGACTTCTAGCACCGGCTAGGCTCTGCGTATAGGAATGTACTCGCTGACAATATCATTCTTTGCCTGGTAATAATGCAGTTAAGTAGCACTGCATAGTGGTAACTGAACTAGTACTTCTTTGTGTATTAATTTTTGTGATAATTATATTTGTTGGTAAATTATATGATTGTGGTTAAATCTCTTGAAGAAGCATGAGGTTACATTCGGTTTGGAAAAAGTCTTTCGAGGTGCCACTCTTATCTCTCTGTCATTTAGAGCAAGTCTAGCAGCTCCCCTATATGTCTATGTAGGGGACTCCCCTAAAAATATTCTCCCCTATATTTTCGTCATCTCCAGCAGTTCCCTATATCATCTCCCCAATAGCACATTCAACTATATTTATACAATATTTAGGTGGTTTAGCCAAAGTGGGGCCGACCCATCGTTGCTCCTGTCGACAGATCGACGACGCCTCCACCATACCAATGTGTAGGGGAGAGCGAGAGTCTGGCTCGGGGACGCTCATAGTTGGGGAGGTCGGTAGGGGAGCTGCTGGACTTGCTCTTACAAGAGGTTGGCACTTGCCAGGAAACCCAAAATGGCATAGCGGTAGCAAAAAACACACCTCGAACAGTTCTTCATAAAATCAATCTGTGGGGGCAAATAATTTTAAATACATAATTATGTGTTATTTTATCAAGGAAACGTTATAGTAAGAAAAGTGTGGCGCACTGTCAAGTTGGGCCCACACTTGTTGGTCACACTGTCAAGTTGGGCCTACTTGTTAGTCACACTGTTAATTTGGGCCCACTGATATGTCCACCTTCTTCCTAATTCTCACAAGTCACAATCAATCTAGCAAACAAATTGGCCTCGACCATAGGCTAGCACTTTGGGCACAAAAAACTTCTTGACCGAAAACTTGAAATGTGATCGGGTTACACGAGTCCATTATATATATAAAGAAACAGAAAAATAACATGTCAAAAAATTCTGAAACAAAATACCCTACACAAGAAGACAAATGTGACATACATTTTCATATGCACCTACATAAAAAAGGCAAATATGATGAACAAATTAGAGTTTTTTACAGCCATATTTTTCTTACTTGTAGCCTAAAATACAACATATTATTTAACAAATTTTAAAATTATCTTCATGTATCCGTAAAAAAAAATCTGTTTTTTACTTTAGATACCATTCTCAACTTTTTCGGAATACTAGATGTCGAGCTCCATATCACCCCCTCGTTGGAACTAATTACTACAATATATCCTACATGACTATTTAAAATTACTCAACATTTAGGTCCCGCTTGGATTCGGGGTATTCGGCCCGTAAATGACGGGAATAATTCTACGGACCTAATCACGTGTCACGTCCGTAATATTGTGAACAATTCCGTCGTTTTCCAACGGGGAAAAAATAAAAGGCAAACCAAGCGGGGCCTTAGTGTACTCCCTCCGTTTGGTAGCATAGGACGTTTTGACAAGCTAAAATAGATTGCCAAAGCATTTTATATTGTGGGACGGAAGGAGAATCAAATAGAGGTTACATCGCCTTCTTTACTACTCCTTGAGCCCACAAACAACTGATCTTGAAAAAAAAATTCTTCAGGGGGGCATTGACTCCTCAGCATTTTTGCTAAAACATCTACTATACCTCCATCTATGGCGCTCCTGATGAGTGTGCAAGACATACACATCCAAATCACAAACAACGAGACGCACGAGCTATGTTTACTAGCGGAGCCGGGAGGTACTCAGGTACGTAGGGGCCGACCTAGGCCGTGGCCCGTCCAGGATTTTTGCTAAAACATCTACTATACCTCCATCTATGGCGCAATCCATTACCCAAGTGAGAAGTACCAGGCAGGCCGGCAGCCTTGCAGTATCGCTCGACCAACAAGCACTGCACGGGTAGCATGTGCCCAACAGAATAATAACCGCTTCGTCGATTTTCTAAAGAAAAATGTCGTTGCTAGCTACCTTTGCTAGTCAGTCTAGGTCCTGCTGTATCTTTGCTAGTCTAGCAGGTGCAAATTGATTTCTTTTCCCAAATTATTAGTACAAGTTTAATAGCATGTTTTCACTCAATTTTCCTCCAAATTCTAAATTAGTCAACAAAAAAAATAGAAAGGCTGATGTGTGGGTATTGTACATCAGGGAAAAGAAAAGAGAGAAATAGGACATGGGAAGAGAGAATATAAAGGATGGTGCGGTGATCTCCTAGCCAATTTGGCCTACAACTGATCCTCTTCTTCTTATTTCTTTTTATTCTTTTCCTTTTATTAGCTCTCTGTTATCACAAGTAGCACTTTATAGAAAGATAGATGTGCTTTTATTTGCAAATGCATTTATAAATATTGAATTGATCTAATTATTTATGGGTTGAGGTTGTGTTCATTTAATTTAATGCAATGTAATGAAAATGCAATACTATATGATGCAAATGCACATGAATGATATGAGAACCATCCGAATTCTAAAATTGGGATGTTACAGATTAATCTGAGGGACAACCATATGAGCGAGCAACATGACTGAAATAAAGCGGAACAAGCCGACTCTGAGGCCTAGCAGCAACACACAAGTTTGTAAATTGCATGGCAATCTATATGAAAGCTATTACCAGAACCACCTATAGGTTATAAGCGAAGTGGAATATTTGTCAACACGAGATAATTCAAAAAACATTGCATATGATGTTGAATACAACTGTTTTTCAAATTACATTCTAAGCAAATTGCAACTTATTGTGTTTTGAATGTTACATGTCTACCTCTTTTATGTTAATTTTTTTCTACATTTATGGTAAGAAAAACAAGTTAGACAACCGTGGCAACGCACGGGCATTCAACTAGTTTTATATAAAACAGAAGAAAATATAACACTTCAAAAAAATCCGACCTGCATAGAAATACAAGCATGAAAATCAAAATTGAGTTTTGTTTGCCTATTTAGAGCCATATTTTTTTTGACTTTGTGTAGCATAAAATACGACATATTATTCAACAAAATATACAGGCTCATAGAAATTATCTACATGATTCTGTAAAAGAATCTTTTTTTACTTTAAATACCATCTTTGACTTTTCTAAAAAGACACCCTTAATCTCAGGCTCCATATCGCCGCCCTCGTTGGGAACTCACTACTTCAACAATATAACCTGCATTACTTATTTTCAATATTTACTCAACTTTTATTGTATCAAATAGAGGTTACATCGCCTTCTTTAATACTCCTTGAGCCCACAAACAGATAATGTTATTGAAAAAAAATCTTCAGAGGGGCATTGGCTCATGATGAATACAAAACATACATATTCAAAACACAAACAACGAGACCATTATTTTAAACTGAAATATCTTTCATAGCCAGTTCGTGGACACAAACAACGAGACCATTATTTTAAACTGAAATATCTTTCATAGCCAGTTCGTGGGTGCTTTCTCCCCCCTCAAAACGGCAAAAATCTAGAAGGCCAACGCGGAGGCAAAATGTTGTTTCTTTGCATGGACGTTCACTACACCACGGTAGACACTTGCCGACAGAACCATCTGTCGGCGAAGGCCCCCTACGCCGACAGATAATCAGTTGGTAAGAGATGCGCCGACAGAAGATAAAGAGTCGGCGCAAAAGCAGTCGGCGAAAGATACGCCGACACATAATTAACATGCCGACAGATGTTATGTCGCCGTTTGTCATACCTACGCCGACAGACAAGATGTCGGTGACCAGTAGACCTACGGCGACAGATAATGTGTTGTAGTTGCTGCCCCCTACGCCGACAGATTGCATGTTGGTGACCAGGGTAGCTACGTCGACAGATAGCATGTTGGAGGGACATGATACCTACACCGACAGATAGCATGTAGCTGGTCCTTTTGCCAACAGACAAGTTGCTGTTGCTTTACTCTAATAATCAAGCAGATCAATACAAACAATAAATTCAATTCACAATCAATCCAACAAACAAGTTGCTGTTGCTTTTGCCAATATTTCACATCACATCACAACAATACACAATAATATCAGGACAACAATGCATTCAGTTCACAAAATACCATAGTAGTATACAAAGTAGTTGCACACACAAAGTATTTCAGCCAAAACTCATCTCAGGTACATAATAAGCTTCTACTCCCTCCGTTCAGAAATATAAGACGTTTTACGTTTTCGTGTACAACTTTTGTCACGTACAAATATTTTCGGGCTTTCCCGTTTTACCCTCGGGTAGACGTGCACGGCTGCACGACTCGCACCACGGGCAGGAGTCGCTCTCGTTCCTCTCGCGCACCACTCCCTCGCTCCCCTTTCTCCCTCTCGCTCCGCGCCGTCGCCGTCGCCGTCCGCCCACCGCTCCCTCTAGCTCTCCGGCTCCCCACCGTCCTCGCCGCCTCCCCCCACCGCTCCCCACCGCCCCCTTTCTTCTCACCATACCGTTTTCTCTCAAACACCCCACACCCCACGCGCTACACGAATCGGTGAAGGAATGAATTTTTATCGCCGGCGACGAGCTTCTGGCGACGCCAACGGTGGATCTACGTGCACCACCGCTGGATATGCGTGCGCCGGCGGTGGATCTGGCTGACGAAGGTGCTGGATGTGGAGCAGCGGCCGGCGGTGGATCTGGCTGACGGAGGTTCCGTGCGTCAGGTGCTTGCTCATCCTCTCTCTTCTCCTTGCGTTGTGCGTCATGTGCTTGCTCTTCCTCTCTCTTCTCCTTGCGATGTGCGTCAGGTGCTTGAAGGATTTGCAGTAGGATTTGCTCTATCTTGTGTACTCTTTGCACCAGTGTAGCGCCGGCTCTCCATGAATCACTAATTGTCAATAGGATTTATACTCCTTGTTTGCTGCATCATGCTGCTTCCTAAATTTAAAATCCCCTGTTTCTTTAGCAAGAGATCTTGCTTGTTAATTTGGCACAAGAAGTCGAAGGTTACTTCCCTGCTGCTTTCTTAATTACTGTTTTTTGGCTGTAGCTTGCTTGCAAGTTCTTGTCTGAATACATGTTGCTGGTACAATTTCCTTGCAGATTTGGCGCACAGGAGATTGGGGTTCAGAGGAGATTTGGCGCTGGGGCTGGGCTTTGGAGATCCAGCGACGACCTGGGCGCAGAGGCGAGGATGCACGACCTGATGCAGCGAGGATGCAGCGGGAGGGGTAGCGACCTGATGCAGCCAGAGGGGCAGCGACGACCCAAGCGAGGTGCTCCTCGCCGTCGACGACCCGAGCGGAGGTGCTCCTACTGGGCGATTTCGTTTTTCCGCTGGGGCGACGGCCCCAGCGAGATTTCGCTTTACGATTCTGTTTGTTGTAATGATCAGTTCACTGTACCACTTCGGGAGGGCATTCCATGTAATTTAAGCGAACTAGTAGAGGCAAACACGTCTTTCGGGTGTTTTTCACCTGGTCGGAACCGATCCTAAAACGTCTTATAATAAAAAACGGAGGGAGTACATCATAGTTCAAAGTTTTGTTATACTACTACGGTTGAAATTGCATGTCCATGTGTCCACTTGAACAAGCCATGTATGTCTTGCTCAACCGGTGTGCTTGCAACTTCAAATTTCTAAGCACCTGCAAAGATGAGTTGTGTTGCAAGTCATCTCCACATTCTCAATAGCCATGAAAGTAGACAGCAACCAAAATAAATTGTTGAAATCAGTACCTGCATCTGCTACCACAATCTTTTTATTCTTGAAATCCTTCATCTACAACAATAACATTAGTCAATAAGTGATATAAGCTCCTAACAATAAAATGGTCAAATTATGTGCCCATATGCTCACCATAGCAGTAGGCCATGCAATGGATCTTCCACGAGCAGAACGCATGGTCACAACATCCTCATATGGTCGAGGTAACACGGTATCTAATTTGTACATTGAACTAATGACAACTTCAGAGTACTGAGGACCAAGAGGCACACCACCGACCAGAGCATGTGCATCTAATGTTTGGAAATAACCTTTTGCAACAGGGACATTGAATGGTCTAGCCATGCTATATAGCACGACCTCTCTTCCACACTAAGGCAGAAAATGCAATTCCGAAGTGAGAACACAAGTAAAAAATAGCAGGAGGAAGTTCACATGTTGTGTATGTAGCAAACAAATATTTACCCCTAGTTTGTTATTCTGTCTCTGTGGAACAGGAGACTCTCTTCTCATGGGAGCACTTGACTATTCCTCATCATCAACTTGTCGGCCAGTAGTTATACGAGCACCCTCCTGGGCCCTTATGTTCTACATAAAGAGCCACCATTTGAGTGGATAAGATAGTGACAAAAAGAACAAAACTAAGCATGTGGCAAATGAATTTACCATTTGCTGCTCCTGATTTTGTTGTCGTAAAGTGGGAGTTATTCTTCTTATGTCGGTGACACCATGTATATTCTGCATACTATGCATGCTCCCATTTGACTCCACCTCATCATACAAATTGTTATCTTGTGGAGAGCTTGTGTTCTACATTAGGAAGCAAGCATTTCAGAAGCCAAATCAACTACATGTGGAGAGCTTGTGTTATAATTTGTTATTTGCTCCATAAAAAGTATTACCTGATGTAGACCCAAAATCATCTGTTTCATCTCAGCCATTTGTCTTTTCATGTTCTCCATTTCTTGTGACATGTCATCCACCTTCTGGTCAGCAAGGCGGCGAGCTTCTGTTTCTATTTGAAGCTTTGTAGACTTGTATGTCCGAACTCCTGGAAGTTCAAGGCCAGATGGAGTTGCCCCCAAACCTTTAGTTCGAACATATCCATGTTTTTCTGCTCCACAAACATGTGAGAACAGATCTCCTTCCTTCATACTTTTCTCCAATAATTCTGGGAAATTTTCAGCCTTGTCTCGAAGTTGTTGCTGCAAATTGGAGGAAGAGAAAGAAGACAGTAATTAGTTTTATAAGAAGAATGAAAGAGTTTGTTAAGTGGGGTATATAGTATATGTACTTACAATTATGACTGCAGATTCTTTATGTGGAACTCCAGTTTTATATGTATGTGTCTTGATGAACAATTCATCCCTTCGTGGGCGCCTCCCTTTATTTGTTATTTGCTCCATAAATAGAAGGCAAACTTGTTTCTTTTCATCGGATTCCAAACAATATTCTACAGGAGGTATATAAAGTCTACCTTCTATTTCATCAGGATGAAGATCTGCCATTATACCAAGTTGTTGGATGTCCAAACGAGAATTTACATTATCTTTTGATTTCCCATCAAGGCCCATAAGAGTATTCATTATGTTGTCATACACGTTTTTCTCTACATGCATAGCATCAAAATTATGACGCAGCATCAGATCTTTCCAATAGGGCAACCTAAACCACACAGATTGCCTTTTATAAAGAGGTGCTGGTTCACCCTCTTTGCGCTTTCTCTTTGCTTTCTTCTTGCCGGTTGGATCCTTTCCAAACGGTGTCTGAAGATCGCCTGTTAGATCCATGATTTCTTTTCCAGTAAGTGGTTTAGGCGCTGCCCTATGCTCAGTCACACCGTCAAATAACTTGAGATCTGTTCTATACCTATGGTCAGGTGGTAAAAACCTACGGTGACCCATAAAGCAGCGCTTGCCACCTTTTTTTAGTTGGAGAGAACAAGTTAATGAGTGGCATTCAGGACAAGCTACTTCACCCTGGGTAGCAACTCCATGAGTGTAGCCTAAACCAGGAAGATCATGTATGGTGCAAAGGATGGCAGCACGCAGGTCAAAAAACTCAGACTTGGAAGAATCGTACGTTCTCACACCATCTTTGTACATGTCTATTAGATCATCTATCAATGGCTCAAGATAGACATCCATATCACTACAAGGTGACTTAGGACCAGGAATGAGCAAACTCAGAATAAAGTTAGGCTGCTTCATGCATACCCAAGGAGGAAGGTTGTATGGAATCAAAAGTACAGGCCAGACACTGTAGGTACTGTTCAATGACCTAAATGGGTTGAAGCCATCAGTACCAACAGCCATTCTAATATTGCGACTATCGTTACCACTTAATTGATGTTTGGAATCGAAATCCTTCCAGAATTCAGCATCTGCTGGATGCCTAAGCAAACCATCCTTGGTACGTTGTTCATCGTGCCACCTCATATCAGTAGCACTTTTAGGGGACATAAAAAGTCTTTGAAATCTTCTTTTAACTGGAAAATAACGAAGAACCTTTCTAGGAACTCTATGTACCCTTTTCCCATCTGGACTCTTCTTTTCAGATTTCCACCTTGAAGTTTTACACTTTGGACACTGATTTTCCTTATCATATTCTTTTCGGAACAATATGCAATCATTTTCGCATGCATGAATCTTAACATACCCAAGCCCAATGGATTTAACTATTTTCTTAGCTTCATTGAAATTTTTAGGTACCTGATGCCCTTCAGGTAAAAGATCTCTTTGTAACTCCAGCAGCATGTCAAAACTTTTATCACTCCACCGCCCAAGAAGTTTCAGATGTAGTAGCCTAACAACATAGCGCAGTTTTGAAAATTGTTTGCACCCAGGGTATATATCCACACTGTTATCATCGACTAGCTTCAAGTAAACTTTGGTTTCATCATTAACTTCCATCTCATTGTCCTCGTTGTTCATTTCAAAGTCCCCCCCATCATCTAATCCACATGCTATGTCACGAATCAAATCAGAAAACTCGTCATGTTCAACTGAACTCTCTACTTCCACACCCTCAGGATTAACAGAAGTAGAGTTAGACTCTCCATGAAATATCCATTTATCATACCCTTCCACAAAACCATCACAAATCAAATGCTCCCGTACTATACTTTCTTCCCTCCAAGATGAGTTCACACATACGTCGCAAGGACATAGGATTTTGTTTCCATGCGCAGAATTAGCAAAAGCAAACTCTATAAACTTGCCTACCCCCTGTATATACCCATTTGTGTGCCTACAAGTTTTAATTAAATTCATATCAGAACAGATCATTGCATAACTACAGAACCTACTAATTGAGACGAAAAATAAAACAAAATGTACCTAGGCAGAGACAACCACGTTTTATCCATTGGGCACCCTCAATATTAAATTGAAGTATTCAACTATCTGAATGTAAAATCACACATATGTCAAGAAAGTAGAACATATTCCATTCCCATGACACAACAATAAAATTCGCACATGCTGGCACAACAAATCACAAACTTGGAAATATCTGAGAGAAGCAAAAAAAAAAGGCTTTACCCCAAAGTAACAAGGCTTGGCCTCTATTACTGCTGCAAGAGCTGATCAATATTTGGATGACACGGTCACAGGCTCACTCGTAATTTCCAGCTGTCGACCTCTCTTCACTACTCTTGGTTCCACCTGCAGCAATACAAAATTATAATTACAAAGGCCACCACAGATCCATAGGAACTAGAGTAATCCAGTCCTAATAATCCACTAGCAGTCGCCAAATGTTCTTGGCAATGATTTCGTTCCTAAGGACACGACCATTATACCTATCTGAGCTTTCATAACTAATGATAAAATTTATTGTTTAGCTCTTAATGTGCTGAAGAACTAATTTCTTGTTATGTAGAACTATACCAAATTCATACCTTGGTTTCAAGTATCTACAAGTATTACAGCTTATGCTCCTAAAAGATATGTTGTATTTTATATTGATCATGAAATTAATTGCAGGAAGTAGACTTCGAGGTTGCTATATGCCATTGAAAGATGATGGCAGTACTGTTATGTATGACCATGAAAACACTCAGGTATATACCAATTACCCACCTTGATTAGCAACTTTTGTGGTGCTCTTGAATTTGAATACTAGTACTTATATCCTTTCTTTCTATTATTTTCTCATGTTTTAAACAAATAAACACAAGGATTCAAAAACGAATTCTGTCAAGGCAGGTCTAAGATCCTTTATTTCAAGAAAATTGTACGGAAAGGGAGGTCAGAAAGAAAAGATGCTTCTTGCCGCACCAAGGCTCATGCGCACCCGTTCGATACATTATTTAGAAAGCAATGTCTATATTTTTGATGGCGAGTCAGCTGCCAATGGTGATGCTTCTTCAAATGGTGCTAAATTTTCACCACAAAATGCCGCTGGCACAAACTTGCAACATAATTCCCTGGATGGTTCTAGAGGTGATGAGCATGTGAAACCAAAGAGCCACCGTAGCATTTCAATGGATGGGATTCTTCACAAGGTCCCCTATGGGCAGAAGTTGTCTGGAGATACAAACGTAGAAGAACTTGCTCGATCAGCCTCAACCACGTATCATAGGGATGGTCTGAAACTTTATACTGGTACAACTGCAAAGAAACATCTAAATACGGGTTTTCGGCGTTCTCGTTCCCTGTCTGAATCATTGGAGAGCTACTCTCACTTACTCGACTCCATCTCAAGCAGTGAGGCCAAAAGGGTGCTGACAAGCTCCAAGTCTACTAGGGATCATTCTAACTCTCAGCTCATATCAAAAGGTATGACTAGACTTGCTGAATACCTTGTGATTCCTGAAGATGCCTCTGCAGCGCATGCTCCGGACAAGATTGTTGTTGATGGAGATGTGAGGTTTGCTGTGGCAGGGAGTTCTCGTAATAGGGAGGTTGCTGGTGGCAATGATTTCGTTCCTAAGGACACGACCATTATACCTACCTAAACGACCATGTACAAAGAAAAGGAAGCGTACCTGCAAGATTGGGTCGAAGTTCCTGGACGGAATCGGCCGGTGGTTGGCCGAGGAGACGCAGACCTCGTCGCCGTTGCAAGTGGTGCTGCCGAGCTTCGCTGACCCTTTCCCCGGATGTGGCGGAGCTTCGCGGGACCTAGGCGAAGAAGTAGCAGCGATGGTCGGCGATTCGGCGAAGGCTCGGGCAGCAGCGACACCGGTGACGGCAGAGGGAGCACGGGGTCGGGTGCTCGGGGCTAGGGGAACCGGCGGCGGCAGGAGTGGGGTGGAAAGACGGGAGGGGTCCGGAGAGTTTAGGGCGCGGTGGCGGAGAGACGGCGCATGGAGCGACGGCGGCGACGGCGGAGAGAAAGCTAGGGTTCAGACACGATGGGGATTGGGGATTGGGATTGGGGAGAGAGAAGGAAAAGAGGGAGCACGGCGCGGCTTTTTTCTACATATCCCGCCCCAATTTTGCCTCGTCGCGCCACGAATTTCGGGAGCTCTATTTGGTTGCCACGTACACAGATACGCCGACAGATTCAGTGTCGCCACCACCCATGTGCGGACACATTGTTCGTCGTTACATGAACGCCGACACTTCTTCAGTGGCCAAGTGAGTGCTGACACACGGTCTGTCGGCGTTTCTTACCCTATGCCTACAGATACCATGATGGCAAAGCTTCATAGCTACGCCGACACACCATATGTTGGGCTAGGTGTGTCTTTGCCTACACAATTGTGTTGGCAAGTGTCTACCGTGGTGTAGTGGTTGTTGCATGGGAGGCTGCTAGCGGCGGACAACCTCGAGGTCTGTGGATGGCTTCCCGACCATATCTGCAAGCTCTGCAGAATCCACAATGGGACGACGATGCACCTCGCGCGTCAGTGTAGTTTTTCGTCGGTGGTCCGCGAGCGGATTTTCGAGACCTAAACACATGGTGGGATGATATGTGTGAGAGCCTTCTGAAGGAAAAGATACGTTAAGCAAGCAGCGCGTTGATCTACTCAATCTGGAGAGTATGGAAGGAGCAAACTAGAAGGATTTTCCGGAACCCGGCTCTCTCCTAGACAAGGTGCTCTTTTGGTTAGGGAAGAGATCGTGCAACGTGAGTATGCGCACACCGAGGCCCCCGGAGACTTGTATGTGTTAGACCTATGGGCGGCTGTGTTGTTCCTAATTCAGCTGCCAAAACAAATAAACCTTTGTAAATATTCTTTTTATTCTATCTAATCGGATGATAGAGCGCCTACATTGTCCTCAAAAATATATTTCATAGCTGCTCGTACACACACACTTTTCTTGAAATGGAAAATAAACAAAGCAATGGAGGTACACAAACCTTAATAATAATCTAGTGGGCACTTGACCTGGATGGTTCTTGGAACCACAAGCGGCGGTAGCAGCAAGCAGCTTCATGATGGTCACCGTGAGCACGCCGTTCCAGCACTCCGCGGACACCCTACCTAGGTCCGCATCCTGCGGGAGACAGAAGGAATGCTCCAGCTTGCCCATGGGGCGGTCCTTCCGAAGGTAGATGCAGACGCCGGCCTCCTTCTCCTCGCGGCGCTCGCCTATGACTTCAAGACAGCGGTCCGGCACCAGCCGCACGGTGAGATCGTCGGCGCTGAGCCCCGGCACGTCTAGTTCGTAGGAGTAAAGGTTCGGCAGCTCCTTGATGTCCACGGGCCTGGTGTCATGATTGCCGAGGGAGTAAGCCGAGAGGGCGCGGCGGTGCGCCGGGAAGAGTGGGCTCCGAGTCGGCGGGGGAGCCCGTGACGCGCTTGTCAGGGCTCGTGGAACGGCGACGGTGGTGGGGCGGAGGACGGGGGCGGCGGCGCGGAGGAAAGCACGAGGGTTCCGCTGCATCATGTGTCCTCCTCACGTGCGTCACGAGTGATGATTTTTTTCTCGTTTAACCCGATCGAGCTTAAAAACGAGCCCGTTAAGATCGGGTACCCGACCCGCTGCCGGACGCTAGCATTTTAAATTGACTATATACTGGAGTACTTACTAAAATAAGTGAATATAGCTATAAACAAATCTAGATATATTTTTAAATTAAAAAAAACTAAAATGCCTTAAGTTAGTGAATGTGGTGAGTACAAGAAAGCTTGTCATTAAGTGATCAGCACATAGTGTCTAAAGGATCTGCCATGTTGGATCTTCTGACGATAGTATCTTCCTTATCTGTTTCTACAACAAGTTGAGTCTGATGGATTGAATCGATGGGCATCCAAAAAAATGGTCTTCCTTCCTCCATTGGTGCAAAGGTGTCGAGATAAAGAAATTTGTTGTTCATTCTTTCTTTGCAAAGGTTTTAACCTTTGTCACCAATATATTGTTGTTGTGGGATATGTAGTTTTTGACCTATAATATGTTCTTATTATGAAATACAACTTGAGCGTTGGTCATTTAGGTCTTGCTCCTTGGTTACTAGTCTATATTTACACATAGACTTGGGGGATCGGTTTATCCAAAGGATCAAGGTTGAACAACATGTACTTGGGTAAGCGGAGCACACATAGACTGCATTAACCTATATTTAAGTTGAAAGAGACATCATGATAGAAATAAAACACTCCTAGCTACTTCAGAACACATTTATTCTCATTATTTCCATATTTTATTTGATTATTTAATCTCATCCTTGACTTCCACGCAATGAACTCCTACGAACTACTACCTCCATCGCAAAATATAAAACGTTTTGGTAGTCTACTTTAGCCTACCAAAACATCTGCCATGACGGCGGGAAGCACGAGGAAGCAGGATTCGGGCCTGCGGCCGGATTGGGGTCAGGACTGGGAAGCGTGCGAATGGTTCGGGACAACCAGTGTTAATTACGTCGGAATCGAGCCAATATAGTGGATTTTGGTTATCGAAACTATTCCGGCAGTAGTTGAAGCTGAATATTCTATCCCATCAAGTGTCTGGTTGTTTATGGGAGACCTAAAAAGTAACCCCCGCAACTGCAGATACAAGGTATTGGAGGCTCTTTTGAAGGCTTACCTTAAAAAAATATACATCGACCCAGTTTACGGGATATGAAATGGATATTTTTAATGCTAAAAAAACCCATAAAAGCGGTTATTTTGAAGTTCTCTTTTAAAGGATCTGCTAGAGATGCTAGTCCATTCAACGTAGCCAGCGCCAGAAGCAAAACAAATTAATGTAAACCAATTCAATATGCGATTCTCTAAACATTTCGAATCCATTTAGTTCTTGTTGTTGCCTTCATCAGCACCGTAGAAAGCATCAAAAATTTCCGCAGTGTCAAGTTTTCAAGGAAGTCCAATAAACATTAACAAGCAACCTTATGAGAAATAGCATCGCCGAACGCCCAAAAGAGGCGCAAATCACAGCAGGAAACGTCAATCCAGATAGAAACAATTGCAACCATCGTCAATGTCCGATCAAGCACAGTAACAGCAATGATAATAATCACTTAACCATACATCGACCGCACGGAGAGGGTGGTGGGTGTTGCCCGTGAGACTCTTCTTGCTCGAGAGAGAGAGAGGGGAGTGTGTGGCAAAGAAATGGTTTGCCTCAATTTTCCCTTTTTCTATTCATGGGGTATTTATAGGGTAAACACTATTCCTACAAATATCTGGCTAGATATTTCCAGCCAGCGTGGCGAACCTATCCACACAGGGACAGGTGTCACACCGCTACGCGCGGGCCACACAGGTGTCCAGGACACCTGTACTTCTAGAACCTCCTAGCAGATTCCAGACCGCCAACACCCGCGCTGACGTGTCCACGAGCCGGAGTCAGACAGGCCAACTCCGTCACTCGACACTTCCTCGGGTAGGAGTCGAGAGTTCGACTCCACGTACCCGGAAACTACCTCCAGTCAGAACAACCTCCGACTGGGCTACCTACTCGAGTCCTCCTGACTCGAACACTTGTCGACTCCTCGCACTCGAAGGAACTTGTCGACTGAACACATAAGCCTATTTCCAACAATCACTCCCTAGGCTTGAGTTCCGGAGACACCTCCACCATGCCTATCCTTGTCCGCAGCTCCGCCAGGCGGACTCGACCAAGTGGCTTGGTCAGCATGTCTGCGAGTTGGTGTTCGGTGGGCACGAACTCCAGCTCGACTTTCTTCGCCTCCACGCAGTCTCGAATGAAGTGATACTTCAAGTCGATGTGCTTTGATCGCTCGTGGAAGACGGGATTCTTGGCGAGCGCGATAGCCGACTTGTTGTCGACCTTGAGCACCACGTGCTCAGCTTCGCCGTTGCTGAACTCGGACAGCAACCGAGCCAGCCAGATCCCCTGGCAAGCAGCTGTGGCAGCCGCCACATACTCCGACTCGCAGCTTGACAGAGCCACGATCTTCTGCTTGAGTGACTGCCAGGTCACTGGGCTGCACCCGAGGAAGTACAGGGTGCCCGACGTACTCTTGCGCGAGTCGACGTCGCCCGCCAGGTCGCTGTCGCTGTAGCCGACCAGGCGCGGTGCACCTTCACTCCTTCCATACCTACACCCGAGTCGCAGAGACCCGGCGATGTAGCGTAGGACGTGCCTTACAGCCGCGAGGTGCTCCAGAGTTGGAGCCTCCATGAACCTTGATACGAACCCGACTGCGAAGGTCAGGTCCGGCCTCGTGTGCACCAAGTACCTGAGGCTCCCGACGATGCTGCGATACGGTCGCATCTGTCGCGGGTGCCGTGCTGCACTTGGACAGCTTGAAGCGCGGCTCCATGGGTACGTGGACGGGGTTGCACCCGCCCATCCCGCCTTCTCGAGCAGCTTCAGGGCATAGGCACCCTGCGAGATATCGATCCCGCTGGGTCCTTGTCGAACCTCGATGCCAAGGTAGTAGCTTAGCAACCCGAGATCGGACATCTGGAATAGGCTCTGCATCTCCAGCTTGAATCTGTCGATGTCGCTGGAATCCGAGCCTGTGATCACCAAGTCGTCGACGTAGACACCGACTAAGAGCCGGTTCGGAGTCGCTCCTCGCGCGTACATGCCATGCTCCGACTCGCATCTTGCGAAGTCGAGCTTGACGAGGCATGCATCGAGCTTGGTGTTCCATGCCCTTGGCGCCTGCTTGAGGCCGTAGAGCGCCTTGCTGAGTCGAAGCACCAGGTGCTCCTTCCCCTTTGCAGCGAAGCCGGTTGGCTGCTGCACATACACCTCTTCCTCCAACACGCCGTTGAGGAAGGCTGACTTGACGTCCATGTGGTGGACGTCCCACCCCGCACTCGCCGCTACGGCTAGCAGTAGCCTGACGGACTCGAGACGGGCCACAGGTGCGAAAACCTCGTCGTAGTCGACCCCGTGCCGCTGCACGTAGCCCTTCGCCACCAGGCGAGCCTTGTGCTTAAGGACTGCGCCATGCGCATCCTTCTTCACCTTGTACACCCACTTCAGGCCGATCGCGCGGTGACCTGGTGGTAAGGTGGCCAGCCTCCAAGTCGAATTGGACTCGATGGCCTCCAGCTCCTCATGCACCTTCGCCTCGTCGAACGAGCCTGGCTCTTCGGAGGCGAGATAGTGGAGCTCCTCGTCCGGCTCAAGGGCCGAACCCACTTCGAGCACGTTCTGCAGAGTGCGGAACCGGTGGTCGAAGCTCATGTCGTCTTTTCCATCAAGCATACCTGAGTACCTTGAGGGTGGCGTGACGAACTCGACGCCTGAGACAGCCGGAGTCGAAATCTCGGCTGTCGGGTGCTCCGGTGTTGTTGGAGAACCAGCTGGGATGCACTCCCCACTCCAGGAGTTGGCGAGTCGGGTGCTGGACCCGCACTCCCGTCACTCGAAGTTGGTTGCGGCTCGAACACCATGTGCTCGACTGCGAAGGTGTCGACTCCGAAAGTGTTCACCGGAGTGTCCGGCGAACTCCAGTCCCAGCTCGCGTTCTCGTCGAACACGGCATCTCGCGTGATGGTCACGCGGTTAGTCACCGGGTCATAGGCCCGATAACCCTTCGTCCCAGGTTGATACCCGACGAAGATCATCGGCCTGCTCCGGTCGTCGAGCTTCTTCAGCCCGGGCGCGTCTCTCTGACATGCACCACGCACCCGAACGTACGCATGAAGCTCACATTCGGCTTGCGGCCATGCCAGGACTCGAACGGCGTCATGCCGTCCACGCTCTTGGTTGGCGACCTGTTCAAGATGAACACGGCCGTCGTCACTGCCTCACCCCAGAATTCTCCGGGTACCTTCTTGGCCTTCAGCAGACTGCGGGCCATGCCCACAATCGTCTGGTTGCGTCGCTCCACGACGCCATTCTGCTGCGGGGAGTACGGAGCCGTCAGGTGACGCTCCATCCCGAGCTCAGCGCAGTATGCTGTGAAGGACCCGGAGGTGAACTCGCCTCCGCGATCCGTGCGCAGCGTGCGCAGCGTGCGCAGCTTGCAGCCTGTTTCTGCTTCGGCTCCCGCCTGGAGTCGAATGATGGCGGCTGCGGCCTCGTCCTTCGTCGAGAGAAGGGCGAGCCACATGTACCGCGACAGGTCGTCCACCAGTAGGAGGAAGTACCTCTTCCCACTTGGTGTGGCCGGGGTGATCGGCCCGCAGAGGTCGCCATGGACCAACTCGAGTCGCTCCTTCGCCCGGAACTTCGCTTGCTTTGCGAATGGGGCTCGCCTCTGCTTCCCTGCTAGGCAGGCGTCGCAGAGCTGGTTCACGTGCTCCACCAGAGGGAGTCCACGCACCATCTCGCCCTTCGCCAGTCGGCGCAAGCTGTCGAAGTTGAGGTGCCCGAACCGCGCATGCCAAGTCCACGCCGGGTCGTCGCCAGTGCCCACGACTAGGCACACTGGCTGCGCGACTCGCGCGTGCAGCTTGTACATCCGGTTCGGCTCTCGCCTGACCTTGATCAGGAGCTGCCGCTCCCTATCACGCACTCGAAGGATCCCATCCTCGATCAGCACCTGGCAGCCGTTCTCGTCGAACTGGCCCAGGCTGATGATCTGCGTGTTCAGCCGGGGTATGTAGTACACCCCGGTGACGGCCCGATGCTCGCCTGACTTGCAGACGAAGAGCACCGTCCCTTGCCCGTAGATTTCGACTCGCGAGCCATCACCGAACTTTACAGTTCCAATGATGCTTGTGTCGAGTTCCGCGAACGCGGCGCGGTCACCAGTCATGTGATTGGTGGCGCCCGAGTCGAGGTACCAGACGCCCTTCTTGGCGTCCCCCTCTTGCACCAGGTTCACCTGCGCCTTCTCCTCTAGCATGAGGAGGACCGGCTCCTTGCGAGTCGGATCAGCCAGCTCCTTGCGAGCTGGCGCAGTCGAGTGCTCTCCACTCGACGAGGATGTCGGGTGCTCTCCACCCGACGAGGTTGTCGAGTCCTTGCGACCCGACACTCCCGGCTGCTGGAGCCGGGTGGCCAACTCCTCCCGAGTTGCCATGGTCAGCTCCTCCTGAGCCAACGCAGTCGAGTGCTCTCCACTCGACGAGGTTGTCGACTCCTCCCGAGTCGACGAGCCCAGCTCCTCCCGAGCTGGGGCAGTCGAGTGCTTGCCACTCGACGATCCTGCCGAGTCCTCCTGACTCGACGATGCTGTCGACTCCTCCCGAGTCGACATGTCCCACTCCGCGATCCACTGGATCGGCGCGAGTTCCTTCGGAGGAGTCGACGATCTCTCCGACTCTGCCACCGGTCGAGTCGCTGACTCTGCCACCGGTCGAGACAAGGGTGCCGCCTCCGAGGTGCTCGACTCCGCCTGGCGAGTCGAAGCAGGGAGCTGTGGGGCAGTCGTGATGGTGCAGGTCTCCATCATCAGGAGTGCGATGTCATCCTCATCGTCTCCGCCACGGACGAGGTGTGCTTCCGCACCCTCTGCGCACACGAGGTGTGCTTCCTCGCGCTTCTTCTTGCGGCAGTCCCGCACCCAATGGCCGGCGACTCCGCAGTACCTGCACGTGTCTTTCGACGTGCCAGGGTTCCCAGCTCCACGAGCTGAGTTGCCTCTACCGCGACCGCGCGGCTTGCCGCCGCCGCGTCCGGTATGGCTGGAGGATCCACCTCCATCCTGCAGGCGAATCCGAGAGAACCACTCCTCCTCCGTGAGGAGTAGTTTCCCAGCCTGCTTGGCCTCAGGCTTCTCCGCCTCATGTCGCTCCTCAGCCGTTTTGAGGCGGCCGATGAGCTCCTCCATGGGGAGCTTGTCGAGGTCGAGCAGATTCTCGATTGAGCATGCCATCTGCGATAACCTCGTGGGAACGACCGAGAGAAACTTACGGATTGTGTCTGGCTCGGTGATGGTGACGCCGAGCACCCCAAGCTGCGACACGAGTGACGACATCCGCATGGCGAAGTCGTCGATGTTCTCGCCGTCGCCGAACTTGATGGCCTCGTACTGCTTCTTGAGCGCAGTCGCCTTCGCCTCCCGGACACGGGTATCTCCGACCCGCATCGTCTTGATCGCCTCCCACGCCTCCTTGGCCGTCTCCTTCGACGCCAGTGTGGAGATCATCTCCGGCGGAACGGCGAGCAGCACGTACTCCAGTGCTGCCCGGTCCATCTCGCGCTCGTCCGTGCCATCGTGCACGGCGGACCAAACACGGCGTGCCTCAAGCTTCACTTGCATGAGCAGCGCCCAGTCCGCGTAGTTTGACCGCGTGAGCAGCGGCCACGAACTACCGGCCTCCCGCACAACACGCTGGACTGCCAGCGTGCTCGCGGCCTCCTTCACCTCCGCCGGCATGAGCGCCTTTCCTTCGCCCATCTCCGGTGAGATCTCTCAAGAACTCAAGCTCTGATACCAACTGTTGCCCGTGAGACTCTTCTTGCTCGAGAGAGAGAGAGAGAGAGAGGGGAGTGTGTGCCAAAGAAATGGTTTGCCTCAATTTTCCCTTTTTCTATTCATGGGGTATTTATAGGGTAAACACTATTCCTACAAATATCTGGCTAGATATTTCCAGCCAGCGTGGCGAACCTATCCACACAGGGACAGGTGTCACACCGCTACGCGCGGGCCACACAGGTGTCCAGGACACCTGTGCTTCTAGAACCTCCTAGCAGATTCCAGACCGTCAACACCCGCGCTGACGTGTCCACGAGCCGGAGTCGACAGGCCAACTCCGTCACTCGACACTTACTCGGGTAGGAGTCGAGAGTTCGACTCCACGTACCCGGAAACTACCTCCTGTCAGAACAACCTCCGACTGGGCTACCTACTCGAGTCCTCCTGACTCGAACACTTGTCGACTCCTCGCACTCGAAGGAACTTGTCGACTGAACACACAAGCCTATTTCCGCCGCCGGATCCTCCGGAAGGCTCCGTCGCCGCCTCTTCCGCCGGGAGTGACGCGGTGCCGCAGGCCATGCCGTCAGATTGATTCGTCGTCATCGCAAGGGGAGGAGAGGAGAGGTTGGGTTCTGCGGAAGACGCCGTGTGCCCGTGTGCAGGTCGCGCTGGCCCAGATTGTGTTCGTTGTTTGCCGAACCAGGCCCAAACCACGGCTCATTCAAATGTGCAGGTCGCGCTGGCCCAGATGTAGCGTAGTAAAGCCAGGACACTCTTCAGAGTCATTATCTTTATTTCAAAAAAAAAAATCAGAGTCATTATCATCTTCCTTGATATCATCCTTTTTTTTCCGAAAACATCCATATTCTTTGTTGTCGTTAGAAGCCAACGAACAGACAAAACGTCCCGTAAAAACAACTAGTGGAATTTGGCGCGACGACACGCCGCGCCCTTTAAGAGGAATTTTAGAATTAAAACCGTTCGAGTGCCTAATTGCAAACGGTGTAACTTGTACAATGGAATTAAGTATGAGCATTTATTTTATTTAACTTCATAGTTAGAGAAAATGCATTTAGGTTATCTCCAAGTATTTACCAAATTAAAATGTTCAAATATGGTTGTATTATGCCATAAATAGTTAGCATTTATCGTTATGAGTATTTTGATATATTATTCATATTTTTCTGATGGGCAGATTTGAAGTTGTTGATTTTGCAACATTAATTTTCTGGAAATTGATTAAACAAAGGATTCTTATGCGAAATTGTTTTATTCCGGAGGACCGAGTTACATTTTTTTTGAAAGTGCGAAGACTTTACTGCAAGAAAGCGGCATCCGTGGGACAGAGTTATATTTTTTTGGGAAGTGCGAGGACTTTGGTGCAAGAATGCGGTGCCCAGAGGATAGAGTTACATTCTTTGGAAAGTGCGAGGACTTTTCTGCAAGAAATTTGTCAAAATTCATCGAATGTTTGTGCGAATTTGGATTCGAAATTGAGGAGTTAGAGCCGACAAATCTCGGAACAGGTCACGGGAGTGGGACCTATTTGTCAGCGCGCATATATTTCGTGTATATAATTTTTGGAAAACGTGGGGACTGTTCTGCAAGAAATTTGACAAAATTCGTCAAATATTTGTGCGAATTTGGATCCGAAATTGAGGAGTGAGAGCCGACAAATCTCGAAACCGATCGCGGAAATGGAACCTATTTGTCGGCACGTATATATTTCTTGTATATAATTTTTGGAGCACAATGAGATTTTTTTGGGAAAAAAAGGAAGGTGCTACTGTGCTGCGGGGGCACTGTAGCTACGGGGGCACTGTAGTTTTCGCGACCCTACAGTGCCCGGGAGGCTGTCAGCTGAGATTTTTTTTTGCAAAAAAAAGAAGAAGGGAAAAGGTGCTACAGTGATGTGCGTACTGTAGCAACGGGCACTGTAGCTTCCCCACGACGCTACAGTGCCCGGGAGGCTCTCAGCTAGCTACTTTTATATATAGAGTTTTTTGCAAAAAAAAAGAAAAAGGAAAGGTGCTAGAGTGATGTGCTATTGTAGCAACCGGGCACTGTAGCTTCCCGCGACGCTACAGTGCCCGGGAGGCTCTCAGCTCGCTATTCTCAGCTACTTTTATATAGAGTAATAGCATTTATCGTTATGAGTATTTTGATATATTATTCATATTTTTCTGATGGGCAGATTTGAAGTTGTTGATTTTGCAACATTAATTTTCTGGAAATTGATTAAACAAAGGACTCTTATGCGAAATTGTTTTATTCCGGAGGACCGAGTTACATTTTTTTGAAAGTGCGAAGACTTTACTGCAAGAAAGCGGCATCCGTGGGACAGAGTTATATTTTTTTGGGAAGTGCGAGGACTTTGGTGCAAGAATGCGGTGCCCAGAGGATAGAGTTACATTCTTTGGAAAGTGCGAGGACTTTTTTGCAAGAAATTTGTCAAAATTCATCGAATGTTTATGCGAATTTGGATTCGAAATTGAGGAGTTAGAGCCGACAAATCTCGGAACAAGTCACGGGAGTGGGACCTATTTGTCGGCGCGCATATATTTCGTGTATATATTTTTTGGAAAACGTGGGGACTGTTCTGCAAGAAATTTGACAAAATTCATCAAATATTTGTGCGAATTTGGATCCGAAATTGAGGAGTGAGAGCCGACAAATCTCGAAACCGATCGCGGAAATGGAACCTATTTGTCGGCACGTATATATTTCTTGTATATAATTTTTGGAGCACAATGAGATTTTTTTGGGAAAAAAAAGGAAGGTGCTACTGTGCTGCGGGGGCACTGTAGCAACCGGGGGGCACTGTAGTTTTCGCGACCCTACATTGCCCGGGAGGCTGTCAGCTGAGATTTTTTTTGCAAAAAAAGAAGAAGGGAAAAGGTGCTACAGTGATGTGCGTACTGTAGCAACGGGCACTGTAGCTTCCCCGTGACGCTACAGTGCCAGGGAGGCTCTCAGCTAGCTACTTTTATATATAGAGTTTTTTGCAAAAAAAAAGAAAAAGGAAAGGTGCTAGAGTGATGTGCTATTGTAGCAACCGGGCACTGTAGCTTCCCGCGACGCTACAGTGCCCGGGAGGCTCTCAGCTCGCTATTCTCAGCTACTTTTATATAGAGTAATGTACATGCATGAATTTCATTCCATTCCTATAGTTTGGGTAGCAACCAACACCACGTACTGTGTCTGTCTAAACACTGAAGCAATACGATTTAGAAATATCATATCATCGAAGCCCCAGAAATATTGAACCGGGCAAAAACTTGCAAGTGTGGATTTCACCCTACATGCTCCACCACTTCACCGCAAGGGTCTGACCAATCATGGGAATTAGTAAAATATTACTCCCTCCGGTCCAAAAAAAATGGTCACGAGTTAAGCTAGCGAGTTGTACTTCGTACGTTATTTCATAGCGACATAAATAAAGGAACGGAGGGAGTGGTGATAATCACTTAATCAAAAAATATTCAATGAAATTTGGGATGCCTTTGAGAAGTTCTAGGGTGTCGCTAATGCTCTCGTGCAAGAGCATGAACATGACCAAATAGACGTAGGTGTGGGAGTGGAGCATCGCATCTTCTCCTTCAGACGCAGCTCGGTGGTGATCGCGACCAGGAGCTCCTCACAGTTACGCTTATCACATCCAAATATGTTTGTGAGTTTTCCATATATATTTTTGGATTCTAGTCTATTAACACGTTACATACAGTAGAAACAGTAGTGTAAAAATTGGTATCAAATCCAACCTCATCGACTTCATGATTTTAGTTTAAAAAAATAAATGCAATAGATATCTAATGTGTCTTACACAGTCTTTGTACTTAAATAAAAATAAACACGGTATTACAATCAACCTTATTTCTTCTATGCCCTCCATAAACATAACAGATACTATCCAAAAAAAATAGGCATACTGTCTTACGTACCCTCCATAAGAACATGAGGTATAGTCAGATATATGAATCATCGATGTTGCCAATTATGTGTTTGTTGTTGCAACTAAATCTCTAATTAATACAATATTGAGCTCTATTATTTCGGCTATACACTTTCTGATCAATGTTGGGCATGTGTTAAACTTATTTTTGTTTTTCCGTCTTCAGACTGAGCACAGTCATAACCATTGCGTGTTCGCTCCGTTTTCGCCCAAATTCATAACAGCCAATTATGTATACATTTCTGGACAGTATCTGCTATGTTTCTGTTCTCGGGGAAACTGAACTGAAAATGGTTTCAGCAGTACACGTTTGTTCCCAAGTCGTTACACTCCTAGTCATGAAATGTTTACTCAGAGATCTAAACTTAGCTGCTAACCTCCTTTTCTTCAACCGGGCTTAACCCTTTCCATTAGGCAATGGAAACATTTGGTTTGACATACTTAAAACAAGACCAAAAAAAAGGGAGGAGTACTAATGAAGCGGGTTGGTACATTAGTAGGAAACTTATAGTGGACATGCGCCCTTGGCCCTCGAATGCTCACGAAAACCTACTAACACCACAACAAAAACAAAATCTAACATTTATGTGGTATGTTTACTCCTTATTATGCTTCACCCCATTTGTTTACCATGATTACCCTAAAAAATTACCATGATGTAGCACTTGATTTGATCACATATAGATTTGCACTTCCCGTTTTGCTGGAGTGGTTAAAAATCCGTAGACTGCTTTCCCAGTTCTCGCGCTGTAGGCGGAGTTTCTAGGTTCTTTTCTTTCCGTTTCTGCACTTGGATGCTGTCGTACCTTGTAATTTTGTTATCTTTTTGGTAATGAAATTCGGTCCCGTGGGGATCGCGTTGTCTCACTTGATTTGATCACTCTTGTTAATGTGTCATTACTTCCCCTGTTCCATGGCCTTGCTGGTAGTAGTAATGTATTTTTCTGGTTTCAGTTATTTTATGACTTCATCGTGGAATCGGTTGGCCCATGATGTGATGTGATTATCCATTAGATCTGTTGGATGTGTATATTAACATGGCACGCAAAAACTTGACTATTCGCACGCAGCACAAATATTATTTCTAGAAGCGATTTTTGTAAATATCATCATCTGCATGAATATGCGTTGTAGGTAATGGATCACCAATCGACTAGTCATGTTCCTGCCTTGTGATTGAACTATGATGTACTGAGACTATTTTGAAAAATAACCACGAAAGCAAGCCACCCAAACAGAAAACTAGGCAAAACCTTGTTGAAAAGATGAAAAGAAAAGCCAAATGAATTTTTTTACGACTATTAAAAATACTCAGAAAAATTTCTATTTACCAAGTACCCATTTTTGCCGACTGTTTTCTAGGAAACATTCGGCAAAGGCCTTGTTTGCCAAGTTCCAAAAAAAATGCCTGGGCAAACAGCAAAAAATGGGTACTCGGTAAATATAAATTTTGAGAAGCGCGCGTAGCGCGTTGGCAAGTCCAGCGGTGGCTGGCTTGCTCGCCCGCGAGTTCAACTCCCCATGGAGCGAATTTTCCCGGGTGTCTCATGCTAGGGGGCACTGTTCACTAGGAACATTGTCGGCGGTACTGTTCACTAGGAACAGTATTCCGCATCATCAATAAGTGTCTCTGGTCTCGCCTGTGAGCTCCATGAGAGAAAAAATCATGTACCGGGCAGACAAGTCGGTTCTAGTTGTAGGTCTAGATTAGGTTCACAGCTAGTGGTGTGAGTGTGGTGTGCGTGTGGTGTGCGTGTGTTTAGCTGTGTGTCTGATCAGATACTACAACTTGTACCCACTTAAGTGAGACGCAAAAAAAAAAAGGTAAATATAAATTTTCCCGTAGTGAGAACTGAGAAGTGGTGCTGGATTTGAGCAGAGAGACTATTTCTTCCTTTCTCCTTGAGGAACCTTGCGGTGCAGAATTATGTCATACTCGAAAAGGAATTCAGAGTCAGAGGAACTTGGATGCCAAGGAATTAAACTCCCTCCTCTTCGAGTTCCAGCAGGCAGGCGTAGAGTCCTGTCCTTACTCCTCCTGCCTCAGGGGCAGTGTCCGTGTTGGATGCCGAGCAGCTAGACAAGGCATGCTCGAGTTTGTATCGTATTCACGTGCATGTTTTACCAGCTGGTTTGGAGACTTGCACGTACTCAGGCTAGGGTTACTATAAGAGTGGCCGGCAGCCCGTCCGTTCGAGGCGCTAGAGCACACGAACATCAGAATCAGATCGCCAGATCGAGACCCTCGCTGCAATGGCTTCGTCGTCGTCAACCTACTACTACGACAAGGCCAAGGAGGCCATGGCGATGGCCACATCCGTGGCGGCGTCCATGATGCTGGCGCGCAGCCTCGCCAACGAGCTGCTCCCGTACGAGGCACTCGATCTGCTCAACTCCGGCCTCTCCCGCCTGCGCTCCCGCACGACGTGGCGCCCCACCATCACCATCGACCAGAACGACGGCTGTTACTCTACCAACCACGTCTTCTTCGCCGTCAAGACCTACCTCGCCTCGCGCTTGGACGCCGCCGGCACCACCAACAAGCTGCAGCGCCTGCGCCTGAGCTGCGGCAGTACAGACGACGAGGAGCCAGACAAGCTCGTCGTGGGCATGGAGGAGGGCGAGGAGATGCCCGACGTGTACGAGGGTGCGGAGTTCCGATGGTGCCTCTACACGACCAACCACGACGTCCAAGGCGACTCCATCCTCAGCAGTAGCCGCGGCGGCAAGCAGTACTACCAGCTCACCTTCCACAAGGACCACCAGGAGAAAGTTGAATTCTGTAGATTGATTTGGTTGCCCTGGTTAGCCCCACGGCTGGCTCCTGCTATTTATATTAACAACAACAACGTGTACAACACGGTTCGGTTTACATCGATATACATACGATCTATTCCTGCCTAATAATTCTGCCTAATACACCCCCTCAATCTAAACCGTCGTGTACAAGGTTGAGATTGGCACTAAACCGACGAAGCAAATGTTCAGTGACTGGCTTAATGAAGATATCAGCAATTTGATCTCCAGAGGCAATGAACCGTACATCAAGAGTGCCTGAAGCGACCTTCTCGCGCACGAAGTGAAAATCGATCTCGATGTGCTTGGTGCGAGCATGAAACATCGGATTGGCAGATAGGTAGGTGGCACCCAAATTATCACACCATAAAACTGGTGTCGTGGGTTGAGGAACACCAAGTTCCTTGAGCACAGGCTGGATCCATATTCCCTCAGCTGTTCCATTAGCAAGAGCCTTGTACTCCGCTTCTGTACTAGAGCGGGACACCGTGGGTTGTTTACGAGAGCTCCAAGAGACGAGATTGGGTCCAAGAAATATAGCAAACCCTCCCGTAGAGCGACGATCATCAGGACAGCCCACCCAATCAGCATCAGTATAAATATTCAGAAGTGTAGACACAGACTTCTGAATCAGCAGACCAGTAGAGACGGTACCCCGGACATACCTAAGAAACCGCTTGACTGCTTCATAACGGATTGTAGTAGGCTGGGCAAGAAACTGGCAAACTCTGTTCAACGCAAATGATATGTCAGGACGTGTTAACGTCAGGTATTGCAGTCCCCCGACCAAACTCCGATAGCGAGTAACATCAGCAGCTGACAGACTGGTACCACTAGCACGAGAGAACTTAGCAGAAGTGGACATCGGAGTGGAAACTGGACGACAATCTTCCATGTTGGCACGATAGAGAAGATCCAAAGCATACTTATGCTGTGACAAATGCAGACCCGCAGAGGTATCGGAAGCCTCAATGCCCAAAAAATAAGTAAGTCGCCTCATGTCCTTGATAGGAAATGCTTTTGCCAAGACTTCCACAAGACGATCAACAGCAGCATTGGAGGAGCCCGCAATCACAATATCGTCGACATAAACCAACATGTAAATAGTAACATCAGCTTGCGAGAATATGAATAAGGATGTGTCAGCCTTGCTGGAGGTGAAACCGAGCTCGTGTAACTTGTCACTCAGCCGTGCATGCCATGCACGAGGTGACTGCTTCAGACCATAGAGAGCACGTTGAAGTTTGCAGACATGTTGCGGATACCGAGAGTCCTCGAAACCAGGAGGTTGCTGCATATACACATCTTCCTCAAGAAAACCATGGAGAAAGGCATTACTGACATCAATTTGGCGAAGGCTCCACCCACGAGAGACGACAAGAGATAAAACCAGACGAATAGTAACAGGCTTAACAACGGGACTGAAGGTTTCATGATAATCAATACCATGTTGTTGAGTGAAGCCACGAGCAACTAACCGGGCCTTATGCTTGTCAACTGATCCATCAGGCCGGTATTTGGTTTTGAAAATCCACTTGCTGCCAACAATATAAGTGCCAGGAGGACGTGGAACAAGCCGCCAAGACTGATTACGCTGCAAAGCATCAAATTCATCTTCCATAGCAGTACGCCATGCCGGTTCAGAGAGGGCTGTGCGGTGAGAAGCAGGAACTGCAAGAAAAGCTCGACGACGGCGATAGGGGTCATACCGGACAATCCCATCAGTGATTTTCTTGGGACGGTGAATGTTGTTCTGGCTGCGAGTAACCGCTGGTGTGGGAGGAGGCAGTGATGCAGGCGGTACGTGAGCAACCGCATCATCGCCCGTGCTAGAGACGGAATGGTCGGGGTCGACAGTAGGCGACGGTGCGCTGGGAGACGTCGCGCGATCCGGCAAAGCAGCTCCAGGGCTTGATGGGCTGGAAGACGGCCCATGAGGAGAGCCACGGGACGGCCCATGAGGAGAGCCAGGTCCAGAAGGCGCTGCGCGAGGTGAATCCCTCGGCTCGCTCGACGAGGCATGCACGGGAGTTGCATGCACGTCGGATGCTGATGGTGCAGAGACGTCGATCGCGCCAGACGCTGAAACCTGAGCCTGCACAGGGAAATCACAAGAAATACCAGGTGCATCAAACGATAACAAGGACATGTCGTAATTACGCAGATTGGGACTGACGAAGTGTACCCTCATCAAATCCCATGGTTAAGGACCTAGGGTTGAGATTATGGGGAGAGAACGTGGTAGTACTGGTAGTTTCGTCGGCTGACAAGCAGAGGCAAAGATTTACCCAGGTTCAGGCCCCTCGGGTGGAGGTAAAGACCCTACTTCCTGCTTGTCTGGTATTGATTGTGGATTATGCGATTACAGGAGAGCTCCGGCGAGATGACGATCTCGCAAGAGCTTTGGTGGTTCGAGTATGGCTTGGTCCCAGATCGGTACCCCTCCCAGCCTTTAAATAGGCTGGGTCTCGGGAGTTTGTAACCGACCTAGTTTACACGTAAGGAAAGTCTAAACCGACTATGCCTATGTCTAATCTTGGAGGGTACTCCATCTTCTTGGGCCTCTTGTCTTGGGCTTCGAGTAGGCTCTTCGATATTGGGCCTTAGTCGTTACGTGCACCAGGTACCCTCATGATAGGGTACCCGATATGTATACCCATGTCAGTAGCCCCCGAGTACTTGGCTGACTCGAAGAATCGGGCATGGACTCTTTCGTAAGTGCACGTCATATGCTTTGTATTCTGTATATATAATTTGGAATTCCTGTATGAATAGCACACGTTTGGCTATGTCGAGTATCTCATCGACTGTGTTTTATGATGATCAAGGGATAATAGCTTAGCAGGCCCAGTACACTCGACGGATCGGGACTGGTTAACTACACATTCGGGTAAAACCTTACTAGCTTTCAATCAAACTCGAGTCCCGGACTCGAATCTGGAACAAACTGGTCAGATTCGACTAGGCCGCTGAGGTCTTACTGAGTCGATCTGCAGTATAACTTTGAATTTTACCCAACGCGTCCGTCGGGATTTTTCATCATGTCTGCTGACACGGAAAGTATAAGGATTGACGTTGCTGGAACGGTCCTTAGCCCAGCTCGAAAGTTCGGCGGGTCTTACCTTTGCACTATGCGTGCAGCATCCGAGGTATTTGCGACGGACGCAACTCGGGAATGTTTCGAGTATGTTTTTTGAACTTTGTTGGACGAGTCATGTCCTTTGTCGACTGATATTTGCTGTTATGCTATCGGGTGCGCGACAGCGCTCCCGATGGGAGTAGCCCCCGAGATTGTGCTTTATTGCTTTGCAATGGAGGATAATCTCAAAAATCCTTACTCTGCATATGTTAATCGAAGAAATTTGTGCCATAATTCTATCGGGTGCACGACAGTGCTCCCGATGGGAGTAGCCCCCGAGATTATGCTGTATTACTTGTAAATGGAGGATAATCTCAATCATTGTCTTAAGCATCTTCAGTCGAAGAATTTTTTGAATACACTCCCGATGGGAGTAATATGACTTAGTCGAAGGAACGGTCGAGTGACCAATTTTGCCTTAAGAAGTTTTGTCACACCCGAACTAATCAAGGCAATCGAGTGACCAATATGCGTTGTACTTTCTGAACAGATGCTTCAATGACGTCAGGGATGACGTTTATTTCGACTGCGATTTCTGACACGCGTGGCGTGCGTTATGCTGCGATTGATGGGACGTGACATAGGTGGGCCCATTTGTGCAGAGCTGACCGAAGACGGTGCCGTTTGGACTTGATTTGACTATACGGGCCCACTTTTTCCGCAAGCGTGATGATGGCTCCTCTTTTTACGTGCGTAGTGGGCGGAGTGGCCGGCGACGGTTGCCCTCCGCGTTTGCCACGTGTACGGTCAGATTGCGTGCGTAACGCACGATTTGGATCTGAATGGCTGTGATTGCTTTTGACTTGTGGTAAATAGGGGAACGGCGCTGGCATTTGTTTTTTACCTGCCATTTGCTCTGCGCGCCGCCCCTGTTCCATCGTCTTCCTTGCGCTCTGCCTCCATTGCTCCTGCGCTAAAGCTTTGCGCGCTCCCCACCTGTTCGTTGACAATGAAGAAAGTGGCGGGCAACAAGCGCTCTGCCTCGACTGCTGCCGCCGCGCCCGATGCGGCGGCGATGAAGGGGAAGAAGACTGCGGCTGGCGCATCTGCGGCCGCCGTCGACCTCAAGAAGACCAATGGCGATTGGATGAAATCCACCCTGAAGGAGGCGCAGCTGGACAAGCTGCGCGAGGAGGGATTGCTGCCACCTTCCGACCAGCTCTTCGTCCGCGCACCTTCGCCCAAGGAGGTACTTCCCGAGCCTCGCGCTAACGAGCGCGTCTGTTTCGCGGAGTTTTTGCCTAGGGGTTTCTCGCTCCCCCTCCATGATTTTGTGCGAGGTTTGCTTTTTGCCTACGGGGTGCAGATCCATGATCTCACCCCGAACGGTATTCTGCACATTGCGTGTTTCATCACGCTGTGCGAGTGTTTTTTGGGTGTTGCTCCGAGTTGGGCATTATGGAAGTCCATCTTCATGGTCCGGCCAAACAACCGAGGCGGCCGAACCTATCCAGTCGGAGGCCTGCAGATCCAAGTGCGCAGCGACACCCGTACTTCGCCCTGAAGCCAGTCGACTCGGCGCAGGGGTGGAGGAAGAGGTGGTTCTATGTGCGAGTCGACCAGGATGGGGCCCCAGCATTTTCGACTGCTGGTATAGCCGCTAGGACGAAAGCCTGGGACCATGAGCTTTCGACTGAAGAAGTGGCGGAAGCAGCGCCTGCTGGAGACAATTGGAGGGCTCCTTAACAGCGTCACGGGTGTGCATCTGATTGCCACCTTTGTGAAGATGCGGGTATGGCCGCTCCGCGCTCGTGCCCACCCAATGTGGGAGTACGAAGGTCCCCTCGACTCCACTCGAATGAGCAAGGAGGAGCTGTCTAGGAGTGAACTGGTGGCACATGTGCGGTCCATCACCAGTACAAAACAAAGCGAGCCCTGCAATGTCGACTGCCCAGTCGATCCTTATGGGGCTGAAAAGCCTTTGCCAGAGGTTAGTGAATCTATCGATTTTATGATCTCTTGTTTGTTATTCTGCTATGCATCTTTGTGACTTTCGACTATTGTATTTTGTGTGCAGGGCCACTCGACTACCTCAACCCTTCCTCCTCTTCCGAAGATGGCCCAACTTGAAACAGAGGTGACAGTAGAAGCGAAGGGAGGGATGAATCGCCTCTACCTTCGGCTACCACTTCACCCACAGAAGAGGTTGAAGAGGAAGGGTAGAGGAAGCACAGGGCAAGGAGCCTGCCGCGACTGAGGATGTTAGCGAGGTTCCTGCTCGCAAGCGCCGTCGGGCAGCCCAAGTTATGTCTTCTTCCACGAGCTCACCCGCGAGGGAATCGGATGTGAGGGATGATGGAAACTCAGGTTCGTCTCCTACGACCACAGCTGCTCCCTTGGACGTGAGTCCTTTGAGCTCGGCTCCTCCTCCTCAGTCGGGTGGGCAGCTACCTTTTGGAGGCCCAAACTTTGACGAGCTCGACACTGAGGATGAAGAAGAGCACAGGTTTGCTCCTTTTTGTAATTTTTTTTATGAGTTGAGTACTGTTTTTTATGTTGCATGTCTTTCGGTCACTTGCAGTGCTGAGACTGTGCGACCTCCAACTCCTCCAACCGAGAGAGCTCCGACTCCAGACCAGCCAGAAGCTTCCCTGTTGCGGCTGAGGTTGTGAGAACAGTAGCCACGCTACTACCTTTGAAGCCGCCAAGATCGCGAGTTCGTCAACTCCGCAAATTGGGACTTCTGCTGCCAAGCCTGCGCCTTGGGTTGAACACGTAAGTGTCTTTTGTCGAGTCTTCATTCTAGGATTTATTTGTGTATAGCTTATGCTGGTTCCATTGTGCATGCAGCCCTTCTACCTCAACCTGGTGAATCAGGCAAGGCTTTTGTCCAGGTTGAACAAGAGAGGGACAACCTACGCGCTGCCATGGAGCAACTCAGCCGTAAGTGTGTTTGACTTCTGTATGCCTTGCTTTGTCGATTGTGAATGACATCTGTCCATCTATCTCAGGTGACAAGGCAACCGCTGAGTCTCGGGTTAAAGAGCTAGAAGAGGCACTCGCCAAGGAGCGCGCGAGTCGAAGAAGGCCTTGGATGATGCCAAGGACTCCGCCGCTTTGCGCGAGAAGAATTATGCTGAGCGCCTGGCGAGCCTCACCCGAGACGTAGGCGGTGAGTTGAATCTTTCACTTTTTGCCTACTTCTTTTTGCCACTGAATAGTATGTAACATTTTCTGTTACTTCTGCTTTTTTGAAGGAGCTGTTGGCGCACCGGCACCTGTAGACCAATCGAGTGTCGATTTGTCCCTTGACCGCGCAATCGGCGACCTGGATGTCGTCTCCACCCAAGCCAAGGACGCACTCGCCAAATCTACGAGCACGCTCGGCGCCGTGTTCAAGGATGTGTTCCCATCCAGCCAACCTCCTTCGACTGTGGATGGCTTCGCAGACGTCCTGGGCCCGGGAACTTCGACTATGGCGAACTTTGCTCGCACTTTGACGGTACGCGGCTCAGAGACCACCCTCAAACTCCTTTTAGGTCATGGGATAGAGGGTGACTTCGAAGCCGCTCTGTCTGCTTTCCCTCGTAAGCCTGGCGGGAAACTGGTGTCCCTAAAGCATTTGAACGAGCCAGCCGCAAAGTTGGCTGAAATTTTTATGGCCACCATGGAGCGCCGGGCAGCAGAGGTCGCCGCTCGTGCGAGTAGGGCTAGGTCAGAGTCAATGTCTGAGAAGTAGGGCAGCCGCGCCTTTGATGTCTTGTAATTAAACTTATGACCATGCGAGTATGCATGTGCTTTTGCTACCTTTGTATGAATTTATGTTCCTTGTTATGATTCTGCTTGTAAAGCTGCGTGTTGTTACTCGCCTAAGCTTTGTGATGAGTTTCTTATGAAACTTTTATGATGCTTGGAACAGAAACGGCCAGCCGCCACTTCATCCAGTTCGTCGCGGCATCATGCCCCTACTCGATCTCGAGCTCAGGCGGCAAACGATGCCGCAGTAATACGTTATATGAAGGCTCGACTCGCGAAACAGGAGCAAGAGCTGGCGAGTGCCCGAAGTGAGCTGGAAAGGATGAGGGCAAGGCCTGCTTTACCCACCCAACGGGAGGAGTATGTGCTTGGCGAGATGGAGATCGTGAACAGACAGCTCGAGTGTAAGCATGACTGCCTTGATCTTATGAGTTCACGCCTGTTCTTTTTTGTTCACCCAACTTGTGTTGTTGCAGGTTTTGTTCAAGATTTCCAGGCGGAGCAGGCTCGCGTGGATGAGCAGTTGAGCATGGCAACTGACGAACCCACGACTGGCCGCCAGCACTTTCGATTGGACAAGCACCGAGCACGCATACTCGCGACTCTGCAGGATCGGGTGTGGCGGACTATGCTGCTTGAGTTATGCAGGTCGGCCTTCAGTCGAATCAACCAGATGCTTTTTCCAGCTGGGCCGCAACCTCAAGGAATCCATGCGTTACTCGAGCTCTTCCGGTCAACAGGTTCCATTCGAGGCTTCACCCAGAAGCTTGTGGATGGCGCCAACGCAACCATGGCATATCTCCGAAGTCAACGTCCAAATTTGCAGCTACGTCCACCCGCGCCTGGATCGTCCTTGTCCCAGTCGAATCTTGACGATACATTCGATCATGCGAGGACATTGGTTGATTGCTATCAAGCGCAACTTATGGGCCCTGTTCTTCCAGCAAAGGATGAACCGGAAGATTAGGGTATTTATGTATAGGGAACAGCCCCCGAGTGTAAATTTGCCACTTGTACGTAGTGCTTATTTGTTTATGTGTATGTATGCAGCCCCCGAGTGTATTGAGTGGGGTTTATGAGAAATTTAATAGAACATGAATTGCACAGCCCCCGAGTGCTCGAGTGGGCTATGAATTTTATGAGAGTTGAAGCTTCAACTTATGCCTGCAGGCTCAGCCCCCGAGTGATTGATTGGGGTTGAGCAACTTTTTCCTTTGTGTTTAGTTTATGATCCAGCCCCCGAGTATTCGAGTGTGGCTGGAGTATTATGTTTGAAGGAGCGAAAGCTTTTATGTTATGAGGTAGCTCAGCCCCCGAGCATACGGGTGAGGCTAAGTTTGTGCTGATAAGTTATGCGAGTAGTAAGCAGGAAAAGTATGAGGAATTTATTGACTATATTCCATTTATGAATGTTAGGCTGCAGGCCGCCTCATTAAAAACCTTCCAGTCCCCTTAGGTACCCTGGTAAGGAAAAGAGCGCGTCTGAAACCTGCAGCCATCCGACATATGAGCCTATTACATTATGCGACTGAGCAATCTAAGCATAGAAACGGCGCAGCTGCGCAACGTTCCAAGGATTGTGGGAGAGTTCGCCGGTCTTCGCATGCTTCAGTCTGTATGCTCCACCACCAATGACCTCGGTGATGATGAAGGGTCCTTCCCATGGAGAAGCAAGTTTATGCACCTTCTTTTGCTTCAGTCGAAGTACCAAGTCACCCACCTCGAAGGACCTGGTACGCAGTCGACGGCTGTGGTAGTTGCGTAGATCTTGCTGGTAGACAGCTGTGCGTGCTAGCGCCGTGTTGCGTGCTTCTTCAAGCAAGTCGACTGCATCTTCGAGTGCTTCATCTGCATCTTCTTCATTGTATGCTTCGACCCTTGGTGCGTTGAACCTTACGTCTGATGGCAGGATTGCCTCTGCGCCGTAGACCATGAAGAATGGAGTGAATTGCGTTGAGGCGTTGGGTGTTGTGCGTAGGCTCCATAGCACAGACGGGAGCTCTTCTACCCAAGCACCCGCAGCCCTTTTGAGTGGCACCAGGAGGCGCTTCTTGATTCCACTCGTCACAAGCCCATTGGCCTTTTCGACTTGGCCGTTTGATTGCGGGTGCGCCACAGATGCATAATTGAGCGTGATATCTTGCTCTTTGCAGAAGGATTTGAATTCCTCAGCCGTGAAGTTTGTACCGTTGTCAGTGATGATGCTATTTGGCACACCAAAGCGGTATATGATGGATTTTATGAAATTGACTGCTGTAGTGGCAGTCGAACTTGTGATGGGTACTGCTTCAATCCACTTGGTGAACTTGTCGACCGCCACCAGAAGGTGAGTATGCCCTCCATGGGAGGATTTTTTGAGTGGCCCAACCATATCGAGCCCCCACTGGGCGAAGGCCAGGCCAATGGTATTGTCTTCAACGCCGATGCGGGTGCGTGCGGCTTTGTGGCGAATTTTTGGCAGCCGATGCACCTTTTGACTATGTCCTCCGCGTCTTTGAGTGCTGTGGGCCAGTAGAAGCCTGCGCGAAAGGCTTTGGCTACGAGTGATCGACTGCTGGCGTGATGCCCGCAAGTACCTGCATGAATATCACGAAGGATGGCTTGGCCATCTTCAAATGCTATGCAACGCTGGAACATACCTGATATGCTGCGTTTGTAAAGTTCACCGTTGATGACAGTGTATGCTTTAGATCGTCGAGTGACGCGTCTTGACTCTGTGAAGTCTTCGGGTACCTCGCCGCGGAGTATGTATGCGAGGAAGGGTTGAGTCCAAGTTGGCTCGATGAGGAGTACCTCGACTGGTGGGTCCTCTGTGCTAGGTGTTTTGCTCTTGGCTGGTGCGGCTGATGCAGGAGTTGCCCGCTTCTTTTTGATTGATCTGTGCTCGATGCGCTCGAAGAAGACACCAGGTGGCACTGGTGCTTTGGTCGCACCAATGTTGGCTAACTTATCTGCTTCTTCATTGCTCTCACGCCCTATGTGCCGCAACTCGCAGCCTTCGAAGCTGCCCTCCATGATGTTGTACAGGTCACGGTAGGCGATCATGTTATCTGCGATTGCGTCACAAGCCTTCATTGTTTGCTGCACCACCAGATTCGAGTCGCCGTAGATCATCAGTCGAGTGCACCCGAGTGCTTTGGCCATCCTCATGCCATGGATCAGAGCCTCATATTCTGCTTCGTTATTGGATGGGAACTCGAATCCCATTTGCAGGATGTAGCGGAGCTTGTCGCCTTTTGGTGATATGAGGATGACACCTGCGCCTGCGCCTTCGTTTTTCTTCGAGCCATCAAAGTACATAGTCCAGGAATTGGACACATCTGGTGCTCCTGGGAGCTGAGCTTCAATCCACTCGGTGTGGAAGTCGGGTAAAACTTGTGCTTTGATGGCCTTCGGGTAATCATACTTGATGTCTCTTGGTGCTAGCTCGATGAGCCATTTTGCTACTCGCCCAGTTGCATTGGGGTTTGTGAGGATGTCCCCGATCCCTGAAGTGCTGATTACAGTGATCGGGTGCTCGGAGAAGTAATGCGTCAGCTTCCTTGAGGACATGAACACGGCGTATGCCAGCTTCTGATAGTGCGGGTACCGCTGCTTTGATGTGGAGAGCACTTCACTCAAGTAATAGACTGGACGTTGTATGCTTTGGGCGTGTCCCTCCTCTCTGCGTTCGACCACTAGAACAGTGCTCACCACCCTGTTAGTTGCAGAGACATATAGGTATAGTGGCTCGCGTTCCCTTGGTGCTACGAGGATTGGAGGGCTTGTGAGGACTCGCTTGAGGTCCGTGAAGGCTGCTTCGGCTTCTGGCGTCCACTCGAATTTATCTGCCTTCTTCATCAGTCGATAGAACGGGAGTGCTTTTTCGCCTAGCTTGCTGATGAATCGACTGAGTGCTGCTACTCTACCCGCCAACTTTTGCACGTCGTGGAGCTTTGAAGGCCTTTGCATCGTCAAGATGGCCTGTATTTTCTCCGGGTCCGCCTCGATTCCTCGAGCTGAGACTAGATACCCGAGGAGTTGCCCGGCTGGCACGCCGAACGTGCACTTCTTCGGGTTGAGCTTGATGTGGAAGCGTTTGAGGTTTGCGAATGTCTCTCGCAAGTCATCGAGTAGTGTGTTTTCCTCTCTTGTGGTGATGACGATGTCATCTACATAGACCTGGACGTTTCGCCCAATCTGCTTCTTGAGGCAATCTTGCATCATGCGCTGATAGGTTGCGCCTGCGTTCTTGAGCCCGAAAGGCATTGTGGTGTAGCAGTAGACCCCGAGTGGGGTTATGAACGCCGTTTTCTCTTCATCCTCTTCCTTCATCCTTATCTGGTGGTAACCCGAGTAAGCATCCAGGAAGGACAAGCGAGCGCACCCGGCGGTGGAGTCGACGATCTGGTCGATTCGAGGTAGTGGAAAGTGATCCTTTGGACACACTTATTGAGTGCTGTAAAATCTACGCACATCCGAAGGATATCTGTGTGCTTCTTCTCTACGAGTACGGGGTTGGCCACCCATTGTGATTTCTTGATCTCTCTGATGAATCCTGCTGCGAGTAGCCTGTCGACTTCGGCTTCGACTGCAGTTCTTTTTGGGCCGGATATGCGGCGCATTGTTTGTTTGACTGGTTTAGCACCTGGAAGTAGCTGGAGAGAGTGCTCGGCGAATTCCCTGGGAATACCTGGCATGTCTGCTGGACACCATGCAAATATATCCCAGTTCTCACGGAGGAATTCGACGAGCGCGCTTTCCTATGCGATAGGCAGACTCGACGAGACATTGACTGTCTTGGTCGGGTCAGTCGGGTGCACCTGATGCGATCTTGTGTCGTTGGTGGCACTGAATGCTCTGTCGACTGCCACCTTTTTGTTCTGGCATAAGTGTTCGATCGTTGGAGACCGCTAGATCAGCGAGTGTTGCTTCCATGCCAAACATCTCAGAGATTTTGCTGAATTCTCGGTCGCAAGAGTCAGACTTTTGGAAGTTCCCCTTGACTGTGATTACTCCTTTTGGTCCAGGCATCTTCAGCTGGAGGTATGCGTAATGTGGCACCGCCATGAATCGAGCGAACGTCGGGCGTCCAAGTATAGCATGGTATTGTGACTTCCAGTCGACCACTTCGAACTCAATCGACTCTGTCCTGAAGTGGTGCTTGTCCCCGAACGTCACGTCGAGTTGTATGGTGCCTCTGGGCTTATTGCTTTCCCTGGAACGATACCGTGGAAGGTATTTGAAGATCTTGGCAGGTTTTCGACTGACCTGTTCATTTTGCGGAGCGTATCTGCGAAGATGATGTTTATGCCGCTCCCACCATCCATGAAGACCTTGGACATGGCGTAGCCTCCAATTTGCGCGTCGAGTACCAGAGCAGAGTGCCCTGGCGAACAACCGATGGAGGGTGGTCCTCTTTGCTGAAGCTTATTGTAGTTTCGGATCCCTTCAAGTATTCTGTTACCGCAGGAGGTGACATGACCGCCATGTTTACTTGTCGAGTGCGAAGTTTTTGCTCCCTGTTGGAAGGTCGACCTTTCTGTATCATGTACATCTGCCCTTGGGGCGGAGGGTACTGTGGTTCGTCCACCCGAGGTACGGGCTGTATGGCACCCGCGAGATTTCCGCCTGGGGCAGGCTGTGGTGGTGGAGGTGGTGCCATCAGAACAGGCACGTTGTTTGGCTGAGGCACGGGTGCAGGTGCTTGTGCGGCTGCTGCCTTTCTGCGATTTACGTAATCAGTCGCCATTTGGTCGAACTCCCTGCAGTTTCTCATCGAGTGATTGGATCGCAGTTTTCCGTCGTCCCCCTTGTACAGGTGGAATCTGCAATCAGCGTCCATCTTTTCTTCGAATGATCGCTCAGATTGTGCCCGTGACTTGCGCCAGTCCTTCCTTGTAGCTATCACTGCGTTGGCCGTCTCGGCTGTCTCGACGATCATCTCGACTGTCTCGCCGATCATCTCGACTGTCTCGCCGATCTTCCGACCGTCGGTCGCTTCTGTCCTGATCATTGCGGGGTGTGGAGAACCCAGCCGCCATGAATTCGGGTCTGTCATCGTCGTAGTGACGTTTTGAACGTTTGCGCCTTCGGTCGTCTCTGTACGAGTCTCTGTGGCTTCGACTGCTACTCTCATGTTTGTCACGGGGTGAGGACCCGCGTGTGGTGCGTGCCATATCTTCTCCATCTGCCCACTCAGTCGCGATCTGCAAGAGGTGGCTACAGATTTTGGCTTTTGGCGGCCAAGTGCTTCTTTGAAGTCTCGCCTGGCGAGGCCCATGACGAAAGCATCCATGGCCATATCTTCTGAAACCACTCCAACTGAGTTACGTATCTCAGTCCATCGTCTGATGTATGACCTCAACGTTTCGTCTGATCGTTGAACGCAGGCCCGCAGCTCCTCGAATGTTTTCGGGCGCTCACATAGAGGCTCGAAGTTTTTGACGAAATCCCTGCGGAAGTGATCCCACGAGTCGTATGTTGATGGAGGTAGGGCCTTGAGCCAGTCGCGGGTTGTGCCTTCGAGCATGAGTCGTATGTACTGCATGGTGATGGCTACGTGTTGGTGAACCCAAAGAGGAAGGTTATGATGTAGACAGCATAAGTTTTCTCTTGAATAATCTACCCAAGGTTTAATCGAACCAGTAGGACTTGACGATCTATCAGAAGGTTGTTGATGTTGACTCCCCCTGGCGCTAGGGAGCTTGCACCAACGTGGAATCTGCACAGACACAAACCAGAACTTTGCCCAACACGAAACAGAGAGGTTGTCAATCTCTCCGGTCTTGCAGAAACAAAGAGTTAAACGTATGGTGTGGAAAACAGCAGGAAAACAGCAAGTAACAGGAAACAGATGATTGCAGCAGGTTGTGTAAACAGTATGAGGAAATTGGACCAGGGTCCACAGTTCACTAGTGGTGTCTCTCTCAGAACAGATAACTAGCATGTTGGGTAAACAAATTACAGCTGGGCAATTGACAAATAGATAGGGCATAACAATGCAATACATGCCAAGATGTCTACTATGAAATCTAGTTGGGCATTACAACAAAGTACATAGACCGTTATTCCAACAGCATCTATGCCTAAATAATCCACCTTCAAGGCAGCATCCGCATCCTATTCAGTATTAAGTTGCTAACAACAGATTATTGCATGAAGTAAAGTGTGTAATGTAATCAATACAAGTGCCCTTGGACACTGCACCAATGTTTTATCCCTAGTAGCAACAGCACATCTACCATCTTAGACCTTTCTGTCACTGATCCAGATATCTAGAGACTGAACCCACTATCGAGCATAAATACCCCCTTTGGAGTCACAAGCATCTACTTGGCCAAAGCATCTACTAGCAACGGAGAGCATGCAAGATCAAGAGCACATAGATAAACAACTTGAATAAACATGGTATCAATATTCATCGGATCCCAGCAAACACAACATCTAGCATTACAATAAGATGATCTTGATCATGTTAGGCAGCTCACAAGATCTAAACATGGAGGCACAAGGTAGAGAGACAACCATCTAGCTACTGCTATGGACCCGTAGTCCAGGGGTGGACTACTCACGCATCACTCCGGAGGCAGGCATGGTGATGTAGAGCCCTCCGGTGATGATCTCCCCTCCGGCAGGGTGCCGGGAAGAGCTTCAGAACTCCTCCGATCTGAGATTGACGATGACGGCCGCGACGGAACTTTTCGTGGAATATGATCGACCGTAATAGGGTTTTCGCGTCGCGGAGAATATATAGGCGAAGAGGCGGCGTCGGTGGCCGAGGGGGGCCACCACGCCATAGGGGGCGCGGGCCCACCCTGGGCCGCGCCCTAGTGTGGCGTGGCCCCCTGGTGGGTCTGCTCCGACTCCCCTTTGGACTCCGTGATCTCCTCGTGATATTATTGACGATGTCTTTTGTTTCGTCCAATTCCGAGAATATTTCCTTAATAGATTTTCTGAAACCAAAAACAGCAGAAAACAGGGAACTGGCACTGTGGCATCTTGTTAATAGGTTAGTCCCAGAAAATGCATAAAAATGATATAAAGTGTAACCAAAACATGTAGCAATTGATATAATATCAGCATGGAACATCAAAAATTATAGATACGTTTGAGACGTATCAAGCATCCCCAAGCTTAGTTCCTGCTCGTCCTCGAGTAGGTAAACGATAAAAACAGATAATTTTTGAAGTGACATGCTACCAACACAATCTTTGATCAAATAACAATGTAATGCACATGATCTGAATGAAGTGATCCAAGCCAATGGTCTATAGTTTGCAAGCAAGTAAATAAAGAGTAAACATAAGTGATCACACAAGTGCAAACTTTCATGAATAATACTATAAAACATTTAGAGATATAATAGTCTAACATAATAGTTAGCTCACAGCAGCAATAATTCTCAACATGAAAGTGTTTGTATCAACACAAAGGAAGATAATAGCTTCAGCATTTGCTTCAACTTTCAACATGTATATCATATAGATAATGTCAATGCAAAGAATATGATCAACCAAACACAAAGTTATGTAAAAACTGTTATACTGGAGTTGACAATGATGTTTGCTTAAGTAGACAGAAAGAAGTGGGAAAACTGACTCAACATAAAAGTAAAAGAATGGCCCTTCGCAGAGGGAAGCAGGGATTAACATCATGTGCTAGAGCTGTAGTTCCCGAAGGCATATAGAGAGCATAAAATATTGTTTTGTAAGGTAATGGTGTATACAGGTGTCAACAAATCAGCAAATAGGCAATACTCTACTTCACTAGTTGATCAAACTTTACAAGAGCGGCTCCCATGAAGGACGTTATTTCTACCAGCGGGCAGATCATCCCTCTTCTCTTTTGTTTACACACTTGTGAACATTGCTTGACTGACGAATCAGGGGCAAAAAGATGTGAAGAGAATTGTTTGGTTAAAGTTGTAATTAATTGGGACTGGGCACCCCGTTGCCAGCTCTTTTTGCAAAATTATTGGATAAGCGGATGTATATGCCACTAGTCCAGGTGTGTAAAATTTGATCAACCAGGAAATAAAGACCACCTATCTACGTCCTTATGAGCTTTTCAAGTAGTGACACAAAAAGGATAATTGTTTTGAGTAGTTAGTAGATAGCACATGAAGAAATTTACTTGGAATGGTGAAAACACCACATAATAGGTAGGTATGGTGGACACAGGTGGCATGGATTTGGCTCAAGGTTTTGGATGTACAAGAAGCATTCCCTCTTAGTACAGAGTTTAGGCTAGCAAGGTTATTATAAGCAAACATCATTATCAACTGGAATAGCAAGAGTGTACATAAAACACAAGGTTTGACGAACCATAGACTCCCACTGTCTTCCTTGTTAACACATAGCCTTCATCCAAAAATTATCTAGACTACTATGGACTTCCAATTATGCAACAGATTATTATAGCAGAAAATCCTTATAGTAGTTCTTCATTAATAGCCATTACTTACATGATGCACAAGCTTAAACATTAATTACTTGACAGCTCAAAACAATTGGCAAGCATCAAATTACTCAAGACAACGATCTAAAAAGATTCATGTAAGCATTTTATACCACTACCACATGCATAGCATTTTTCTGGTCCAACCAAACACCAATCAACTTATTTGACAACTCTCCAAACAGATATAAGTGAAGCAAGAGAGTACTTTCTTCAAAAGAAACTGAAAGCTCTAACAAGAGATACATGAAAAACTGAGAGCTAACAGCAATAACAGCAACTAGACAGGAATACTCAACAAGTATAAGTGAAGCACAAGAGTATTCTAATGAAAAAGTGGAGCGTGTCTCTCTCCCAAACATGAATACTAGGATCCAACAAGTATAGCACAGCAAACAAAACAAAACAAACTGAAAACAAAAACACACTGACGCTCCAAGGAAGAGTACACTAGTATGAAGCAATAAAAATATAGCACCATTAGAGATGACCTGATAATTTGTAGATGAAGAAGGGGATGCCTTGGGCATCCCCAAGCTTAGATGCTTGAGTCTTCTTGAAATATGCTGGGGAGGTAAGCCTCCCCAAGCTTAAGCTCTTCACTCTTCTTGATCATGTAATATCATTCTCCTCTATCAACACTTGAAAACTTCCTTCACACCAAAACTTAACAGCTTTTCTCATTAGCAGGTTAGTGCACTAAAAGATAATACTTCAAAGTTCTAGCAAAGACAAAACTCACAAGCCAACTATTTTAAACATTAGCCACTGTTACTAGGCTCAAGTGGGCACTTTTACACGAAAAGAAACCACTTAAAAACTTGTAAAAGAGAGAATGCAAAATAAAAGACAGAATCTGTCAAACCAGAACAGTCTGTAATGACGAATTTTTTCGAGGCACTTACGATGCTCAGATGAAAACTTTTGAAATAATGAAAGTTGCGTAACATCATCAGGAACATGCACAAAAAGTTTCAGCATTTTTCGATTTTTTCTGATTTTCTACTGAATTAAACGGTGACGAACAGCAATCTGTCCAATGCAGTCCCGAAAATAAAAACCAACTTTGCATTAGTAACTCTCCTTGGCACAACAAAACAGCAAATAAAGATACAAAGGAGTTGCTACAGAGGTAAACAAGCATCCTTGACTAATACTGAAAATAAAAGATAATGGGTTGCCTCCCAAAAGCGCTTTCTTTTAATGCCTTTTAGCTAGGCTAGAAGATTTTAATGATGCTCTCATAAGAATAAGAGTTGAAAAACAAAAGAGAGCATCAAGAGGCAAATATCAAACACATTTAAGTCTAACCCACTTCCTATGCAAAGGAATCTTGTAACAAAATAAATTATTGAAGCATAAAGCAACTAGCATAGAAAGATGAAACAAATATAGCTTCAAAACTTTCAACATAAAGAGAGGTGTTTTAGTGACTTGAAAACTTTTACAACCATATTTTCCTCTCTCATAATAACTTTCAGTAGCATCATGAACAAACTCAACAATATAACTATCACATAAAGCATGCTTTTCATGATCTACAAACACATAATTTTTATTAAGCTCTAAAACAGTGGGGTTATCAAACCCACTTTTGACAATAATAGTATAATAAATATCATTAGCCAATATAGGACCATCATCAAGAGCATTATCATATATAACATTAGGGAGCACATTTTTACTTTCTGCAATTTCCTTTTCTTGAGTCAAGGAGCTTGTTACTTCAAATTTATCAAAAGGAGATATTTCAATAGAATCATGACATTCAACAATATAGCATTTTTCCTCCTTATGTGGGCATGGAGGGTAATCATATAATGTAAGAGTTAAAGAGTTACTATCATTAGAAGGTAGATCCTCCTTTTGTTCTTCACTCTCCTCCTCTTTTTCATCCAATGAGATCACAGTTTCAGCAATTTCTTCTTCCATAGGTCCCTGAAAAAAGCAAGTTGTTCTGGAGAATAAGTTTTCTCAAGAAATTTAGTGATATAAGGATTGTCATTGTAATATTCAAGGCAGTAACCAAGTATAGAAAAATTCTCAGATTTATAAGGAGAATCATCATCTTGAATATAACCAGCAATTTCATAAGCACCCTTAAAAACAACAAATTCTTCAGTTTGTTCAAGATTACCAAAGTCATAGTTTCCTTTAGCATAAGCAGCCAAGGTTTCATTATCATTATAATCACATTGGAAAGGGAGGTGTTTATGCCTTCTACAACAAAAAGATTCATTAAAGCAGTAGGATTCATCAAATGTAGAACACAAGTTCTTAGCAAAATAATTCAATCTACTTATTTGTTCCCATAGATGTTTCCCTTTTTGAGACAAGCGGTATTCCTCATAATAAGTTTGATGTTCCTCCGTGAACCCACCGTGCCAATAATATTTAGTATCAAAGAGAGAAGCCATTGATAGCAAGTAAACAACTAGACATAATAACAAACCGAAATAAACTAGATGCAAGAAACTAATTTTTTTTTTGTTTTTGATTTTTAACAGCAAGCAAAACAAAACTAAAACAAGACAAAAAACAAAGTAAAGAGATTGGAACTGAGAGACTCCCCTTTCCAATAGCCTCCAAGTCCCCGGCAACGGCGCCAGAAAACAGCTTGATGGCTACGTGTTGGTGAACCCCAAGAGGAAGGTTATGATGTAGACAGCAGAAGTTTTCCCTTGAATAATCTACCCAAGGTTTAATCCCAGTAGGACTTGACGATCTATCGGAAGGTTGTTGATGTTGACTCCCCCTGGCGCTAGGGAGCTTGCACCAACGTGGAATCTGCACAGACACAAACCAGAACTTTGCCCAACACGAAACAGAGAGGTTGTCAATCTCTCCGGTCTTGCAGAAACAAAGAGTTAAACGTATGGTGTGGAAAACAGCAGGAAAACAGCAAGTAACAGGAAACAGATGATTGCAGCAGGTTGTGTAAACAGTATGAGGAAATTGGACCAGGGTCCACAGTTCACTAGTGGTGTCTCTCTCAGAACAGATAACTAGCATGTTGGGTAAACAAATTACAGCTGGGCAATTGACAAATAGAGAGGGCATAACAATGCAATACATGCCAAGATGTCTACTATGAAATCTAGTTGGGCATTACAACAAAGTACATAGACCGTTATTCCAACCGCATCTATGCCTAAATAATCCACCTTCAAGGCAGCATCCGCATCCTATTCAGTATTAAGTTGCTAACAACAGATTATTGCATGAAGTAAAGTGTGTAATGTAATCAATACAAGTGCCCTTGGACACTGCACCAATGTTTTATCCCTAGTAGCAACAGCACATCTACCATCTTAGACCTTTCTGTCACTGATCCAGATATCTAGAGACTGAACCCACTATCGAGCATAAATACCCCCTCTTGGAGTCACAAGCATCTACTTGGCCAAAGCATCTACTAGCAACGGAGAGCATGCAAGATCAAGAGCACATAGATAAACAACTTGAATAAACATGGTATCAATATTCATCGGATCCCAGCAAACACAACATCTAGCATTACAATAAGATGATCTTGATCATGTTAGGCAGCTCACAAGATCTAAACATGGAGGCACAAGGTAGAGAGACAACCATCTAGCTACTGCTATGGACCCGTAGTCCAGGGGTGGACTACTCACGCATCACTCCGGAGGCAGGCATGGTGATGTAGAGCCCTCCGGTGATGATCTCCCCTCCGGCAGGGTGCCGGGAAGAGCTTCAGAACTCCTCCGATCTGAGATTGACGATGACGGCCGCGACGGAACTTTTCGTGGAATATGATCGACCGTAATAGGGTTTTCGCGTCGCGGAGAATATATAGGCGAAGAGGCGGCGTCGGTGGCCGAGGGGGGCCACCACGCCATAGGGGGGCGCGGGCCCACCCTGGGCCGCGCCCTAGTGTGGCGTGGCCCCCTGGTGGGTCTGCTCCGACTCCCCTTTGGACTCCGTGATCTCCTCGTGATATTATTGACGATGTCTTTTGTTTCGTCCAATTCCGAGAATATTTCCTTAATAGATTTTCTGAAACCAAAAACAGCAGAAAACAGGGAACTGGCACTGTGGCATCTTGTTAATAGGTTAGTCCTAGAAAATGCATAAAAATGATATAAAGTGTACCAAAACATGTAGCAATTGATATAATATCAGCATGGAACATCAAAAATTATAGATACGTTTGAGACGTATCACGTGGCTGTGGTATTTGTGCCTCGCTGGCACGCGACAGCCAGCATGTAATCTTCCAGCCACCCGGAAGGTTCCTGTCGACCCGTGTACTTGGGCTGTTCAGATGTGAGTTTGAATCCTTTGGGCATCCGTGTCTCGCGGACGCGTCGAGTGAAGCACAGAGCTCCATGTGGCTCAGGCTCTCGATCAGAATATGAGTCGCTACTTTAAGATCTGCGTGATCTGCTTCTGGACCTGCGCCTTCGCGAGCCACTTCTTTCCTTCGAGTGGTGGCGATGACCACTGTGATTATGCTCTTCCCGAGGCGCATCGACTAGGCCACGGTCTCGACTCCCACCTGGAGTTCTTGGAATTTGGCGTATGGCCTTTGCAGCTAAGACGAGTGATTTGATCTGTTGGCGGTGTAGTTTTGCATTAGGGTCATCCGCTGGGGGCTTGATTGCCTCCAGGTATGCTGCAGCGGTGTAGAGAGCACCTGCTGCTGTTTTGGGCACCGGCAGTCCTTCCTCGTCGTATGTCATGAAGAAGTTGCCTAAGTTGCGGGTGAGTGCCGCCTTCTCGCCTGGCGAGAGGTGTGACAACCTTGATCTGGGTCTTGTGTCTGCTCGCCCGGTGGAGCTCAGGGAGAGCTGTCTTCTTCGCGCACTCGATAAGCTAGCTTGCTTTTTGCGTTCTTCGAGTGTTGCTCTTATCTGCTTCAGTCGAAGTGACTCCTGCCAGTTGAAGTACTGGAAGGTCAACATCTCTTCTTGTGTTGCGTCTGCTGGCATCATTGTGCACTCCTTGATGACTTTATCTGCTTTTGCTGCCATCTCAGCAGTGATTGTGAGAGTTGTGACTCTATCTGGCATAGTAACTGTGCACGGGAATTCTGTAGGCCTGCGACTGGCCACAGTGTCTGATGTTTCTGCGGCGATGGCAACGTAGACCTGCTGGGGTATGACCCGAGGGTATGTGTATGTGCTTTCGAGTCCTGTCATGGACTCAAAATCTTCATCGAGGCTCATGTCTGAGTCCGTATGCCCATCGAGTGATCCGTCTGGGCGGATCTCGCAGTCGATGCCCTCGTCGCCTATGCTCATCTTGGCGTCGGCGAGGTTGTTATGAATCTCGAAGTCGAGGTTGTTGTTGGCGCAGATCTCGGAGTCGACATGGTTGTCGATATGAGTTTCAGGTTCATCGAAGTCGCTGAGGGAGATCCCGCAGTCGAAACTATCCTCGAGTGGGAGATCTAGCTCGGGATCATTTGTGCGATATGCTGATTCGGCCTCCTTGCCCTGGAGTTCTTCAATGAGCTTGCGCATCTCTCGTGTGGACATGGTTGTTGCAGATGAACAAGCTTGGAGGGTCGACGATGGTATGAACACAGTTGAGGGATCCGCAGTCGAAGGAGCCGCAACCGATGGAGTCTCGGGTGCGGGAGTCACGAGTTGGCGTGGATCCGTCAAGTCCTGCACACCGAGCTTGTTGACGAAAAAATTGAACGAACCAATGGTTAAACCCAAACCTGACTCGAGATCGGAGAAGGCCTCCTGGAATCCTGGCGAGTGTGGCTCGAAATCCATCAGAGGATCCGATGCACTTTTTGCGGGTGAAGCTGGCGTGTTGCCGTTTGTCGAGTGAGCCGGCGAGTCGCCGTGTGCCGCCTGAGTCGGCGAGTTCTCGTTTGTCGACGCAGTCGGCGAGTTGCCATTTGTAGATCCGATCGATGAGTCGGCGTGTTCTGATGGAACCAAAGAAACCGCGAGTCCAACACTATTCTTTCCCACAGACGGCGCCAATTGACGAGGTGTACCCTCATCAAATCCCATGGTTAAGGACCTAGGGTTGAGATTATGGGGAGAGAACGTGGTAGTACTGGTAGTTTCGTCGGCTGACAAGCAGAGGCAAAGATTTACCCAGGTTCAGGCCCCTCGGGTGGAGGTAAAGACCCTACTTCCTGCTTGTCTGGTATTGATTGTGGATTATGCGATTACAGGAGAGCTCGGCGAGATGACGATCTCGCAAGAGTTTTGGTGGTTCGAGTATGGCTTAGTCCCAGATCGGTACCCCTCCCAGCCTTTAATTAGGCTGGGTCTCGGGAGTTTATAACCGACCTAGTTTACACGTAAGGAAAGTCTAAACCGACTATGCCTATGTCTAATCTTGGAGGGTACTCCATTTTCTTGGGCCTCTTGTCTTGGGCTTCGAGTAGGCTCTTCGATATTGGGCCTTAGTCGTTACGTGCACCAGGTACCCTCATGATAGGGTACCCGAGATGTATACCCATGTCAGGGACCCTGAATAGCTGGCTCTTGTACAGGAAACGACACCGGGTGTAAAGAAGAAACATCAACAACAACTCCGGGTGTGGCAAAAGGAAACACGGTTTCATTGAAAATGACATCACGCGATATATATATCCGACCAGTGCTACGATCGAGACATTTGTAGCCTTTGTGCATAGGACTGTAACCAAGGAAAACACACATCTTGGAACGAAACTCTAGTTTACGCGAATTGTACTTGCGAAGACTAGGCCAACACGCACATCCGAGAGTGCGAAGGAAAGAGTAATCAGGGGCCTGGTTTAACAACCGAGTGAGAGGTGAGACATTTTTCAGAACCGGGGAGGGCATCCGATTTAATAAGGTAACATGCGGTAAGGAAGGCTTCATCCCAATATCGTAAAGGGAGAGAGGAGTGGGCAAGGAGAGCTAGCCCAGTCTCGACAAGGTGTCGGTGTTTACGCTCAACAATGCCATTTTGTTGGGAGGTGTGCGGACATGACACACGATGGAGGATACCGGTGCGACGAAAGAAAGCACTTAGGCGATGATACTCACCACCCCAATTGGACTGCACGGCATGAATTTTAGTGTTAAGGAAACGCTCCACATGAGTTTGAAAGATGTAAAAAATGTTTTGAACATCAGATTTGTGTTTAATTAAATAGATCCAGCAATGGTGACTATAGTCATCAACGAAGCTAACATAATATTTATAACCTCCAGAGGAGGACAATGCAGGACCCCAAACATCTGTATGAACGAGCTCAAGAGGTGCAAGAGAAATACGATGAGAATGAGTATATGGTAATTGATGGCTCTTAGCACGTTGACATGCATCACACACAGATGACTGAAAATCTGAAGAACACGAAAGGGAATTATTTTTGACAATACTTTGAACTACATTATTTGACGGATGACCAAGCCTTCGATGACATTGACTAGGGGAGAGCGTAGCACTAGCCGCAGCATGCCGAGTAGAAGATGAAGCCCGATGAAACGGAACAGGATAGAGACCCCCCCCCCCCCCCCGACTTCTACCGTGAAGGACGATTTTCTTCGTGACCTTGTCCTTAACACAGAAAAATTCTGATGAAATTCGATGAAGACATCGTTATCACTAACAAGTCTATGAACGGAAAGCAAGTTCTAGCTAATATTAGGGACATGAAGTATATTTTGAAGAGCTAGAGAATGCATAGAACCAGCTAAACGGGAGTGACCAATGTGCGAAACAGATAGACCTGTACCGTTGGCGACTTGGACTTGATCCCTGCCATGGTATGGCTCATGCACCTGGAGCCTATCCATGTCGTGTGTGAGGTGGTCGGTGGCACCGCTATCCATCAGCCAATGCGGTTGATACTCGGAATGATTCTGGCTTGTGGAGGCGGCGTTGCCAGAGCGAGGGGCATTGCCTTGATGCCCTTGATTGTAGAAATTGTGGCAGGCCGGGGCAACATGCCCCCAGATGCCGCACATCTGGCAGCGTGGGCGAGCGCGACGCTCTCCGCGGCCACCGCCACCACGGCCGCCGTTTGGACCGCCACCATTGCGGCCACCGCCTTGGCCGTAGTAGCCACCACCGTTACGGCCACCACCTTGCCCGTAGTAGCCACCACCGTTACGGCCACCACCTTGCCCGTAGTAGCCACCTCCTTGGCTACCACCTTGGCCGTAGTAGCCACCTCCGTGGCCAATGCTCTGATAGCCGCCTCCGTGACGACCACCGTGGTAGCCGCCACCACCACCTGGGTAGCCGCCGCCCGGCTGGCCACCGGGACGTTCTCCGCCGTTGCCACGGCCGTAGTCACCGCGGCGCACAGCGTTGGCCGAGGAGGAGTACTCCGGCTCACGGCCCGATGATTCCTGCATGGCTTCGTGGGAGATGAGCATCTCATAGAAGTCAGGAAGCTTGATGGTAGCGGTGGGGTTGGTGTTGGAGAAAACGTTGAGCGACGCCTGAAGAGGGGCAAAGGCGTTGCCCAAACCAGCAAGGATGTAATCCACCAGTTCTTCGTCGGGCAAGGGGGCACCGACGGTCGCCATGGCATTGGCGAATCCCTTCATCAGGTGGAAGTAATCAGCTGTCCCCATGTCATGCCGCTGCGTCGTCGCCAGCTTGCGGCGGTAGGCACGGATGCTCGCTCGTCCCTGGGCGGAGAAAATGGAGAGGAGGAAGCTCCACACGGCGGCGGAGGTCGTCCGCCCGACCATCTGGGCGAGGATTTCTTCGGTCATGGAGCCGAGGAGAACGCTAAGGACGCGCTGATCGATGCGCTCCCATGCGGTGTACTCAGGGTTCGCGACGGTTCTGGCATCCGCGCCGGTGCCGGTGGTGATGGTCTTCGGTGGCGCGGGCGAACTTCCATCGACGAAACCGAGCCGTCCCGATCCTGTGAGATTGGGGATGACCTGGGTCTTCCAGAGAAGGAAGTTGCTCCGGTCTAAGCGGACAGTGATGGTACTAGACTCGCCGGCCAGGATCGCCGCTGCGGCGGAAGAGGTTTGAGCGGCGGCTGTGGTCATCGACATGGCGGCGGAAGAGGGAACCCTAGATCGGCTCGCTCTGATACCAAGTTGAATTATGTAGATTGATTTGGTTGCCGTGGTTAGCCCCACGGCTGGCTCCTGCTATTTATATTAACAACAACAACGTGTACAACACGGTTCGGTTTACATCGATATACATACGATCTATTCCTGCCTAATAATTCTGCCTAATAGAGAAGGCCCTCAAGGAGTACGTTCCCTTCATCCTCAGAACCGCCAAGGCCATAAGATACAAGGAGATGCCTCTCACCATATACATGAACGAAGCCTCCGAGTGGAGTGACTTCAACCACTACCACCCCTTCACGTTCAAGACGCTCGCCATGGACCACGCGCTCAAGCAGTCCATCATCGATGACCTCGACAAGTTCATCAAGAGGAAAGACTACTACAAGAGGATCGGCAAGGCATGGAAGAGGGGCTACCTGCTCTATGGTCCACCCGGGACCGGCAAGTCTAGCCTCGTCGCCGCCATGGCCAACCACCTCAGGTTTGACATATATGACCTTGAGCTCACCGGGGTCGACAGCAACTCGCAGCTCACCAAGCTTCTTCTCGGATGAGCAACAAATCCATCCTCCTCATCGAAGACATCGACTGTACCATTGAACTCAAACAACGAGATGACAAAACAAAGAAGAAGAAGAATAAATCTGATCCCAAGTCGACGTCCGATTCTAGTAGCAATGATGATGGAAAGGTGACATTATCGGGGTTTCTCAATTTCGTCGACGGATTATGGTCCACGACCGGGGAGGAGAGGATCATTGTCTTCACAACCAATTACAAGGAACGTCTCGACCCTGCACTTCTACGGCCTGGCAGGATGGAGATGCACGTCTACATGGGATACTGTACCCTGAGGCTGTCAGGATTCTGGTCAACAACTACCACTCCATCGACAATCCTGATACGTATTCAGGTGATGATGATGATGGTGAAAGAGATCAAAAAGAGATCGAGGCGCTCATGGCGGAGAACGAGGAGCTGATCGCGGAGGTGCAAGTCACACCTGCAGAGGTTGCCGAGACCTTGACGAGGAGCGAAATACCCCATGTCGCGCTCCTTGATCTTATCGAGCTCCTCAAGTCAAAGAAAGAATGTGCCAATAACAAGGAGGAGGAGGAGGAAGGTGATGGTTCTAAGGACGAGGAGGAGGAGGAGGAGGACGGTGATGATTCTAAGGAGGAAGAAGATGTCGATGATGCTAAGAACGACGATGCCAATGATTCTAGTGATCAATGGCTGATCTAGGATGAAATTGGTGGGGGGTGCCAATGCTAAAAACTTCCGTATTTTACTTACCATTTAGCAACAATTAGTACAAATACTTGTAGCAATTACTAAAGAATTGGTCCAAATAGTAGTAGTGAATGAATTTCTACAGATTTTTAGGGGGTGCCATGGATACGCCCCTGCTATTGATGATGAGTAAGAGATATTAGGAGCGCGCACGGATCAGATCGTCTAACAATGATGATAAGTGCGCGTGTGCCTAGTAAAAAAATACGTTAGACGATTCTGTGTTCAATTTATTGTTTTTGTGTTCAAACTCGTATTTACTCGATCAGTACGTGCGTCATGTGCAGTGGCTGAACCATGCATGATGCACAAGACTTGAAATTACACCTAAGTTTTCTCTCTATGGGCCAACTTGTATATATCGTTATGTGGTTTTTTTAGTCCTTATGCTTCAGTTTTTTATCACTCTTGCCAATGTTACATGCATTACTTCCACGGTTCCCATGCTAGTAGTAATGTATTTAATTTTCTGGTATCAATTATTTTATGACTTCATCGTAAAATCGGTTGGCCCATGCATGATGTGATGTGATTCCCCGTTAGATCTTTTGGATGTGTATTAACACTGCACGACCAAACTTGACTGTTCGCAGACCCAATATTATCGCTGGCAAAACGATTTTTGTAAAGATCATCATCTGCATGAATATGCGTTGTAGGTAATGAATCAAGCAGTCATTACTGGAATGGCGGGAGCAAAAAAAAAAGTCGCTTTTTTTGTTTGTCGAGGCCCCAAAGCACTCGGGGGGTTGGTCTAGGCAGCGCCCGTGCGCCGGATGGGTCGGTGGAACGCCCACTTTTCTTGGAAAGAAATTGTCCCCACCACACGTGCGCACACACCAAAAGAAAGAGTTTCTTCCCGCACGAACTACTGCTCCTATCCATCCCACGCGCCACCTCTGCTCGTCGACGGGACAGCTCCACTCGCCGCCCCAGCCACCATCCACCACCCCAGCACCAGCGCCGCCCAACGCCACCCGGCGCCGCCGCCCCAAGTCCAATCGCCGGCTCGCTGCTGGCGCCCTCTCCAGCGCACGTTCCCGACACCGTCTTCCCCTCCAGCGCGAGCCGCCGGCCAGGTTCCCCGGCTCCCCGACGCCCTAGATTCACGCCTGGATACCCTCCCCACCGCCGGCTTCCTCCCGCCCCTTCGCCGTATTCCCCACACCACTATCAACCTTTTTCAGCTCCAGACGGAACTGTTTGCATCCCGCTGCTCCAGTGCCGGCCATGTCGCTCCTCCCCGACGTGACCTTGCGCTCCTCCACACGCCCCTGGTCTAGCGCGACCTCCCGATGTGGCACAAACCTCTCCCCGTCCTGGAGCTCAGGCTAAAGCACACGGCTCGCCGGAATTGGCGGAGCGTGCTATTAACAGGAGAACAAAGGGGGATCGGGAAGGAGAGAGATGTGAGAGGAAGAAGATGGCAGTGAGAGAGATGGGGCAAAGGGGTCCCACGTGTAAAAAAGCTTGTACTACTTGCTTAATTATCCCGATTTGTTGCCTAAAATAGTGTAATAGTTGCTCAATTATGCAAGTTTGTTGTTGTCAGTACTCCGTATACCGTCCTTGTATTTGCTCCAACAACAAATTTAATACGCCACAAAAGCAATTTCAGTATGCGGCAAAACAACTTTAGTACACGACAAAATAATTTTCGTACGAGGCGAAGCAATTTTGCTGTGCGATGACGCAACCCCACAACAATTAAAATTAACTTTGGTACAAGTCAAAACAACTTTGATTTACGATACGGCAACTTCATAACAGCGGTAAGCAACCACATAACAATTAAAAACAACTTTGGTACAAAGCGAAATAACGGTTCTGTGTGATGACGCAACTCCACAACAATTAAAAGCAACTTTGGTACAAGGTGAAACAACTTTGGTTTCCGACGAGGCAACTTAAGAACAGCAGTAAGCAACTCCACAACAAATAAAAAAGCAACTTTAGTACAAGGTGAAGCAATTTTGTACGAGGCGAAGCAATTTTGGTGTGCGATGATGCAACTCCACAACAATTAAAACCAAGTTTGGTACAAGGCGAAGCAACTTTGATTTGCGATGCGGCAACTTCATAACGGTAAGCAACTCCATAACAATTAAAAACAATTTTGGAATGAAGCGAAACTTTTCTATGTGATGAGACAACTCCAAACAACTCCAAAGCAACTTTAGTACAAGAAGAAGCAAATTCGGTACGAGAAAAAAATTGGTGTGTGATGACGCAACTCCACAACAATTAAAAGCAACTTTGCTGTGCGACGAGGCAACTTCACAACTGCGGTAAGCAACTCCATAACAAATAAAAAAGCTACTTTGGTAGAAGGTGAAGCAATTTTTGTACGAGGCGAAACAATTTTGGTCTTCAACGACGCAACTCTAGAAAAATTAAAAGCAACTTTGGTACAAGACAAACCAACTTTGGTTTGCGATGCGGCAACTTCATAACATCGGTAAGCAACTAACAACTAAAAATAACTTTGGTACGAAGCGAAACAACTTTTGTGTGATGAGACAACTCCAAACAACTCCAAAGCAACTTTAGTACAAGAAGAAGCAAATTCGGTACGAGAAAACAATTTTGGTGTCCAATGACGCAACTCCACAACAATTAAAATAAACTTTGCTACAAGACGAAGCAATTTTGGTTTACGATGAGGCAAGTTCACAACAGCGATAAGCAACTCCACAACAATTAAAAGCAACTTCACAAATAGAGGTAAGCAACTTTTAATGTGCCATGTGGCAACTTCACAACAACGGTAAGTAACAACACAACAACTAAAAGAAAATTTGGTACGAGGCGAGACAACATTTGTGTGTTGTGGCAACTTCACAACAACAGTCAGCAACTTCACAACAACGCAATATTGGTACAAGAGCAGCTTTGGTAGGCGACGACACAATAGCGGCAGGCAATTTTATAACAACGTAAGGCGACTTCACAACAACGGTAAGCAACTTTTTGGTTCAAAATGATAATTCAGTGTACAATGAGGCAACTTCCTAACAACGGCAGCAACTGCACAACAACAACAAAACAACTGTGATACGAGGTGAAACAATTTTGGTAAGCTCGTTGTCCGCCACCTGAGCTCCACTCCTTTTTGCATTGCCCAGTCGGCCTCCCCTGCGCGTGGCCCACGCCACCGGCGATATGGCGCCGAGCACGGTGGCGTGAAGGCAGCCTCGGTCACGGCCCGACGCGCCTTTGACCTCGCCGAACAGCAGCGCGGATCCGGCGTTGGACAGACACTTGATTATCCAGCTTGTCCCGGTCGCGGTCGGCGAGCAGCCGTAGGTCCTCCTTGCCCTCCTGTCTCGCAAATGGCCGCGGAGCATTGGGGTGGCGTGGAGGACGACTGGGGCGGCGGCGGCCACTCTGACTGAGCTAGCAGGAGCAAGCGATGGCAGGCACTACGGCCAGCACGCAGTGGCGGGAGCACAAGTGGTGCGGGGCGTCGCCGGTGACTAGGAAGGAGAGATGGGGGCATATCGGCGGCGGCGGCCCGTCCGGTCGACGGTGGGAGATATGCCGGTGGTGTGGAGGTTTGCCGGGTGGGTGGGGGAAGGGATTTGGACAAAAACGCTTACAAGGTGGGTTCGCTCGTCGCTAATCTCTACGCGCGGACGCGATCGACGGTGGAACGAATGATCGCTCGAGATGTCCGAATAGCGCAGCTGCGCTTTATGGCATTTACCTTTTCCTTTAACACGAAAAAAAGCTGGGAGGCTAGGAGGGGCAAAGGAAATTCATGCCGAAAGTATGCCGAGTATGAATCTAAGACACTCGCCAAACATTTACGGGAGGGAAATAAATTTGAGCCAATAGTTTGCCAAGTGTCCGCCGTCAGACACTCGGCAAAGGCCGCTTGAAAGGGACACGTGGCAAGACTATTTGCCGAGTCCTGACGTTTGCCCAGTCTTTTTGGCATAATTGATGGGCATTCAGTGTTTGCCGTGTGTCTTTTCTGTATACTCGGTACACACAAGCCGTTGCCGAGTGTTTTTCGTTTCACGGAGTGCTTTAATTTTTCGGAAAAGTTGGTATATAAGCATGTTTTTACCAAGTACACGTGTTTTGAGTTTGACACTCGGGAAAAGTCGAGTCTGTCCGCAAAATCACGTTTTCCAGTAGTGAGTTAAGTTCCGGCCTTTATCATTGAACTATCATCTACTGAGACTATTTTGTAAAATAACGACGAAAGCAAGCAAAACTTAGCTACCCAAACAGAAAACTAGGCAAAACCTTTGTTGAAAAGGCTGGATTAATTATCGTGATAATCAATCTCAATGCCGATCACAGCCTTGGTGGAAAGTTCCGTCACAAGATGGAAAGAAAAGAAAAGCCAGGAAAGCCGAACGGTGTCGGCAGAAGTGGCTGCAGAATTATGTCATCCGCGAAAAGGATTCAGAGGAACTTGAGTTTGTGTCGGATTCCAATCCGTGCATTACTTCGTGTGGATCCTTGTACGATGGCCTCCCAGCTTTTTTTCGTGTTAAAGGAAAAGGTAAATGCCATAAAGCGCAGCTGCGCTATTCGGACATCTCGAGCGATCATTCGTTCCACCATCGATCGCGTCCGCCGTCAGACACTCGGCAAAGGCCGCTTGAAAGGGACACGTGGCAAGACTATTTGCCGAGTCCTGACGTTTGCCCAGTCTTTTTGGCATAATTGATGGGCATTCAGTGTTTGCCGTGTGTCTTTTCTGTATACTCGGTACACACACAAGCCGTTGCCGAGTGTTTTTCGTTTCACGGAGTGCTTTAATTTTTCGGAAAAGTCGGTATATAAGCATGTTTACCAAGTACACGTGTTTTGAGTTTGACACTCGGGAAAAGTCAAGTCTGTCCGCAAAATCACGTTTTCCAGTAGTGAGTTAAGTTCCGGCCTTTATCATTGAACTATCATCTACTGAGACTATTTTGTAAAATAACCACGAAAGCAAGCAAAACTTAGCTACCCAAACAGAAAACTAGGCAAAACCTTTGTTGAAAAGGCTGGATTAATTGTCGTGATAATCAATCTCAATGCCGATGACAGCCTTGGTGGAAAGTTCCGTCACAAGATGGAAAGAAAAGAAAAGCCAGGAAAGCCGAACGGTGTCGGCAGAAGTGGCTGCAGAATTATGTCATCCGCGAAAAGGATTCAGAGGAACTTGAGTTTGTGTCGGATTCCAATCCGTGCATTACTTCGTGTGGATCCTTGTACGATGGCCTCCAGCTTTTTTTCGTGTTAAAGGAAAAGGTAAATGCCATAAAACGCAGCTGCGCTATTCGGACATCTCGAGCGATCATTCGTTCCACCATCGATCGCGTCTGTCGAGGTATTGGTAACGCGGAACTATTAGAAGTATTCATACGTACCGTAGAGGAGGTGGGAAAGAACGTGGAGGGTTCCAGTGACGGGATTGCACACACGATTTTACCCAGCTTCGGATCTCACGACGGTGGCGAGATCCTACGTGCTGCTATAATTCACTCAAGGCAAATATGTGTACAGGTTACAATGAGGTTGTATGCGTTGCCCTAAGGCTGCTGGAAGGCTGGCTTATAAAGGCGCCAAGCCTTCCCCTACAAGGAAAGCCTTAACCGACCTAGATCACGAGTCCTAGACTAACACGGTAACAAACCCTAACTTGCTCCCTAAGGCGAACGCAGCCAGGCCTTCGTCTTGGACTTCACTAAGCCAGCCCAGAGCTTATCCTTGCGCCTAAGCCCATGAGGCCTTCTCCATTAAGCCCTCCGGCTTTATCTGATGGGCCTCCCTGGTGGGCCAGGTTTTATCCACCGTGGCAGGTATACCCGTTCGGCATAACCTCCACAGTAGTCCCCGGAAAGGTTTAAGTTCTTCGTTTGCCGTCTTTGTGAAACACGGGCTTTCGCCTTTGTGCAAGGCGGACAGAAGAGCTTGGAGCATTCCAAAATGAGACATTCAGTCTGCCTTAAGGATTAAGCCGAACTCTCCTGCTTTGAACAATCTGGCAGAAAGATTCTGTCAGCGTCGAGTCTTGTCATGACGTCACCGCAGTCAAAGCCAGTCCACGACAGTCTGGACAGCAGAGAGACGTTGTGCCGCCATTACTGCTATTTTCCGCACACGATCTCCGAGGCGTGCGGGGAAGATGCCCACTATCTGACCGTTGCGGGACGCGTGGCGAAAATCACGCGAGCGTTATCTCACCGCACTAATCGCGGCGCACGGCCCCCATAAAAGGGAACTGATTTTTCCATCGGGCTCATTTCCTGTTCATCGTCCTCCTCGCACCCATCCCCTCCGAACTCCGGCGAGCTCCACCACCACACCTGCGCACCACCCATGGAGAGCTCCGATGCAACCACGGGAGCGGCGCGGCGGCGGCGGAGGACAAGATCTGGCCATGAGGGGATCGAGCACCGCGGATGCATCTGCATCTCGCGCGGCGGCGGCGACAAGTTCTGCGGCCACCTCCATCGAAGCAGAGAAGAATGCCCAGCCCTCCGATGAGGGCGATGCGGCGGAGGCAGAGGAGAGGGAGAGGAAGCATCATCCCGCAACTGGGCAGCTTCCACCATCACCGACGCGGACCTCACGCAGCTGCAAAAGGAGGGCATCCTCCCACCACAGGAGAATGCCACTGGCGGTCAGCGTACGGCCACCCTGCTCCAGATCCCGCCGGCGATGAACGAGTGCTCCTCGTCTCACATCTCCTCCGCGGTTTGTCTTTGCCTCCGCATCCTTTTTTCCAATCAGTCTTAGACTACTATGGCCTTCAGCCTCATAGCGTAGGCCCCAATAGTATCTTGTACATAGCTGGCTTTATGGCTTTATTCGAAGGATACCTAGGCATAGAGCCCAGCTTAGAATTCTTCAAGTACTGCTTTACTGCAAGCGCCAAACAGAGAAGGAAGAACTGCTTTCCTTAGGAACAGTTAGCATCAACCTTCGTAGAGGCAGAGACTGGTATCCTAAGGCGCCAAAAATAGATTCCATTAAAGGCTGGAATAGCTCCTTCTTCTACTGCAAAGACATGGCGCCAGTAGGCAAAGACATAGGACTTCCTCGCTTTTCTCCTTTGCCTGCGGAGCCTCGCCTTCTTGGGGCGAGAAACCACTGAAGGTCCTTCCTGACAACCTCCGTCGCATGCAAAGGCGGATTGAGTACTTGACAAAGACTGCTGTGCCCAACTCACGGGCGCAGACACCATCCTATGTTGGTTGTCACGAATCCAGCCTTTGAAAGATCGCAAAGGACTCATGTGCCACTACACGGACCAGAAGAAAGATCCCCTCCGTGTTAGTGAGAGTGACCTTACGCAAGACGCCCTTGTGTATCGCTTTAAGAGGATTGCCAAGGAAAGGATCCAGCTGACAGAGCAGCGTCCTATGTACACAGCCGCCAACCCAGCTCCAAAGGTAAGGCATTTACCACTACTGTTTTTATACTTCCACAATGTTTGCCTTACTAACACCACTTTTGATTTCAGCTCGCCCTTTTGCCGGATAATCTGCTGGCTCCTTTGTTTTACGTGCCTGAAGCGGCACCCGAGCCCCAAAGACTCGGAAACGAAAGGCTTCAGGAGCACTGCAGCAACTTCAGCAGCAGAAAGGCGGAAGCGTGAGAAAGCCATCCCTGCTAACGCCGAAGTGCTCGACATTGAGGACGATGAAGATGCGGCCTTAATGCTCCAGTACAGAAGTAAGCCGAACCTCAATTTCTTTAGTAAGGCGAACAATGTCTATGAATGTTATCTTATTTTGTATGTGATTTGCAGGATCAAACCAACTGCGCCCTTAAGAGGAAGAAAGTAATTTCTCCAGGCAAAGAAGACTGAGCCTCTCCAGCCATCGCTCCCCCCACTCCCTCCGTTCAACAAGAGACAGCCCCAGGCCCATCTGAAGATCATCATATAGATCTGGACTCAGCCGTCTTACCTGATAAGACGGAAACTGAAAAGTTGGCCAGGGCTGCCGCTGCTGGGAAGGCGGCGGTACTTCAGTCAGAGGAGCCGAACGAGCCCATTACTCGTGAGGCTATCCGCAACATGGTGAAGCAAGAGCTCTTTGACGACGAGGGGTACATCTTACCCAACATCGCCGCCATGCTTGCCGATGAGAAGGAGCGCAACGAGCCGCCTCCGAAGCTAAGGCCAGTTGGTCAAACATTGACCATATTAATCTGGAAGACAATTGTGACGAGCTGTACGTCACAATGAAGAAGAGCTACAAAGCCTTGAAGGCCATGATGCAGGTAAACATTCCGTCTTTATGTACATACTAGTCCCCGGGCATTACGTTGTGCTTTGACTAAGCCGACGTAATGGCCTTTCTTTAATGTGATAAAGACTCAGTCCCCAAGCCCATTGTAGCATACCTTACTGCCTTTACCTTTCTTACTTACTACTACCCTTGCCTTAGCAGAGCAGTGAGCAACTTACATGCGATCTATGGTACTCACTGAGTAACCAAAGGCAAGTGCTCAAGCAAGCCGTCGCCGAAAATAAGGCGAACAAAGGTAAATGTTGTTCTTTCACATGCAATGTGACTTTAGTTCATTTTAAGACATAAGATGCTCAACACATGCAATGTGTGTTTGCGCAGCTGTTGTGGCGAAGGCAAAACAGATCGTCAGCGAGACTGGCGATATAGAAGTGGTAAGGCGGGAAAATGCCGCCTTGTTTAAGCAACTGGAGGAGAACCGAAAGACGGCCGAGGCCAATCTTAAAGCCGTCCAAGACAGCGCCGCTGAAGGCAGAACACTGAAGGCAGAACTTTGAAACTGCAGCGACAGGCTGAAAAGGATGGGCTCCTAATCCAGAGCTTACAAGGTCGTCTTGAACGCCAAGCTGATGAGAGCACCGCCATTGACGAGAACTGCTAAGTAAGTCTCTCTTCTTTACTTCTCGCACTTTCTGTCACTTTTCGCCTTTATTCAAACAGTTCAGTGCGCCTTAATTTTTTCCATTCCTCCCTTCCTCAGTTCCAGCTGGATTTGGGGAAAGGCTTACCTCTGAGACGCGCCTGGAGCTTATCTTGGAGTGTGGCGAGATTGTGTCAGGGCTGTATGCTGCGGGAAGAGACGTTGTGCCAACATCTTCCCAAAACAGCTGCCCCAAGTGACAAACACCAGCAACTTGCTGCCACTTCTTCAGAACTGCGTCCCAGAGGTGGTGGAGCGTCTTCGCTCAGCAGCTAGAGGCGGAGCAAAACTTGCTCTAGGACTTGTTCGCGGCCACTACCCCGAAGTCAACATGTGGCGCGTTATCAAGTGTTTCCCAGCCAAGGACAGAGACGGCAACGAGCTCGTCAAAGAAAAGGTCTATGCCTCTGTCTCTGGCTTTGCCTCAGCCGTTGCTGAGATGGTAGACTTGTCTATCTTCTTCTCCAAGAAGCCTGTGCCTCCCCGTCCTGACGACGTGTCTGATGACGAAGCCGAAGCCCCACCACTGGCAATGGCGATGAGTCAGAAGACGGAAATGAAGAAGAAGAAGAAGGCGAGTCTGAAGCTACGCTGGATCCATCCAAGTCCCCTGTGTCTTCGCCTCCTCAGTCCCCTGCATAAGATGCAGGAAAAACTTTGCATTAAGCGTGTCATGAAAGATGGCACAAAAGACTTGTTAAGTTATGTTTTGTAATGGCAGGAGCCTTTTATCTGTTGAACATGTTTGTTTTGCAACGCATGCACTTATTTTTAAAAGGCTTGCAAACTATGCTCCTTATCCGTCTTCAAGTTTTCTGGCTTATATGCTTTAGCCTTTTCGTATGCTGGCAGAACCTAAGCACGGAACACTTCGCTGGCAACAGGGTTAGTAACCAAACTGTTTAAACACAGAAACGGCGCCGGCTTTTGGTGCGTAAAGCATCTACTAAGACAAGCCAGCATATATGCGATCAGATAAATACTCTTAGACGGATGCAATTTTAATTTTTGTAAGGCCTTAAGGCAAAAGCATCATGTGAGTAACCACAAGCACGAAGCCAATTCGGGTTAACATTGATATTTTTATCGAAATATATGATCAAATGGAAATAAAAGACGGCGAGAACTCATGCATAAAAATAATTGAGGGAACCAAAGACTTTTATTTCATAATCATATATGGTGTGATTACAATAGAATTGCTAAGTGTAAAAAGGACGTAGCTGCTCAATGTTCCAAGGACGTTTCGTCTCCTTGAGCGCTGCTTCTTCGTTCCTTTTCCTTTTGCGGCCTCTTTTCTTTTTCTTCTCGATATCACGGAGGTCCACAAGATAATATGCCCCGTTCTTAAGCGCTTTGCTGATAACGAAGGGTCCTTCCCATATGGGAGATAGTTTGTGCTCCTTTTGCTGAACAAGGCGAAGCACCAAATCGCCTTCTCGAAACGATCTCCGTCTTACCTTGCGACTGTGGTAACGCCGCATGTTCTGCTGATAAATGGCGGAGCGCTGAAGCGCTATCTCACGCTCTTCTTCGAGAAGGTCTAAGCCATCCTGTCTGGCTTCTTCTGCGTCTGCTTCAACGTAGGCTGTTACACGAGGTGTGTCGTGCAGGACATCTGTTGGGAGTACCGCTTCAGCGCCATATATGAGAAAGAAAGGGGTATAGCCTGTTGCGCTGCTTGGAGTTGTGCGTATGCTCCATAAGACAGCAGGTAATTCTTCTACCCATGCTCCAGCTGCTCTATGCAAAGGCACTTCTAATCTTGGCTTTATTCCCTGTAGATTATACTGTTGGTTCGCTCAACTTGGCCATTCGATTGTGGATGAGCCACAGATGCTAAGTCCAAACGAATACCAACTTCACCACAGTACTTTGCCAGTTCTCCTACGGCGAAGTTTGTCCCATTGTCCGTAATGATACTGTGGGGGACGCCAAATCTCGTTATAACCTCAATGACGAACTTCTTGGCTGTTGCCCCATCAAGCTTTTTTATGGGCTTAGCTTCAACCCACTTGGTGTATTTATCCACCGCAACTAAGAGATGTTTGACGCCGCCTCGCGCAGTCCTGAATGGACCTACCATGTCCAGTCCCCAGACCGCAAATGGCCACGTGATTGGATGGTGCGCAATTCCTGGGCTGGCATCTTTGGCTGTCTTGCATACTTTTGGCATCCAACGCATTTCTTGACGAGTTCTTCTGCATCTTGCTTTGCTGTGAGCCAGTAGAATCCATGTCTAAAAGCTTTGGCGACAATTGCTCGGCAGAGGCATGATGACCGCAACATCCACCATGGATCTCTTCTAGTATCTCCTGTCCTTCTTCCGGCGAAACGCATCGTTGATATACACCTGTGGTACTCCGCTTGTATAGCTCTCCATTTATTATTGTGTATGCCTTAGCTCTGCGCACAACTTGCCGCCTTAAGACTTCATCCTCTGGCTCTTCCTTGTTAAGGAGGAAATTTATGTAGGGCTGTGTCCAGTCTGGCTTAGCATGACGGAAACAGACTGCGAAGCCATGGGGTCATCCTCATCTCCGCCTTTAATAGACGGCACGTACAGGTGCTCCAAAAATATATCGGAGGGCACCTTCGATCTTTTCGAGCCCATTCTGGCTAAGGCGTCCGCTGCTTCATTTTCCTCCCTTTTGATATGCTTGACTTCTAAGCCGATAAAACACCGACCAAACTCGTCTACCGTGCGTCGGTATTCAGCCATTGTAGGGCTCTTCGCGTCCCATGCCCCTTCTAACTGTTGAACAACGAGGTCTGAATCGCCATAGCACAAAAGACGGCTAATGCCCAAATCCTTTGCGACGTGCAATCCATGCAACAGAGCCTCGTATTCTGCAACATTATTAGTGGCATTGAAGTGTATCTGCAAGACATAGCACATCTTGTCTCCTTTAGGGTTCTTCAGTACCACGCCAGCTCCCGATCCCTGCAACATTTTGGAGCCATCAAAGTGCATAACCCAATATTCTTCGTCAGGGAGGGGAAGTTCATCCATTGCTTCGTCCAGTCTGCGATGAAATCAGCTAAGGACTGGGATTTGATGGCTGTACGTGGCTTGTACTGGATATCGAAGGCTGCCAATTCAATTCCCCACTTAGCCACACGTCCAGTGGCATCGGTGTTGTTTATAATGTCACCCAATGGCGCCTTACTGACTACCGTGATTGGGTGCTCTTGGAAATAATGGCGTAATTTTCTGGCTGCGAAGAAAACTCCATAAGCCAGCTTCTGATAGTGAGGGTATCGTTGTTTGGATTCGGAGAAGACTTCGCTGATATAATATACCGGCCTTTGTTCCGGTAGCTCCTTCCTCTCCTTTCGTTCAACAACAACCACTGCACTAATAACTAGGTTGGTAGCCGCCATGTAAAGTAGCATCGGCTCTTGTGGTAGAGGAGACGCTAATATTGGTGCTGAAACTAAGGCGTCTTTTAACTGTGCTAAGGCTGCATCTGCCTCTTCAGTCCAGACGAACGTCTTAGTTTTCTTCAACAACCTGTATAGGGGTAAAGCTTTATCCCCAAGCCTACTAATAAATCGGCTTACAGCTGCTGCAGATCCTGCGAGCCTTTGGACATCTTTAAGACAAGTAGGCTTTTTGATGTCCATGATAGCTCGAATCTTTTCTGGGTTAACCTCAAGACCTCTTTCTGAAACAATGAAGCCTAAAAGTTTTCCTGCTGGGACGCCAAAAAAGCATTTTCCCGGATTTAGCTTCATGTTATATTTTCTCAAGTTATCAAAGGTTTCTTGAAGGTCAACGATGAGATCGCCGCGTTTTCGCGACATAACGGCAATGTCATCGACATAAGCGTGAACATTGCGGCCTATTTGATCGTGTAGGCAACGTTGTATGCACCGTTGGTACGTTGAGCCAGCGTTTTTAAGCCCAAAGGCATAGTTATGTAGCAAAACGTTCCGAAAGGTGTGATGAAGGAAGTCTTAATTTGGTCAGACTCCTTCATCTTAATTTGGTGGTAGCCAGAGTAAGCGTCCAAAAAGCATAGTAATTCAGAACCTGATACAGCATCTACGACCTGATCAATTCGCGGCAATGCGAAGGGGTCTTTAGGACAGGCTTTGTTTAAGCCGGTGAAATCTATGCACATGCGCAAGTCTTTCACGTCCTTCTTAGGTACTAATACAGGATTTGCTAGCCAATCTGTGTGGATAACCTCTCTAATGAAATTAGCGGCACTAAGCCGAGCTACCTCTTTTCCTATTGCTTTCTTCTTCTCTGGACCGAAGCGACGAAGACCTTGTTTTACTGGCTTGGCACCTTTGGCGACATTAAGGCTGTGCTCGGCAAGTTCCCGGGGTACTCCTGGCATGTCTGATGGTGACCATGCAAAAATATCCCGTTGCTCACGGAGGAACTTGACGAGCGCGCCTTCCTATGCGTCACTGAGGTCCGCACCTATGTTGTCGTCTTGCTTGCATCGGCTCATCCAGCGCGATCTTCTTCGAGTTTGAGCTGGCCTTGAAAGTGACATCCGAGGCGCAAGGAGGCTTCTTACCATCCGGCATTTCATTGGTGTTAACTTCTTTCTTGTACTGCTCACTCTTCTTGCTGATGACTGCTTCTGCTAAGATGGCGTTTCCTGCTTCGCATTCCTTCGCCTTCTTGAAGTCGCCATTGACCGTGATGACGCCGTTTGGTCCAGGTATTTGAGCTTGCTGTAGATGTAACACGGGCGTGCCATGAATTTGGCAAAGGCTGGGCGGCCAAAGATTGCGTGATACGCACTTTTGAATTCCACCACCTCAAAGGCAACTTCCTCAGTCCTATAGTTTGTTTCGTCACCAAGGTGACGTCTAAGACGATTGTTCCCATAGAACTGGCCTGCCTGCCTGGCACTATGCCGTGAAACTTGACTGTGCTATGTTTAGCTGTGTCTCAGAAAGGCGCATGCGCTTTAAGGTTTCAAGATAGAGGATGTTGATGCTACTCCCTCCATCCATAAGCACCTTAGAAAGCCTGCATTGCTGCACAATTGGGTTTACAACGAGCGCGTAATTCCCTGGGTTCTGTGGAATATGATCAGGATGATCGTTGCGGTCCCATGTAATGGGTGCTCGGACCAGTTGAGATACTGGGGAACCGCATAGTGGCATTGAGTTCCCTCCAGGCTGCCTTTTCCTTTTTGGCCGAAGGAGTGGCAAGGAAAGTAACAAGGCTTGTTTCGACCCTTGGAAACTTGTTGCTCCTCTTGTGCTTTGGCTCCTGATCTTCCGGCTCCGAAGCACTTTCCTCGTTGTCCTTCTGCTCTTTCTTGTCTTTACGGTTCTTGCGCTTGAACTGTTTTGCCTTGAAGCCAGCGTCGGATCCTTCTTGATATCATCGTTAAGGCGGCACTGCCTGTTGGTATGGGTGCATTTGCCAAGCTTGCTATGATGGGCACAAGGTTCATCTTTGATGTCGTCATAGGTGATTTTAATGGGTCTTGACCCTTGACTGTCATCGCTCTTCTTCTGCCATCTGCTAGCCCCGCTCTGGCCACCCTTCTTATTGGCAAAGGCTACCTCCTTTGATGGTCCTGGCGCATCGTTGGCTTCTTCTTTTTCCGGCTTTGATTGTTGTTTCGCTTTTCCGGGTTAACAGCTATGTCCATGCGCAGATCACCGTCGTCAGCTCGAGCGTCGTCTTCTGCTGCAGCGTAATTGTTCGCGCTGTCTAAGAGCTCGCCGAGGTGTTTGATGTTTTGGCTGGCTAACATATATCTCATCATGTTGCCTTTCTTCAGGCTGTTCATAAAAGCATGTATGGCCTGGATCTCAGAAACGTCTTCGCATGCATTCTTTGTCTCTGTCCATCGAGCTATGAAAGCTCTGCTTGACTCCCCCTCCACTTGAGCGCACTTTAGTAGATCTGAGTAAGCCTTTGGACGTTTGTATGTGCATGAGAAGTGTTGCATGAATGTTTTCTGCATGTCTTGCCAATTGTGGATACTCTTTTCTGGCAAAGTGTCGATCCATACCGGGCCGTTCCCTCCAACATGAGTGGAAGAAAACGTACAGCTGCGTTGTAATCACCGTCATTAATACCAACGGCGTGGATGTAATCAGGCAGCCATATGTCCGGTTTGTCAATGCCATTGTACTTGTCCACAATTTTCTTGACATTGCCTAGCGAGGATGGGAGTTGCACCTTGCGAATCGCCGGTCCAAAGCAACAGGGCCCAGGTAAGACTCTCTTTGGCCGCTTTAATCTCATCGATACGGATGCGGGCGTCTGAGATATGAGTGTTTTCCCTGGCTGGTCCTTTGTTGGATTGGCTACGCCTTGGCTCCTCCTGACGGCTTTGGCGATGAGGGGAGCGGGAGCGAGATCGCTTTTGAGGCGGATCTCTGTTGCCTCTACTTCCTTCGTCTCTTGCCCGTGCTGCGGGCGGAGGTGGCATGTTAAGCCGGTCACCCCACGCCGTGCGTCCTTCCCCTTGTCTTGATCTCTTTCACGGAGAAATGCACACGTTTTGGGGGAGCTCATACTATATTGACCTTCTACGATTTTTCGCCCATTTTGGAAATGGATACCAATGGGGGAGAAGTTTTATAGGGTTTAAGGGAATTTGGTGTTATGCTTTTGTTTTGGACATAAGCATTTACCTTTCATGCTCATGCATCCATGCTTGTTGATTTGCATGGTTGCTTAATTCATTATATAAACCCTTGTAAAAGAGATTGTCATCAATTACCAAAATGGGGGAGATTGAAAGGGCATGGCGCCCATGTGTGGTTTTGGTAATTAATGACAATTCCTATGGACTAATGGTTGCATTGAGTTGTGCTTGTAGTGTTTGTCCATAGACCATGCTTGAACTCCATATGTTGGATTCAAGGTTGATGCCATGAATATATTGATATAATGAAGTATTTGGCATCAAGATCATCGAGTTGAGCATATTGCAAGTATGTCTAGAAGAAAAGAATTATGTGATCTATCATGGTTATCTTCAAGACATCATCTATTGAAAAGAGAAGAAAAGATACAAGGTTGATCAAGTATTGATCAACACACAAAGCTACAAGATGTACCAAGTGGGATCATGTATCTCTTGGTATGGTAAGCAATTGTCCATATAGCTTTGTGAACTAACCCATGATATGTGTGTAGCATTTCTATGTGTGGTTAGGTATCTTTCTATGGGCTTGCATCAAATGAAGATTTCATATGGCCCATGATCGATGACGTCAAGTGGTGTTCGTCATCAATGTTGAGAAGCGCAAGTTCAAGAGGAGCATCTCGAAGAAATCCTAGGCTTGAAGCTTGTCACCCATTTAGAGATAATGTTCATGTGAAGATGTGCCTAAGAGAGGCTCTCCCATAGTGGAGTATGGGGGAGCAATGTTTGAGTCTTCACCAAGCGAAGCGCAATCAAGAAAGGTGGTCCACTTGAAGAGATCAAGATCGACGTCATCTAGCTCAAGTGGAATGCGCAAGGCAAAGGTATGATAGGGTTTCTATTTTACCGGTCTCGTGGTACTAGTTGGGAGACCGGGTTATAGGATAGATACCGTACTATCAAGAGGGGCTCTCGATTGAGCTTTAGCGTATCAGTTGGAGAGAGCTCAAACCTTTGCATATTTGCCTTCATCATCTTTCTTGGTTCTTATTTGGATTTTCTCCTTGTTGGGTTTTGGTGCTTGTTGTGATCTTCATGACAAGCCCAAGTTCTCCGAAAACGGATTTCGTATGGAAAACTTGTTGCGTTTTCAGGTTGGAAATATTATCGGTCCACCTTCGAGATAGGCTCCACACCTTCCCATGTGTGGTATCCCCTCTATATTTGTGACCCTTAATATTTCCACTTTTGTAGTACAGCTCTTGTCGCTACCTTTCCAACAGAATTGGATTCACCTGTTTTGGAGTTCGAACGAGAAAGTTATTGCATTTCAGGTTTTGCTGTTTCTGTCTGTTTTGCTCAAACAGGGGAATCGGATTATCCGATCAACTTTGATTCGGATTATCCGATTCTCAAGATTGCTCGAATTCGGCTAAGGACTTTAAAGACAATGCATACTGGAGCTTTTCGGAATATCCGATCAAGGCTGATTCGGAATATCCGATTCTTAAGTTTTCTCGCGAAAACGGCTAAGGACTTGTTTGGTTGCGCACTGGAATCAATCGGATTATCCTGTAAAAGTTGAATCGGATAATCCTGTCAATCGGATTATCCTGTAAAAGTTGAATCAGATAATCCTGTCAATCGGATTATCCTGTAAAAGTTGAATCGGATAATCCTATGTTTTCTGGACTGCAACGACTCTTTTTCGTGGGGACCTATAAAAGGCCCCCCCTTCTTCCCCAAAGGATGTTGTTCTTGAGCTCGTGTTTCCCCCCATTGTTGACCTTCTTTGAGCTTGCTATCTCTCTATTCCTCCATGATTCTTGCCTCCAATTAGAGGGAAAAGAGAGAGGAGATCTAGATCCACCATTCCACCAATCAATCTCTCCTCTAAGTGAGGGGAAGCTTTTGGTTCTAGATCTTTGAGGGATTTGGTGTTCCTCTTTGTTCTTCCTCTCTTCTCCCCCAATAGCATTAGTTGCTTTGGTGGGATTTGAGAGTGAAGGATTTTGAGCACTTCTTGTGTTCTTGCCCATCGCATCGGTTGCATCGGTTTGAGTTCTCCACGGTGATTCGTGGAAATCGAAGTTGAGAAGCTTGTTACTCTTGGGTACTTGGGGTGCCCTAGAGCTTGTCCTCTTGGGTACTTGGAGTGCCCTAGACGGTCCTAGTTGATCTCGGAGTTTTGGTGGCTCGCGGGATTGTTGGGAGCCTCCAATTAAGTTGTGGAGACGCGCCCCAACCTTGTGATTCTTGTGGCTTTGGGAGCCGCGGGAATTCGGTGAGAGCCTCCAATTAAGTTGTGGAGTGTGCCTCATCCTTGTACGGGTTCGGTGACCACCCTTAAGTGTCCCATAGTGGTTCGTGGCACTCCGCATTGGTGGAGGCACGAAGGAGATTACGGTGTGTCATTTGACGGCTATTCGGGGATCACTTTGTGACTCCGCACCGCTCCAACGGAGACGTAGCTTCCATTGGGAAGTGAACTTCGGGATAAATCATCGTCTCCATAGTGCCTCGGTATTTCTATACCCGAGCTTCTTACTTATGCAATTTACTTTGTGATAGCCTTCGAGCTTGAAGTAATATATCTTGCTATCACATATTTGCTTATCTTGTTTAGCATAAGTTGTTGGTGCACATAGGTAAACCTAGCTTGTTTAGGTTTCGTGCTTGATAAATTAAACGCTAGTTTTATTCCGCATTTATTCAAGCCTAAACCGTAAAGAATTTTAATCGCCTATTCACCCCCCCCTCTAGGCGACATCCGTGTCCTTTCAATTGGTATCAGAGCGGGTTCTCTCCTTATTGGCTTCACCGCCTGGAGAGTAAAGATGTCGTCCAGTGAACTAGTGCACAATGCTTCTTTTATATTAGATGGCACAAATTATGATGTTTGGAAAATTCGCATTCTTAATATTCTTCGGGTCATTGACCCATACATAGAGCGAATTCTAGATAGGGGTTATTCTCCTCCAAGGAATCCCAAAAGATTATCTTTGTTGGATGAGAATAATTCCTATCTAAATGCTCAAGCTTCTAATGTGATTTTCAATGCTTTGAGCGATGTAGTTATTATGTCGGTCTCTCCTTTTCGGAATGCTCATGAGCTTTGGACCAAGCTTCAAGATAAATATGATGTGTCCAAGAATTGTGGAGATGATTGTTGTCCCTCCACTTCCGGCCGTGATGAGTTCTCAACTTCCTCTACTTCACCTACGTGTGGCAAGCCACAAAGTAATGCAATGGTGAGTAGTGATAGATATTGCAATAATGATAGTAAACTTATTGTTGATGATACTTCACCACTATCTTATTGCAATGATTTATCTTTGGACTTAAACGCATCTAGAACCAAAAATGATCTTCATGCTTGTGTTGATAGTCCTTGCATATCGTGTACAAATTACTTGATTAATCCTTGTGATGATATGCTCTCTATATCTTGTTGCCATGATAAAAATGGTTCTATCTCCTCTAGTATTTGTTTGGCTAACAATGTAGAGGAAACCGAACACTCCATGGAACAAGTTATGGATTTAAATGGTGTCTCAAGTAATTCTTCATCGTCATCATCATGTACTCACTTTTGCCTTATGGCTAAAGCTTCCGAGGTATCTCCTACTTTGGATCCCAATATATCTCATGATGATAGTAATGAGGAAAATGAACAAAATGATAATGATGCTTCCATACTCGAGAAGGGTAAAATGGTTATTCTTTCTCTTTCAAAGAATAAAGATGCTCGTACTAACTTCTTAGAAATCATGTCTACCCTTGTTGAGCGCAAACTTACCATTGAGGAGTTGGAAGCTCACATTGATGAAAGCTTTAACCGCGAATACAAGTATGCGGAAGAGATCGCCGATCTCAAGGAAGCCCTTGAAGAAGAACAAACAAGCAAGACGTCTCTTGCGGAAACTTTTGCTCTCGAACTTTCTAGAGTAACGGGATCCCTTGATAGATCTCTTAAAGTGGCTAATGATTTCAAAATAACAAATGGTAAGCTTATAGATGCACATGCCAAACTCCTTGAGGATTTTGAGCACCTAGATAATGGCTCTAGGGTCACTAAGGGTGAGCTCATCAAACTCACCGAGTCTCATGTGCAACTTAAAGCTTCTCACTCTAAAGAGCTTGCCAAGTTACTTTCTCCTATTGTCATAAATAATGATGCTTGTGCTACTAACTCTATCTCTTGTGAAGCATCCATATTAACGGAGAATGTTGAGCTAAGGGCTCAACTTGCATTGCTATCTAGCAAATATGGGAAATTGGAAGAAAGCCATGAAAAGCTCTCGAGCTCTCATGAGGACCTTCTAGTCTCCTATGATAAGCTAAAGATAGCTCATGAGGGTATTATTACAAAGGTAACATCTTGTGAGCCTCATGTGGACAATGGCACAACCTCTACTCAAAATGCTTTATTGCCATGTGCTAGTCCTAGTAATTCATCCACTCATAATATTGCTACATCTTGTGATGAATTACTTTCCATGCCTTGTTGCTCTAACAATAAAGCTTCACTTCCTCTAGTGTTTTTGTTGATACTAACCATGTAGAGGAATTAAAAGAGCTCAAGGCCCAAGTCACTTCCTTGAAGAAAGACTTGGAAAAGCGTCATGATGGGAAGCCCACACTTGACAACATGTTGAGTGTGCAAAGACGCCCCAATGACAAGAGTGGACTTGGCTTCAACTCCAATAACAAGAACAAGTCCAAGTATAACAAGAAAAAGAAGGGCCATGAACAAGTCAAGAATTTGGCCAAGATTGTTTGCTTCAAGTGCAAGGTTGAAGGGCACCATGTTAGATCTTGCCCTTTGAAGAAGAAGTCTCTTAGTGAGAAGCAACAAGGGAAGTTGCCTCAAGTTCAAACTAAATTTCCCAAGTCGAAGAACGGCCACTTCCCAAGAAAAATCAAGCTATTCCTTCTCAAGTTGAGACTTCAACAAAGAAGAAAGGAGGAAGCAAATGTTGCTACTTATGCCGTGAGAAGGGTCACTTTGCTTCTTCATGCACTAGTGGTACCTTATCCAACCCTATCATAATTGATAATGTTTATTCTCTTAGGAAGGATAAGGTTGGCAATGTGTTTGCCAAATATGTTGGTACTCAAAGTGGTATCAAGAAAAGAACCATTTGGGTTGCCAAGCCTATTGTGACTAACCTCTTAGGACCCAACTTGGTTGGGGACCAACAAGCTAAAACTTGATCAATAGGTGTTGGTGGAGGGCATTGGAGACTTGGCTACATCATGAAGAATTAAGGGATCTTCATCAATTTTATTCTCTCAAGCCAAGTCATTTGGATTATATTGTTATATCTCATATCCAATGTTCCTCCTTGCGGTAACTTGTGTTTAAATCATACATACATTGAAAGTTGCTTGCACCCTTGCATGTGTTTGGTTTTGTACCTTGCTAATGTTTGCATGTGTTGTGCTCTCTACTTACTTTTCTTGAGTAATCAAGTATGTGTATGTTGGTTTGCACACCATGTATGTGTGAGTTTGTGTTGAGCCATTTGTATCAATTGCTTATATCTTAATTGGCTCTTTTTGAGAGATTAATGGACTATCCCATTTTGGGGGAGTGATATGTTTGCACACTTCACAATCCTAAAAATGTGTATACATGAGTACTACCACTTAGTGTTGATATATCAATTTTATCTAGTCTCTATATGGTATGTCATTCTCATGAGAAATTCAAATTCTATAATGTCCATTAATTATCTCGAGTTGAGTTCTATTTGCCTCTTGTGGAGAATGGATGCTTTATCACATTATGGGGGAGTAATAAGCTATGTGCATATTACAAGCCTAGAAAATGTGAACATGTGAGGTATTGCCACGTAGAATTGATATTCTAAATTATCTTGCTCCTATGCGGCATGGTGCTCAAACAAGTTCCACTTTGCTTAAATGATTTTGTTTGCTCATAGTTTGGATCTTGTTTGAAAGAAATGTTCTTGGTATGGTTCTCCTCCAACATGATATTATATATATATCCATTTGGAAAACCGATTGCTTCAAAGCACTCTTTGTAGTTGCTTTGCATTATCGCGCGAATATTTGAAGCTATCAAGAACATTTATCTACATAAGCATCGCGCTTAAATCTTATCCTTTGCCTTATGCTTATGTGTTGTGAATATGATCTTGAATTTCACTCCAATATACCACCGAAAAATATCTTCATATACTCCTTGTCCTTGACAAGTGATACTCATAATTGTGGTGAAATTTGTAGATCGTCTTCATGTTGGCTCTTGATTTTATTGCCTTATTCCTTGCCAAAAATTAATGTGATTTAACTCCTTTCGTCTTCCTTACCTCTTGTGGATCATTTTGCTTTACTCAAACTTTCCTAGTGTTTTATTTGGTGTAGGAGAGGCATTGATCCCATCATTGTGCACCTTGCATTCAAAGGCTACTTATAGATAATGCACTATTCTTGGGTGAGCTATCCTATATTGAGTACAACTTATATTTTCATTAGTATTGGATCTCATTGCTTTTTCTTGATATATGACTAGTGTTTGAATAGATATTTGAGAGCGATGATTCCATGTGTGTGCATTGTGTATTCAAATACAAGATCATAAAATAATGCACTTTTGTTGGGAGAGCTATCATGTATCTTTTTAAACACTATTTATATTCTATTTTTATTTGATCCTTTCCATTGGTCTTTGATCCCGATGACATGTCTCATGGAAGACAAACCTTTTTGGCTTGGTACTTTGTACCATCATGAAAAGTGTAGAGGGTGTGGTTTATTTGTTGGAACCCCGCTCTTTCTTTTTGAGAGTTTGTCCCAATTGGCATCTCTCTTTGGAGTGGGTTATATCATTCGTTGATTAACATCTCTCTCTCTCTTTTGGTATCTCTTTTGGAAATTTGATATCTAGTCCTTTTATATATTGATTAATTGGTATCTTATTTTCTTTTTGATATTTTTATCCAATTGGTATCTTATCAATTATGTGTTGATTTGCTTATAGTTTCAATTGGCTTCTCTAAATCAATTTTTGATTTGGATCTTTGATATAATTTGGACCCTCTTTGATCTCTTAATATTTGTCCAAATTGTATCTCCCTTTGGTTATTGAAGGTCATAGGCATGCATATCTACTACATGTTTATTTTATGGCATGCTTTCCTTCTTTGTGCCAATATATAGGGGTACTCCACGGAATCCTAAATCGGCTAAGATGTGCATGAAATTCAATTTCATATCTATATGCACATATTTATGTGGAGTTCCTTCTATGTATTGTAGTTTGACTAACTACTTGGACCCAATTAGTTTGGGAACAATTTTACTTGAATGTGTTTTAGGTACATGGAGATGCATTGGATGCTTGTCTCATTTACAATGAAAGTCTCTTCACCACATGCTTATTGGAGCCAAGCGAGGATGGTTGATGAAATTTTATCTACTACATCAACCCAATGTCATCTCGGTAACAAGTATTCACCCTCATGCATACTTTTCTAGCATCCAACCTTGGGTAGGTTGCATCATGGCATGAAAAGTATTTATTTGCTTTTGTTGTAGCTATTGCAAATTCAATATAGCTCTTATGATACTTGTTGCTTTCCTCAACACGTCCCAACTATCTCCTTTCCCTTAGTGATATTTGTGATGCTTGTGTTGAGGTTGAATTTGAAGTTCATTATTATACAATATGAGAACATTGAGCTATGGGCTATGATCCTAAACAAACATCATATGTGTATATGTTATGACTTCCCTTTGGATATCGTGTTTCTTTTCCTTAGTAACTAATTTTATGTGTACATGTTTCTTTGTGGACACTTAGAAACTTATATACATGAGAGAAACTACATCTTTACTCGATATCCTAATTCTTCGGTGTCACCTCTTTTACTCCGTTTTTGATTCTTTGGCGTGACTCCGAAAAGAATTTGATTTATGAGTGCATATCCTATTTTGTCACATCTTGGTGCTCTCATCTTGGTGAATATCTTGCTTGTCTTTCAAGCCAATAATCTTCACCATGGGATATGTCACAAGCTTTGTTTTTCATTTGCATCTTATTGAGCTTGTGAATTCGTTTGTTTTTGTGTTTTAGAGGATACCGGAGGAGTGAGGATTCCATGTTTGGACACCTTGTATTCAAATACAATAATTCTAAATTGTGTACAAATATTGGGGAGCTCCTCTATTTTCTTTAAAACACTCTTTTGCCAAATCATAATATCTTGTGTTTATTTGGTTAGTCGGATCTTTTTGATTGCTTACTTTTTATTTGGAGAATTGTAAAAAGTTTTCCATATCATTCTTTTGCAATCTTTGGATCCTCAATATAGTTTGTGCTCTCTCCAACTATTCGTCATTGGATATGTGTATTTGATTTCACTCATATTTTGAGAAATGCACACGTTTTGGGGGAGCTCATACTATATTGACCTTCTAAGATTTTTCGCCCATTTTGGAAATGGATGCCAATGGGGGAGAAGTTTTATAGGGTTTAAGGGAATTTGGTGTTATGCTTTTGTTTTGGACATAAGCATTTACCTTTCATGCTCATGCATCCATGCTTGTTGATTTGCATGGTTGCTTAATTCATTATATAAACCCTTGTAAAAGAGATTGTCATCAATTACCAAAATGGGGGAGATTGAAAGGGCATGGCGCCCCCATGTGTGGTTTTGGTAATTAATGACAATCCCTATGGACTAATGGTTGCATTGAGTTGTGCTTGTAGTGTTTGTCCATAGACCATGCTTGAACTCCATATGTTGGATTCAAGGTTGATGCCATGAATATATTGATATAATGAAGTATTTGGCATCAAGATCATCGAGTTGAGCATATTGCAAGTATGTCTAGAAGAAAAGAATTATGTGATCTATCATGGTTATCTTCAAGACATCATCTATTGAAAAGAGAAGAAAAGATACAAGGTTGATCAAGTATTGATCAACACACAAAGCTACAAGATGTACCAAGTGGGATCATGTATCTCTTGGTATGGTAAGCAATTGTCCATATAGCTTTGTGAACTAACCCATGATATGTGTGTAGCATTTCTATGTGTGGTTAGGTATCTTTCTATGGGCTTGCATCAAATGAAGATTTCATATGGCCCATGATCGATGACGTCAAGTGGTGTTCGTCATCAATGTTGAGAAGCGCAAGTTCAAGAGGAGCATCTCGAAGAAATCCTAGGCTTGAAGCTTGTCACCCATTTAGAGATAATGTTCATGTGAAGATGTGCCTAAGAGAGGCTCTCCCATAGTGGAGTATGGGGGAGCAATGTTTGAGTCTTCACCAAGCGAAGCGCAATCAAGAAAGGTGGTCCACTTGAAGAGATCAAGATCGACGTCATCTAGCTCAAGTGGAATGCGCAAGGCAAAGGTATGATAGGGTTTCTATTTTACCGGTCTCGTGGTACTAGTTGGGAGACCGGGTTATAGGATAGATACCGTACTATCAAGAGGGGCTCTCGATTGAGCTTTAGCGTATCAGTTGGAGAGAGCTCAAACCTTTGCATATTTGCCTTCATCATCTTTCTTGGTTCTTATTTGGATTTTCTCCTTGTTGGGTTTTGGTGCTTGTTGTGATCTTCATGACAAGCCCAAGTTCTCCGAAAACGGATTTCGTATGGAAAACTTGTTGCGTTTTCAGGTTGGAAATATTATCGGTCCACCTTCGAGATAGGCTCCACACCTTCCCATGTGTGGTATCCCCTCTATATTTGTGACCCTTAATATTTCCACTTTTTGTAGTACAGCTCTTGTCGCTACCTTTCCAACAGAATTGGATTCACCTGTTTTGGAGTTCGAACGAGAAAGTTATTGCATTTCAGGTTTTGCTGTTTCTGTCTGTTTTGCTCAAACAGGGGAATCGGATTATCCGATCAACTTTGATTCGGATTATCCGATTCTCAAGATTGCTCGAATTCGGCTAAGGACTTTAAAGACAATGCATACTGGAGCTTTTCGGAATATCCGATCAAGGCTGATTCGGAATATCCGATTCTTAAGTTTTCTCGCGAAAACGGCTAAGGACTTGTTTGGTTGCGCACTGGAATCAATCGGATTATCCTGTAAAAGTTGAATCGGATAATCCTGTCAATCGGATTATCCTGTAAAAGTTGAATCGGATAATCCTGTCAATCGGATTATCCTGTAAAAGTTGAATCGGATAATCCTATGTTTTCTGGACTGCAACGACTCTTTTTCGTGGGGACCTATAAAAGGCCCCCCTTCTTCCCCAAAGGATGTTGTTCTTGAGCTCGTGTTTCCCCCCATTGTTGACCTTCTTTGAGCTTGCTATCTCTCTATTCCTCCATGATTCTTGCCTCCAATTAGAGGAAAAGAGAGAGGAGATCTAGATCCACCATTCCACCAATCAATCTCTCCTCTAAGTGAGGGGAAGCTTTTGGTTCTAGATCTTTGAGGGATTTGGTGTTCCTCTTTGTTCTTCCTCTCTTCTCCCCCCAATAGCATTAGTTGCTTTGGTGGGATTTGAGAGTGAAGGATTTTGAGCACTTCTTGTGTTCTTGCCCATCGCATCGGTTGCATCGGTTTGAGTTCTCCACGGTGATTCATGGAAATCGAAGTTGAGAAGCTTGTTACTCTTGGGTACTTGGGGTGCCCTAGAGCTTGTCCTCTTGGGTACTTGGAGTGCCCTAGACGGTCCTAGTTGATCTCGGAGTTTTGGTGGCTCGCGGGATTGTTGGGAGCCTCCAATTAAGTTGTGGAGACGCGCCCCAACCTTGTGATTCTTGTGGCTTTGGGAGCCGCGGGAATTCGGTGAGAGCCTCCAATTAAGTTGTGGAGTGTGCCTCATCCTTGTACGGGTTCGGTGACCACCCTTAAGTGTCCCATAGTGGTTCGTGGCACTCCGCATTGGTGGAGGCACGAAGGAGATTACGGTGTGCCATTTGACGGCTATTCGGGGATCACTTTGTGACTCCGCACCGCTCCAACGGAGACGTAGCTTCCATTGGGAAGTGAACTTCGGGATAAATCATCGTCTCCATAGTGCCTCGGTATTTCTATACCCGAGCTTCTTACTTATGCAATTTACTTTGTGATAGCCTTCGAGCTTGAAGTAATATATCTTGCTATCACATATTTGCTTATCTTGTTTAGCATAAGTTGTTGGTGCACATAGGTAAACCTAGCTTGTTTAGGTTTCGTGCTTGATAAATTAAACGCTAGTTTTATTCCGCATTTATTCAAGCCTAAACCGTAAAAGAATTTTAATCGCCTATTCACCCCCCCCCCTCTAGGCGACATCCGTGTCCTTTCAGTACGTCCCCTTCATCATCAAAACCGCCAAGGACATAAGAGATAAGGAGAGGCATCTCACGATATACTTGAACGACGGCTCCGAGTGGACACCGATTAACCGCTACCACCCCTCCTCCGCATCTGCGTTCGCGAGGGTCGCCATGGACCACGTGCTCAAGCAGTCCGTCATCGACGACCTCGACAATTTCATCATGAGAAAGGCATACTATCAGAGGATCGGCAAGGCATGGAATAGGAGCTACCTGCTATATGGTCCACCCGGGACCGGCAAGACTAGTCTCATCACCGCCATGGCCAACCACCTCAGGTTTGACATATACGACCTTGAGCTCACCGCGGTTGAAAGCAACTCGCAGCTCAGGAAGCTTCTTCTCGGGATGACCAACCGATCCATTCTCGTCCTTGAAGACATCGACCGTACCATTGAATTCAAACAACGAGACGACAAGAAGAAGAATAAACCTCCCAAGTCTTTCGATTCTAGCAAAGATGAGAGGGTGACATTATCCGGGCTTCTCAATTTCATCGACGGCCTATGGTCCACAACCGGGGAGGAGAGGATCATTGTCTTCATGACCAATTACAAGGAACATCTCGGCCCTGCATTTCTAAGGCCTGGCAGGATGGACATGCACGTCCACATGGGATATTGCACAACTGAGACTTTCAAGATTTTTGTCAAGAACTTCTACTCCATCGACAATCATGACACGTATCCAGAGATCGAGAAGTTGATGGAGGAGGTGGCTGTGACACCTACAGAGGTCGCCGAGTCCTTGATGAGGAGCGGAGGGTTGTGGTGGAGACCTAATAAAGAAGTCACAAATGACGCCCTCCGTGACCTTATCCAGCTCCTGAAGTCAAAGAAAGAATGTGTCAATATTAATGAGGAGGAGGAAGGTGATGATCCTAAGGAGGAGGAAGATGGCGATGATGCTAAAAAAATGAGGATGCCGATGATTCTAGTGGTGATGGGTAAGAGATATTAGGAGCGTGCACGGATCGGGGTCATCTAACAATGATGATAAGTGTGTATGCCTACTAAAGAATACATTAGATTTCTGTGTTCAAATTATTTTATTTGTGTTTAAACTCGTATATACTCGATCACAGCACGTGCGCATCTGCTGTGGTGGTTGTTTTTAGGGACCATACTCACATGACTTGGAATTACACATAAGTTTTCTCTCTCCCAAGTTTCATAAATTAATTGTGCCCACTAGAAGTAAAAAGGCGCACATTGCTGCGCCCAACCACATTGAAGAAAGAACAATGTATGAATTTGAGAAGCTTTAAATACTAATTTTTTTTCATAAATTTAAATGATTCCTATAACATTGTACAAATGTAGTTTTCGCATCGATGTCCAAAGTTGCATGATTGTATAATTGGACATATCCAAAAAGGAAACAACAAACATACTTTCCATTGGGAGTTCATTTTATTAACGCCAACCTTCTCCAAGCGGATGAAAGGTCAAAGGAGAAGAGTAGTGGGCCCTAGATGCACTTTTTCCCACAATATACTTGGAAGCAAATAACACCTTCTACTTTCTGCCTTTTTTGTGTCCACTCGAAGCCGCCGGCCTCTCTGGTGGCAGATCAAAGGAAGGCAGAGCACGGTGGGATATAACAGTGGCATGGTCATGGAGAGAAGAGCATAGGAAGAGAGTAAGGAGTGGCTAATGAGTGGGTTAGGGCAGACAAAATTTGTGTCCAAATACATGTCTGGGGACCCCAGAGGTATTTCAAAGACCTGAAAGTTTGGGGGCCTTCCGAGGTGCTGGATATTTTTTTGTGTCTGGGCCACCTCTGAGGGTGCGGCGGTGAGGCCGTTTTAGGTCTGGACCGCCAAATGGTGCTCTCACGATGTCTATCATATTTGTTTTTAGACACGAGCCGACGTGCCCAAAATATGCAGCACGAGGTGCTAATTTTATGAGCAGCCCAAAAAATTTAGGCACGAGAAAGGAATGGCCGAATGGGTCATTTGTTAGAGCAGAGTTTTTGCCCTAGTACCCTAAGGCCGCGATTGGATTGTCGTGACAGAAAATGGTACTCCCTCTGATCCATATTAATGGTCTCAACATTGTCTAGATATGGATGCATCTAGTCTAAACACTTAACTAGATACATAGATAAAGTTGAGGCCATTAATATGGATCGGAGGTTGTACCGAATTATTTTACCGGCCTTCGCCGGATTTTCAGCAGGAGCTCGCTACCTCCGTGAGATATTCTGATCGTTACCAATCGCGCCCTAAATTGGCAGCTGTCCCGTTTTTAGACATCTGTTGAAAATGCTCTAATGGGCTTGCTGCAGACAAAGGCCGATGCTTCAGGATTCAGAAACGCGACACTGAGGGTGTGTTTGAGGCCAACCACCTACGACGGGTTCGCTAAAATCAACTGCGAAACAATTTTCAGCGCTCACCTCCCTCGAAAACCCTCACGAACGACGAACTTATTTGTCCCCACATTTCTTTTCCCTTATCATATGTTACCGAACTGAGTTATTTTATGTGTAATACTTGCTGAAATAAATTTTTTTATGCCAACACCGACTGTAATAATCCATCTTATGCCTATATGTTGCCCAATACTAATACTCTATATTTGTATCTATATTTATGCAAAATTTGAGATATTGAAACGGACAGGACATAGCTTGGAAAAATTGATTTTTTTAAAATAGAAAAATGTGGTTAGTGGTAGGTTTTGAGTTTATCTATATGTAGGATATTTTGTTGAAATTTTTTAAAATAGAAAAATGTGGATTCAATTTTTTTTGGAAACCGAGCCACATGACACGTTCTATTTGGAAATTGTTTGCGTTATTGAAACATGGTGCTGAAAGCTCATGTTCAACCATATCATCCACACCTTGAACCATGGCAACCCATAACCACTTTTTATCATTTCAACCAAACACAAAATTTGGCTAACCAACCCACACAACTAAACATGAAAAGTGGTTACCACGGTGGTTGCGGCTACCCCCAACCATTTTTTCATAGCCACTGAACCAAACACAGCCTGAAAGTACACACACCTGTAGCGGTGCTCGAATAACCCAGGAAACGTCCCCCAAACCCTCCCGCGGCGGCCGCGAAGCTCTCTGGGAGTCCGGCATGGCGGCTGCGGCTACACGGCTGTTGCTCCCCAGGGCGACCAGAGCCGCGGCTTCCTCCTCCGCTCTTCTCCACCGCCCTCTCGACACCTTGCCCAGATGCCCCCGAAGCCTGGAGCCGCCCCTCCTGTGGCCGCCGTCCACCCTCTTCCGCCGGCACCTCTCCGATGCTACCTTCGACGCGCAGGCGCTGGACACCCGTGTCCCCGCCACCGTCATCACCGGATTTCTCGGCTCCGGCAGGGTCTGGCCCTCGCTTACTTACTTACCTTTCCCTTGTGAAGTCCTACTAACTGGAGCGGTAGGCTATAGAAAAGTTACTCTAATCTGAAGTCTGAACTCACTGCAAATTCTCTTCTACCTGAGCAATGTATCATTTGATTGTCCAGTAACTGCATAGGTGAATCATAATACGAATTCAGATTTGAGAAGTTCATCTGCTGTCAGTTAAACAAAGTATATATGTGGATTTAAACAGAGGGATGAGTTTTCACATAGAAGACTGAAAATTTCCTACTGAGGGTTGCTCATTGAGTCATTGTTTTGAATTTCTCAATTGATTCTCAACTAGGTTGGCTAATTGTTTTGAGCCTCTCTTTTGCAGACAACGCTTCTGAATCACATTTTAACTTCGCAGCATGGGAAGAGGATTGCTGTCATCGAGAATGAGGTTAATCTGAAGATCCTTGTATTTTGTTGCACTTTGTTATGCGCGGTCAACATTGTTTAATGTTAAGGTTGCAAGGACCAGTGTTTGCACTCAATTAGCTCCATTTAACGTGGATGAGACTCTGTGGTGCTATGTTGAATAACACACATTGTGTTTTCGTGTGTAGTTTGGCGAAGTGGATATCGATAGCTCACTTGTCGCTAACCACTCATCCGTCGCTAGGACATTGTGATGGTGAATAATGGCTGCTTGTGCTGCACTGTCCGAGGGGACCTTGTAAAGATGCTTCTGAAGTTGGTGAAGGAAAAGGGAGACAAGTTTGATCATATTGTTATTGAGACAACAGGTAAATCTCATTGGATCAATGTCCATCAGTATATAGTCATCACTTTTAGCCTTAAGATGTGTGAAAGTTCTAATGTCTAACAGAACCAGTGTCCCTTTCCAGGTCTTGCAAAGCCTGGTCCTGTTATTGAGACATTTTGTTCTGATGAATTGGTCTCGAAATATGTGAAACTTGATGGTGTGGTTACATTGGTTGATTGTAAGCATGCCATGAAACATTTGAACGAAGTGAAGCCAAGGTGGGTTGTGAATGAGGCAGTAGAACAAGTTGCTTATGCAGACAGGATTATAATGAACAAGGTATAGAACTATATACAAGCCTTTGATTCCAAAAATGTAAATATTAGTTTAGCACATTTTTTCTGCATTTTCAGAATACAACATAAAGAGTGCTCCTTGCTGTTAATGCAGATTGATTTGATTGATGATGGAGAACTGGAAGTTTTAACAAAGAAGATCAAGGTAGGCTGGTGGAATGCCTTCAGAAAACAGAGATAAGAAGTACAAACCCAATTTGTTTTGAACAAATTGATTTTTTTCTCATTGCAGCTTATAAATGGGATGGCACAAATGACAAAAGCAAAGTTTGGCGATGTTGACATGGATTTTGTGCTAGGAATTGAGGGTTATGACCTTGATAGGTTAGTATATTTGTTTTCTTGTGTGTGAAAGAATATTGGGCTGTAATCCTGAGAGTCAGACTTCCTATATTGTTTCTCTAACTGAGATAAAAAAAAATCTGCAGGATTGAGGCTGAAGTCCAATTGAAGGAAAACAAAGAGACTGGTCATTGCCACTTGGGACATGACCATGGTAACGTTTACGTTCCAGTATCCATGTGGTCTGAATCCCATTATATTAGAGACATGCCAATATTTACAGCTAGGGCTTAAGACAACAGTTTGTGGTTTCCTTTTGGATTCTTACCTTCTATCGAAATTTCTGATGAAGAAACGGAGGCAGATAAATGCTTAATAATTAAGATGACAACCAGACTTGAAGTTTACTCGTCTGTGTGCATTCATTTTTTATTCAACTTTCTCCTTTTCTCAGTCTGTTCAGTTTACTCTGCTGACTTGTAGGACACCATCATGATCATGTCCATGATTCAACTGTTACTAGTGTAAGCATTGTTTCGGAGGGAGTGCTTGATCTTGATGAGGTAAAAAAAATGTACTTAAGAATTACTCGTGCGATGGTTCTTCCGTTCACTACCAAACTTTTCCTCAGTAAATGCACTAATTTATCACCACTGTCTTTTCAAGGTTAACGATTGGCTAGAGAGACTAGTTGAGGAGAAAGGTGAAGATCTGTACAGATTAAAGGGTGTTATATCCGTAAATGAATCAACTGGACGCTTCGTATTTCAGGTTAGCCGATTTAATCGTCTTCTGCTATCCCTTTTCTTGAAAGCAGTCCATACGCGTAATGCGTGATCTAAGTTGTGTGTTCGCGACCTTTGTTGCCACATAAAGCTTTTGTTTCGGTGCCTCTGCAATTTTGCCCGTTCTAATTATGTCATTCCTCTACTAACTCCTACTCAAAATTGTAGGGTGTGCACTCTATGTTGGAAGGTTGCCCGGCAAAGCCATGGGAGTCTGATGAGAAGAGAATCAATAAGCTTGTGTTTATTGGTAGGAATTTGGACGAAGCTGCATTAAGGAAAGCCTTCAAAGGTTGCCTCCTATAAATACTCTGATGATGTATATCTACTTGGGAGGTTTGAGGCTGCGAACAAGTACCCAAGTAAACCAGATGAAAAGAGCAAGTACAAGGCCCTCGTGTTCACTGAGAAATTGAGAAACTGAGTGCTGTTGCCAACATCTTTTACACTAGGCTAGAATTAAAAGTCTAATATTATCCGGTGCGTGTAATGAAACTGAAGAATTCACGTCTCACTATCTGAAACTCTGAATGCATGCTGTTTTCATATGTTGGATATCGTCTGATTTATATGTCCACAGGACCAGCTCTATTAATCTTGAAAAACAGAGGTTTTACCACTTGATCTAACGGGACAATTTACAAAAATCATTTAGCTTCGTCAGTTCATGGTCTGAAGTTACTTCTTTTTCTTAAGCACGTGTTTGGTTATGACAAGGCTAGGTATAAGAAAACATGCCATAAATCCAAAATTTGGGATTTTGACATGAATTTTGCAGCAAATAGGAAAGAAACACTTCAACTCTGGCGTTGTTTTCGGTTACATTTTGCACCGCGCAGAACAGAAACTGAAAATGTAACTGTAGTTTTAAACATGGAACTGCAATTTTAAACTTTTTTTCATTTGTGTGAACAAACGGACGAACACTACACAATGATCACCGAATTCAACCAAAATGCAACGCTGGTGATCACTGGAGGACTACCAAACCCTAACTAAACCTAACCCTACCCGGGGCGGCGGCTCCGCGCCGCTCACTCCTCGTCCGAGACGAGGTCCACATACTTGACGGCCTGCTCGGCAGCGATGCCGCGCCACTCATCGTCCTTCTCCATCTGTGCGCGCTCGGCGGTGACGCCCTGCTCGATGAGGACGGTGTTGATCTGCTCGTCGTGGCGGCGCTTCGGCGTGAGCTCCTCCTCCTCTGCCGCCGAGCGCTTGCAGAGGGTCGCCGTGACGGCCTTGAGTGCGTCGTCGGGGACGAAGTCCTCCGGCGCGAAGCCCTGGTCGAAGGCGGCGGGTCGTAGTCATCGATCACCTGCTCCGGCTCCGGCGCCTCCCTCTTCGGCATGCGCACCAACGCGTCGAAGGAGCTCCTCGCGCCGCGCCTGGCTATAGTGCGGCGCCGGCCGAACTCCTCGACGACGCGGAAGAGGAGCGGTTCCGGCACCTCAGCGCCGTGCTTGACGTACCGCCACACCGCCCGCTTCCTCCCCGCGTCGGAGGCGACGAGCTGCTTCCGCGTCGCGTCGGAGAGATCCGACCAGTCAATCTGGCGGGCGGAGGAGCCCCCGTGCTTCGGCTTCTCCTTCTTCGACGGCATCGTGGCGCGGCGGTGGCGGATCTGTGCACGGCGGCGGTGGATTGCTTGTCGGAGGCGGCGTGGCGGAGCGGTGGATTGCTCGTCGGTGGTGGCGGCGCGACTTGAGCTGTGGACTGAATACACCGCCCGATTCGCTATAAATTGCACACAACCACGGGGATTCTCGGGCCACGAAAACCGTTTACAGGTCGAGGCGGCTTTACGGGATCTGTTCTGCCCTAATAAATGGCCTGAGCACATCAAGCCGCCAGAATTTTTCAGTCCGGCTCTGCTAGAGCGCAAATTAATTGTAAACTGAGGGAGTATATTCCGTAAGGCACTGTATGTACGCACGGGAAAGGCAGGATACGGGAGAAAGAAAATAGAGAATTTAATAAAGGAAAAAAAGAAATTTAAACATACCAAAAATGAAATTTAGGTTTCAGTAATACACGTGGCATCCGCTGATTGGCCCGGCTCGTAACGCACGTGGTTTCAGTAATACACGTGGCATCCGCTGAAATTTAGGTTAGCTGGGCTCCTGATGGCCGGCACATCGCTGTTGGCCTCAACTCTTCAACTGTCCAGCTCTGGGATTCCAGCTCTACCCGACTGGTTGGTACTTCTTGGCCTCTCATGTTAATGTTCTATTAGCAGCATCATTTGTGTTGAGTTGCTGATCATGATCTATTCTGCAGCTGAGGACAATGCAAGGCGTGCATGAGTCGAGAGTCGGTTCACTGGCATGGAATGACAACATACTGACCTCTGGTGGTATGGACGGCAAGATTGTGAACAACGATGTGAGGATTAGGAACCATGCTGTGCAGACATACCACGGGCATGGGCAGGAGGTGTGTGGACTCAAGTGGGCAAGATCAGGAAAACAGCTGGCCAGTGGTGGCAACGACAACCTTCTCCACATATGGGATGTGTCTATGGCATCCTCTGTGCAATCGGCAGGTCGCACACAATGGTTACACAGGCTTGAGGACCACTTGGCTGCCGTGAAGGCGCTCGCATGGTGCCCATTCCAGAGCAACCTGCTGGCATCCGGTGGTGGCGGAAGTGACCGGTGCATCAAGTTCTGGAACACACACACTGGCGCATGCCTCAACTCTGTCGACACTGGGTCACAAGTGTGTGCTCTGCTCTGGAACAAGAATGAAAGAGAGCTACTAAGCTCACATGGATTCACTCAGAATCAGCTCACCTTATGGAAGTACCCGTCGATGGATAAGATGGCTGAGCTCACTGGCCATACTTCCCGTGTTCTTTTCTTGGCTCAGGTAATCTTTGCTCCCTATTGTTAAGTTCAGACATTATGTTTGCACAGATGTCTTATCTTGTGTTGTCTTTTGGTAACTTAGCAGAGCCCCGATGGTTGCACAGTAGCATCTGCTGCAGGAGATGAGACCCTGCGTTTCTGGAATGTGTTTGGAACTCCTGATGCTCCTAAGACTGTAGTCAAGACTTCCCACACTGGGATGTTCAATAGTTACAATCATATCCGATAAGGAGAAAGGACTTCATTGGTATTACTCCTGGCGCTTGTTCATTTCTCATACCTTAGTTTAATTTAATCATATGATGTCCGAAGAACACTTCAGATTAACTGGAACCACTATATCGTGCCCATTTATATATCATTGCAGATCTTCGCGACTGATGTGATGTTATTCTGACAAAAAATAGCAGGTTACGTGCAAAGAGTAGTTGCATCGTGAGGTAATTATATCCCTCTTGAATTCATGTTTATGAATGTACATGTAGTCATGGCCTGGCTACTAATGAACCATTTCCCTTTGACAGTTCTTAGGTGACCATCAGGAGTTCCAGAACTGTTGATATGATTGGGAACCATCATGAGCTAATTCCAGAGCTGTCGATACAAATGCAGACCAGTTTACTTAGATATTTTACTTAGATATGATTGGGAATTAACAGGGTTTTAGATCATCAGAGGCACCATCAAGAGCTGATTTTACTTAGATATTTTACACTACTTAGACTTTACACAGAACTGAAGTATGTATCTGTGTGCAACTTCAGTTTTCTTGTATGCTGAGATAACTTTGGTAGCTATTTTACATTGATCCAGATGGAACATCAAGACCAGTTTGATGTATGTAATAAGACTGATGATATATTTTATATAGTTTTTATGAACAATGCAGCGCTTAAAATAAATGTGCTGTTTAAGAGTATTCGCTGTCGTTGCCTCCGGAACTACTCTTTTTTGCTTCTGATGTGTCCTACAGTAATTGGCTGGTTTTGTTGACATGAGTCTGGAGATGCTAGCGTTCTCTTTGGATTGTCTTCTTTATGCAACTTGAAGCTAGCACCTTTACGTCAGCACTATTTGACTGTATTCTTCTTTTCAAGAAATACATGTACCTAAGCATGCCATCGAACTTCTGTATTCCCACAAGAATTGAAACTTGACGAAATTGGAGCAGAATTTTGAGCTTCAGGTTAGATGTTTTGTCAGCTTCAAATTTCAGTTGATCAGACCAGAATCAGGTGTTGTGCTAAGATTGGTGGAGTGGCAACTGACAAACGATATTTCAGAACTCACGGTTCACTGACAGATGATGTTTGTGCTTCAAAAAATGCTACCAAGAGCAGCAGATTTTTTTTTATTTTTGAGGGGAAGCTGAACATAGCTCCCACACTGACTTAAAAATCCCCTCTGATTCGCAAGATTAGAATAGCAGGGCGTCAATCGGACGCGAACTAATAGCACATGGAGAGTTGGAGACACACCTGATATACGGATTTTTTTTACAAAATTAAAAAATGTTCAAAAAATTCTAAACAAAATACGCTCAAAGATTACCAAGTATTCTACTCGTGTAAATAATTGGGGCGCGAAATATTTTGTGTTTACTTCTGGGCAAAAAGGACAAATCTCTGACAAATATAGCGTGTATATAGCGTCATTTTTGGCAAATCTTTAACCCAGCTTGCAATAAATGTTATTTTCTGACACAATTTTTTGTATGGGTACATCTTGCAATAAATTACGCTTCATCTCGCCTCTGTGACTTTAGGGTCATGGTGGCGCGGTGAATCTCGGTATTTGCCGGCGGGAGGGCTCAATTCTCACATGTTTTTCTGTGTTTGGTTAGGGTTTATGTCCTACTTAGGTAGATGAAGCGGCGTCTACTCCTTGAAGATGGAATAAGGTTCTCCCTGCCCAACCCTCGATCCGTCGATGTGTCTAGCATCATCGGAGAGCGGGTGGAGGTGTGTCTCCGACGGATCTCGCGGGATTCGGTCGGTATTTGTCCTCGGTGGATCCGCTTGTTCTGGTATTCGTTAGTCTTTGTCATCGGTGACAGTTGCGGTTCTGGTGCGTTGATTTAGACTTTCCGACTGTCTAATACAACAAGTTTTGCCGGCTCTGGTGATGGAGGGGCGTTGTGAGCAGCGCGCCTTCGGCTCGCTCTAGTGCTTGTAGTCGTCGCTAGGTGGTCCTATGGAGTTGGATGCAATTTTTGTTACTTCTGGTCTTCTTTGTATTACAGTTGATGAATATATTGAAGGTTTTCTCGCAAAAAGAAAAAAATCCCATGATTAAAATCGTTATGCAGGCCGTGGTACTGTGGCAGTACATTTTCAGTTGGTGCCACGTGAGCCGTCAGATCTCACCCGGGTCGATCGTGGCCATCCAGAGATAGCATACGTGTGGTTCCTCTTCCTGGCTAGCTACTACCCACCGGCCATCGCCACCATCTCCAAGACTGGCCTTTTCCCCTCAGCTCCCGCCGTCCGTCCGATAGCCGGGATCGGCGCAGCCGCTACCGCCCCACATCCCGTCCAAAACATAGCTCACGCACTCGCTTGGCTGCCACCACAGCTCGGCGCCTGAGGGTCCAGATCCCCAGCTCAGTGTCCCGGCGAACCTTCGACCCGTCCCGGCGATGGACTTCATGAAGGTCTTCGATCAGACCGTGCGGGATATGTGAGTTTCCTCGATCGGAGCTGTGTCTCGTCCGTCACCGTTGCCTTTTCTTTGCGAGAGTGTGGCGTTCGATCACTGCGATCCGTGAGATCCTGATCCGTTTTCTGGTCTTGCAGCAAGAGGGAGGTCAATCTGAAGGTGCTCAAGGTCCCCGAGCTCGAGCAGAAGGTTGGATCTCGCCCAGATCTTAGCTTGCTTCCTCTGTAAAATGTTTCGTTTTTCTGGTACTGCGGTTGTGATTGTCTGATTGGTTCATGTGGGGGAGAAGGGACCCTGGATTCGGCCTAGTTGTCTGGTTTAGCCTTTAGGTATGCTTGCTTGTGAGTCCACTGTCTATTGTGCTACTATGATTCTTGTACACTGCACAGTAACCCTCAACAAATGTAGAGTGTGCAATAGTGATTTAAGAAAATTTAAACTTTCTAACTCTTTAGAGTGAAAAATCAAATTGTGCGTTGGTACCATAGATAAGTTAAGAGTTGGATCAGCGGAAATACTTGTGCTGCTGAGCGCACTCCTCACAGCATGCTTTTGAATTACCTTTAATCAAGCTGGGATCCGCAATGATTGCATCGAGAACTTGATACAATTGACAACTGCCGAACGGTCATTTTGATCTGTCATTGTTTGTTCAAGCATTTTCTGTTTCCATGAACATACTAGTGACAATTATGTGATACATTGTTCTGTTCATTGTAATTTACCTCATTTTAGGAGTTATGAGGTACCAGGTGGATGTTCCTACTGTGACACCAAGATGTATAATGCAAGTAATTATGCCTGCTTCACTCCATTTTAGTGTACACATTCATATATGCTACAGACCTACGGTAGCAGTAACTAATGTAGATCTATATCTTGCTTTCTCTATTGGAGGTCTGGGTGTATTTTTAACTATGGAGTAATCCTTATATATGTGTTTTACTGAGAAAATTTCTTACCAAATCAGGTACTTGACGCAACAAGTGATGAACCTTGGGGTCCACATGGAAGTGCTCTTTCAGAGCTAGCGCAGGCCACCAAGAAATAGTAAGTTTTACTCTCTTATTTGCATTGCCTTATTTGAAATCTACCCCTGTTTTGATGCTCAAATGATGCTTCTAAATTCTAAATGTGCAGCTCTGAGTGTCAGATGGTAATGGGTGTCCTTTGGGCTAGGCTAGCTGAGCGAGACTCAAACTGGCGCCATGTTTATAAGGTTATTGCTTCTTTATTTCTTAATGACCATTGTTGTACTAAGTTTCTTGACAGATATTAACCTTGCTTGGCATCAATTCTTCAGTGATCACACTAACCACCAAAGGGAAATTAATCTTTGTATTGTGTGAGATTTGTATGAGTAATGTTGTTCACTAAGAAAAACTAATGACTGCACAGGCTCTGACGATCATCGAGTACTTGATAGCCAATGGTTCTGAGCGGGCGGTTGATGACATTCTTGATCATTATTCAAAGATCTCGGTATGTGTTGTTTGTGCTTTGTGCGTAACTCTTTCTGATCGAGGTTACATGTAGTTAAACATTTTTGTTGTTGTATCCATTAAGGTTCTTTCAAGTTTTGAGTTTGTGGAACCTAATGGAAAAGATGCTGGAATAAATGTGAGGAAGAAAGTCGAAACTCTTGTGGGCATCATAAATGACAAGGAGAGAATAAAGGCTGTGAGAGAGAAAGCAGCCAGTAACCGTGACAAGTGAGTTCAAGGAAAAATGAGTTCCTGATTATTTTATTTGTATAGTCATCTTCGATTGTCTTAACCGAAACATATATTTTCTGTGGATCAAGGTACGTTGGGTTATCCTCAACTGGAATGGGATCATCATATGGATCAAGCTCAGCCTCTGTAGGGAGAAACTACAGTTCAGGTGAACGTTACGGGAGTTTTGGTGGCACAAGGGAGGCTGATTCGGTCAGTAACAGTTACAGGGACAAAGAATCTATTAAAACCTCTGCAAGTCATACTGGCAGTAAGAAATCTGGCAGCAAGATAAGAAAGGACGCGAAGCATGATAGAAGGTACTTTAACGCTGCTTAGCATTTCTACCTACTATAAATAACCACTGCTAGTTTTCAATAACTGCGGGCAATAATAATAAAAATACTAGTTGTATCCATTTTGTCATATTATTTAAAATTTGTTAGCTGGCGGGATATGGTGGTATGTTTTTCAGTTGTTTAGGTGGTTGTATGATGGATAAATTAGGTCGCAACTCCCAATTGTCAAGTAATATGTAATTTGCTTTGAAAGTACAGTTAGTCTAGTATACTATAACTGCTATTGCCTCTTGGGGGGGCCCTTGTGTTGAATCTTATTGAGCATAAGTATAGTAAGTGCAGCAATATTGTTTTGACAAAAAAGGCCGCTGTATCTGTTCTGTATTTTAGACTCAGTGTTACATTTTACTGTTATACATTTACTCCTTCACTGAAGTTGTATGTTCACCCAGCACCTCAAAGCCACCATCTAGCGCAAAAAGCAATGAGGACGACTTTGACGATTTTGATCCTCGTGGTCGTGGCTCTTCTTCAAATGGTAAAATATTATACCTCTATATTTATTTTTGTGCTTCTGCTAGTTCCTTACAAGGAATTTATTTAGCTCTGGTACTGAATGCATATTCATTTCTTGGCACCTAAGTATATTAAAATCTATCTTTAGTTCAACCCTCAATTTTGCATGTACAACTAGTGTATCTTTCAAAAGGTCATCAAATGAATTACAGTTTAAGCGATCAATTAGTTTTTTATCAAAAGGTAAATCCGATAGTTTCTTGAGACTATGGAAATTATATATATTATTTATTCTAACTAATGTGTTTGAACCTCAAAGAGATAGGCACTGACCAATCTACACTTGATATAATGTAACACAAATAAATAAGTGGGCATATATGCCCTTTGTCATTTTGACCATTACTTTATTCGAACCACCATAGGATACATGATATTTACTTTTGATTTTATTTAATTATTTCTATTTTTGTTCTGCAGACGCAGCTAATACAAAGACTAGTGAAGTGGATCTTTTTGGCCCAAACTTGATGGACGATTTCATTGACGAGCCTGCTGCCACTTCAGCAATAAAAGGTGTTGTACAACCTCAGGCTGATCTATTTGCTGATGTGGATTTCCAATCGGCAACCCCAAGTGCAGAAACAGCTGCGCATCAGGATGTCCAGGTTGGTTCACTACTTTCTCCATATATGTAGGCTGCTAAATATGTTGATAAAATTTTAAGACGCTTGTATGTGTTCCTTTAACTGATTGCATAACTGCATAAGACCTTATTGTTGTGCCATCAACTTGAAATAGTAAATCTGTTGAAAGAGCAGGATTCTTTAACCTTTTTTTGCGTCTTTGTTGCTCGCGCTTCGATATTATTAGCAAATCATGTAGTTACTCAAATATATTGATACCTCGTGTGGTCATCAAAATGATACTGCAGGACAATGTTGACCTTTTTGCGGGAAGTGCATCCTTTGCGTCAGCATTTCCACCACAGACGGGGTTTATTCCACCACCAAGTTCTGGAACAACTGCTGCCGCTGCTGATAGTTTCGTGTCCAAGAAGACAGTAACTGAACCTTTTGATCTTTTCGGTGATATTCCTTCAAGTAATTTTGGTGGATCTGACCCATTTGGCGATTTCAGCTCCAATGTTGGATCATCTAGTGCACCACCACCTGTACGAAATATCAGCACATCGAGTCAGAACCTTCATGCAGCATCAGACTTTGGTGCCTTTGAATCGAACACCGAGAACGCAGCTAAAGACCCCTTTGATTTTTCTTCCAGTGGCAATTTTGGCAAAGCGACACCTTTAGCAGCTCCCCAAACTGATGCATCTGATTTTGGTGCCTTCGTAGCGAACACTGAGGAAGCTGCTAAGGACCCGTTTGATCTTTCTTCGAGTATTAACCTTGGAAGGACAAGCCAAACACCTCTTGCAGCTCCCAAGCCTAATATCAAAAAAGAAAATGTTCAGGTGAAATCTAGCATATGGGCCGACTCCTTGAGCCGTGGATTGATTGACCTGAACATAACCGGACGTAAGTTTCCTCCTCTCTTATTTCCCCCTTCCCCGCATAGCAGCTTGACGGCGAAAGTGCTGATGTTTCTCTCTGTTCACTGCAAAATGCAGCAAAGAAGGTAAACTTGGCCGATGTTGGGATCGTGGGCGGCCTCGGTGATGGGTTCAACGACAATGCTCAGCCCTCATGGAACATGGGTGCTGCAGGGGGATCTGGACTAGGAATGTCTGGAGTTCCTCCGCCTACCCAAGGCGGTGGCATCGAGAGCTTGGCGAACTACAACAAGTACCAGTTTGGCTTCAAATGAGCTTTCAAGCTAGAACATTTGTAGTGTCTGGTGTTTCCTACTTTGCCGGGGCTTTATATGTGTATTGATTTATTTTCTTTTCCGTTTCACCTCTCCTTTTGTGATTCCATTGCATTATTACTTATAATTGGCGTCAGTCAAGTGACCGTGGTCGCGTGTATTGTGTTAATTGAGTTTGCGGACATGAGAGTGACTCCTATGTCACACACCATGATTCTTCAATCCCATCATACGGTTAATACTCACCTTGTGTAAATCTCACAGATCTCCTGCTTTAGTGTAATGCTTTGCGGTATTGGAATTCAACGCCTGTATTTTATGTACAAGTGTGTGTGTGGACAAAAGGTTTTCCCCCTTTTATTTAAAAAACTGTGATCCGGCACAAAGAAAGAAGAAAATATTTTGCCCTTTTGTCTGAGGAAGTAAAAGAAGACGATATGTGCAATAAAAAAAATCATGAATGCTTGTTGAGTATGATTCAGCTCACTCTGAAGGCGATTGATGTGTCTGTAGATGCTGTTTTGGAATCTTGGATGATGGTGCCTTCCTGAATGAAGTGTAAACGGAGGGAGCTATCAGGAAATGGCAGCATTTGGACTCTGCAGCTACAAGAAGGCCAAACCGAAACATCTGGTTCGATCGCACGAGCTGGTTATGAATCAAATCGAATCTTGCTACAGGGAACGAACTGACTCGATGACAAATTTAGGCGTAAGATAGATGCTCGAACCAATCTATGAATCTATATCCATCCAGCTCTGGTGTAGAGTGTGAACTGGGGAGACCAATCATTGCGACGATCGGAGGCTGTGGCCGAGGGCGTGGTGTCGTGATCCGTCGGTCAGCCGGTCGCGAGTCAGTTTAGCCGAGCTGGCGCGAATATTCCCAGCGACATCAGCGCCAACGTCGTCGCTCGTCCCCCGCCGCTACGCACTCCCGGGCTTCCACGTGGAGACGGAATATTCCTCGCGCGCATATGGAGTTGGCGTTGCGTGCTCGTACAGCTCGGCACACTGTTGGGCATCATCTCACTAGTAACTTTGGTTTGGTGTGACTTCGATGAGGCCGTTTTGTTTTTCAAACTCAAGACTCGGTTTTTTCGTTTACGGATGATGAGTAGGTCAGAGGTTTATTCGGTAGGCTATCCCCGCAGAGGCACAGGGAAATGATCCATCCCAGTCGACATTGCGGCTGTCATCTTCTGGTTGAATTCAGAGCCATCCCTAGAGCCTGCAGTCTCGAACCAATGCGAATCTGGGAGATAAAGATTAGTACTCCCTCCGATCCATATTAGTAGACTAGATACTAATTATCTCCCAGATTCGCATTACGCGTAGCTTTCTCAATTTGATCACTTGGAAGTCCGAAAGTAGATAGCATCTTTTGCGAACGAATCTAGCCAGCCGGCTGTCAGGTAAATAGGCTATACTATACTAGTACAACGGGAACGGGTGGTGACCGATGCCAAATATGTGATGTACTACGTACGCCAGCCAACCTGCGGCGGCGACGTGCTCTTCGACCCACCGACGGCTAGCCGGCGCGTCCCGGTTGGTGGTGCGTCGCCGAGATGCTCGCGTACGTCGTCGGCTTGTTGTTTTGTTTCTTTTGCCGTCCCGGCTCAAGTCTCCCTAGATTCCTCGCTCACATGACATGATGCCATGCCCCCACTCTCCCCGCCACCCTCTCCGCTACCTCCGCTCGTCGTCTTCTGCTTCGCAACCTCTCGCTCGTCTTCTTGTCCTCGCGTAGACTTCACACCGTATCTTTCCTTCATCAGCGCCACCACAAGAAGCAGCAAGGCTGAGTGCCTAGCTAGCTGCTGCAGTTATATACTACGGCGGCAGGAGCTCATCTTGCTCGATCTTGGCCGGAGAACCTGTCGGTGAACGGTGATCGAGATGTTTGAGGGGAGCTACAGTTACGGCGGCGATGCTACGGCAGCGGCGGCGCTGTCGCAGGACCCGAAGCAGCGGCTGCGGTGGACGCCGGACCTCCACGAGCGCTTCGTCCACGCCGTCGCCAGGCTCGGCGGCCCCGACAGTGAGTGCTTGTCCCGTTAATCCTGCTTAAATATAGTAGTTCCTCTTCATGGCACGGTGCAGCACCGGTGATCGATCATGTATGTACGGCACACTGCCTGCTGCCGGTGCTCTCTTGTTATGATGAAGCGTTTGTTCGGAGGCAAAAGTCGAAGACTTTCCGAAAACTCTGCTCCGGATATAGAAAGATCACGCGCAACAGTCTCTGCAGTGCAGCTAAAATCAGCTTGCTTACACTCGGCTGACTTTGCTTCTTTGAGCATCGATTTAACTACTTGTTTGCAATCTAATCACTGCCGTTGCCTGCAACAGAAGCGACGCCCAAGTCAGTGCTCAGGCTGATGGCCATGAAAGGCCTCACTCTGTACCATCTCAAAAGCCACCTTTAGGTTTGCACTCTGCTCAACTGCTGTTGTTTGAGTAAACATTGCTCGCACACATATGTTCCTTCTCTTTTGCATCCCACCCAGTAGTGTAGTCATTAACACACCGATGCTTGTTTCGTTTTGCTTAGAAATACAGAATGGGAAAGCAAACCAAGAAAACCACGGACCTGGAACTACCCAACAATGGCGGTATGTACCTTACAACAGTTACAGACTTACAGTCAACACCAAAATGCGTTCAAGCCAACATTTCTTTTTCTAAACCCCAGACTTGCTATCTCTGTTTTATCAGGGTTTACTGGACGAGATATGAACTTTTTAACTGGAGCGCCTCCTGTAGTTCCTGCTCGAAGCGACCGCGCAAGGTAACTAGGCAATTCTCCTGTCCCTCTGGACCTATCTGCAAGTGATATACCTATTTTCGTATACATGATAGGTTATGATCATTTATGACTAACAGTGTATAATGAGTTTAGTTTAAATGTGCGCTCCGCCCTAGTGCAGTTTGTTAAGAAGTCAACTAAAAATTGCTAAGAAGTCAAGCTAGTACTACATTGGATTTGCTCTCTGAACCTATCACGACAGTTGGACATTATGTGGTAGTGCTAACTTCTCAGCGTTTATCAGACATCTATAAATCAAGCATTGTGTTTTATTTTGCCTCATAGGACTGTAGAAGAGTAATCACGTTACTAAGAAGTATGGATAAAACAATCTCAGATGCGAACAGTTCATACCCTTCCAAAAGTATATATGCAAAGTTCCTTATATAGGGAGGCAAATACTCCCTCCTCGGAAAAGGATGTCACAAAAATGAACTATAGATAGACCATTTTTGTGACATCATTTTCCGAACGGAGGGAGTAGTTGTGAATAGTACTAATTATTTATTGTAATGTATCTTCTTATATGGGCATTTTTCTTTAGTTGAGAGTGTATGAGCATTTGATTTAACAAACCATGCATTTACAAAAATCTTATGTGAATCAGGGAAATGCCGCTTGAGGATACACTCAGCTATCAAATTCAGGTCCAAAGAGAACTGTGTGAACAACTTGAGGTTAGATAGCTTTTGCATCACTGGCTATGTAATCCCAAACTTTGTATCATATAAGTTTAAACTGTTCAAAATGCTTATGTCTGAAATCAGGTGCAGAAGAAGCTGCAGATGCGAATAGAGGCTCAAGGGAGGTATTTGAAAGAAATACTAGAGAAAGCTCAGAAAAACATTTCTTTTGAGGAAAATGGATCTGCTGTCCTAGAAAATACCAGATCACAGCTCATGTACTTCAACATAACCCTCCCAGGCTTGATGGACAATGCAACACATGTGTATGAAGAAAACGGTGAACATATGATGAAAGCTATATCTGATGATAATCGAAATGATAATAATTTAGATTTTCAGCTCTACCATGTACAAAGTCAGGAGGCTAAGAATGTCAGATGTGCCCCGAAAACAGAGGAACTGCTCTTATTAGACTTGAATATTAAAGGAGAATATGACCTGTATTCGAGAGGAATGCAAAGGTGTGAGTCAGATACGAAGATTAACCGGCAGAGAAAATAGAGATATATCTCAGCAAGCTGATAGTTTAGGGGAGTTTCATTATTTGCTATTAGATTTTTTTTCCCTTGTGGAGCAGAGCATGCTTGGTAACAAGTTTGACTTGCTTGTGATAATGTTAAATTTACTGGAGAAATTCATGAATGCTTGAAGCCTATAGTGTATACATATATGTCATACTCCATAGAGTGCAGACTTGAGAATGAGCGACCATGCAACAATCCAATATCAAGATATATGTATATTAAAAAATTTACTGTATGTACCACATATTGCATAATTTTTATGTGCACAGAACAAGCTATATTTTTCTATTGTCTGGTAGGATAAGCAAAATAAACCAATCAGCTCGATATTAATTTCTTTCTGAACTATATTCAGCCTTTCCAACAATACACCCTCGAAAGGCCTCATGCTCATGGCAAGGAAGATGGAAACTTCGCTAGAATCCTAGACACACATAATCCTATAAAGTTTAAACACAAGACACAAAAAAGAGGAGAGCCAAATTGTTATTACCCAATTGCAGGGATATTTTATTATTTTTACTTGCTCAATAGAACTTGTACAAGTTGTCAAATAACCACCTGTCACTAATTCGTGGAAAACTAGCATCCTTCAAAAAGAACAAGGAACATATGATTTGTAAGACAACTAACTGACCTAGTTGGATCCACAATTAAGAAAAACCATGATTAAAGCAAGTACATGCAAAATGATGAATTATTCACTTTAACATCTCAGGGCCAGGAATCGAACAAGTATGGTTGCTGCAGTAGGATTGACTCTTCAGTCTTCACTTTCCCCATTTTGAGAGGATCAGGAAACCAACAAGTGTGAAGCATATCACAGCCACAGATCCGACCACAAGTAGAAAAGCGTACATCTGGCTCGGAAGATTAAGCTTCTCCTGAATAGCCTTCAACCCTCTGTCGATCACTGGTGCCAAAGCAGCTGCACCCGCAACTCGGAACGGTCTTGTAACATTGTTACCAGTCCACATCAGGATAACTATCTGAAATATGAAAATAGTAAATATGCAGCCTGTTTCATTAGCAATGCAGCAGTGTCGAATGTTGTCTAGAAAATGTTGAGTACAAACAAACAGTCCATCATAATTCACAGCCATGAACATTAAGCTTAAAGTCTAGGTTTCTACAAGCACAAGTACTGAAGTGGATGCTTCATGTCACATGGTCGCATTTCAATACTTAACTGTTGCAAGCTACGAGTTCAGGCACAGATCAGCAATCAATGAAAGTGTAACTGAAGGAAAAAGGCATAGAGGCCGTACCCCAAGCAAGGCCTTGAGGTTGGCCGCGGGGTTCTTGCCGGTGCTCTTCTCGTAGCCGAGGAAGGCGAGCACGAAGAAGGCCGTGTAGGTGACGGCGTCGAACAGCCCGTAGGCCAGCACGGCGGCCAGACCGAGCTTGGCCACCCTCGCCCTCATCTCCGCGCTCTCCACCTACACGCATCCACAAATCTATAAAAGCTCAAAATAAACCAAACAATTTCAGTCCCCGCTAGCTGATTCAATTCAACGACGACCGACACACCGTCCACTTGGCCCAGAACACGCGCTTCGGCCGGGCCTCATCCTGCAAATCAACCAGAAAATTAGTGGTGGAGTGGTGGGGAATTCAGAAATTGATGGTGTTCAGATGGTAGAGAGTGTCACCTGCGGGTCCGGGTGTGGGTTTTCGGCGGCGGAGGCGCGGAGGGCGTAGGCGAACCTGGGCCCTGCGACGGCAGCGGAGAGCGGTGAGGGCGATGGTGAGCTGAGGCGGCGGAATGGAACACGCGCTTCGGCCGGGCCTCATCCTGCAAATCAACCAGAAAATTAGTGGTGGAGTGGTGGGGAATTCAGAAATTGATGGTGTTCATCACACTAAGTGGTTACCCATATATTTTCCTTCGTCTCGTTCCTTATCCCTGCTACAGTATCCACAGGCGAAAAGGAGGCGATTCTGGTTTCGCCGGCGACTCCACCGCTTCCCTTCGTCTCTGGCACCGGCGTGGCGTTGTGAGACAGAGGGAAGCGCTGGATCTCGACCGTGCGAGTAGTTTAGGTGTACAGAGTAGCCTAGGTCTTCCCGGTGGCGGCGGTGGGGTGGAGTCGGCGTCGCGTTCGTGGAATAAGGGTGCTATAGCTCGTCTTCCACCTCGGCTTCGTCCTTCTGTGGCGATGCCTGCGTGCTGCTGGCATGTGGTGCTCGTCGATCTATGGATCTGGCGGGTTTTCGTGGCTTCGGCGAGGTCGTCGCGGCGAAGGTGATGATCTGGCTTTGGCCCTTTTGTCCCCTGTCTCCGTCTTCGCAGCGGCGAGGTGTGCTCCGTCCTCGCTGTGGAGCTTCTGGGGTTTGTTCTGGAGCTGGAGATGCCGGTGCGCGTCTCAGGCTTCCCCGGCCGGCCGTGGTGGCGAGGGGGGAAGCTGGAGTGCTGCTGGGTGTGCTCCGCAGGTTGGAGGTTCGCGGCATCGGTGCGGTTCAGCAGATTCTTCGGTGTTTGCTTCCGGATCGAGGACGGGAAGCGCCATGGCCGTTCTCTTTCATCGAGCTCAGTTCCGGCATCTGACGGCGGACGGCATATGCGGTCTTCTTCTAATGTGGAGGTGCTCTCTGTCTTGGGTTGTTGGGCAGTCTGGCGTCTTCCCCTCCGGCGACAGCGTCGGCGGCTGGAAGGTGTTGCCGGTCCTGTACTTGTATTTGTATCTCTGTTTTTCTGTATTGCTATCTTCTTTGGTATGAATACAAGAGGTTGTGTTCAAAAAAAAATGATGGTGTTCAGATGGTAGAGAGTGTCACCTGCGGGTCCGGGTGTGGGTTTTCGGCGGCGGAGGCGCGGATGGCGTAGGCGAACCTGGGCCCTGCGACGGCAGCGGAGAGCGGTGGGGGCGATGGTGAGCTGAGGCGGCGGAATGGAGGCGTCGTTGGGCTGGGTGGAAGGAGATGGCCGTGGAGACCTCGCGGGTGGAGGGTGAGCGCGGGGTACTGCAAGTGCACACTGTACATGCTGTCTGGTGGCCTCTCTCGCGCGTTGCGGCCCAGTAGACACAGACTGGGGGAAGGACCGAAGGAGTGATGCTACGGGTACTGATATTTCCGAAATCCTGGTCACTTTTTTTTTTTGAGGAAAGGACCACGTGGGAAAAAAATTCACTTGAATTTATCAGTAATCAATCTAAAATTTGAGAAAAGTTCATACTCTACATGATTCTGGTTCCATTAAATTATTTTGGTGAGAAGGATACTGAAATGATTGAAACAAGAACCGTCTGCGGCACAGTTCACGCATGTACTGTATTTTATTTCACCTTATCTTTGTCCAGCCACAATCTATGCTTCTACCTCACATAAACCAAAAGGTCCAAAACTCTCCGCTCACTGACCTCTGGGGATATATATATATAGTGTGCACTAGCACCTGGAAGTGTATACGTACTGTACGAGACTTTTAACTTAACATTTATAATGTCTTAGAAATACAAAAAATTAACAACACTCTACTAGCACACTTGGTTACGGGGGCGGATATACAGACCCAATACCTGAGTTATGGATGCGAACTCGGGTTCGTATTTATTCTTAACTATCATACTTTACTACTCTCTCCGTTTAGGTGTATTGGGTACCTAATGAATTGTATTGTGATCAAGGTTGGTTTTTACTGGTTCCAATCAATATTCTTTTTTTGTACATGCATTGGTGGCACGAGAATCTTGCATGCATGCACTGGTTGTTGCATATATACTATATACATTGGTCATGGTCTACCAATTTATTAACCTAATTAATTGATTCGGGTCTTATCCCTTGTTTGTTTTGAAACAAATAGTTTTTTATAAGAGGCTTAGAGCATGTCTAGTAGAACCCTTAAAACCCCAAACCCTTATAGCAGTTTTAAGGGTTGGAAATAGCCGTTTTTGTGCACTTTTACGGGTTAAAAACAGGGGCAAAGACTAGAACCCTCAAACACAACCCTTATAACGGAATATTCCGTTATAAGGGTTGGGTTTGAGGGTTCTAGTCTTTGCCTCAACCCCAACCTCTAAACCTGTCACATATTCATATTCCGTTATAAGGGTTGGGTTTGAGGGTTCTAGTCTTTGCCTCAACCCCAACCTCTAAACCTGTCACATATTCATCACAATATGACACAAAAACACAATGAACCATCAAACATACTACAAAATAATAATCAGGGATGCATGGTTTAATAGTTTTTACATCACACAATCATCAACTTGCCCATCTCATTGGCACCATCACCAAAAACTTACACCTCGGCGCCATCTGCTAGGCCACTCCACCACCATCAAACCCCACCATCATGCGAGTTGTCGACGCCGCCATCGCTCATGGGAGTGTCAACTCGAAAGGTAGAGGAGGACCATCGGAACATCCTCTTCCTCTCCGCGATGTCATCCTTGTAGTTCGACGAGCGGACGGTGGGGCGAGCAACGGCGGCGAACGCCTCCTCCTCTATCTCCTCCAAGTCATCGTCGTCCTCCCCTTCCTCCTCCTCCTCATCTCCTTCCTCCTCCAACTCATCCCTAAAGGGATTGAGCGGTGGAGCCCCGATGTCCACCTCCGCTTCATAGAGCATGTCCATAAACGATGTTTCCCTGCCCGCCGCCGCTTGGCCCCCACGCAGGCCGCGACGACGGCCTAGACGGCCGGGGCGGGAGGGGCGGACGGGGACGGGGGCGGCGAGGCCGGGGCAGGGGCGGCGCTCGGGGCCGGGGACGGGGCGGACGGGGGCGGCGGGGCCGGGGACGGGGCGGACGGGGGCGGCGGGGCCGGGGTCGGGGACGGGGCGGCGGTCGCCGGGGCGGGCGCAGCGGCGCCGGGGACGGCGGCCATGACCGGCGGCGCGGGAGGGGCGAATGGGGGCGGCGGCGGTTGGGAAATTTCCCTCCCGCGCGAGATGGGGCGATGGGATCTGGGTTGACCCTCACCAACCCCTCCAACCCTCATTTTTAGAGGTTGGGACGGGATACCCGGGTCCAGCCTGCAAAAAAATTTACGGGTTTAGGGGTTTAGGGGTTCTAGTCTTTGGACTTTTTCCGACGAAAACTGTAAAAAAGCAGTTATTTTTTAGGGTTTGGGGTTTTAAGGGCTCTACTAGAGATGCTCTTAATACACCTAAATGGAGGGAGTAATACGGTAATACCCATGTAGTTTATTAAGGACCATACTTGATTAATAACCAAGATAAAGTTCTTATACTCATGCTAAATGGTTGTATACATCCTTAATTAGTGTAGACCGCAGGGGAGTGGCTCCCTCCTCCACACACACACCAATTTTAAGACTTGTATGAGAGACATCCCCCTGTGTCGCTCCACACCCAAGGAATCATGGGTGCAACCCTCGCCGCTTCTCTCCCCTCTTCTCGGGCGCCCTAGATCTGGAACTCTTGGATCTGACGATGGCGGCACTAAGGTGTTGTTCTCTCTCCAGGGGCATCCTTTTAAAGCAGGTATGTACTGGAAGTGTCTTGAAGTAACATGGCATTGCATCTACCGCGTTGAAAGGTTGGTATGGTCGAATAGAGGGGTGAATAGGAGACTATCATTTTTGTTTTATTTTCAAATTAAGGGATACAATTCAATCACAAAGTTATCTAGAGGTGCGACTAGGTGAGCAACCTATGTGATAAGATACAAGATATAATACACAATGGAATATAAGTAGTAAAAGATAGAGATAACCACAATAGTGGACGAGGGATTTAGTTCCCGAAGTTCCTTCTCAAGGGAAGTATGTCTTCGTTGGAGGGGATGTGGAACCACGAAGGAACTCCAACACAATGAATGCGCACCCTATTCTCATTGAGCCTCTTCCATAAAGAAATAGCTCAATCCAGTATGAGGCCGACTTGAAACTGTTGACCCAACCTTTACACAAGGTTGGGGCTTCTTCACATGCTTATAATCTTCCAACAAGTTTTGGGAACTTTTTACACCAAGTTGAAGCTCCGAGCACCAAATTTCGTCTAGGGTTTCAAGGAACTCAAGAGTAACAATATCCACAAGGGAATGAGAATGGTGGATCGAATCAGTTTGGTAGGGGTTTAGATCTAGGCCTTCTCTCCTCCAACCCCCAAAGAATCCAGAATTTTGCATCACTAAGTAGAGAGAGCTTTGAGGTTTAGAGTGGCCGAAAATTGTGGAGAGAGAGGATAAAGTCGACACCTTATAAAGGAGGAAGAGTGTGCATTCTATACGTGAAACATCTAACCGTTGGGGGCAGTTGCAGGAACCACGGAAAGTCCAGGGCCAAGCCTGGACATGTCTAGCTAGGCAGGACAAGTAGATGCGAACAGCCCGATAGGACCCGAACATGCCGACCAAATAGTTTGAGTTCGTCTAGACAATAGTCCAGGCACAGAGGGAAATAGTCCGGGGCAATCCTCGAACTAGTCCCTAAGGATGACTCCAACAGGGCAACACATCGAGTCCGCGCGCATCCGTCCCCGTCCGTGCGAGCCAAAAACACGGCCCAACGAGGCGACGCAAACGGACCGCGTGTCCGTTCTCCTGTCTGCCGCGACCCATTCGTGGCCCAAATTTGGGCCAGGTTTGCGTCAGCCGCGGACGCGCGCGGAGCGCAATTGTATCCTCCTCTAGTCCGTCCCTGGCCTGCCCATCAGAGGCAAAATCCACACTTCCCTCTCCCAAACCCCACTCGAGCTCCTGCCCTAGCCATGGTCGCCGCCGCCAAGTCCACCGCTTTGCTGGCCGCCGAGGAGGAGGGCCAACTCGATTTCGCGCCCGAAGTTCCAAAGAAGCCAAAGAAGGATCTCACGCCAGAGCAGAGGGCCAAAGAGACCCAGAAGCGGGGCGCCCGGAGGAGGATGTTGAAGGAGGATAGGCTCGCCACCGCCAAGAAGGCGGTGGTCGAGCAGAAGGGCCAGGACAACGAATCTGACCTCGTGTCCAGGGCCGCGACCACAACCCTCCTCCTGATTGGAATGGTACCTCCCGCGACTGCGGCGGCCCGACCGCCACGGTCGAGAACTTCCGCGACGGCACCCTCGCCTGTGTACGGGTACCTGCCAGGAACCATTCCGCCACGGGTTTCACCTGAGGTAGGGGAATCCGCGCCCGCCGCCACCCTCAAGATACCTACCCTTGATCTCAACGCGCCCGCTACACCCTTGGCTGGACACTCGCCGGCGCCGCAGACTGCGGCCACGCGTGCAGCTGCCCCTCCTGTTGTCGTCCATGGCCGCAACCTGTTCGGCGAAATGCCCACGCCGGGGGATGCAAGGTACTACGAGGAACCGAAAGGGGAGGACCTCCTCCAGGACATGATCAGGGACAACAATACGCATGCCCATGACGATTATACCGCCGGAGAAGATGAAGTTCCGCCCACCGGCAACGATGTGATCGACATCGAAGATGAGCCGGTTTTCCAGGAAGAGCTCGAGACCCAAGCCCGGGCCATGAAGAGAAAGATCAGCCAACGGGGTACCTCATTCACTATGGACGAGGACGTGCTCATCTGCGAGTCATGGATCGAGGTTGGAACTAACCAAATTCTCGGGGCGGAGCAAAAAGGGAGTGCTTATTGGGGCCGGTTCCTCAAGCACTACAATTAAAGTAGAATCCTTCCGGGTAGAAACATAACCACGGAGCGGACCGAGACCTCTATCTCGAAGAGGTGGCTCCACATCCAAGCGGAGGTGAGCAAGTTTTGCGGTGCCGCTGACAACGTTGAAGGCCGGCCACAAAGTGGCTATGGAATGAAGGAAATGGTAATTCCTCTTTCCTCCTTATGCATTGGCCTCCTTTGTATTGTCCTACAATCATTTGGATTGCCATACCCTTGTGTGCATAGGTTTTGCAAGCTTTGGAAACCTTCCAGGCTCAAAATAACAAGCCCACGCCTTGAGCCACTGCTACAAAGTGCTCAAGGACCAGCATAAATGGAAGGACCTCTACGCCTCTATGAAACAAGGTGGGCAGCCAGCTACCAAGGGAGAGAACCCATCGGAGAAGGAAGGGAGGCCAAGGGGGAAGAACAACTCGAAGGCCGAGGCAAAACACGATGCAACAACCCTTGACTTGCAAGAGACATTGAACAGGTTCCTATCCCAAAAGGACAATTCATGTGATAAGAAGGAGGAGAGGAGAGAAAAGGAACGCCAAGAGAGAGAGAGGCCGCTGCCAAGCTCTACTTCAAATTGCAGAAGAAGAAGCTCGATATAGAAGAGGAAAATGCTCGGACTAGAGCACGGGAAGCCGAGGCAAGAGGCAAGGAGGCCGAGGTTAGGGCCAAGGAGGCCGAGGCAAGAGCAAAGGAGGCCGACATGAAGGGCAAGGACCTTGAGCTCGCCCTACGCCAAGAGGAGGCCAGGATCATGGACATGGATCTCTCGGTCTTCACTCCTACGAAGAAGGCCTACTACCTCAAGAAGCAAAGATACTACATGGACCGAGAGTGATCACTTCTCGGTCGTTTTAAAAATGTTGCATGCCGGCTTTGAACAATGGCCTAGATGGCCGAAACAACATGGCCTAGATGGCCGAAAAAACATGGCTAACGAGGCCCGGAATTTGGTGTGATTTTGGTGTTGTATGCCGGCATGGCAATATTCTTTTGGTACAATATGCTATGGTTGATTTACTATGTCAATCTATGTTTTATTTGATTGTTTAGATGACTAAATGTGATCGAATTTGTGAAATTGATCAAAATACTCCAAAACCCTCAAAACCCTAGCCGCGGCGGACTCAATGCGTCGGCCCCGTTGGGCGCACTGGCCAGAAAGGGGCGGACCTGGGCCGGACACATGTTCGTTTGCCGACCCAAACGGACAAAACGCGGACCAAACGTGCGTCCGTCTGGGTCGCCCCGTTGGAGTCATCCTAACCAAGACCTATCAAACTGAGTTCGGCAGCCCGGATAGTCCTACAGATTTCTCCGGCCAGCCTATTCCCACCAAAAGCTCCACAAAGGCAAAGATACGCAAGGTGAAATTGGGTCAATAAATATTGTAGATGTGTGGGATGTTGACCGATCATAATCCACCATAGTAATCCTCTAAGCCCCCCCCCCCCCCCCCCCCCCCCGATAAGACGGGAACCTACGGACAAACCAATACGAAAAACCCGGCTTCCACTCTCTTCTCTTTTCACTTTGTGGGGTCCAGTTTTTCATTTGTTGCTCAAAGTAACCTAGATAGCTTAAGCAAAGGATTAGATATCCTTATGTTGTAACATCAAAACACACTTAGGGCGTGAAATGCCCTTTCACACGTCGACAAGGGCATGGCGTAACAGGGTCTCGAGGATGGACGTGTGTTGATGGATGCGCACAGGGCGATGGCGCTATCTGGCGTCGTCGACAAAAGGCTTGGCAAGATCAATGTGTTGTTCTCATGAAGATTGGTAGGCAGAAGACGGTGTCAGCGGCTTCTAGAGCGTGCGCCTACTAGGCTCGTTTGTGCATCTTGTTGAGGCCTCCAAATTAGGTGGTATTCATTGGTGTGAGGTAAAGACACATGGCCCTAATCATGGTCACCCGGTTCAACCTAGTATGTGACGAACTAATGGTTCAAGCAATCACTAACGGCCGGGTGCAAAATCCTGAAGATTACTATGGTAAATAACATAAATTTCCTAAGGTAAATTTCTGCAATGAAGAGGGTAGAGGGTTTGTAACCACAGCATATTAAACCTGAGCTAAATAACATAAATTTCCTGCCTGTACCATACACAATTCCTGAAACTTCCTTAAATCAACCAGAAAAGTAGAGTACAGGCTGAAATACATATATATTAGACGTCTCTTCAGGCCACACCTAATCAACCAGAAGTTAGTGAACTCACATATTTCAAGCATGCACCATAACTGGTTCCCATAATTAAAACTTGGTTACATCAAAACTATTGACAGCCACGTCTGAAGAAGAATAACCAGTAATTACATCAGAAATGCATAATTGACCAAGTGACTTCCAGAAGCATCGTATAGTCACCGCACGTGATTTTCTCTTCAACATAACTGTTGCGCCTTGGAGTAAAATCAAGAGTGCGGTCAGTTAACTCATCACCAGCTCCAGCAACAGCAACAGTCAGCAACAGCATCTCATCCTCCGAGACTCCTACTACACGCCGCGCTAGTTGTACAACCCCATCATCATCTGCAGTTAGCATGCCACTAACTTTGCTATCATGTAGCACAATGTCGCACGGAGTGCTGGTTGTGCAAGCAATGACCTTCCCATGGAAATCAACAGGTCCCTGAAGGATCCTGATCTCAACAGTACCCTCCACTGACTTCCTTATAAATGTATAGTTTAAATCCAATATGCTGTGCATGCTGACAAGTTTTTCCGTTTCAACCTCATATATGGGTTCAAATGCCAGCCTGCGGATAGCATCCACCTCCATCAAGCCTTTGCTGAGTCTTTCATCACTGAACTTCCTCCCATGCGCATCCTTAACCTTTAGATTGATTTCAAAGAATATATCATCACATACCATGAATCCTCTATTTGGGCCAGTCAAAATCAGCGAATCTTCCTGCAAGACCAATATGAAAAGATAAATCCAGGTGTTTATATTTTTCGGGTTGATCTATGTTAACTAATCCTTGCTTTGGGGTTCAGTTAGTATGTTTTCAATGATGAAATAAGGTAACAAGACTAGATAATTTTATGGTACATTTGTGCTCCTGTATTCTGTTTACTCCTTTTCTTATTATTCAGGGGTTGTATCCCTGTAGCACAAGGGAAGTGTTGTTAAATCCCAGCTCCTAACATTATTTGCGATAGGGCAACTACCTGAAGTATCCGTTGTCGTTAAAATCAACATCATATGAAATAGATATGAAACCAGGTTCATTACTGAAGTACAATATACAAAATCCAAGTCAGGATTACTGCTATACAACATTTAATTTAAGAAAGATCATTTATAGAGGCCGTGCACAATTTACCAACTAAAAATTTCTCCATGAGGAAATCGCCTTTATTTATTTTTGGTAAATGGGATGACTGATCCGAGAAAGTACCAGTACAAGAAGCACACGTTGATATATTGTATGTGTCTATGATTATAAGGAAAATGGCAGTAATACATTTGAGGTGATGAACTGGGAATTATCCTGGTCACGCCGGAATATATAGACACACTTCCGATCCAGACTATCCCTGGCTATGATGGTACCATACACACTGAGTGGGTAGCCATAATCAGAGGACACAATCTTGACGGAGATAACATTGACAGTGTTTGTCAACGGGAACCCCTTTCTGAAGATCTTATCAGTATGTCGCATGGGACCAGCAGGTGCTGTGAAATGAGAAGAAAACTATCTGTAAGAGAGTAAAACGAAGAGCAAACTGGATGCAACAAGTGCAAACCGAAACAGAATGAACTAGACATGCGGCATAATCAAGTCAGCACAGTGAGGGAAAACTGAAAGGGGACGGATCGTACACTCCTCGTCGAGGTCGAAATCGCTGCGAAAGAAGAAGCGGGTATTGATGAAACCCCCCTGCTTGGGGTCGTACTCGCTGAACCGCGGGTCGACGGGATCCTCCGCCTGATCCTCCCAAAACTGCTCATAGGCGTCCCATTTCTTCGCGAGAACCGCCACGGACGAATCGCCGCCGGCCATGGAGAAAGAATTTATGGTTTGAGAAGGATCGACCGGAGTAGCTAGCCAGAGTAGAGCAGATTTCCGGAACCACATATCCTCTGGGGCTGGGCCCTAGGCGCTTGCCATCACTGAAAGCCCAGTTGGCCCAGTTACTCACGTAGATCGGCCCATTAAATCTGCACTCTCCCCGACACAATAGCGCCTTCCTCTCGCAAAGCGCTGCGCCGCGCGGGTTGGCAAGGAGAAACCCTCACTGTTCTTGGCAAGAAACCTCACCCCACCGGACCGCACGCCAGATTTTTTTTTTAAATAATATTTTTTTTAACAGAAATTCGGAAAATAGCGCGCGTTTTCCAGAAATTCGGAAAATAGCGCGGTGTCGGCAGGTTTCGGCACGGCCCGCACCGAAACAGGCCAGCTGCATGTCGGCTTGCGCACTGGCAGGCGTGGCCCACCTCTTTTGGCGTGGCTAGTGCCGAAACCAAGCCTTTCGGCACGGGCCGTGCCGAAAGCAGGCAGACCAAAAGAGGTGGCCTGTCCTCCTTCGACGCCCATCTTCTTCTTTCTCTCACTCGACCAGTCCTTCTTCCGTTTCCAGGAAAACAGCAGCGATTCTTACCCCAAAAAAATCCTCACAAACCCATAATCAAGAAATAGAGTAGAGGAGGGTTAGGGCATCATCGATCTACTGATGGGATAGTTGTTCGTAGAGGCGTTTGGGGGAGTGGAGGTGGAGCAATGGTGGTCAACAATGGTGCATAGTGGTGGTGTGTGCCGGTGTTGGGGAAGCTAGAGGCGTGTTGCGGCGGTGGTGGTGCTAGATTGAAGCCGGGCAGCGGGAGATACGCACGCGTCAAGGGTAAACCCTAATCTCTAGATTTTGTGGGATTAGTGTATGTTGTCAGTTAGATGTATCGTAATATTTAGATATATCCGCTGTGGAGTATTTAATGATTGAATAAATTTGTTTAGGTAATGGAAGTGGTCAATGTTGTTGTGTACTACGGTGCCGGTACAGTCCGTACATCTGAGTCAGGGGTTGATCTTAGTGAATTTAAAAATGTGGAGATTCAGTTGACAGAGCCAGAGAAAGTGAAAATCGGCGGTGTCCAGTGGTATTTTACGGTGAATTTTGGGTATGATCCTAATTACTGGACTGTTAGGATGCAGTCGGTATGGACCAAATGCCGGTCAAATATTCGCTGGGAGTTGTTGCCGCTTGATCGCACAAATCAGTGGGTTTCTTGGCTAGCATCATGCAAACGCCGAGGGATAAAACCAGAAGTCCTAGTGTCGTTTGTTCTGAAACAGAATAATTTTGAAATAGGTGGCGGTGCTGTTCAGACTGGAGAGACTAGTGAAGCAACTAGTTCGCATTGTGCCCAAATGCCTGGTCATTATGAACCATCACCGTCTGCAGGACATGCTCAAATTCATGTTGGCTATCTACCATCACTGTCAGAAATTCCTCTCCATTATGAACCAGCACTATCAGCAGGACCTGCCCAAATTGGGGAGGCTGATGCGGATGAGCATGAAGGTACAGCACAGGCTGAGATATTGGCGGAAGACGAGGAGGATGGCGTCGCAGAAGATATTGATTCTGATGATTCTGATGAAAACAAGGATGAAGATGTGCCTATTCCCAGTTACTGGAATCAGGATAACTCTGCCATCACGGCTGTGCCTGATGTCCATGAATCGTCCTGGGAGTACCACATGAATAACATTCAAATCGGGGCTCAGTACAACACGAAGCAACAGTTAAGGGAAGCCGTGATTCAGTTGGCATTGTCCACGCAAAGGGTTTTCCGCACTGACGTGTCAAATAGGCAATATTTGACAATGAGCTGTGCTGACATTGGTTGTCCGTCACGGGTGCATGGTCACTTGCCGAAGTATGACGTGGTGTGGGTGGTGACAGACGTCGTGCCACACACATGTGAAATTAATAGTTTGCTGACAGATCACCCAAACCTAACGTCAACTCTCATTGCACGTCTCTTGTTCAGTGAGATAGTGAACAAGAAAGACATGGTAGCAAAGCACATCATAGATACAGTTCAGGCAAGATGGAATACCACCATTAAGTACGGAAAGGTCTGGAGAGCTAAGCAGAAGGCTCTAGAGGAGAGGTTTGGGTCTTTCTATGACTCTTATGATAATATTATTCGTCTTGTTAGCACATTGAAGGAGAGGAATCCTGGCACATATGCTTTAGTAGAATTACAACGGTTCCCGGAATTTCCTCAATATGGTGTATTCGGCCGACTGTTCTTCTCATTCGCTATTTGCATCGAAGCTTTTACCCATTGTCGTCCAGTGCTCTGCGTGGACGGCACGTTTCTCACAGGCAAGTACAAGGGCAGATCCTGACCGCAATAGGTGTGGACAGCAATGGGCAGATCGTCCCGATTGCCTTCGCCTTCGTCGAGGGTGAGAATTATGAGAGCTGGATATGGTTCTTCAGGCAATTGAAAAAGGCAGTTGTGAAGACTCGACCAAATGTGTGCATCCTTCACGACAGGCATCCTGGTATGCTTAAGGCTATAAAGCGACTGCAGCACCCCACCGAGGATGAACCAGCACCATGGACTGACATGCAGAGCCGCTGGTGTATGCGTCATCTCGGCGCTAACTTTTACTCATGCTTTAAGAGTAAAAGGCTGATGAATCTGTTTAAAAGACTGTGCAATCAGAATCAAGAGAGGAAGTATCAGTTTCTGTGGGAAAGACTGACTGAATTCACTGGGCAGCAAGTGAAGGAAAGGAAAGCTGCGCAGGCACAAGCGGTAGCTACACAGCTTGCTGCGGCGCAGGTAGCTGCGGCCCAGGTTGCTGCGGCACAGGGTACTGTGGCACAGGGTGATGCGACACAGGGTACTGCGGCCAATACGACAGATTCAGAGCCTGTTGGGTTGTGTGACTTGCCTGGAATTGACCCTCCTGGTACGAAGAGAAAGAAGGGAAAACGAATCAAATTTTTGAAGAGTGGATAGAGAAGGAGCCTCCCGTGAAGTGGTCTCTGTTGCACGACCAATATGGAGCAAGGTACGGCATCATGACTACCAACCTAGCTGAGGTGTATAATTTTGTACTCAGAGGGAATAGGAGTTTGCCACTGACAGCACTGGTGGAGGGTATTTTGCACGGAACATTGACGTATTTCAGAGATAGACGTCGTGAAGCCGTCGAGCATATTGAGTATTACCCCAACACACCTTATTGCCGCAAGATAAGACAGTACATGGACAAGAAGATAAAGAAGGCACGGATGCACACGGTGATTCGTATTGGTAATGAAGAAGCGAGGTACGAGGTACGCTTACCAACCTCAAGATTTGGTGCGGGTGAGCTGAAAACCCATGAGGTCATAATTAGTGCTGCTGCACCCCCAACGTGCGAGTGCACGTGCAACAAACCCAGACTGCTTCACCTCCCATGTTCTCATGTCCTTGCTGTTTCTGGCCAGTTGGGGATGAACCCAATCAGTTTTGTCTCTCCGTATTTTATGAAAGAGGCTGTGGTTGAAACTTGGACCGGGGAGATGACAGGATTTAGAGTAGTTGGCAACTTCAACAAGGTGAATGAGATGGAACGAGAATATATTCCGGATCCTGCTCTTATGAGAACTGGCAGAGGAAGACGGAACTCGCGTCGAATCCGGAATGATATGGACGAGTCTGAAGCTGGTGGATGTACTAGACAGTGCTTACTTTGCAATCTTTTTGGGCATAGAGAGAAGTATTGTCCCAAATACGGCCTAGGACCTGATCCTGATCCTGCAGTCATTCCTGATCCTGTGCATGGACGAGGAAGTCGAGGAAACCGAGGAAACCGATGACGTGGCCAACGTGGCTAGCACTACATTACAATTTCTATGTGTGTATCCCTATGGTTTAATTTGTATGTGTCCAAACTATGTTGTAATTTGTATGTGTCCGAACTATGTTTTAATTTGTACGTGAATTTGTATGGTTTAATTTGTATGTGTCCGAACTATGTTTTAATTTGTACGTGCCCGAACTATGTTTTAATTTGTACAGATGGCTGCACATGTGTTGCTCAGTGAGGTGATCGATGGAAAACATCGTGCAAAGATTTGGGAGGGTGGTGACAAACCGAACATCTTGCGTACGCGGGGTCCAGCATACAACTGGATGATACACCCTGATTGGGTTGACATAAATTGAAAAAGAAAAGTCATCTACCATCGACACAGCCTCCCACGTCACTCTTCCCCTTCGACGATGCTGCACCCTTGCCCTTCGACGACGCTGCACCCTTGCCCTTCGACGATGCTTCAACCTTGCGTTTCGACGACGCTGCACCCTTGCCCTTCGACGCCGCCGCCGCCGCTTTTGCAGCTCTCTTGCTCGCTTCAGTGGGCATGAAGATATCATCTTCGTCCTCGCTCTCCTCGACCCATAACATCGGGTGACTAAAAGCATCCAACATATATGCTTCAGTGGGATATGTTAGCTTCTTCTTCTGCCACCTAGCATGCAGCCTCACGAGTTCTTTTTCTATTTCGTTGTAATTCCTCCATGGCCACCCATGCCTAGCTAGCTTCGCTGATAGCTCACGGAGATGAGGTGGATGACTAACAATATCTTCGAATGGGATCTCCTTATTGTCTACCTTGAACTCGGCCGTAAACTTCAAAAGGAGTGCCGACATTCCTGCCGGGAAACTACCATCTGAATTGTATCTCGACATGTTCGAGTGAGTGGACTATGCTTACCAACTCGACATCTCCTCCCGGGGTTTTTATAGGACGAGCACAGACCAATTGGCGGGAGAAATAGGCGGGAGCAAGGCTGGCGGGAAAATACAAGGCGGGAGCAAGTTTGGCGGGAAAATTAGGCACGGCAGAAAAATGGCGGGAGAAGAAGAGCGGGAGGAAAATGGTGGGAACAAAATGGCGGGAAGAAAATGGCGGGAGAAAAAAAGCGGGAACAATTGACCGCGAAACAAATTTACTCGAGAAAACCAAAATATGCGCGGTGCCGGGAAATATGAGCGGGAAAATAATGAAATGGTACTTTCGACACGGCCAGAGCCGAAACTGGCCTGTCGGTCCCGCCGTTACGCGAAAGGCAGGCGTGCATGCAGTTCAGCAGCCTTTCGGCTTTGCCCGTGCCGAAACCTTTGTTTCGGTCCGGCCGCTGCCGACGCCGCGCTATTTTCCAAATTTCTAAAAAACGCGCGCTATTTTCCGAATTTTTGTTCAAAAAATATTATTTAAAAAAAAATTCCCGCACGCCAACACCACCCCTTGGTTTACCAAATCTGGTCCGATCTAGATTGATTTGGCTAGCAGTAAAGCAGCATTCATGGATCCTTTTCAGGTGCGCGCGGTTTCGACTCCCCCGCCCCCCTCTAGCTATTTTTTCGGGTTGGGTTTTGGCACAAACCTCGCCGTTTCCTAAATCACGGGCCTTAATCACTGCATTAATTGCGGGCCGTGGGGTTGCGGTTATGTACCGCACCTACGCGTCTTGGTTTAGGGATCGATTTTGTTGGTTTATTGCGGATGCGATTAGATTCTCGCAAGAAAAAAGGGAGGGACTTGAACGCACTTGGTTCCAGATTGATTTCATACTTATTGATTACTTGTTGTGTGCTCTGTTCGTGTTGTTCTGCTCATGGTACAGGGGGTACTGTGTTCTATTGTTTCGAATTCTGTTGTCCCGAATCGTGTGCCATATATGAGCATGAGCGTACCTTGATCCCCTGCCACATCGTTCAGTGATAAGTAGATTCCGTTTTTATTTTTTTCATTTTAACAGTGCGAGTTAAAAGCCTTTAATCCTATGGAATCCCTACAGTGGAAAGTATATAGAAAGATAAAACTCTTCCTGTTATCTGAAATAAAATCTAGTCCTTTTTTTTCTGCATGAAAGAGCACTGGAATATATATCATGTTTTCTCTTAACGAAAAAGATGCCTCGATTGATTGGCACGAACTATCCAGTCGATGCTCGCTGCTAGCAAACGAAATGGGTGAACATTGTTTTCACTGTATCTGCCGTTTATTCTTGCCGATTGATTGCATGGTTGGCCTGTTTGGAAGGTCTGCTTTACTTAAGTATGTGATAATTGGGTTATTATCATGCTAGAGGATGCACATTCTGCCAGACTGTTGCTGGTATTATTTTGACATGCTAGAGAATTGAAATTGTTTAGTAGGACTGAGATACATAGGTTTCGGATATCATATTAATTGGATTGCTTGAATGTTTTTCGTTAATGTTGTTCTGCTGAAGGCAGGGGAGGTTGGACCAGGTTTTTTATGTGACCATTAGACTTGGGTGGACTTGGACTTTTAATAATTTTGCTTTGTTACTGTTTTCTTGCCTTATGTGATTTTATATTTCAACTCTTGTAGAACTGTCACGTATTCCAGTTGCAGCTATCTGAAGATCATGAGACTATGTGCACTAATTATGACAATCTACTTGATGATATTGTCGATTATATCACGCATATCTGGGGTAATTTGAATGTGGAGTCAAATGGACTAGTTGAAGATATTTTAAGTTTACCCAAGGATGCAGGTTACTTCATTATAGAACTACTCCCTCCACCGAACTGGACCCGTAACAATTCTGGTCCAGTAAAGCTACTGTTTTCATTTGATAATCTTTATTGTGATGGTTTCCACAGAAACGGTCATTGGCATGTATTTAGTGACATTTATCTCACAATGGAAAAAAAAGGGGGCATACGGGGCACAAATGTAAGATCACTTGGTTTTACTGGCAACTATAACTCGCTGGGTCGCTTCTTCAAGAACATTAGTTTAGGAGGTTTTGCACTATTTGCGATTTACAGAGGCATAACACAGTTTCCTGGGTCAGAAATTAAGGGCCCCCTTCGGCTGTCTGCTGTGAGCTTTTCAGGGAGTATTAGATTTCCGAAGCTTCGACAGTATATACATGGCCGCATGTCCAGAGGTGAGTGTTCTGCTGAGAATATTGAACAGTACTCTACTCATTTTCAAGAATGGTCCGTCTACTCGCTATTCGTAAGGGTAGAGAGGCTTTTGCACCATTGCCTGGAGTAGCTACGTTTAATGATCTTCTTGACCTCGTCGGTATGGTACTATAGTTGGCTTGGGTGTTCAACAATTGACAGTGTTATGGCTGCCAACGTCTTTATGAGATGGATGTCAGGAACTGTAGCTTCATAAAATGCCATTCACTACCTCCAGCTGGTGTATTTGAAGCATGTCTTATCTCAGTTATCATCCGGGACTCTAGAGCAATTAGCTACCAAAGAACATCTGGGACTCTAGGCCAATTACCTTAATTGACAAAATGTCTAAGCTGGTTGCTGAAGTTCTTGTCTATGAGATTGAGAAGGTTATCTGAGCTGGTGTATTTGGAGCAAACTGTATGTATATAAGGCCGCCCGGTTGAAGATAGCTTCATGTTGGTTCAACAATATGTTCGCTGGTTGCATAAGAAGTGATTCAGTTTTCATGGCCTTTTCTCTTTGTGGCGATGCAACATATGCGGTTCGGCAGAAGGTGGTGCAATTGGGTCGTCAACATATTAATCTCCATATCCAGTAGAATTTTGTTAAATGCGGTACCTCCAATATATAACCAGTCTTGCTCAAGACAGGATCATCCTCTATCAGCTGTGGTTCTCGTTGTAGTGATTGATTATCTCATTCTCATTCTTTACAAAGTGGGGAGTCATGGCATTTTCGAAGAGCTGGCAGCCAATGGCATCAGCTACAGTACATCCATGTATGCAAATGATTTCTACGCTCTGGAAGCATCGTAAGCATTGCTTGTTCTATGGAACCTAGGCCCTCTGTGCAGGTACTTATATGGAGAAAACCAGAGGAGAATGCAGAGCTTGGAGGAGTCACACTGAAGGATATTGGATATGTTTGCATGCCTTTAGAGAATAGGCTTCTGTAGTCTTTAGAGGCATTATAGCAGTTTTCTTGTGTCATTGGTGTTTTTGTTCAAGTTTCTGCTTTTGTTGTAGAGCTGCAGGACGGCCTTGTAAACTTTTTCTTCTTGGAATGAAATGATTAGCAGAATAATATTCTGTTTTCCTCCCCTCAAATTTATCTGCTACTGAGCAATTAATTCATATTGTTACAGCCTTCGGAAGTTTGGTGCTTGGTAATTGGTATGCTGTTGCTTGATCCTTAATATACAGGCCATGCCCTTCAAATGCTTGGTAATGCGCTGTTGGATATGCGTGGAAAAGATAAATGGAGCGGTCAATGAGGTTATGTTGTTATCAAATTCAATGAAAAGTACAATCAAAATATTGCTGTTCCCCCAGTTATTATATTTTTCGGCATCTTTATTCATGCCATTCCATGAAACTCGCCTTCTTCATAATTTTTTTATCTGCTTTGCAAATTTGACAGTGTTGATATGCTGTATGCCTCTATGATGGTTGGGTACGTATAACTGATCCATCTTCTCTCTATTACAAGTTTTTCAAGTAATGGCTCCAGCCTTCTCAACAAGTTTGTACATGGCATATGATCCAGGATTGTACATGGCATAATTTGCTTGAACTAACATTTTCTATACGGATTTCACTAGCTGTGTCTCAGATGAATCTAAATAGATATGACATATGCAAACTTGAAGGTGTAGCTTTCATTGTTAATTGTAAAGGATACCAAGACCCATACAGCCATACTTGAGTAGTTAGGTTCAGCGTTTCTTTTGTGTTTTAGAATCATTTTTTACATGATAGTCATCTAAATGAAGGGAAAATATGATGAGAGTTCATCTTAAAGAAGATGAAGCTATGTGAATACGGCTGTGACCTGTGAAGAATCCTCTGCTCTTGCTGGCGTATTCGTTAGAATGATTGTTGATCACTGCATGTTTCTCTACATTGTTTGCTTGTCAGATTTCCAGTTTTCTCGAATCTAAGAATCGCAAGGAGATGCCCTTTTCTCTTGTTAATGTTGTTGAGATTATCATTGAGGCATATGGTTGATACTTGTAATTTGTAAAGATCAGCTGTGTGTATATGAAGTTCTTGGGTGCCTGCGAAGTTTTATGGCTGAATTTGTGTGTCCCCTCATGTGATTTGTGATGTTGCTTACTTGCTTGCTGTAGTGCACGTTTTGCCTGGAGCGTCTTCACCGAGATTTTGGAAAGCAACTAAGCAAGCTTTGGGAAAAGTCGCAGTCTTGAATGTCTACTTGGAAAGTTTATCTGCCAGTCAGCATTATGAATGCTGTGACATGTTCTGTGTTACCGACACGCATATGCGGCATTTTTTTTTTGTTAACTTCCTGGTACTTTCTGCCATATTCTTGCAAGAGTATATTACTTTGCCATCTTAACACAGGCACAACATGTTAAAAGATCGGCTCCGCAAAGTGTATACACACTGAAGACTGAACACAACCTTCGCAGGCAGCAGGCATGCAGTGTTTATCAACAATGTTAATGTATGGCTGTTTTAGTTCCTTTTTCTTTTATCCTTGGTGTTTTCAGGTAGTTTATTTGAAACTTGCGTACTCTTAACAGCTCTTGAAAAACTAGTGAGGTCCATAGTTTTTTAGATAAAGAGTATATATTAATATCGCGGAGATACCAATTACACCTAGTCTCTGTAATAACACATTGCCCTAACGACAACACGGATGTCCCGCTACAATGATCTATTCCTTGTAGAGAGAAGTCCAATTTACCTCATCAAACTTGTCTTAAAGTTTACTTTGCAACCCTTAACTTTGAGTTAGTTCGTGTTTCACCCCTAAACACTAAAAACCATTCGAAATACACCTCTTTCACCGTTTGATAGATTTTAACCCGGTTTTATTGCCACACCAGCAGGTTTTTCGTGTATGCCAACTCAACATACCCGTACAGATCTCACATGTATTTTACCTCCTCGTAGCATTATAGCATACCTCTGTCTCTCTCTTCTCGTGAGATCTGCTCACGGTGAGCTAGCTCCCGGTGTTGTCGCCCATCCAGTCTGCCACCTGCATTCTTCCACTGACCACTGCCCAAGGTAGTCTGTTGAAGACGCTAGAACTGGCTGGGTGTCCGGGGGTACGACCGCAGGCTACCAACAAGGAGGGTGAGAGAATGAGAGGTAGGAAGTAGAAGAACAATCTGATTTCCGTCTGGAACCGTAGTCAAAATTCCAGTGAACTAGAAGATTGAGTGCAATGCAAAAAAAAAAATTGACATTGAGTGCAATGCAATTTATATGATCTCTTGGGCGTACAAATACATGTAGAGGAGGAGGCGCAACGTGCACGATCTAAGATGAGAATAGGAGATGATCGTGAGCTACGAGAAATGATTACGCCCTTCAATACCCTGACACTTACTAATTTGCGTCCAAGCTGCTGGGGTGGAGCGGCCTGAGAAGGGGCGGCGGCTTGCGTAGGGGCTGCGGACGGCGACCTGGCCAGGGTCGGGGCAGTGGGCCAATGGCGCCCTGGCTAGGTTTCTCGCGGCTTTGTTTCTCTCAAGGAAGACAAAAGACTTTTTCTTCTGCATGCATGTACAAGGAGAAACGTATGGGTATGTTGAGTTGGCATATAAGAAAAAACCGCGGATCCGGCAATAAAAACCGAGTCAAATAGTGATAGGGTATACTCCAAATGGTTTTTAGAATTCAGGGGTGAAAGCTGAATCAACTCAAAGTTAAAGGTTGTAAACTGAACTTTAGGACAAGTTTAAGAGGTAAATTGGACTTCTCTCTTCCTTGTATCAGCAGGCCTAACACCACCAAAACAATACCAGAAGTACAGCTTCTTCAAAAGCGGCGCCTCCGTGATAATAGCGTCGTCGCCGCCCTGATCATAGATCATAGGTTTTCATCCCGAAGAAAATTCACACTCACAAAAGCAATGCCTTCAACAAGGGTCATTGCTAGGCACAACCAATTAAGACCAGACCTTAGGTTTTCACCCTGAAAATTTGGACTCTGAATTTCTCCTATGTTGTCGCCACCACTTGCCGTTGTCGCTGCTCCAAGTTACAAATCACCAAAGCAAATTCCTCATCGCCACCAGGAATCGAACCACCAATACTAGTCTTCAAATCTAGACCTCCATGTCCTTCTCCGCACTCTGACTTCACCGTCAAACAGAAAGGCATGTCCCCAATGGCAACAGACTGCAAAGTTTCGCGGTGTTTCTTCTGAAACCAAACGGTCAGAAAAAAACATGGCTGAGCGCGACCGAATCACACCCGATCCGACAATCTCCAGACTTGATTGCCCAATGAAGTTCGCCGACGGAGCCTTTCAGAACTCGATAATCCGACCAGATCGAAAAAACATGTGTCAGGCAGGTCCATAGTTAAAAAAAGCTGAATCCGTGAGTCAACCGTTCGAGCGATTGGGCCTCGCTAGTCCAACCGCTGGCTCAGACTTCTCGAGAGTGACAAGAAAACTTCATATTCATATAACACTCAAGCAATCCTGAATTTTTTTCACTTGCGCTCCATAGTTGAAACTATGGAGTGACAAGAAAACTTCATATTCATTTAACGAGCTCTTTTACGGTGATTGGGAGGGTACTTTGTACCACTGAGTCTGAATTTTCGTCTTTGCACGAAACACCACGTTTTGCTTAATCATTTACAAAGAATAGATAGTGCGTCATTAACAGCCTCGACAGCGAATTAGTCAATCGGCCCCACCGTTAGAGCATCTCCACTCGCAACGTATAAATAGTGTCCGGCAGCAGTGACGGACAGATGCTATTGGCGAGATGCGCCGCGGGCTATTAGGGCGCCGTTAACTACTGAAACACGAAAATAGACACAATACATTCAAATTTTGTTTAAACTAAACATACTTCGCTCAAACTAAGCCAAACCTAATGAGTAGGGTAGCACGCCGGGCACCTGCAGTGCGGGCACTTGCCTGCCCATGCAGGTATAGGTGCACGGTCGCAGTCAGCGCATCTACAGACGAGGAAGAGGCCGCCGCCGACGCACGGCGCAGGTGCCGCTCGTGCACTGCATGCCCTGCCACTGAGCTGAGGGCCACTCCTCGTCATCATCATCGTCATCGTCATCATCATCCATCGCCTGTGGAGGTTGAGCTGTCGGCAGTGCTACTGGTGCCATGGGTTGCGACTGTTCTTCCCTTGCGCACCGAGCCTCCTCCACCGCATCATACCGCTACCTCTCCCTGTCCATGCCCGTCGCAAAGTTCTCGTCAGAGGTGTGACCCGGTCGCCGAACGCCGAGGTGGGGAAGAAGCTATGGAGACGGTAGTGTTGGGGGTGATGTTGTGTTGGAGGCGGCAAGGAGTCCGGCTCTATATATCTGTCAGGAAGACAAGTGGATGGCGTGTCTTAACTCCAGCCACATGCTCGTCTGACGCTCATCTACGGCAACGCTCGGAAAGACGTGCTCATATGCATTCACGTTGTCATGGTGTAGACGCATCAGCACCAAAGAGGTGAAGCGACGACTCGCAACGCCCGGATGAAAAAATGAGATGCCGCCATGAATGAAGATGACCGGGCGGTAGCCGCATTTAAGTTCATGTGTCAATGACAGCGCCGGCCCACCCGTCGGAGTCTGACGTGGTGTCTTGCGCGACTTCGTCCGACGCACCAAAGAGACTACCAACGGGAAGGACGTGGGCTGGACGCCTCAGACGAAATATTGGAGCCACGAGTGAGCGAAATTGCGCTCTACCGACGTATTATTGGGTCCATGAATGGAGATGCGAGCCAGTGGTGTCCCAACGTGTCAGTTTAGCATCCATCAGCGACCGGCTCGACGAGCCCGCCGTGCTCCTTCCCCTGCACCTCCTTGGTCTCATGGTCTGTTCACATCGCTGCCCTGCTCGTATTTTGGCCTCTCCCATGCTTCATGCAGGCCGGCAGCTCGGCGCTCATCGGGAGGCGGTCGTTGACGTTGTCGCGTCATACCATTACCAAGCAAGATCGATACATCGTCGTCACCTGTGTGATTGATCGCCATCGTCAGATGATTGTATCTATGCTGGCATTGTCGGTCGATCGATCGAGTACGTGCGTGCTTCTTGCCGCTCAAAGCTGCCACACCATGCGCGTCTTGCTCATCCAGCGGGAGGATCTGCTCACCACACCCGCCGGCCGCCGCTGCGGGCGAAAGAGGATACGTCGGTGTACCAAGATCGACTTCGTGAGATTATGTCCTTATATCTGTACAGACTGACGAATCTTGCAAGCTCGGCTCTTTAGTTATCTAAACTCTGAAGTGCGCGCTAAGGGCAACTCCAACGCGTCGACCCATTTTGTCCGTTTTGTTCCGTTTGGGTCGGCGCGGCCAAACAAAGTCCAACACGCGAATGCGTTCCAACTTTGGGCAACTTTTGTTCCGTTCCGTGTCTGCGCTGACCCAATTGTGAATCAAAGTTGGGCCAGCTTTGGGTCAACGCAGACAGTCCACGAACAGGAAACGGACTGACGGGCGTCCCGGGCATGTCCTCCCGTAGTCAAACCATGCCCCACCTGGCAGCGACCCACTGCCCCGTCGTCTTCCCTAGGCCTGTCTTTTTAAAATCGGCCGTGTGGATAGCGACGGCCATCCACACTCCCCACTCCCAGCCCCACTGTGCTCCCCCACCGCCAATAGCCAGCCAAACCCTAGCCGTCTCCGTCACTGTCGCAATGTCGTGGTGGAATGGGTGGATCGATGATACGTCTCAAACGTATCTATAATTTTTGATGTTCCATGTTGATAATATACCAATTGTTACATATTTTACATACACTTCATATAATTTTTATACATTTTCTGGGACTAACCTATTAACAAGATGCCACAGTGCCAATTCCTCATTTCTGCTGTTTTCTGGAAAATATTCTCGGAATTGGACGAAAATTAACGAAGGTCCCTATTTCACCGACACGTCCACAGAGTGCAAAGGAGAGACGGAGACGAGCCAGGCAGTCGTCACACCATGCCTGGGCGCGGCCCCCAACCTGCCGCGCCGAGGGGTGGTGTGGGCCCCTCGGGTGGCCTCCGACGCCACCCTTTCGCCTATTTATTCCTCCCGTCTGGAAAACCCTAAATACCCAATTCATATTTCACGAAAAGTTACAGAGGCGCCGCCGTCGTCAACCCTAGCTCGGGAGGGTTCTAAAGCTCTTCCCGGCACCCTGCCGGAGAGGGGAATCATCACCGGAGGGCTCTACATCGCCATGCCTGCCTCCGGAGTGATGCGTGAGTAGTTCATCCTTGGACTACGGGTCCATAGCAGTAGCTAGATGGTTGTCTCTCCACTTTATGCCATCATGTTTAGATCTTGTGAGCTACCTAACATGATCAAGATCATCTTATTGTAATGCTACATGTTGTGTTTGTTGGGATCCGATGAATATTGAATACTATGATCAAGTTGATTATTAATCTATGTTACATGTTATTTATGATCTTGCATGCTCTCCGTTACTAGTAGATACTTTGGCCAAGTAGATGCTTGTAACTCCAAGAGGGGTATTTATGCTAGATAGTGGGTTCATGCCTCTGATGTCTACACACGCTTCTATTCCTGTAGACAGTATTGGGCCTCCAAGAGCAGAGGTTTGTAGAACAGCAGCAAGTTTCCCTTAAGTGAATCACCCAAGGTTTATCAAACTCAGAGAGGTAGAGGTCAAAGATATCCCTCTCAAGCAACCCTGCAATTAAGATACAAGAAGTCTCTTGTGTCCCCAACACACCTAATACACTTGTCAGATGTATAGGTGCACTAGTTCGGCGAAGAGATAGTGAAATACAAGTAATATGGATGATTATAAGTAGTAACTGCAATCTGAAATAAAGATGGCAGCACGCAAACATGTAGCAGAACTTGATGTAAACGGTGTTTCAATGCTTAGAAACAAGGCCTAGGGATCATACTTTCACTAGTGGACACTCTCAACAATGATCTCATAACTGAATAAGTAAAAGCTACTCTTAAACACTCTCTTGTTGGATAACAAACACCATTCATTGTGTAGGGCTATAAAAGCACACCTCAAGTGTAACACCCCAAAAATTCGTCCCTAATTTTAGTGGTGTTTCATCACACCTGAAAAACTTTTTCCTTCTATTTCAAAATTTGTGCTTGCTCCCTCGGTGCTTGATGACGCCGTTTGGATTTCCATGCTTAAATAATTCCAAAGGTTCAGCTGGACCACTTTCCCACTACCAAAACATTCGGCCGATAACCTTCCCTTTGAACCCGAAGACGAAATCCTGAGTTCACCGAACCCTAGTATTCCACCACCGATTCCACCAAATGATCAAAGGTGATGTCTCCCTTCGCCAAACCTCTTTGAGTTTCTCCAAGAGCCATGATGGAACCAACTCAAGAGCATGCTCAAACCAGCCACTTCACCATCGACACCCACCTCACTTTGGCCATGTTTTCCTTAGCCATTTGGGGGACATATCACACCTACCACCGGTTATTTTTGACCAACACTGAGATACATCAATTAAGCACTCCACCACTTGTTAATGCAAAGAGATTGCAAGAACCACCTCACCTACTCCCCTGGTTACTCAAATGACCACTCGCCCATCCGTTTGACCCCCAGAACCTCTTGTCAACCGCAACGCGAAATTGATCATGTTGTAGGACGTTTTGAACACCTAGGCCAAAATCCCACCCATATGCCTCCACAAATTGCCCCACTCCATAAAACATCCTTATACACCTAAACACAACCGTTGGCAAAGGTTTTGGATTTATTTAATTTTGGAAGTTTCTTGCGGGCATTTCGTCGAACACCTTTGAAGCTGGTTTTAAAATTTGTTAAACTAACCTAATTGCCTAAACCCTAGTCGGTGCCTAACCTCTCTTCCACAGTGCACCTCGTGCTGCACTGCTCGTCCCTCAGCCGTCCCTATCCACTCCTCCCCGAGCTCATCCATTCGGGACTAGGGTTGGGTCACCGACGCCCGTGACCGTGGTTAGATCAACCATGGGTCACCACCACCTCTCCTCTTCCCCGGCTATAAAAGCCACCTCCGAGCCCCATTTCTGGACACACCGCTCCCAGAGCTCACCCTCTCCCCCCCAGGTCTCTCTGTCTCGAGCTGATCGAGGAAAACGTGCTCACCGGAGCTCTACAACGCTCCGATGGCCGAAACCCTAGAGCTCGGGTTCGGGGAGCACCATGACCTCCCAGCCGTAGGAAGCAGCTCCGCTGAGTGCGGTGTAGCCCCTGGTTCCGTTCCCGTCGTCGCCGTTGTCCCTGGCCCACTCCACCGTCGCCGCCATCCGCCACCCGAGCGCCCGCCATGGCCACGGGCCGAGCATGGCGTACGGGCGGGTGACGCGCTGGAGGTCGCTCTGCCGCCACCTTCACCTCCCACGGGTGCGGTGTGGCCCCGCGAGCCGGCCACCGTTGTCGGCTTCAGCCCCCAGCCCGCCAGTCGCCGGCGCCGTCGACCACCGGCGCGCTGCGGCGTCTCTGCATGCAGGCGTCGAGACAGAGCGGGAGGGAGAAGGAAAAAAAAAGAAAGGAGAAGAGAGAGACCGACGGGTGGGTCCCGGCCCCACCCGTCAGGTTAAGTGGAGGCGCAGTTCCGTGGATACGTTTCCCCGGAAGCGAAGACGTATTCCCGGAGGATTTCGCGACCGGCCCAGCCCAGCTCGGTTTCAGCCCAATCTGTTTTTTTTCTTCCAGTGAGCAGCGGATAGCTATCGCTCGCTCGCTCGTTTCTCTCAAACCGTAACTCTGATCGAGGTGATTCAAATTTGTAAATTCATGTTTTGAGCAGATCTGTCCAGTAGTATAGGTTTTACATTTTTGTGAAATAGTGGTATACTCAGCACCCTTGTATGCCTGCCTAGGGTTTTCCGGAGTACCGGCAGACCGAGACCCTGACCCGTGACGTGTCCGTGACCCTCCAAGCCAAACGGTGTCAATCTTTGGAGGCAAGCTAACCCCTTGCTTTGAGCCCTCCTGCAATGCTTGTTTGTTTGATTGCTTAATACCATGTCAGGTGTTATGTCTGTCTTCTGTTATATTGTTATGTCTGTCTGCTATTATCATTGCATGTCTGTATGTTGTCCATATTTTATATGAGCCTTGTATTGTTGTATGTTTATCATGTTGCATTTTAAGTTATTGTATTACCATATAACTGCTCATCTGTGCATCACTCACATTCCTGAGACAATGGCTGGGTCTCCCGCCTCAGTCAAAGGACTGGGGGAATTATTACAACTGTGCGTCTCGCGCTTGCGGGGCTTTGTTTGCTTCTTTCTTCTTCGCCGAGGTGAGGAGCGGACGAATGTCGTCTTATGATCCTCGGAGTTGGGGGCATTTGCCAAAAGCGTCATTTGCCTTGTCCCTCCGTCAAATATGGTTGGCATAGACCACCCGGACTGCGACGCTTGGGAGCTGACTTTCCATTTGGTTCTTATTGCCGAGATTGCTGACACCACGTCGGGGTAACCCTCGAGTGGAATGGATGCTCTCTCATTTTTATGAGTGCTTTTCGGTTCATTCTTTTACGGTGACACCGGCCGGGTCTCCCGCCACCGTCATCCGTTTGAAACATTATGCTATTATTCTGTGAACACTAACCCCCGAGTGACACCGGCCGGGTCTCCCGCCACAGTCACCCGGGTATTATTATTATCGTTATGTTGTTATCTATGCATGCAAGTATTATGTTGCTAATGCCTTGTTGTTCTTGATATGTGATATTGATGTCGTGATTATTTTGCTGGACTAATCCTCTGTTTTTGGGACTTGTTGTGATGAAATTGATTAAATGAAACACCCCTCCAAACTTCGATAGGGTCAGTCCATAGTGCCACTAATCTGAACATCGAAAGCACTACCACTGTCGCTCACATGGGCGGGCCTTGACCTACGTAATCTTTTGAGCCTCCTTTGATGCCACCCTTTTGGCAAGTCTAGTCGGTTACCATAGTTGGTCGGGGCTAGTCTTGCGAAGGTTCCGGAGCTAGGCGTCGCTCATGGGTTGGGGACGTGCCGGATTCACTTCTGCATAAGGCATATAGTTATGTCGGTGGCTATATAGGGAGTGTCTTGATGGCGTGAACGGTCGAGTGAGTGTATCAGACCGTCTTAAGGACGTGATCCTAAAGTACCGGTTGTTAATGATCCACTTGGATGAGTGAAGTATTGCAACCTCTCGAGAGTGTAAATCTGGATGTCTAGCCTCGTTCCAAGGTTATGGAACAACAGTTCAGTGTCGGTCACACTATTGTCTTTGTCGAGTCAGGAGGTTAAACATAAGTTTGTTTGAAAGAAAGATGAACAACCTGATTTCACTAAATGAACAATAAGTTGATGCAGGGAATGTTACTTGAGATGTGATTGTGAACCAGTTTAGGGATGGCGGTGTGATGCGTTGGGAAGCCTATAGTTAGGCCAGAGCCCACATCAACCGTGCATGCCCAGAGTGAAATGATGAGGCCAGTGGGCCTAGCAGTGATCACAGGTGATGTTGTGTATTATTTGGTACCCACTGGTACACCCGTTTTCTCGTCACAGGTAAGCCCTTTGTATGATTGCTGGTACACGATCCAACCCCACCTGGCTTGGACTCTGTACTGGTGATACCCCCGTTGCTTGCTTATGACATGTTTGGTTGTCAATGCCATGCTACTTTTATGTCATGTATCTAGTATACACCTTGCCATGTTGTAGGATTTTACTTCCGTATATATCTTGTTGCATGATTGTTGGATTGTTTGTGGTGAGGGGCGATACTTGCTGAGTGCATAATAATGTACTCACGGGCCTTGTGATTGTGGCCAGATTTTGGCGAGGACTCAACCTCCACCTTAGCAAGGACAAGGAGCAGAAGCGTGCTAGGATCAGTAGCCCAGCCAGAACCTGTGGAGTGGAGCCGCTCCAAGCCGTAGCCTCTCATATGTCTTCCGCTGCCAGTTAAAACTCTGTGTCGTGCCATGCTGGGATTGATATTTTGTCATTCCTTGATGGCCTTGTAAACCATTTGTAGCACTGATGTGCCTGATTGTGTAATGATTTCCATTATGTTACACTGTTGTGACGTGCGGCCAGTTATCTTGGGATGGCGCACGGGACGACTGCCTCTCTGGTGATATGTGCCAGGGAGGGGTGTCACAGACATGGTATCAGAGCACCAGGCTGGCTGTAGACTACCCTAGCATGGAAAGCTCAACCGTACTTTTGCCGACAAGGAGCCCGATGGATTTGACCCATCTCCGCCTAACCGGCATGGCTATTGTTGGTCAACAGTATGGTGCAGTAGGACTTGTCCCAATCCCCGAGTGAGGCTCGCCAGTTTCTTCCATGAGAAGAAATTGACACTAACCCTTAGAAATGAGACCCAGTCCTAGCTTCCAGACATCCCCACCTTCGCCTTCTACCCTTGGCAACCCAACTCTATTGAAGCAGGATTCCGCTAAGGTATCCCGCGTTCTTACCTCACCCATAGCCCTGAAGCTTGCACTAGTTTAGATGGCACCCACCTTCTATATGGAGACCACTGCCGACCATTGCCCCGGCTTCCCCCTTCTTCTTTGGGAGGTCGTCCGTGATGCTCTTGGTGCATCGACCCGTCCTCAGTATGTGGTGTTCAGAAGCGAAGACTCACCTGCCGGGCATGAGTTTCAGGCTGTTGTGAGTATCAAGCCGCATCCCGACCGCAAGAAGAAACCCTATGAGTTTAGTGGCAGGTTAATGCCTACACTTGAGCTAGCTTTCCAGATAACCGCCTTTGAAAGCCTTGCCCGTCTCAGATGGATGGAGCCGGCATTTGTGCGGTGTAGAGCCTACTTCTTTCTCCCAGCTATGCCTCGGTCTGGTCCTCGGATAATCTGGGCCAACACCGAAAATGAAGTCGATTCAGCTATAGTGCACTTGGTCTCCTACCTCGCTGCAATGGAAAGCCTGAACCATTCACTCATGGCCGAGCTCCGAGTCGCCAGGCAAAGTCTTGGCCCTGCACTCCTGCAGCATGCTTCCATGAGGAATCCAATCTCAGCCACACAGGACCAAGCTCAAACCCAGCAAGGAAAACCCCAGATTCCAGACCCTGGTCCATCCCACAAAGGCTCCGTGCCAGATCGACTTCAGTGGGCACTACAGGTACCTGAACAGATGGCACCCATGTTGGTCTCTGTTCTTGAGGAAGCCATGGCCCGAGTTCGGCAGCAACCCCAAGAACCAGGTGTTGTCCTTGAAGGCAGGCCGTGATTCCCCACCCCCGGAAGATGCAGATGTGGACACCACTCTTCGTCTTGGCACCGCTCCACCGACCCCCAGAGGCCGTCAAGCGGAATAGAGCCCCTGTTTGTTTAGTCTGAGTGACGCTCGTATGTTGGTAGGTGAGAAGCCGTGAGCTTGTTTGTTTTGTTGTTTGTTTCCCTTGTGTTGGTTGTAATGCAAGTTTGTTGTCTGTTTCTTGGTTGATGTCGAATCAGCCGAAATAAAACTTGGTGTTCTTATCCCCTGGTTGACCACTTGGTTGACACATGATGGAACGTCATGCCTTTCTTTTAGTTAAAGGTTTTGAAGAAACGACAGATCACTTAAAACAGGGACAGTATATGTGAACCCAGACGCATATACCCACCTGTGAGAATGCAAACTTTGAATGGGATTATTTTGTAGTATGCAAATTATTTTGTGTGTGTTGCACAAGTTTAACTATTAAGTGGAAGTATTTGATGAGACACTGTAACCACGGTGTCCCGCTCACTTAATGTTGGCTCGCGCATAGGTTTGAAAAACTCCTACATGTAGTACCCCAAGGTTCCTCACCCAATATGAACCTTGTCTGGACGCATGTTAGAGAAAGGGGCCCGAGCCCTCCACGAGCAACTCCCTCCCAAGCCTTAAAATGCTTGTTGAGTGTTCCTTCTCGCTGGAACACAGAAGGATTTTTGTAGAGTGTTTTCTATCTATGTTTGCTTGTGCTTGCCTATACGGTATGGTTGAAATGATTATGCCATACTGCTGCAGCCGTTTTGTTTTGGGCCATAAAATGCAGAAATGTTTTATAAAATGATGTTTTGCTACAAGTAGAAATTCTCCTACCCATGCTTGTATCCCTGCCATTTAATCTTGCTGCAAGACACGAACTGTACACGGATGGACAATTTCCGAAATTGATGATGCAAGTTCTACTCCAACTGGGACACCGCGACTACTTCAACGTGAAGAGGTACCCCGAGACGTGTTATTTTCCTCGTATCCCGGAGTTCTATAGGGAAAATTTCTTTGCAAAAACAAACTTTGGGAATGGCTCTATCCCACAAAATTTTGGTGTTTGTGATCCCACCCTTGTGGCGCGAACATCGTTGTTTGAAAACAAACCTTGTTTTTTTTCCAAACCGGTATATACATGAAAGGGGCACCTGCCATGTATGTATAGCTTTGGAAAAATAAAACCTTTTGTTGTACGCACATGAAAGGGGCACCTGTTGTGTGTGTATAACTTGTCAAAAATAAAACCTTAGGAGAAGGTTATGATTAGCATATCCCTGCCTTTTGTTTATAAAGGTTTTTGAGTTCTTACTCACCCCAGTTGATCTTGTTAGATTATTTGATAATTTGGTTGTAGATCTTGTTTGATCTTCCCCTGTTTGTGCAAAACCTTAGATTTTAAATTCATAAGCATGTGAGTAGATCCTATGTTGATTGATTGAATGAACCCCTGCCATGCCAGCTGTTAAATGCCGTGAGTATGATAGAAGTAGCAAGCTTTGAAAAATATAGGTTTTGTGAAAAGTCTTGTTGACCTCTTTGGTTGACCAAAATTCTATTATTTTAGAAAATGTTTTCCATTGGGGTATAAATGGATTGTTCAAGAATTATCTTGCATAACTCCCCGAATCTCGGGACGAGATTCTTTTTAAGGGGGGAAGGTCTGTAACACCCCAAAAATTCGTCCCTAATTTTAGTGGTGTTTCCTCACACCTGAAAAACTTTTTCCTTCTATTTCAAAATTTGTGCTTGCTCCCTCGGTGCTTGATGATGCCGTTTGGATTTCCATGCTTAAATAATTCCAAAGGTTCAGCTGAACCACTTTGCCACTACCAAAACATTCGGCCGATAACCTTCCCTTTGAACCCGAAGACGAAATCCCGAGTTCACCGAACCCTAGTATTCCACCACCGATTCCACCAAATGATCAAAGGTGAAGTCTCCCTTCGCCAAACCTCTTTGAGTTTCTCCAAGAGCCATGATGGAACCAACTCAAGAGCATGCTCAAACCAGCCACTTCACCATCGACACCCACCTCACTTTGGCCATGTTTTCCTTAGCCATTTGGGGGACATATCACACCTACCACCGGTTATTTTTGACCAACACTGAGATACATCAATTAAGCACTCCACCACTTGTTAATGCAAAGAGATTGCAAGAACCACCTCACCTACTCCCCTGGTTACTCAAATGACCACTCGCCCATCCGTTTGACCCCCAGAACCTCTTGTCAACCGCAACGCGAAATTGATCGTGTTGTAGGACGTTTTGAACACCTATGCCAAAATCCCACCCATATGCCTCCACAAATTGCCCCACTCCATAAAACATCCTTATACACCTAAACACAACCGTTGGCAAAGGTTTTGGATTTATTTAATTTTACAAGTTTCTTGCGGGCATTTCGTCGAACACCTTTGAAGCTGGTTTTAAAATTTGTTAAACTAACCTAATTGCCTAAACCCTAGTCGGTGCCTAACCTCTCTTCCATAGTGCACCTCGTGCTGCACTGCTCGTCCCTCAGCCATCCCTATCCACTCCTCCCCGAGCTCATCCATTCGGGACTAGGGTTGGGTCACCGACGCCCGTGACCGTGGTTAGATCAACCACGGGTCACCACCCCCTCTCCTCTTCCCCGGCTATAAAAGCCACCTCCGAGCCCCATTTCTGGACACACCGCTCCCAGAGCTCACCCTCTCCCCCCCAGGTCTCTTTGTCTCGAGCTGATCGAGGAAAACATGCTCACCGAAGCTCTGCAATGCTCCGATGGCCGAAACCCTAGAGCTCGGGTTCAGGGAGCACCACGATCTCCCAGCCGTAGGAAGCAGCTCCGCTGAGTGCGGTGTAGCCCCCTGGTTCCGTTCCCGTCATCGCCGCTGTACCTGGCCCACTCCACCGTCGCCGCCATCCGCCACCCGAGCGCCCGCCATGGCCACGGGCCGAGCATGGCGTACGGGAGGGTGACGCGCTAGAGGTCGCTCTGCCGCCACCTTCACCTCCCACGGGTGCGGTGTGGCCCCGCGAGCCAGCCGCCGTCGTCGGCTTCAGCCCCCAGCCCGCCAGTCACCGGTGCCGTCGACCACCGGCGCGCTGCGGCGTCTCTGCATGCAGGCGTCGAGACAGAGCGGGAGGGAGAAGGAAAAAAAAAGAAAGGAGAAGAGAGAGACCGACGGGTGGGTCCCGGCCCCACCCGTCAGGTTAAGTGGAGGCGCAGTTCCGTGGATACGTTTCCCCGGAAGCGAAGACGTATTCCCGGAGGATTTCGTGACCGGCCCAGCCCAGCTCGGTTTCAGCCCAATCTGTTTTTTCTTTCTTCCAGTGAGCAGCGGATAGCTATCGCTCGCTCGCTCGTTTCTCTCAAACCGTAACTCCAATCGAGGTGATTCAAATTTGTAAATTCATGTTTTGAGCAGATCTGTCCAGTAGTATAGGTTTTACATTTTTGTGAAACAGTGGTATACTCAGCACCCTTGTATGCCTGCCTAGGGTTTTCCGGAGTACCGGCAGACCGAGACCCTGACCCGTGACGTGTCCGTGACCCTCCAAGCCAAACGGTGTCGATCTTTGGAGGCAAGCTAACCCCTTGCTTTGAGCCCTCCTGTAATGCTTGTTTGTTTGATTGCTTAATACCATGCCGGGTGTTATGTCTGTCTTCTGTTATATTGTTATGTCTGTCTGCTATTATCATTGCATGTCTGTATGTTGTCCATATTTTATATGAGCCTTGTATTGTTGTATGTTTATCATGTTGCATTTTAAGTTATTGTATTACCATATAACTGCTCATATGTGCATCACTCACATTCCCGAGACAATGGCCGGGTCTCCCGCCTCAGTCAAAGGAATGGGGGGAATTATTACAACTGTGTGTCTCGCGCTTGCGGGGCTTTGTTTGCTTCTTTCTTCTTCGCCGAGGTGAGGAGCGGACGAATGTCGTCTTATGATCCTCGGAGTTGGGGGCATTTGCCAAAAGCGTTATTTGCCTTGTCCCTCCGTCAAATATGGTTGGCATAGACCACCCGGACTGCGACGCTTGGGAGCTGACTTTCCATTTGGTTCTTATTGCCGAGATTGCTGACACCACGTCGGGGTAACCCTCGAGTGGAATGGATGCTCTCTCATTTTTATGAGTGCTTTTCGGTTCATTCTTTTACGGTGACACCGGCCGGGTCTCCCGCCACCGTCATCCGTTTGAAACATTATGCTATTATTCTGTGAACACTAACCCCCGAGTGACACCGGCCGGGTCTCCCGCCACAGTCACCCAGGTATTATTATTATCGTTATGTTGTTATCTATGCATGCAAGTATTATGTTGCTAATGCCTTGTTGTTCTTGATATGTGATATTGATGTCGTGATTATTTTGCTGGACTAATCCTCTGTTTTGGGACTTGTTGTGATGAAATTGATTAAATGAAACACCCCTCCAAACTTTGATAGGGTCAGTCCATAGTGCCACTAATCTGAACATCGAAAGCACTACCACTGTCGCTCACATGGGCGGGCCTTGACCTACGTAATCCTGTTGAGCCTCCTTTGATGCCACCCTTTTGGCAAGTCTAGTCGGTTACCATAGTTGGTCGGGGCTAGTCTTGCGAAGGTTTCGGAGCTAGGCGTCGCTCATGGGTTGGGGACGTGCCGGATTCACTTCTGCGTAAGGCATATAGTTATGTCGGTGGCTATATAGGGAGTGTCTTGATGGCGTGAACGGTCGAGTGAGTGTATCAGACCGTCTTAAGGACGTGATCCTAAAGTACCGGTTGTTAATGATCCACTTGGATGAGTGAAGTATTGCAACCTCTCGAGAGTGTAAATCTGGATGTCTAGCCTCGTTCCAAGGTTATGGAACAACAGTTCAGTGTCGGTCACACTATTGTCTTTGTCGAGTCAGGAGGTTAAACATAAGTTCTGTTTGAAAGAAAGATGAACAACCTGATTTCACTAAATGAACAATAAGTTGATGCAGGGAATGTTACTTGAGATGTGATTGTGAACCCAGTTTAGGGATGGCGGTGTGATGCGTTGGGAAGCCTATAGTTAGGCCAGAGCCCACATCAACCGTGCATGCCCAGAGTGAAATGATGAGGCCAGTGGGCCTAGCAGTGATCACAGTTGATGTTGTGTATTATTTGGTACCCAACTGGGTACACCCGTTTTCTCGTCATAGGTAAGCCCTTTGTATGATTGCTGGTACACGATCCAACCCCACCTGGCTTGGACTCTGTACTGGTGACACCCCGTTGCTTGCTTATGACATGTTTGGTTGTCAATGCCATGCTACTTTTATGTCATGTATCTAGTATACACCTTGCCATGTTGTAGGATTTTACTTCCGGTATATATCTTGTTGCATGATTGTTGGATTGTTTGTGGTGAGGGGCGATACTTGCTGAGTGCATAATAATGTACTCACGGGCCTTGTGATTGTGGCCAGATTTTGGTGAGGACTCAACCTCCACCTTAGCAAGGACAAGGAGCAGAAGCGTGCTAGGATCAGTAGCCCAGCCAGATACCTGTGGAGTGGAGCCGCTCCAAGCCGTAGCCTCTCATATGTCTTCCGCTACCAGTTAAAACTCTGTGTCGTGCCATGCTGGGATTGATATTTTGTCATTCCTTGATGGCCTTGTAAACCATTTGTAGCACTGATGTGCCTGATTGTGTAATGATTTCCATTATGTTACACTGTTGTGACGTGCGGCCAGTTATCTTGGGATGGCGCACGGGACGACTGCCTCTCTGCTGATATGTGCCAGGGAGGGGTGTCACATCAAGCCAGAGTAAACAAGCGCCACAACGTCATAAAGGAGTCACACACGGTGCACACACTGTAACCTTTAGAGTACCGGAGTTCATATTAAAGTAACCTATAGAGTGCATAATAGATAAAGAGTAACATCTACTTATTCAACTAGATTACAAAGCTCATGATCACATAAAGATCACACCATGGGAGAGAGTGATGAACCACATAGCTACCGGTAGAGCCCTCAGCTTCGGGGGAGAACTACTCCCTCCTCATCATGGGAGTCAGCAGCGGCGATGAAGATGGTGGTGGTGTCGATGGAGATGACTCCGGGGGCAATTCCCCGTCCCGGCAGCGTGCCGGAACAGAGACTTCTGTCCCCCGAAACTTGTCGTCGATGGCGGCGGCGCTGCGGAACTCTTCTGGAAATATGACTTCGTCCTTTAGGGTTTTCGGATCTGAGGCAATATATAGGCGAAGGGGCGGCGTCGGTGGAGTCCCGAGGGGCCCACCTCACCTGGTGGCGCGGTCCCACCCTTGGTTGTGCCACCATGTGGTTTGGCCACCTCGGCGCCATCCTTCGTCTCTCCTTCGGACTCCGTGACGGTGCTGGAAAAATAGGGACTTGGCTTTTTGTTTCGTGCAATTCCGAGAATATTCGCAGAAGTAATTTTCTAGAAACAAAAACAGCAGAAAACAGGAACTGGCACTTCGGCATCTTGTTAATAGGTTAGTCCCGGAAAATGCATAAAAATGATATAAAGTGTATATAAAACATGTAGCAATTGGTATAATATAAGCATGGAACATCAGAAATTATAGATACGTTGGAGACGTATCAGCCTCCAGTAATCTGGGCGAGTGACAGCAATGTCTAAGGTTGTGGATGTGTTGTTGCTACTAGGAATAACATAACAATGCTATGTCTACGGTCATATGTATTTGTTTACATTACGCACAATACTTAATGCGATTATCCGTTGCTTGCAACTTAATACCAATGGGGGACACGGATGTTAACCTGACGGTGGATTATTAGTTATAGATGCGGTTGAATAACGGTCTATGTATCTTGTCGTAATGCCCAATTAAATATCATGGTAGTCATCTTGTCATTTATATGCATTGTCATGCGCTCACTATTTTATCAATTGCCCAGCTGTAATTTGTTTACCCAACATGTTATTTATCTTTATGGAGAGACACCACTAGTGAACTGTGGACCCCGGTCCATTCATTTACACTGATAAAATCACCAACTGCAAACAATTGTTCTCTTTTACTTCCTGCAATTAAATACTATTTTCCACACCATACGTTTAATCCTTTGTTACAGCAAGCCGGGAAGATTGACAACCTTCCTGTTTCGTTGGGGCAAAATAGTTTGATTGTGTTGTGTGCAGGTTCCACGTTGGTGATCGAGCAACGGCGCCACCAACAACCTTCTGAAGTGCTCCTACTCCTCCTGGATCTGACAACCCTGGTTTCTTACTGAGGGAAAACTTGTTGCTGCACTGCTTCATACCTTCCTCTCGGGGTCTCCCAACGAACGTGTGTTTCACGTCATCAAGCTATTTTTCTGGCGCCGTTGCCGGAGAGATAGAAGACTTCAGCAAGGGGAGTCTCACGCTTCCAATCTCTTTACTTTGTTTTTTTTTGTCTTGCTTAGTTTACTTTTATTTTATCGTGTTTGTTTTTAATTATCAAAAATACAAAAAAATTAGTTACTTGCATCTAGCTTATTTTCGAATTGTTATTTTCTGTCCTGTTTTAATTTGCTAAAATGAGTACTCCTGAGTTGTGCGATTTCACTAGCACAAACAACAATGATTTCATATGCACACCTATTGCTCCACCTGCTTCTAAAGCAGAATTTTATGAAATTAAACCTGCACTATTAAATCTTATTATGAAAGAGCAATTTTCTGGTGTTAGTACTAATGATGTTGCTGCTCACCTTAATAACTTTGTTGAACTTTGTGAAATGCAAAAGCATAAGGAAGTAGACGGTGATATTATTAAATTGAATTTTTTTCCTTTCTCCTTGAGAGGACGTGCTAAAGAATGGTTGCTATCTTTGCCTAGATATAGTATTGATTCATGGACTAAATGCAAAGATGCTTTCATTGGAAAATACTATCCTCCTGCTAAGATTATATCTTTGAGAAGTAGTATAATGAATTTTAAACAATTTGATAATTAACATGTTGCTCAAGCATGGGAGAGAATGAAATCATTTGTTAAGAATTGTCCCACTCATGGACTGACTACTTGGATGTTCATCCAAACCTTCTATGCAGGATTAAATTTTTCTTCAAGAAATTTATTGGATTCGACCTCTAGAGGTACCTTCATGTCCATCACTTTGGGTGCTACAACAAAGCTTCTAGATGATATGATGATAAATTATTCTGAGTGGCATACCGAGAGAGCTCTAACAGGTAAAAAGGTAAATTCTGTTAAAGAGACCTCTTCCTTGAGTGCTAAAATTGATACTATTATGTCTATGCTTGCAAATGGTCAAGTGCATGTTGATCGAAATAATGTTCCTTTAGCCTCTTTGGTTGCTCAAGAAGAGCATGTTGATGTGAACTTCATTAAAAACAATAACTTCAACAATAATGATTATAACAATAATTTTGGTAATAGTAATTATAAGCCATATCCTTCTAATGGTGGCAATGATTATGGTAATTCCTATGGTAGTTACTACAACAATAATAAAAGTGTACCCTCAGATCTTGAAGTTACGCTTAACGATTTTATTAGTACACAAACTGCTTTCAATAAAACTGTTGATGAAAAACTAGGGAAAATTGATGTTCTTGCCTCTAAGGTTGATAGCTTGCTCTTGATGTTTAATTTTTGAAAATAAAGAACATGCCTCATGATGTTAAAGAGAGCAAAACTCTCAACGCTATACAAATTAAAATTGATAATAATGTGAAGATGCTAGCCGAATTACATGCTAAGTGGGAAAGAGAGGATGAAATTGCTAGAAAGAATAGTATTGCTAGAGTTTGTACTATTTCTACTACTGAAAATGCTTTAACCTCAAGTGATAGCAAACCTCCTACTAGTAATGGTAAGATAATTGGTGTGGGCAATGTTTATACTTCTATTGCAAAACGTTTTAAATTGCCTGATAACTCAGAAACAGTTCTTGATAAAAATGCTGAAATTTTTTAGTAATGAGGAAGATAATAGTTCCATTACCTTTGATGATAATGATTTTGGTTTTGATGGTTGTAATCTTTCTGAAGTAATTATGTTCTTGCAAAACCTAGCTAGGAGTCCTAAAGCAAGTGAAATAAACATGGCTTTTACTAAACATATTACTAATGTAGAGCGGATTTTTGGTCACCCGTTGGCTATACCACCCCGTTGGCTACCGTTTGATCAAGCTTCGGAGATTCGGTATGGTTCGTCAGGCATATGTGCATGCAGTGTCAATCTACCGGGAAACACGTAAGAGCAATACTTAGCTGCTAATTATCCGTTGTTACACAACCCATTGCGTCAGTGTGGCCAGTGCGGCGCATCACGTGTCGTCAGACACGCCTGACTTTTCCTGCTGTTCCACGATGTTGACGAGCTGTGCATGCAACACGAGTACTCGACCAACTCGGTGCCACCGAGATGCATGGTTTTAAATGCAAGAAGGACAAAATCTATTTACTGATTAGATTAGTGATGTTCGACAAGATGCTCCAGTGAAAATAGTGCCATCGTCTTGATGAATAAAATGCGAGGGATCCAGTTAGCTAAATGATTCGTATCTGTGAGTTGCGTGGTCCTTCTCTACCACGGTGTTTCAGTTTTCTTAAAAGTCGATTTGAACAAGTAAATGAATGAGTTACTTTTGAACAGGTCCCCAAAAAAATGAAATATATGACCGTGACACACACCCATGCTTTTTTTATAGAACGTCTTTGTAACTTGTGGTAGTGACACAATGTTTCACGATTCCAAGTAACGTGTTCAATCACTGTAGGATTTGCATTATTGTATCTTTCATATTTTTTGTGAACAAGCTACCATGCATGCATGTCAGACTGTGGTCTTTGACCAAGTTCACTATTAAGTCATTCACGGTACAGCTCCTTCCGGGTAGAGTACAGCCCTCTGACTTTATGTCAGCAGCAGGAATCAGTAAACAGAGACACAACCTGGTGCTTAGACCAATCCAAGGGACATATCACACAATCTCCATATGTATTCAATGAAGGATTAGCTCAGCCCAGATTGATGGAGAGGAAGAAGATTAAACCACAAAGAAAGAAACGCAATTTGGAGAAACCCCAGCAAATGGATACAGAAACAAATGTACTCAATTCAGAAGGACATCTTCAAATAAAGCAGCTATATCCTAATATGGCGAATCAGCCCATAATGGAGATAAATAAAACTTTCCAGCCTACAGATCAGAACATTATTAACCTGAGTATCAACAGCCAATTAAGCAATTTGGAAAGGTGGGAGGAAAATATTGAAAACAAAGAAAAGGCAGAGGCGCCAACCTTTAAGGCGCCACGGGCGCAATGAGTCTTATAAGCTGGAACTGTCAAGGTGTTGGCAAGAGCCTTGACAGTAACAAAATGACATATCTTGCCCGTTTGATGCAATCTACTAATGCTAAGGTGACTTTCATCTCTGAAACTAAAACGTCAAAATTTAATAGTGTGAAGTTATCAAATCACTTTAATGTGGACCACAGCTATGTTGTCCCAGCAGAAGGACGCTCTGGAGGACTCTGGCTTCTATGGGACAATGATATAGACTTGCAGATTACCAAGGCCTCCTCCAATTTAATTCTAGCTTCTCTTGTTAATATCTCTACTAAAGAGGCTCTTTGTTTAATATGTATGTATGGAGACCCTAGTCATTCAAGAACAATAGATATTTGGGAACAAGTCTCCACTTTTGTTAATGATAATAGTGGGAAACCTATGCTTTGTATGGGGGATTTAAATGAACTTATGTATCCCCATGATAAAAGTAATGCTATTTATATCAATCAATCAATCAAGAATGCACTTATTTCGTTCTCTAGTTAAAAATTGTGGACTTTTTGATCTGGGATACAATGGGCCGGCCTATACTTGGTACAACAAAAGGTACACATCTAAACCCTTATATGAGAGGCTGGACAGATTTTTAGCCAATGTGGAGTGGAGTAATTTATATCCAAATGCAAATGTATACAATCTCCCTATTTTGCAAGGTGACCATGCTCCTGTGATGGTTGTTTTACATTCTAAGTTCAAGAAGCCTACTTATCATTTTAAATTTGAGAACTGGTGGTTACTTGAGGAAGATTTTCAGGAAACAGCGATGAAAGCATGGAAGGAATCTCAAAGTCAGACCTTCACTTCAAGAACTAAGCATCTAGTGGGAGCCTTAAGAAATTGGAGAAAAAAGAAAAAGCCTCTGCAACAACAGCTAAATGACATAGAAGAGAAGATTAAGGAAATACAGGAAAAGCCATTTCAAGTCCAGAATCATAATGAAGAAGAGAAACTAATAGTAGCCTATGACCAGGCAATGACAAGACTCACAGAATTTTACAAGCAGAGAGCAAAGAAACATTGGGCGATACAAGGAGACAAAAATACAAAATTCTTCCATATGTCGGTCATGAAAAGAAGAAGAAGAAATAGAATTGTCTCCATCAGCAACTCGCAAGGTCAAATTACTCTAGATCCTGAAGATATTGCCCACTGTTTTGTTAATTATTTTAAGAACATGTTTGCTACCTCTATAAATACCTCTTCAGAGCAAAATCTTTATATTTCTCAAGCATGCACTATACAAGATGAATTCACTAATTATGTTCCGGATAAAGAAGAGGTTTGGAGCATATTGAAGAGTATGAGAAATGATGCTTCTCCTGGTCCAGATGGATTAAATGCAGCCTTCTACAAAGCAGCGTGGAAATGGATTGGAGAAGATATAACTAAACTGGTACAAACTTTCTATCATAATGGTTATCTTCCTCAGCAATTAAATGATACAAGTATTGCTTTAATTCCGAAGAAACTTCATTGCTCTCAACCCCAAGACTTTAGGCCAATCAGCCTTTGCAATGTTATTTACAAAATTATAGCCAAGTCTTTAGCTAATAGAATCAAGCCTCATCTTCCTAACAAAATCATAGATGCTCAGCAAGCTTTCATTGAGGGAAGAAGAATATCTAATAATGTTATAGTGGCTCAGGAAATCACTCACTCTTTTAGCTTATTCTCTTGGAAGCACAAGGCCTTCATGATTAAGATTGACTTGGCAAAAGCATTTGATAGACTAGAATGGTGTTTCATAATTAAGGCTTTACAAAAGCAGGGGTTCAGTGGCCATTTCATTAACCTTGTAAAAGGCTGCATATCTAATTCAAATTTCTCAGTTATTCTTAATGGCAATCATCATGGCAGAATTAAAAGTCAAAGAGGGATAAGATAGGGTTGTCCCTTGTCTCCTTACCTATTCGTCATTGCCATTAATGAACTTGCTATACAGCTCCAAGAAGAACTTGAAAGGAAAAACATTCAAGGAGTAATGCTAGGCCCAAATTGTCCTCCTATATACTCTCTAATGTTTGCGGATGACCTTCTAGTCTGTGGACAAGCAAACCAAAAAGAAGCCAAGACCATTTGGAACACTTTAAGTAGCTTCTGCAAAAGATCAGGACAAATTCCAAATTGGTCTAAATCTTCTATTCTTTCAGCAAGCATGTTGAAGAGGATCAGAAAAAATTAATTAAACAAATCTTCAAGGTTGATGACATGAGCAGCCAGTCTATACATCTTGGGCATCCACTTATTCTTCCAGCAAAGAATAGATCCAAAGCTTATGACTTTATCCTTCAAAGTTTAAATCCAAACTCAGCTGCTACAAGGCTAACAAGTTATCTCATGCAGCCAGACTTGTTCTCATCAAATCGGTCCTTTCTTCTATCCCTATTTATTATATGTCTAATATCCTTCTTTCAAAGAAGCAGTTGTCAAAAATAAATGCAATTATTAGAAACTTTTGGTGGACTGGCATTCAACAAGATACCAAAACTAAGCCAATCTGTTTCAAGGCCTGGTCGGAGATCTGTAAATCTAAAAAGGAAGGAGGGCTAGGTATCAGAGATCTAGAAGCTGTTAATAAGGCTCTGATTCTCAATGCAGCTTGGAAAGTAGTATCTCTTCTAGACAGCAACACTTCAAAAATTCTAAAAGCTAAATATTTTCACAACACTTCCTTTTGGAGAGCAAATCCTAAAATCCCAAAATCTGCTTTTTGGACATCTATTCCCAAGATCAGAGACCATCTCACTGAAGCTATCACTTACCAATTTTTTAGAGGTAATACAAATATCTGGTCTGATCCCTGGTGCCCGTTCTGGAAAGAAATACACAATCATCTCACTATTCAAAATTCCAACTTTGAGTATCCCAATACGGTTTCTGATCTGTGGATTCCTAATACAAAAAGCTGGAATATTCCCTTACTCACTGATCTCTTTGGTGCCCAAAACGCAAAGCAAGTGGCTAATATTCCTATTGGTAGGGATAATGGAGATGATATGCTGATCTGGAAATACACTCCATCAGGAACTTGTACCTCCAAAAGTGCATATCAATTATTCAACCCATCTTTTTACGGTCTCAATGCTGGATCCAATCAATCTATCACACCACAGCTAAGAACCATCATTCAGGAAATTTGGAAATGTGATAACATTCCTCCAAGAGTTCAAGTATTTGGTTGGAGGCTACTGAGAGGGGCTTTAGCAACTGGTATGAGAACTTCTATGAGATCTAAAAAAATTAGTCCAAGTTGCATCAGATGTGGAAAAAATGAAGATGATTTCCATCTCTTTTTTGACTGCAAGTTTTCTCAAGCAGTTTGGTTTGCCTCACCTCTTGGACTAGAGCAGAAGGCTTACATCAACTTCAAAATACCAATCTTCATGAAGTTATTCACTATATACTTTCTTTTTCTAAAGACAAGAATATTCTTCAAACTGTTTTGTGTATACTCTGGTGCATTTGGAAGGCTCGCAATGATCTACTCTTTAATAGAAGTAAATGCAATCCTCTACAAGTGTTATATAAGGCTAAAGCTATTCAGGAGGAAAAAGAAATAATCTCCAATGGAATACTTCAAAATCTAAGGAGTGAAGATAATAGGAAAACAAAGGTAAATCAATTGGAGCAAGTCAGGAAAACAAATGAAGAAGGTCCGAAGATATTTACTGATGCAGCCTGGAAAAGCAAAGCCTTCCCTTCAAATGTTAACTCTTTTCTAAATGAAAAAGCTGGATTAGGCATCCACTTTGACTGGGAGAAAGGAGAACATAAAGCAATCTATATTCAGGCGGCCTCCTTTGCAAATTCAGCATTGCAAGCAGAAGCCCAGGCTCTAGAATTAGCAGCTCAAATTGGGAAATCTCTACAGATTCATAAGCCAATTTTTCTAACTGACAATTTAATTTTAGCTCAAGCTCTTCAGAGAAAGGATCCAACAATTTTCCCTGGGCATTGGATTATAAGACCCAATCTTCAACAGTTTCTCCACCACACTCAAGCCAATCAAGCAAGCATCTTCAAAATCAAGAGGGACAACAATAAAATTGCTCATGATCAAGCTCATCTAGCTGTCAACCATCAGAATTCAGAATCTTGTACTTATACTGTACTAAGCATCCTTTGTCTCAGTGTCCTGTAATAGCTGCCATAGGCAATCTAAATGTGCATCCTAGCACATTACTCTCTGTAATTTGTTCATGATATTAATGGAAAATCTTTTAGTTGTCAAAAAAAAAGCTCCTTCCGGGTATGACGGCTGTGAGAGCAGGTGTATGTTGTCATCTTGGTCAGGTGATTTGCAGCTACTACCTTTAATTAGATCCGAGAGGTGCGTGGACAGCGTGAATCTAAATGCTCCATCGTACGTCTGTTAGTGCGGTGGTATAGCCAACCGGTGGCTCGGGCTTATTTTGCATTACTAATACTCTCATACAAGTTAGGGAAGAAAAATTGAAACGTGAAGTATCCATCTGATACGTCTCCAACGTATCCATAATTTCTGCTGTTCCATGCTTATATTATACCATTTGCTACATGTTTTATATACACTTCATATCACTTTTATGCATTTTCTGGGACTAACCTATTAACAAGATGCCACAGTGCCAGTTCCCTGTTTTCTGCTGTTTTTGGTTTCAGAAAGTTACTTCTGGAAATATTCTCGGAATTGCACGAAACAAAAGGCCAAGTCCCTATTTTTCCAACACGTACACGGAGTCCGAAGGAGAGACGAAGGAGAGCCACGAGGTGGCCAAACCACCTGGCGGCGCGGCAGTGGGCCCAGCCGCGCCAGCCTGGGTTTGGGCCCCTCGGGGGTCCGCCGACATCGCCCCTTCGCCTATTTATTCCCCGAGACGTGAAAACCCTAAAACACCGAGCCTTTCATCCAGAACATATTCGCTGCCGCCGCCGTCGTCAACCCTAACTCGGGGGGTTCTGAAGCTCTTCCCGGCACCCTGCCGGAGAGGGGAATCATCACCGGAGGGCTCTACATCGCCATGCCCGCCTCCGGAGTGATGCGTGAGTAGTTCATCCTTGGACTATGGGTCCATAGCAGTAGCTAGATGGTTGTCTTCTCCACTTGTGCCATCATGTTTAGATCTTGTGAGCTGCCTATCATGATCAAGATCATCTTATTGTAATGCTACATGTTGTGTTTGCTGGGATCTGACTTATATTGATACCTATGTGGAGCTGAATATTATATTATCATGTCTATGTCATTTGTGATCTTGCATGCTCTCCGTTACTTGTTGAAGCCTTGGCCAAGTGAATACTTGTACTCCAAGAGGGGGTATTTATGCATGATAGTTGGGTTCAACCTCTATTTAACCTGGGATAGTGACAGCAAGTTCTAAGGTTGTAGATGTGTTGTTGCCACTAGGGGTAAAACAGCAATGCTTTATTCAAGGATGAATGTATTGTTTACATTACGCACATTACTTAATGCAATTGTCTGTTGCTTGCAACTTAATACTGGAAGGGGTACGGATGTTAACCGGAAAGTGGACTATTTAGGCATAGATGCATGCTGGATAGCGGTCTATGTACTTTGTCGTAATGCCCAAATGAATCTCATAGTAGACACCACAGCTCACACATGCATGTTATATGCACTTATCAATTGTCAATTGCCCAGCTGTAATTTGTTTACCCAGCATGTTAGTTATCTTATTGGAGAGACACCACTAGTGAACTGTGGACCCCGGTCCATTCTTTTACATCTGAAATACAATCTACTGCAATCATTGTTCTCTACTGTTTTATGCAAACAAACATCATTTCCATTCGATACGTTTAACCCTTTGTTTTCAGCAAGCCGGTGAGATTGACAACCTCACTGTTAAGTTGGGGCAAAGTAATTTGATTGTGTTGTGCAGGTTCCACGTTGGCACCGGAATCCCTGGTGTTGCGCCGCACTACACTCCTTCACCAACACCTTCGAAGCAAACCTCGTTTTCCTACTGGTTCGATTAAACCTTGGTTTCATACTGAGGGAAAACTTGCTGCTGCACTCATCATACCTTCCTCTTGGGGTTCCCAACTGACGTGTGACGTACAAGCATTGTTTCTGCTGTTGCCGGGGAGATATTCCCTCGTCAACTAGCGCTAGCAACACGTTTTCTGGCGCCGTTGCCGGGGAAAACCGAATTGCTTCTGCAAGGGGAGTCTCTCACACCCAATCTCTTTACTTTGTTATTTGTCTTGCTTAGTTTATTTTTATTTAGTCTTGTTTGCTCTCTTTATCAAAAACACAAAAAAATTAGTTACTTGTTTAATTCGTTTGATTTTGTTTTTCAAAATGAGTACTCCTGAGAACACTAAGTTGTGTGACTTCACTAGCACAAACAACAATGATTTCATATGCACTCCTATTGCTCCACCTGCTTCTAAGCAGAATTTTATGAAATTAAACCTGCTCTATTAAATCTTGTTATGAAAGAGCAATTTTCTGGTGTTAGTACTGATGATGCTGCTGCCCATCTTAATAACTTTGTTGAACTTTGTGAAATGCAAAAGTATAAGGATATGGATGGGGATATTATAAAACTGAAACTTTTTCCTTTCTCCTTGAGAGGAAGAGCTAAAGAATGGTTGCTTTCTTTGCCTAGAAATAGTATTATTCTTGGACAAAATGCAAAGATGCTTTCATAGGGAAATATTATCCTCCTGCTAAGATTATATCCTTGAGAAGTAGCATTATGAATTTTAAACAACTTGATAATGAACATGTTGCTCAAGCTTGGGAAAGAATGAAATCTTTGGTGAAGAATTGTCCCACTCATGGACTGACTACTTGGATGATCATCCAAACCTTTTATGCAGGATTAAATTTTTCCTCAAGGAACTTATTGGATTCAGCCTCTGGAGGAACCTTTATGTCCATCACTTTAGGTGCAGCAACAAAGCTACTTGATGATATGATGATCAACTATTCCGAATGGCACACCGAAAGAGCTCCTCAAGGTAAGAAGGTAAATTCTGTTGAAGAAACCTCCTCTTTGAGTGATAAGATTGATGCTATTATGTCTATGCTTGTGAATGGTAGATCTCATGTTGATCCTAATAATGTTCCTTTAGCTTCATTGGTTGCTCAAGAAGAGCATGTTGATGTAAACTTCATTAAAAACAACAACTTCAACAACAATGCTTATAGGAATAATTTTGGTAGCAACAATATAAGCCTTATCCTTCAAATGGTTATGGCAATTCTTATGGTAATTCCTACAGCAACAATAGAAGTGTGTCCTCTGATCTTGAAGCTATGCTTAAAGAATTTATTAGCACACAAAAAGCTTTCAATAAAACTGTTGAGGAAAAGTTTGAAAAAATTGATGATCTTGCTCTAAAGTTGATAGTCTTGCTCATGATGTTGAAATTCTAAAACTGAAAGTTATGCCTAATGAAGTTAAAGATATAAGTCATTTGCTACAGCAAATGCCATCCAAGTTCGAATTGATAATAATATTAGGATGTTGGCTGAATTGCATGCTAGGTGGGAAAAAGAGGAAGAACTTGAAAAAGAGAATAGTATAGTTAGAGTTTGTACTATCACCACCACTAGTAATGCTAATGTTTTACATGCTAGTAAGCCTCCTACTATTGATGGTAATGTTATTGGTGTTGGTAATGTCTCTACTACTTCTGCAAAGCGTTTGAAATTGCCTAAAACTGCTGAAACTTTTTCTGATAAAAGTGCTGAAATTTTTCAAACTATTGGAGACAATGGTTCCACCACCATTGACAATAATGATTTTGATTTTGATGATTGTAACATCTCTGAAGTTATTATGTTCTTGCAAAAATTAGCTAGAAGTCCCAATGCTAGCACTATTAATTTGGCTTTTACAAAGCATATTACAAATGCTCTTTTGCAAGCTAGGGAGGAGAAGTTGAAACTTAAAGCTTCTATTCCTAGGAAATTAGAAGATGGTTGGGAACCCATCATTAAGGTAAAGGTGAATGATTTTGATTGCAATGCCTTGTGTGATCTTGGTGCAAGTATTTCGTTTTGCCCAAGAAGCTTTATGATATTCTTGATTTGCCACCTTTGGAACATTGTTATTTGGATGTTTTTCTCGCTGATAATGCTATGAAGAAACCTTTGGGGCGAGTTAATGATGTTTTTATTACAGTAAACAATAACCTTGTCCCCGTTGATTTTATTGTTATGGATATTGAATGCAATGCATCTTGTCCTATTGTTTTGGGAAGACCTTTTCTTCGAACTGTTGGTGCCATCATTGATATGAAAGAAGGTAATATAAGGTACCAATTTCCTCTCAAGAAAGGTATGGAACACTTCCCTAGGAAGAGAATGAAGTTACCTTTTGACTCTATTGTTAGAGCAAGTTATGATGTTGATGCTTCTTCTCTTGACAACACTTGATTTTCACTTTCTGCGCCTAGCTGAAAGGCGTTAAAGAAAAGCGCTTATGGGAGACAACCCATCGTTTTTATTTGCTGTTATTTTTGTTTTCTTTGAGTCAAGGAGTTTTGTTACTTCTGTAGCAACTCCTTTGTATCTTTATTTTATCGCAATGTTGTGCCAAGTAAAGTTCTATATTGAAAGTTGATGCAAGATTTGGATTTCTGCGCAGTGACAGATTTTTAGCTGTCACGGATTTGAGCTTATCTCCCTGTAGAAAATTCAAAAAATTCTGAAAAAATCACGCATATTCCTGAGATATGTACGCAACTTTCATTATTTTAGGCCAGATCCATCTGAGCAACTTAAGTGCCTCGAAAAAATTCGTCATTCCAGACTGTTCTGTTTTTGACAGATTCTGCCTTTTGTTTTGCATTCGCTCTTTTACTGTGTTTGTGTGGATTTCTTTGCTCCACAAAGCATTGGTGGCTGTAGCTAATGTCCAGAAGCTTTGGGATTGATTGTATCATTACAGAATATGAGAATTTTTGATTATGCACTAACCCTCTAATGAGAACTGTCTTGAGTTTGGTGTGAAGGAAGTTTTCAAGGATCAAGCGAGAAGGGTGATATTATGTGATCAAGAAGAGTGAAAAGCCTAAGCTTGGGGATGCCCCCGTGGTTCATCCCAACCATATTCAGAGAGACTCAAGCGTCTAAGCTTGGGGATGCCCAAGGCATCCCCTTCTTCATCAACAAACTTATCAGGTCATCTCTAGTGAAACTATATTTTAATTCTTTCACATCTTATGCGCTTTACTTGGAGCGTCTGTGTGTTTTTATTTTTGTTTTTGTTTGAATAAATTCGGATCCTAGCAATCCTTGTGTGGGAGAGAGACACGCTCCGCTTTTTCATGTGAATACTCATGTTCTTCACTTATATTTGTTGAGTATTCTTAACTAGCTACTGCAGTGCTTTTAGCTCCTGTTTTTCATGCATCTCTTCGAGCTGTTAGCACTTGTTTATAAATACTCTCTTGCTGCATTATATTATCATTTGGAGAGTTTATGTTTAAATAAATTATTGGTGTTTGTTTGGAAGAAAGAAAATGCTACATGTAGTAGTTGGTATTGGAAAAGACATATGCATTCTTGTAGATCATTGTCTTGTTTCGATTTGATGCTTTGCAATTGTTTTGAGCTCTCAAGTAGATCATGTTTAAGCTCTTGCATCATGTAGTTAAAGCCTAGTAGTGGAGAACTACCGTAGAGCTTGTTGAGACTTGGGATGCATATTTGTTCTCTCTAAGGTCTAGATATTTTCTGGTAAAATGTTTGAGCAACAAGGAAGACAGTGTAGAGTCTTATAATACTTGCAATATGTTTTTATGTGATTCTTGCTGTACCGGTTTATACTTGTGTTTGCTTCAAACAACCTTGCTAGCCTAAACTCTGTACTGAGAGGGAATGCTTCTCGTGCATCCAAAACTTGAGCCAAAACCCATGCCATTTGTGTCCACCATACCTACCTACTATGTGGTATTTCCTGCCATTCCAAGTAAATATTTCATGTGCTACCTTTAAACTATTCAAAACTTTATTACTCCTTATTTGTGTCAATGTTTTATAGCTCATGAGGAAGTATGTGGTGTTTTATCTTTCAATCTTGTCATTTACTTCTGACAGACTTTCACCAATGGACTAGTGGCATATACATCCGCTTATCCAATAATTTGCAAAAAGAGCTGGCAACGGGGTGCCCAGCCCCAATTAATTACAACTTTCATTAATAATTCTCTTCACATGTTTTGCCCTGATTTATCAGTAAGCAACTTAATTTGCAAATAGACACTCCTCCATGGTATGTGAATGTTGGAAGGCACCCGAGGATTCGGTTAGCCATGGCTTGTGTAAGCAAAAGGTTGGGAGGAGTGTCATCTATAAAGAAACTAAAATACATGTGTAAACAAAAGAGAAGAGGGATGATCTACCTTGCTGGTAGAGATAACGTCCTTCATGGGAGCCGCTCTTGAAAGTCTGGTTGACAAGGGGGTTAGAGTGCCCACTACCATTCGTTGACAACAACAAACACCTCTCAAATACTTATTTTGTGCTCTCTATATGCTTTCGAAAACTTAAAAAGCTCTAGCACATGATTTAATCCCTGCTTCCCTCTGCGAAGGGCCTATCTTTTACTTTATGTTGAGTCAGTTTACCTACTCCTTTCTATCTTAGAAGCAAACACTTGTGTCAACTTTGTGTGCATTGATTCTTACATGTTTACTTATTGCACTTGTTATATTGCTTTATGTTGACAACTATCCATGAGATATACATGTTACAAGTTGAAAGCAAATGCTGAAACTTAATCATCCTTTGTGTTGCTTCAATGCCTTTTACTTTGAATCTATTGCTTTATGAGTTACCTCTTATGCAAAACTTTTTGATGCTTGTCTTGAAAGTACTATTCATGAAAAGTTTTTGCTTATATGATTCATTGTTTACTCTTTATCTATTTGTTAGCAAACTATAGATCATTGCTTTGAGTCACTTCATTCATGACATGAGCCTTGCAATATATTGATCAAGATTGTGTGAAAGCATGTCTCCTCAGAAATTATTTGTTGTTATCGTTTTACCTACTCGAGGACGAGTAGAACTAAGCTTGGGGATGCTTGATACGTCTCCAACGTATCCATAATTTCTGCTGTTCCATGCTTATATTATACCATTTGCTACATGTTTTATATACACTTCATCACTTTTATGCATTTTCTGGGACTAACCTATTAACAAGATGCCACAGTGCCAGTTCCCTGTTTTCTGCTGTTTTTGGTTTCAGAAAGTTACTTCTGGAAATATTCTCGGAATTGCACGAAACAAAAGGCCAAGTCCCTATTTTTCCAGCACGTACACGGAGTCCGAAGGAGAGACCACGAGGTGGCCAAACCACCTGGCGGCGCGGCAGTGGGCCCAGCCGCGCCGCCTGTGGTTTGGGCCCCTCGGGGGTCCGCCGACATCGCCCCTTCGCCTATTTATTCCCCGAGACGTGAAAACCCTAAAACACCGAGCCTTTCATCCAGAACATATTCGCTGCCGCCGCCGTCGTCAACCCTAACTCGGGGGGTTCTGAAGCTCTTCCCGGCACCCTGCCGGAGAGGGGAATCATCACCGGAGGGCTCTACATCGCCATGCCCGCCTCCGGAGTGATGCGTGAGTAGTTCATCCTTGGACTATGGGTCCATAGCAGTAGCTAGATGGTTGTCTTCTCCACTTGTGCCATCATGTTTAGATCTTGTGAGCTGCCTATCATGATCAAGATCATCTTATTGTAATGCTACATGTTGTGTTTGCTGGGATCTGACTTATATTGATACCTATGTGGAGCTGAATATTATATTATCATGTCTATGTCATTTGTGATCTTGCATGCTCTCCGTTACTTGTTGAAGCCTTGGCCAAGTGAATACTTGTAACTCCAAGAGGGGGTATTTATGCATGATAGTTGGGTTCAACCTCTATTTAACCTGGGATAGTGACAGCAAGTTCTAAGGTTGTAGATGTGTTGTTGCCACTAGGGGTAAAACAGCAATGCTTTATTCAAGGATGAATGTATTGTTTACATTACGCACATTACTTAATGCAATTGTCTGTTGCTTGCAACTTAATACTGGAAGGGGTACGGATGTTAACCGGAAAGTGGACTATTTAGGCATAGATGCATGCTGGATAGCGGTCTATGTACTTTGTCGTAATGCCCAAATGAATCTCATAGTAGACACCACAGCTCACACATGCATGTTATATGCACTTATCAATTGTCAATTGCCCAGCTGTAATTTGTTTACCCAGCATGTTAGTTATCTTATTGGAGAGACACCACTAGTGAACTGTGGACCCCGGTCCATTCTTTTACATCTGAAATACAATCTACTGCAATCATTGTTCTCTACTGTTTTATGCAAACAAACATCATTTCCATTCGATACGTTTAACCCTTTGTTTTCAGCAAGCCGGTGAGATTGACAACCTCACTGTTAAGTTGGGGCAAAGTAATTTGATTGTGTTGTGCAGGTTCCACGTTGGCACCGGAATCCCTGGTGTTGCGCCGCACTACACTCCTTCACCAACACCTTCGAAGCAAACCTCGTTTTCCTACTGGTTCGATTAAACCTTGGTTTCATACTGAGGGAAAACTTGCTGCTGCACTCATCATACCTTCCTCTTGGGGTTCCCAACTGACGTGTGACGTACAAGCATTGTTTCCGTGCTGTTGCCGGGGAGATATTCCCTCGTCAACCTAGCGCTAGCACCATCCCTAGGAAGTTAGAAGATGGTTGGGAGCCTATCATTACAATGAAGTTGAATAACTTTGATTGCAATGCTTTGTGTGACCTTGGTGCTAGTGTTTCTGTTATGCCTAAAAGACTTTATCATATGTTTGATTTAGCACCTTTGGAAAATTGTTATTTGGATGTTCACCTCGCTGATGCTACGATAAAGAAACCGTTGGGTAGATTTGATGATGTTCTTATCATGGTTAATAACAACTTTGTCCCTGTTGATTTTGTTGTTTTGGATATTGAATGCAATCCATCGTGTCCTTTTGTGCTTGAAAGACCTTTTCTTAGAACCATTGGTGTTATTATTGATATGAGAGAGGGGAATATTAAATATCAATTCCCGCTCAAGAAAGGTATGGAACACTTCCCTAGGAAGAAGATAAAACCACCTTTGATTCTATTGTTCGAACAAATTATAATGTTGATGCTTCTACACTTGGTAATACTTGATTCATGCTTTGTGCCTAGCTAAAAGGCGTTGAAGAAAAACGCTTATGGGAGGCAACCCATTATTTTTATTTTCTGCAATTTTTCTTTTTATTGAGTCAAGGAACTTGTTTACTTCTGTAGCAACTCCTTTGTATCTTTACTTTTTTGCATTGTTGTGCCAAGAAGTCTCTAATGATAAGATGATGCTAGATTTTGATTGCTGCGCAGAAACAAATTTTGTATTGTTCAATGATAGAAATTATAAATTCATAGAAATGTGATTTTAATCTGCAAATTTTTGTGCGTAATCCTGATGTATGTACGCATGTTTCATTAGTTCAAAGTTTTTCGATCTGAGCAACGTAAGTGTCTCGAAAAAATCGTCTTTGCGGACTGTTCTGTTTTAGACAGATTATGTCTTTTATTTTGCATTCTCTCTTTTACTAGTGTTGGGTGGAATTCTTTTTGGGTGGAAGAGCTTCACATAACATCAGTGGCAGTAGTTAATGTTTAAAGTAACGGTCATATTGCGTCCTTACAGAACATGTGAGTTTTTGATTGATGCACTAACTCTCTAATGAGATTTACTTTGAGTTTGTGTGGCGGAAGTTTTCAAGGGTCAAGAGAGAAGAGTGATATAATAGGATCAAGAAAAGTAAAAAAGCTTAAGCTTGGTGATGCTTCCATGGATCTCCCCAGCATATTTCAAGAAGACTCAAGCGTCTAACCTTGGGGATGCCCAAGACATCCCCTTCTTCATCGTCAAAATTATCAGGTCATCTCTAGTGAAACTATATTTTAATTCTTTCACACCATTGTGCTGTTCTTGGAGCATCTATGTGCTTTTATTTTCAGTATGTTATTTTTATTTTCTGATATCAACTTGATTGGATCCTAGCATTCTTGATTAGGAGAGAGACACGCTCCGCTTTTTTATTAGAATATTCCTATTCTTCACTTATACTTGTTGAGTATTTATATCTAGCGGTGTTAAGCTTTTAGCTCTTGTTTTCATATATCTCTTGTCAGAGCTATTAGTTCTTTTAAAGAAAGTACTCTCTTACTTCACTTATACTTGTTTAGAGAGTTATTGAAATAATTGATTGGTGTTTGGTTGGAACAGAAAATGATGCATGTGGTAAATGGTATAATGGATAAGACTTACATACTCTTGTAGATCACTAACTTGGATAATTTGATACTTGTCAATTGTTTTGAGTTAACAAGTAGGTCATGATTAAACTTTTGCATCATATAAGTTAAGCCCATTAGTGAAGAACTACCGTAAAGCTTGTTGAAATTTGGTTTGCATGAGTGGTATCTCTAAGGTCTAGATATTTTCTAGTAAAAGGGTTTGGTTAACAAGGAAAACAGTGTGGAGTCTTATAATTTTTGTAATATGTTGGTCATATAAAACTTGGTGTACCGGTTGACAGTCTTGTTTGCTTAAATAACCTTACTAGGCTAAACTCTGTACTGAGAGGGAATGCTTCTCGTGCATCCAAATCCTTGAGCCAAAATCCATGCCATCTGTGTCCACCATAACTACCTATATGTGGTATTTCCTTGTCACTCCAAGTAAATTTTTCATGTGCTACCTTTAAATTATTCAAAATTGTTACTACTCATTTTTGTGTCAATGTTTACCAAGCTCATGAGGACGTGGTGGATGTCTTTATGTCACTTGTCAAGCAGACTTTATCTTCAGACTAGCGGCATATACATCCGTTTATCTATTAATTTTGCAAAAAGAGATGGCAACGGGGTGCCCAGTCTCAATTAATTACAACTTTAACCGCTTAATCTCTTCACATTTTGTCAACTGAATACTCAGTGAAACATCTGCATGTGTAAACCAAAGAGAAAAGGAGGGATGATCTGCCTTGCTGGTAGAAATAACGTCCTTCATGGGAGCCGCTCTTAAATGTCTGTTTGGCCGGGGTCATATTGTACTTTCCCACTACAGATTCGTTGAACAATTAACATACATCTCTCAAAACTTAATTTTTACTCTCTATATGATTTCAAAAGCTAAAAAGCTCTAGCACGTGATTTAATCCCTGCTTCCCTCTATGAAGGGCCTTTATTTTACTTTTATGTTGAATCAGTTTTCCTACTTCTTTCTATCTTCCACAAGCAAACACTAGTGTCAATTTGGTACAACAATTGTTATATGCTATATATTGAATTTATTATATTGCTTTGTGTTGACATATCTATGAGATAAATATGTTAAAAGTTGAAACAAACGCTGAAACTTAAATCTTCCTTTGTATTGGTTAAATATCTTTTACTAGAATCTATTGCTTTTTGAGTTAACTCTTATGTAAACCTGTGGATGCAATGTCTCCAAAGTATTATTCATGAAAAGTTTTGCTTGTATGATTCAGTTGTTTACTCATTATTTATTTGGTAGCAAACTATAGACCATTGACTTGGATCACTTCATTCATTTACATGTGCCTTACAATACTATTTGATCAAGATTATGATGGTACCATGTCACTTCAAAATTTATTTTGTTTTATCGTTTACCTACTCGAGAACGAGTAAGAACTAAGCTATCGACAAGGGGAAGCACGGCCATGAGGCTGGCTCCTCTTCTGGCCGTAGATCTACATCGCGCACCGCTCGCCCTCTTCCTTCGCGCCGAGCCACTGTTCCTCCTCCCCCAGCAGCGTTCGACAGCGCACCACCAGGCGCCGTCGTGGTTGGGGGCCGCAGAAGCGCCGCCGCCGCTACATCCGAGTAAAGGAGTGAGGAGGACGAGCTCTGGTTCGAGGAGGACGTGTTCCAACAGGCCTACGAGGCGTCCCGACACTCGCTTGTCGAGGATGAGATAAGGCGCTGGGAGCGATGCCTCCATGAGGCCGCGCAGCAGGCCGCACCACCACGGCCATGGTGGGTTCACATGTAGTAGGAACTGGAGCAGGAGCAGGCTCCAGCTCTTCCCGCCGTACATCATCATCCCCAATAGCGCCGACGGGGAGTAGGCCATCGGCGGAGAGCTCCCAACCCAGCCCTAATTTTTGTTTTGTTTTATATATTTAAAAAGGTTTCTTGTGCCCCCTCATATGTAACCAGAACGGCCTTTTGGCCTAGCGTTGGGTTGTCACGCAAACGCGTGGACAAGGGCGGTCATTTTTCTGTCCGTCGGCCGACCCAAGCGAACAAAAACGGCCCAAAAATTCTGTTCGTTTTGGTCCGTTTGGGTCGACGCCTTGGAGTTGCCCTAAAAGGTTCGGGACCAGTGTCTCTCGTTTATCATGTGGACATAAAAGCCATGAACACTTCCTTGAATATATTTCATGATGATTTTTTAACGAATCCACAAATACATATACACATATCCACTAAATTTCTAACAGATAGAGTAAAGGGATGTCGTACATGACTGAAGCGTCAACGCAAAGATCCATTGAATTCGTAATCAAAATATTGGGGGAAAATGTTCAAAGAAAGGAGGCCGGAGTTGATGATGTCGACAGTCGTACTCCTCCAGGTGCCGCCGCCTAGCGTATTTTTTGACAAATCTGGCCCTTTTGATTAATTAAGTACATGTATAGCCTCTTCTCGAAACTATTTTCAAATCTGGCCTCTTAAGGTCGGCGCCAAAGAGGATGGAGCCGAACTTGTTAAGTTCGACGCCATCCAGAAAGTCCCATAACTTTCCTAAGGATTTAAAAAACATTAAACAGGAGGTCGGCGTCAAAGAGGATGGAGCCGACATGTACAAGGTCGGCGCCATCCTCGATGGAGCCGAACTCAAGGTCAGATTTAGAAATAGTTTTAGAAAGAGACCAAAATTGACATTAGTTTCGCTCAGAGCCATATTTAGCGCAAAAAAAAAACCCGCCTAGACGAGTACGCACATCCGGCACACGTAGGAGAATCTTGAGGATGACGTCATCCAGAAGCGTGGTCGTGGCTGTCGTCTCCTCCACCTGACTTGGTACGCCTGTGTGATTAAGGGCAAATCCGGCTTCGGGCGCGCTAGCCGGACTGTAGCATATGTGCGCTAATATCTTTCCGATTTCTTGTTTTGCTATTGTATTCTGATTCGTCTCGGGAGCTAACTCTTGGTGTGATTTTTCTAGGAATATTTGTGTTACAATTCTTTTCTGCTGAGCGTAATACCCAGCATGAGTTACACGGGTCGCGATCTCCAATGGCAGATAAATGGTTTTAGCTTAGCAATGCCACACAGCATAATTGTTGAGTCAGAGTAGAGTGAAATGAAAAAAAGCTAACTCCTCGCACGGTTATCAATAAGCAAATTTGCATTGTATATGTCCTTACCAAGAAAGAAATTTTTGAGCAAATACAGACATGATAGAATTATCCTCCTAGGTCGCTCGCGCGAGGGCGGGCTCTGGAGGACCCAGCGAAACCCTAGAACAACTCAAACTGATCGTGGCGGCCGGCCACGCCTGGCTGTCCAAGATGGCGGACGGGGTTGGCGTGCCCCGACGCTCTCTTCGCGTCGGGTGCTATCTTCTAGGGCGTGGCGGCTGGTCGGCGGAGCGCGGCGCTCGTCGGCGCACGACAGGGAGACGTGGCGGCGGCCGTGCGTCCAAGCTCTGATAGTGGCGGCGTGACCAAGCCCTAGGCGGCGACGTGACCCAGCCGTGGAGGTGGCGGCGCGGTCATAGTCTCATGTTGCTGCATCTGCGCGTGGATCCGATCTAGGGACAACCCTAGGCTCGATCTAGGCGTTGGGGTTGGCCCGCTCGTTCCGATCGCCGGAAGTCGGCCGGCGGTGTGGGGGCTGCTGGTTCAGCCTGAATAAAGGTGATTTGGCCATGTTGGTCTTCAAGTTTGAAATCATCGATATGCTTCATGCTGACCTCCTCGATCAGGATGCCGATGTGTTCGGGTCTTCCCCTCGGAGATCTCCGTTGTTCAGCATGGAGCCACTGGACAACTAGATCGGAATTGATCCGGTCGTGCACGCTCTTATGTTCAGCCAGATTGGTTTCATGAGGGCGAGGCGCAAAGCTTCGTGTCTTGTCGGTGTCATGGGACATGTCTAAATTAGATTTTCATGTCGTCAAGAGTGGTGAAGAAAGTCATAGTGGTTGCGATCGGAAGCTTGCGGTGGCGGAGAGGAATTTTGGTTCTGATGAACTTGCGGCACAGGTTTTCCTATGTGTCGGGTATTGAGGACTTGCAGCAGCAACCTTGGCAGGAGGGGGCAGCAACAGAGGTGGACAACATTCTGGTGGTGCATCTCAAGTACCGAGCCGTGATTTTCAGAGTGAAAGCTCAAGGTATGATCTTAATTGGTTGTACCTTACAATTGCCTTGCTAAGGGCACTGTTTTGGGATCCCGGTCTTTCTAGGGTGAAAACTCAATATCCTTGATCCGTCGATGACAACGTTTCTCCATTGTTTCCTTCTTGTAGGCGTCGCTTTTGGAGAACCTAGTTTGTGGTCTAGGTGTTGTCTTTGGTGCTGGTTAGGATGTTGCTGTCGCAAGTGTTTCATCACGGTAACGGGTCTTGTTTTACTTTTTTTTGTTCTTATTTGTGTGCATCCTTGTTGGTGCAGAGACTGTGTGTAATTGGTAGCTTCGTGATATTAACATATTTCCTTTATAAAAAATACGTTTACGAACTAAGGAGTAAGTATCATTCAATGATTAACCTTTTTATTTTGAGCAAATTCAAAAATTAACCTGAGAAAAGAAAGTTGCCCAAGACACACATGTTGAACATCAAACACAAACACGTGCATCAGTACGTACGTCGTCCCCTGCTTTTATGTGAAGTTGCAACCTCCAAAACCTGCCCAGAAAAATAAAAGAATATGCCCCCGTGTAAGTAAAGTAGACACGATCAGTAGAACTTACGTAGAAGAAGAGGAAGAAATATTAGTACTTGGGTCAGCAGCGGTCACGACGCCGGTGCCACTGAACTCGCAGTCGAACGCGTGCTCCCCGTTGCTCCGGAAATAGAGGTTCATGGCGTACGCCGCGTGTGCCTGCAGCGTGTCCGGCTCGTAGCAGCTGCCGCCCGGCCGTATCGCGCCGCAGTCGACGCCCCCTTGACCGCACGCGAAGTCGATGTTCTCCTGCAGCACCGCCGCGTCCACCGCCGGCTCCGGCACGCACCATCGCCGACCGCCCGAGTCCGTCGCTGCTGTGTCCGGCGACGGTGCCGGTGCCGCCGGTGTTAACTTCGCGCTCACCGGCCCAACATTCTGCACGACGCACGCACGCACGCAATCAAGCTGGCTAACATCGCGGAGAAGAAGAGTGGAGTGAAGAACGGATGGTCGAACAAATTACCTCCGGAGTGGTGAGGAGGCCGGCGTCGTACACAGGCGTCATATCAGCGTGGAACAGGCCGAAGTGACGCTCGGACAGCGGGCCGGGCTTCAGGTCCTCGTCGAAGAGGGAGAAGATGGAGACCTCGAAGGTGCGGTTCGGCCTGAGTGGGGTGCCGACGCCGGACCCGAGGTGGCGGACGGCGTTCCTGTTGTAATCTCCGGCGTGGTCCGCCCCCACGCCCACCTCCCAGCTCTCCCCAGCCCACGGCCACCCGGTCTCGGCCACGACGACTTCCACGTCATCGAACCCGAGCCGTTCCATCGCCGAGTGCACGGTGTCGAGCTGCGCGTCCAGCGCGTTGGTGTACAGCAGCCCAGAGCCGGCGTCCATGACGCCCGAGGCGCCCACCCGGAACAGCGCGAAGTCGAGGGGTGTCTCGCCGGTGAGGCCGTAGAACGGGTACGCGTTCACCATGAACGGCGCGCCCGTCGCGCTTAGGAAGGCGAGGAGCGGCTTGACGACGGCCGCGTCGTACCCATCGCGGAACCGCCCGGCGGATGGCGACGTGATCGGCGCGGCCAGGATGCCGAGGGAGTGTGCGGTGGAGACCTTGATCTGGCCATCCAGCGACGCGCCGACCAGCGCCGCGTGGAGGTTCTGCATGGCCGGCACGAGGGCGAGGAGCAGCGTCCGGTTGGCCTGCGTGGTCACCTCGCGGCCCACGAGGATCCGGGACACGTTGGTGCCCGCCGCCGCGTGGGGTGCGACGCGGGCGTGCACCCACTGCCGCGCGAAGGCGGGGCTGTCCGCCAGGCGTGGCACGAGGGCGTTCGGGACGGTCACGTCCACGGCGAGGCCCGTGCCGGCAAAGCCGCGCAGGACGAGCGGGTCGGCGTTCAGGAGCCTCACGCGGTCGACGACGGTGTTGCGGGCGAGGAACCGCGCGACGTTGGCCGGCGGTGGGAGGCTTGTCGCTCGCCTGCCGTAGGTCACGCCGATGCCGGCCGCGTCCGCCGCGGCGATCGACAACAGGAGAATCAAGATTGACCCGATCATCGTCATCCGCTACTGTGTGCCACTTCAGCAGTTAGTGGTCGACTAGTAGAGTGATGTGCAATGTGGTTATATTTCAGTTGGGTGATTCGAGATGGCTGCTAACTGAAGAAGATTCTTTTCCTTGGCTCCCAGCTACGTATATGCAGCAGCTTGTTCTTTGCTTTCCTCTGTTATGTTCTACCTTGCCATGCATGCTAGCTTTGTCCCTTTCTTGACAGGCACTGCTAATGCACCGTGAGACGCATAGCATTATCCCATTCGAAGGATTTTCTAGACTTAAGACGCAGAGAAGGAAAATCATCCAATAAATGTGAACTTGTCAGCTTGAACTGAAGTTTATTTTCCTTTTATGCCTATTTTACTTATTTGAAGTGTATTCGGGGCAATTGGTGGAGATTTTCCTATTGTGTCTGTTTTGCTCTGGTTGTGTCGGTCCATGGACAGGGCAGCGGCCCGTGTCTGGCGTGGGGTGAACCCAACGGCCCCACATATTTGCCCCTGGTCCGGGTCTAGCCATTAGTATTGCTATTTTGCCCCAATTTCACTCAAATATGCATAGAAAATATCAAATAGGAGCAAATAAATAGTCCAAACATAGACACACAACATGGTTCATAATTTTACAACATAGTTCGCACAATAAGAATAAAATAAACAACATAATTCGCACAAAAAAAGTAAAATGGAGAGGAGATGAGACACTACTGGTTTCCCGGTGAGTTCACATATGTTCAATCAAATCATTCTGAAGTTTATCGTGGGTAGTTCCATCACGGATCTCATGATGCACATGGAGGTACTGCTGAAACGCCAACTTCCTAGCGCGGGCTCAATCAACTCCCCCTGAAATTTCCACCCTTGGTCGAAGACCCTTGCATCACGCTCATACTGAACGATCATGTTGTGCATGATCACACAAGCGGTAATTACCTCACACATTGTCTCCTTGCTCCATGTTAAGCAGGGTGCCGAACAATAGCCCAACGAAATTGGAGCACACCAAATGTTCGCTCCACATCCTTCCTAGCGGCCTCTTGTTGTTGAGCAAACCGACGAGTTTTCTCGTCGTCAGGATTGCAGATTGTCTTCACAAACATAGAACATGAAGGGTAGATGCCATCGGCTAGATAGTACCCCTTGTTATATGGGTTGTCGTTGACCTCAAAGTTGACCACTGAAGCATTGCCCTCGCACGTTGGTATCATTATGCGAACCTGCCATGCCAAAAAAAGAGTGCCAAATCAAGAGATCTTGAGATGCCACTGCTTCAGGTATGACCGTGTACTCTCCTACATGTCCTATGAAGTGTCCCTGCCAAGCAAAAGGACAATTCTTCCACTCTCAGTGCATGCAATCTATGCACCCAAATCTAGAGATCTTGCTCGAGAATAGACGGGGCAAGATTTGGTTCCCTCAAATATTTCGGGCCAAACACCTAAACCACAACTTTGCAGAACCGATACATGGACTCTAGACAAGTGGATTCGCTCATACGCAAATACTCATCAATGAGATCACCTGCAACTCCATATGCAATCATCCGGATATAGCTGCAGTGCATTCACCATAAAGTAATCATCATATAGCCTCACTCCTTCCAAAATACGCATGAACAGATGTTTTGCTATCCGAAAACGGCGCCGAAATAGATACTCACTAAATGTTCGCTAGATGGATGGAAGTAATCCTTCCAAAGTGTTCATGGCCGCCTTCTCTATTACGTCCAACGTCGGCGCACGACCAACAACCGATCATCTATGCTTTGGTAGTTCACTCTTGTTGTAGTTATGGATGAGAGTTGCCGCGGCCACCCAAATGTCTGTATCATCGTCCGATGACTCATCCGAAGTATTGATAAAATGAGAGTAGAAGAACTCGTCCCGCTATCCATGCATACCTGACCGGGCTGGGCAAATCGTCGATCGGCTTGCATGCGTTGCAGTTCGCCGGCGAGGCCGAGCCAACATCGGCGAGAATGGAGTTGTACCGCCTCCCCGCAGCGTCGGCGTGAATGGCCCGGTCGACGGCACCGACAAGTAAGGAGGAGGGGTTGGCTTGGGGTTGGGGGCTGGGAAAGGGGGTTTTGTGGTTGTCGACCGGTCCAGGGTGGACATGAGAGGACAAAGGCCAGACATGGACGTTGTCTGTTTTACCCCAAATCTGAACCAAACTTGGGCCAGATTTGGGGCAAAACAAACATATCCGCCCTCGCCTGTCCATTTCATGTTCATTTGTGGTGGATCGTTGAACGTGCCCCTGTGCGCAAGAGAGAACGGACTTGTCCGGTCCGTTTGCGGGGCGGCGTTGGGGATGTCCTAAGGATGACTCCAACGGGCCGACCCAAACGGACGCGCGTTCGGTCCGCGTTTTGTCCGTTTGGGTCGGGGAACGGACGCGCCCAGTCCGCCCCTGTCCGCCGTTGGTGGCAGTGCACCCAACGGCCCGACGCATCGAGTCCGCCCTGTTTTTTTAAGCTAAATAGGCCATATATGGGCCTTTTCTATTCATATATAGGGCGTGGGCCACAAACGGCCTTTTTACATAATATTTTAAAAACAAAAATATTTAAAAACTACACTATTTGCCCTTCGCGGGCTTCTACTCCTCTTCATCATCCCCATCGAGGATGACGTAGTCCGGCTGCCTCCAGAGGTGCGCCGGTGGTCCACCGCCTGCCTGCGGTGGGACGACGGCCGGCGGCGTGGGCGGTTGCTCCTCCTCCGCCTGCTCCACCTCCCAGGCGCCGCCATTGAAGACCCAGCGCTGCCCTCGCAGGCCTTCTGGCAGTGGAGGCGCCGGTGGCAGGTCCTCGTCCATGGCCTGCCACCATGGTTGTGGTTCCTCCAGGACCGCCGCCTGCTGCGCCTGCAGGGCCGCCTCCTGCTCCCTGGCGACGTTGGCGAGGACGATGGCCCAGCGCTTGCGCTCGTCCTCCACCATCTGCTTGCGCGAGGCCTCGAAGACGGCCTCGAGCTCGGGATCCAGCTCGGGATCCACCTCCGTCTTCACGTGCGGCGGCGGCGGCGGCGATCCAATCCGCAGCGCGCGCGGCGGCGGCGACGACCCAATCCGCAGCGCGCGCGGCACTGGCGGTGCGTCTCGGCGCCGCGTGTGCGGTGGCGGTGTCCAACGCCCAGATGGCGGCGTCGGAGCCCGCGTGTAGAAGGCCTGCCGCCGCAGGTTGTGCTCGTCGTGGAACCACTCCACCCAGTTACGGGATGTGGCCGCGAAGGCGGGGTCGTTGCGGAGCTCGGCCGGAGGCGCTGGCGGCGCCGCTTGATCTCCTCATCCCGTGCCCGCTCGCTCGTGGCATCGGGGGCACCGGGATGCGCTGCAGGTTCAGGTGCCAATGCTCGGGGAGCTTGACATCTGGCCACGGCAGCGGGGTGGCGTGGTCCCAGTACCACTGGCAGTCTTCTTTCCGCACGTAGACGCGGTCGCGAAACGCGCCGCCGGGCGCGCAAGCTCGAAGACGGCGGGGACCGGCGCCGGGGAGAAGGTGGGAAGGGGGAGAAGGTGGGGAAGGTGGGGAAGGGGGCGGCGGCGGCCAGAGGATGACCCCGCCTCACCGTCATTATCGGGGGGTTACCCCCGGGTAGGCTAAAGATGAGGTAAAGACATGTAAGGTTAAGGCTGTAAGCCGTCCGAGGTAGCAATTAAGCAAAGACGCAGGAGGCGTCATCCGACGTAAGGTGTACGTCGGAGGAATCATCCGAGGTATGGCCTCCGAGGTATGAACCTTGGGGCAGTCAGCTAGTTATCACAAGAACAAGGTGTTATCTACCGAAGTGTAGGATCCGGAGTATCCCGAGCCAAGATGAAGCGTGGCCCGATGTATAAGTGACCGGCCAGCCGACGTTAGCAGCAAGTATCGAGGCATGTCAGAGGAGTCACGGGTGCCGCAGAGCTCGTAGCCCGAGGCTTCAGAGGACGGCGAGGTCCGTCCACGGGTTTCCCGGAAGCTCGGGGGCCTAGGAGCTGACTCGGCTATTCGGGAAAGGTCTATAGGCTAGACTTCGCAGGCTACTGAAGTATGACCGGAAGAGGAAAGCTAGGCCTGGCTGGCCTGACAGTTCGGCCGTTGAGCTGGCAGGAGGCAGAGGCTTGTCTTCTACCTTTTGGCCATGCCATTGTCAGTTGTAGGCAGGGGTAGAAATGTACTTCGGCCTGTGTATATATGCGGCATCTCTACCTCCAGGGAGGAGGACGGCGAAACCTTAGCTCATTTCCCCTTCATAGTTTCATCTTCCATCTAGAGCTCTCACTTGAGCAGCATCATACCGCTCGAGGAGCACTTTGTACCCGAGAGCTACACTGATATAGTGAGAGAGGAAAGGCAGGAGTAGGGGTTTTACTCCCTCACGGAGGCCCGAACCTGGGTACATCGTGGTGTCTTTTGAGTTGTTGGCTTTCTTGGTTCTTGTTCATGTTCTTGTGGTTTCTTGAGTGTTCTTGCTTGTGCACATCCTGAGTGCATAAACCCTCCCCGGATTCCCCCAACGACCATTCGGCCCCAACTAAGCCATACCCATGGCATCTGCTGTGATCCCACCACGACAGTTGGCGCCCACCGTGGGGCCGATTGAGGCGTTGGGTGGAGTTTCCATCCGGACGGGCTCCGCTGAGTGTGTTCTTTCTGGCCTTGTTGCCAACATCGGCGAGTTTGCCTTTGTGAGTGACAACGCGGGTTGCTTCGCCGGCAAGCCTTTCCCCTCCAATGGTTTCCTCATGATGCTAGGTAGCTTCCCCACATACGTTGCTGTCAAGGTGGTTCGCGAGTACCCGGAGCAGGTGCTCGTGGACGACGAAACTCCACTCCTGACGGCTTTGGGCCAACGTGTTACTCGCCCTCCGAGGTGTGTGGAGGTGATGGTGGCTGGTACCCAGCCTGCAGCTAGCAAAGCGGATGCTGGCAAAGTCGCGCTAGCTGAGGTGGAGGCGACACCAACTGCGTTGCCTGAGAAATCAGGTCGGGCGGCGAAGTTTCCGTACGAGAAGCCTAGTCAGAATGAGCAGTTGGGCATGCCAAGGGAAGAGTTTCCCTTAGAGTCTATCGTTGATAGGTTAGCTCGGCCACTCGCAGTAGAGGCAAGTGTGGAGCATACGGTGGCCGGGTTAGAGGCAGAGTGCTAGAGAGTGATGAGAGAAGCTCGGTTGCTGGCCGAGGCTAGGCAGCAGTTCGATATGGAGCAGAAGGAGTACAATGCAGCACATGGTATAGAGGATGGATTCACTCCGGTTGTGCGGCGTAAGAAAGCTGCTCTGTTCAACCGAGGCAAGGACCTCTATGAGGAGATGGTTAGGGCTGCAGTCTCGAGCTCGACTAAGGCAACAAGTAGCGGTTCGGCTACTGGTAGGCCGGTGTATAGTTCACCAGCTAAGAACCTTAGAGCAGCTGAAGCAGTAAGGGCCGGGCTATCGGAGTTGACCGGAGATGCATGGCGTGAGCAGCAGAAGCGGCTCAACGAGTTAGTGCATGTGGCCAGCAAGCAAAATGAAGCCCTCCGCAAGGCCGGGCTTGGCGGTTCGTAGGCGGTCCATTCGATTAGGCCAGTTAGCCAGGGGTCCAAGGGGCAAGCCTCGTCTCCACACATCGGAGGAGCCGAACGTGCCCGGAGTGTCACTTTAGGTCGGAACAAGGAGATGCAGCTGCAGGTGTACGATCCGGTGTTAGCTGGAAAGCAAAAGGTCGGTGACGCCAGCCGAGCCAATGAAGACCCCGGCCCAGTGATGCAAGCCGAGCTAAAGGCCGGTCGGCTCAGGGAAATCAAAATGGTGGGCAAGCAACGTCGGCCGGCCGAGGTAAACCACCTCAGCCCCCGAGGCATCAGTAGCAACCTCGGCCGCAGGAGCAGTATCAGCAAGAGCCGGAGTATGTTCCGCAGCCGAAGAGCGTCGGTTGAGGTGGCGACCGATATGATGATGGAAATTCAGCCATGGAGCGGGTTGGATTCTATAGAGTGGATGGTGCATTGGGAGAGCGTATCGGAGCTCGACGTTGCCTACAGGTGACGCGCGATACAAGCTAGATCGGATTTACAAGTCCGAGAGGTTGGAAGAGGAAGGTCCTCCTGGTCCGGCGTGTTTTGGACCTCGGATCATGAGGGAACCACCTCCACCAGTGTCTCAGTTTCAGTTGGGTCGGAGTACCAGGCCGTACAATGGGAGCACCAAGCCGCAAGATTGGCTAGCTGATTATGTTTCAGCAGTATACATTGCGGGGGGCAATCGCCGATGGGCGGTCCGGTATCTCCCGCACATGTTGGAAGGTCCTGCTCGGATCTGGCTGAACAATCTGCCGGAGAATAGCATCAATTGCTGGCTGGATTTAGAGGAGGCATTCAATAGCAACTTCGCCAGCACTTACAGGAGGCCAAACCGACCTCAGCTTTTGCAGGCGTGCAAGCAAGAGGACAATGAGACTGACCGAGAATTCTTGACTCGGTGGAGCAATGTTCGGAACTCCTGTGAAGGAGTTATCGAAGCACAAGCTATAGCGTGGTTCGCTGATGGATGTCAGTATGGTAGCATGTTGTGGCAGGGCTCCAGAGAGATATGCCAAAGACTCCGGCCGAGACGATTCGGGTAGCCGATTCCTATGCCCTTGGCGATCCGATGCAGCCTCTGCTGGATGGGAATGCCCGAAACAGGAGGAATCCGATGAACAATCGCAACAACGGACCGAGGTTTGATAACCGTCAAGAGTTCGGGCAAAAGAGGAGAACCAGATTTCCAAGTCAATGCTGTAAACCCAAGTCAGTCCGGACCTGGAGGCGCCCAGAAACCGAAGACTGAGGGTCCGGCGTGGACTCCGAACCAAAACCAGAATCAGGGAGGTGGTGCGAAGCAATGGCAGGAGGCCGGACCACCTGTGACTTACGAGTCATTGGTGAATGGACCATGTATCTATCATGGCAGGAATGGCAGAACACCCAACCATACCACTGCAGTGTAGTTTCCATCACCGGACCGCTGCAGAAGGGGCGAAAGCTGGGACAAACCGGAGTGGACCACTGAACCAATGGCGTAGACCTCAATATCCAAATGCGCAGCAGCAGCATAAGCCGACCATAGCGGCGCAGAATCAGAGCTTAACCGAGCAAATTCAACCCCGGTGCATGCGGCCTAAAACCAGAAGATGGTGCAGGCGAAACCGGTGAATGCAGTGAGTGCCCAGGGCAACAACAACAACGTGGTGCCGGTCAAAGCCAAACGTGGTCCTTTGAGAATCAGAGGTATGAGAACCCCGGTAATGATTATAGGGAAGTACATCAGAGTTACGTGGTGTTTGTGACTGAGTCAACTGATAAGAAGAGTATGCTGAGGCGTGCCAAGGAGGTGAATGCAGTAACTCCAGCAGTGGTGAAATACATGAATTGGTCCGAGCAAGAGATCACTTGGAGCAGGCAAGATACACCTCGGATCATGCCGAGCCCTGGAAACTATGCACTGGTGGTGGATCCGACGTTCTGTGGTCCGACCAACAATGTGAGATTCACCCGAGTCTTGGTGGACAATGGGAGTGCCATAAATATCATGTACCGAGACACCATGGTCAAGCTGGGATACTCACCGAACCAGTTGCAGCCTAGCAGCTGTACGTTTCACGGTATTGTGCCCGGGGTCTCTTGTGCACCTATGGGAAAGATTTGGGTCGACGTGGGTTTTGGTACCCGAGATAATAGCCGAGTTGAAAGTCTTGAGTTCGAGCTGGTGGACTTGCAGAGCCCTTACCATGCCTTGCTGGGAAGGCCAGCCTTGGCCAAGTTCATGATCTCCACTCATGTGGCCTACCTGAAGATGAAAATGCCGGGGCCCAAGGGAATAATAACCATTTCTGGTGACTACAATAAGGCTATGCAATGTGCCTCGGCGGGATCTAGTTTAGCCGAGTCCTTGGTGATCGCGGCGGAGAAGAAGCAACTTCAGAAGGTGGTGGCGATGGTGCAGTCTACTCAGCTCGGCATGTCCGGACTAATTACTCCGGACATGAGCGCTTCATTCGAGGTGCCCAAGGAGACCAAGAAAATCCCGCTGGACTCGGAGAACCCGGAGCATTTCGCCATCATTGGTGCTGGCCTGGACGAGAAATAGGAAAGCGCGTTCTGTCACTTCCTCCGTGAGAATCGGGACATTTTTGCATGGTCGGCTAAAGACCTGCCGGGTGTTCCGAGGGAGTTGGCAGAGCACTCTCTATTTGTTCGGCCAGAGGTGAAACCAGTGCGTCAACCGACGCAGCGGCTCTCAGACGACCGAAGAAAGGTGGTACTCGAAGAATTGGCGAAGTTACTAGCTGCAGGCTTCATCATGGAAGTGCTGCATCCGGACTGGATATGTAATCCAGTCCTCGTGGAGAAAAAGAAGGCGTGCCCGAAGGATCCCTTTCCTTTACCTCGGATTGATCAAGTGATCGATTCTACGGCTGGATGTGAGCTGTTGTCTTTTTGATGCATATTCTGGTTTTCACCAGATCCCACTGAACACTGATGATCAAATAAAGACTGCCTTTATTACCCCGTACGGGGCGTATTGCTATCGTGTCATGTGTTTCGGTTTGAGAAATGCCGGGGCAACTTATCAAAGGTGTATGCAGAAGTGCTTACACTCTCAAATGGGCAAGAATGTGCAAGTGTATGTTGATGACATTGTTATCAAAACTAAAAAGAAGCATACTCTCATCGAAGACCTCGAAGAGACATTTGCAAACTTAAGAAAGTATCGGTTGAAACTTAACCCGGACAAGTGCACCTTTGGTGTCCCGGCTGGAAAATTGCTCGGTTTCCTCGTATCGCCGAGGTATAGAGTTAACCCGGCTAAGATCCGAGCTATCGAAAGAATGAAGTTGCCGAACTGTTTAAAAGATGTGCAGAAGTTCACGGGATGCCTCGCATCTTTAAGTCGGTTTGTAAGTCGGCTAGGAGAAAAAGCCTTACCATTGTATCAACTTATGAAGAAAAGTACCAGTTTCACTTGGACCCCGCAGGCGGACGCGGCGTTCAATGAGCTGAAGAAGATGTTGTCCACTGCTCCGGTGTTGGCGTCCCCTTTGCAGAATGAACCGATGTTGATATACATTGCGGCTACAAACCGGGTCGTGAGTGTTGCAGTGGTGGTGGAGCGAGACGAAGGAGGCAAATCGGTGCAGAGACCAATCTACTACCTGAGCGAGGTGATATCCACGTCGAAGCAAAACTACCCACTACCAGAAGATGACGTACGGAGTATACCTGGCGGTTAAGAAACTGAAGCATTATTTCCAAGAGCATCCCATGACGGTGGTATGTGATGCTCCAATCTCGGAGATCATCGGATGCAAGGACGCAACTGGGCGAGTTGCCAAATGGGCGATCGAGGTATCTCCATATACTCCGCATTATGAAAGGCGAGATGCAATCAAGTCGCAGGCGCTACCACTTTTTATGCGATTGGGCCGAGATGCAATATGAGCCGCCCTTGCCGGACTATAATTATTGGAAGATGCACTTTGATGGGTCCAAGACCAAGGTCGGATTAGGTGCTGGCATAGTCCTAACCTCGCCGAAGCAAGACCAGTTGAAGTATGTGCTGCAAATCCATTTCTCGGCGTCGAACAACGTGGCGGAGTATGAGGCCCTGATCCATGGGCTCAAGGTGGCAAAGGAGATAGGTGTCCGGCGTATAGAATGCTTCGGCGATTCAGCTTTGGTGGTGCATCAATCCACGGCACTTGGGATGCATTGGATGCGAACATGGAGTTGTATCGGTTTCATGTGCAAAAGGTGTCTGGGTTCTTCGAAGGATGTGAGTACAAGCACATACCTCGGGGAGAATGAAGCCGCCGACGTATTGTCTAAGCTCGGTTCATCCAAAGAACCGGTGCCACCGGGGATAGCACTGAACCATTTGAGAACTCCTTCAATCAAGCCCTCGCCTGACTCTGAGTCAATTTTCTTACCGCCAAGTTCGGAGTCTGAGCCCATTCCTATGGAGGTAGACGTCGGATGCGTTTGGCCGGACTCGGGGACTGCTTCGCAGTATCCGAGGAATGATAGAGCCTTTCCTATGGAGATAGATGGTGGGAACTTCGGGTCTGACCCGGGGACTTCGCACCAACACTCGGGGACTGGCCGAGCAATGGTGGAGGAAATCATGAAGGAGATCATGGCGACCGAACCAATGGAGATAGATGAGAGGCTTTTTCCTCTGCATCCAGTGCCGGAGGGCGGAGCAGATCATGAACTTCATAGCCGATGGAAGTTTGCCAAGTGATACAACCGAGGCAAGGAGAATCCAGAGGAGAGCTAAGGGATACACCATCATCAACAAGGAGCTATACAAGAGAAGTGTGACCGAGGTGTTGCAAAGGTGTGTCGAACCAGCTGAAGGCAAGGAGATGCTTTTAGAGATCCACCAAGGAGAATGTGGACATCATTGCAGCACAAGAGCTCTGGTGGCCAAGGTGTTCCGGCACGGGTTCTATTGGCCCACCGCCAATGCCGATGCAGAAGATATAGTTCGGAAATGTGAAGGGTGCCAAAGGTTCGCCAAGCAGCAGCACATGCCAGCTTCGGCGCTCAAGACCATTCCTATCACGTGGCCCTTTGCAGTTTGGTGTCTGGACATGGTGGGAGAATTCAAGCCAGCCCGAGGCAATATGACTCACATACTGGTGATGGTGGACAAATTCACTAAGTGGATCGAGGTGAAGCCAATCCGAAAGGTGGATGGTCATACGGCAGTGACCTTTTTGAAGGAAATAATCCTGAGATATGGATATCCTCATAGTATCATTACAGACAACGGCACGAACTTTGCTGTCGGAGAGTTTGCTCGGTTCTGCATGAGTAAGGGAATTCGACTTGATGTAGCCTCGGTGGCTCATCCACAGGCTAATGGGCAAGTAGAAAGGTCAAATGCATTGGTATTGGCCGGAATCAAAGCTCGGCTAATAGAACCACTGTTGAAAACACCGGGGTGTTGGATCGATGAGATACCAGCAGTTCTGTGGGGTCTAAGGACCACACCGAACAGATCAACTGGCTATACGCCATTTTTCATGGTCTATGGGGCCGAGGCAATGCTGCCAACCGACATTGAATATGATGCGCCCAGAGTGGCAATGTACACAGAAGCCGAGGCTAAAGAAGCTCGGGAAGATGCTGTAGATTTGCTTGAGGAAGCAAGAGAATTGGCCTTATCTCGGTCAGCAATATATCAGCAGGGTCTCCGACGCTATCAAAGCCGGCATGTAAAACCCCGAAAGTTTAATGAAGGAGACCTAGTGCTGAGGCTTGTCAGCGCAGCAAAGGTCGGCACAAGTTGTCACCTCCATGGGAGGGACCATACATTGTGAGCCGAGCTCTGCACAATGATTCATACTATCTTATAGATGCACAGGAACCAAGGGGAGATGGGCTGGATAGACCCGATTCGGAGCTTCAGCGTCCATGGAATGTAGCTCTACTCCGACCCTTCTACTGTTGAAGAATAATGTATGTACCTCGGCTGATCTTTAATAAAAACTTCGGCACCTCGAGAGTGAGCTCGGGGACTGCCTCGCTCTTATGATTGCATGTTTCTTTTTGTTGTACTCTTTCTTCGTTCGTATGCCGAACTATTTTGAACCTCGTCTCAAACTTCAAGTACTGTATGCTATGTAACTAATCTTGTGACTCGACTGACGAACGCCAGCATGGCAGTCAAGAGCAAAGACGAAAGAACATGGGAAACATGAAAATGAACTCGGGGACTCGGTCCAAAAAGACAGTTCGGCATATGTCGTTTACTAACCCCTGTTTTTACTTCTTTTTTATGTCGGATGACTTTGAAACATACCTCGGAATTTACCAAGTACTGTATGCTATGAACAACAATCTTGTGACTCGACTGTCGAACGCCAGAATGGCAGACAAGAGCAAAGAATGCCAAATATAGTAAACACGAAAGTAAACTCGAGCAATCATTCAAAAGGATTCGACATAAAGCTTAGAAAAGCATGGTTCGGATGAGCATAATAGTAATAGAGGTAGCAAAGGAACTACTTAAGTTTGATTACATCTGCGTCCCGGCATACCGGGGATTTAATGAAGTTTTTTGGCCAAGCATAAGTTCAGGTCGAGGCATCAGGAATTACGTCGGCAACAGCCGAGGCAGCAGGGATTTCGTCCGGAGCCGAGGTAGCCTGGGAAGTGCTGGCAACGTCGGCAGTAACCTCGGCGTCAGGTTGTGGAGAAGCCTCGGTTTCTGCTTCGCGGGTTTCACCGTCGTCACCTTGCTCGGCCTCGACGTCGGATTCTGTTTCGTATTCCTCGTCTTCTGGCTCGTAATCCTCGGCGTCGGAGTAGGTGTCTCCTTCGCTCAAGTTCTTGTGTTGGCATATCCAGCGAAGAAGGCAGCCATCTTTTCGCGGCGCTTGATGAGAATTGGGTCCGAGGACCAGGGCGAGCCTCGGCGAAGAGTGTCCATCTTTTCGAGGTCATCTTCTCGCACCAAGTCATGATGAATTTGAGAGCGGCATCAGCTCCAGCGCGAGCTGAAGATGAACGCCACTCTCGGAGTCTTTGTTCGGCTTCACGAAGCTTGGCGGCGAGCTCGGGCGTAGTATTGGGAGCATCGGCAAGAGGCCATAAGGCTCGGAAAGCAGACAGACCTGCGTCGAGGAGTTCGGACCCAATGGTTTTCAAGGGATGGATCCGAGCTTTGATGGCCACGATGTGGTCCTCAATGGTCCAGACGGGGTTCGTCTCGTTACGCCTCTTCCTGTGCTGAGCAGTGATATTGCGGGCCGAGATTTGGGTGTAGGTGAAGTGCTCTGCAGAAGGATAGCCTGTTAATAATGAAAGAAACAGTTCGGCAAAGAGCCAGTACTGTTGAGGACAAAGCAAGGATAAGGGGGGCAAGAAGCTTACTGTCCATTTCTTGGTTGATGCGTTCCAGCGTCGGGAGGAGCTGGTTAACCGAAGCTTGAAGGGCTTCATAAGCCTCGGTGGCCGAGGTGGCGCGGGCCTCGGCTAACTGGAGCGCATTCTCATGTTCCTTGGCGGCATCCTCCCGAAGTTTCTTCTCTGTTTCAACAACACTGGCCTTTTCCGCCTGCAGCTGCTCTTTTCAGACGTCCGCAGCTCAGTGATGCGCTTCAGTTCCTTTACCAGACGAGCTACCTCGGCTTTCTCTTGCGCTAGCTGGTCATCCGAAGTTTTCTTCGCTGCAAGGACGGCCTTGTGCTCGTCGTGGAGTTTCTTGTGGTCAAACAGAGGGTATGGAAGATATCCGTGCGAACGTTCATAGCATTCTGCAAGGAAGAAAAATATAGCTCGGTTAGAAAGGCTATACCTCGACAAGAGTCTCGGGGACTCGGAGTCAACTCTTTGGGAAAATGTTGCCGGGGTATGCCTCGACAGGAGTCTCGGGGACTCGTACCCGAGGTGCATGCTAAAGTGAGATAAAAATGGATTGGATACGTCGGATGAAAATGGAGAGTTAAGATTCAAGCCAAACAATTTTAACTCCGGCGGAGCGTCAATAGTTTACCTCGAATCTCGGGGACTGGAGATGGTGGATATTAGAGGATACTGCATGAAAGTAAAGAAAGTGGAACTTACGTTGACAGCTCGAGTAGCAAGCAAAGCAGAAGTTTGCATTTCAAGCATGCGTCGGGCGCAGGGCTGCTCCCCGCAGGATGCTCGTCCCCTTGGGTGGTCAAGGAGGCAGAAGAGACCTCGTCCATGTCTGCAGAATTCCAGTCTGCATTGTAGTGTTCCAAGGAGCCGAGGCTCTGGTCACTATCAGTGCGCAGAGGAGGAAATCCCCACGGTCCGCCCTGCTCGATGCCCCTAACCGAGGCCTCCAAGGCCAAAGTAGCCTCGGAGCTTGAAGCAGGCCGGTTATCCAATATAAGAGATGCCCTCCGAGCATATTCTTCGGCCGGAGGGGCAGTCTCATCAATGGGTGCGGCGAATGGAGGAATTCGGCGTGTCACCGGGGGAGGAGACCTCGGTTGCATCCTTGAGGGAGAAGAATAGTCAGGGTGCCAGACCCAGATGTTGGTTTGGGGGTGACCTTAGACTTCACCGTCTCTTTTTCTTTCTCCTTGCCCTTCTCCAACGGCAAGGTAGTTGGCGAACTGGTTTTTGGGGCTGCTGCTTGGGCTGTTGCTTCTGCTGTGCTTCTGCTGTTGCTGCTGTTGGTTGCGGGCAGTCTGGCTGCGGGGGGAGAGTCGAGGCTCCGGCAAGGCGGTAGCCGGAGTTCTGGCGCGATTGGCATCCGTTTGAGGACGCGGAGAAGTCTGACCCGGGTGGGGGCAGATTTCCCCAAGGCCGGGCCAGACCTCGGTGGAGATCCTGGGCGAGAGTTCGTCGGGGTGGTCGTGGCTTCAGAGGCACCAACGGGTGCAGTCATGGAGGATACCTCCTGATCCACGTCTATGGGGGCACTGCAACGAAAAGAGGAAGGTCAAGTGTTAATACCGAGATAATATGTTTAAACAACAAACATTGTTGGCTATAGAAGCAAAGCATTACCCATCCGAGGTAGGAAACCTCTTGCCCCCCCGGGCATGAGGAGGAAGTCCGGACTTCTTCAGCCGGCGTCTCTTGACCGGAGCCTCAGTGGGTCCGGAGGCTCCAGTGGCGGATGGTTCGGCGGCCGAAGTTGCGGCACCAGCGCGTTTCCGGCTGGTTGCTGGAGTAAAGTTCGGAAGGTGAGGAAGGCGGGAGAGAGGTACCGCGTTTATTGGTTCCATGACGAGGAACCCCTCCTCGTCATCCGAAATCTCTTGAACTGAAGCTTGTGCTTGAGGCTTACCCGCGGTGGTGATGCGGGCCGAGGCAATGGGCATATAATCCTCGTCGTCAGGGTCCACGTTGGATGGTGGGTCCTCGACAGGGAGATCCTTGCCGAAGTGGTCCGCAGGATGGACTCCATCCTCGGCGGTCTGGCGGGCGAACAGCTGTATGGCAGACATATGAAAAGGAGTTAGGAAGAAAAATTGTCAAGGTGAACGTCGGTAGCAAGACCTCGGTGGTAAAGAAGTATCGAAGAAAACGTCGGAATAGCGTACCTGTTTCGCTGGATTGGTCCGGTAGTGGGGTTCCCTTCCCCATGTCCAAGCGTCGGAGATCTTGGACTTGGTGATAGCTCGGACTCGCCGAGCTACCGCGGCGTTGTCCAGTGCAACGTGCGTATGACGGGTGGGGTCATAAAGACCGCTCATGTGGCAGATCTTGTGAGACCTCGCCTGAAGAGGGGAGACCCTGCGCTTCACGAATGTGCAGGCCAGGTCGTCGGCCGTCAGGACTTTCCCGTCGTTCCCGGGGTCCTCCGGGTCCTGCCATTTCGCAATACCCATGGATGGCTTGAGTTCGCCGGTGTGAGGGGGAGTGTAGTCCCAGTTGAGCTGTTCTGTAGGAGGGCTGAGGTTAACGCCGGCAGGTTGAGGAGGTCCTCTTCGCCGGAGTTCTTCACGTAAAACCACGTCCGGAGCCACTTGCGAACGGTGTCCGGAGTAGTGATACGTGGGAAGATGGAGTTTCGGCGAGGAGCTATGGTGGCAGCTCCGCAGGCGGTTAATTGCTTGGGCAGATCCTTGTTCTTTGGATCCGGGATCACTTGCCGCTTGAGTTGGAAGTAGCGAGAAAAGAGGTCTACCGTGGCTTCGAGGCCGAGGTATCCCTCAGAGAAGGAAACGATGCAGGAGAGAGTGGTGATGGCGTTGGCGGGGAGATGATGAACCTGGAGTCCGAACTTGTCGAGAAGCTCCGGAAGAAGTTACTAACGGGCAGTCCGAAGCCGCGCTGAAAGTGCGCGACGAAGACCACCCGTTCCCCTTGCTTACTTGAGGCTCGAGTTCGCCCTCTGGCAGGCGACACTCTACCCCGGCGGGAATCCGCCGAGTCGCCCTGAGCCACTGGATTTCGTCCGGAGTTACATCCGAACCTTCCCAGCCGGCTCGTTCTCCGACCTCCAGTTCGAGGTCTGGAACCTCGGTTTGTTCCGAAGTCTCAGGAGGAGACATCTCGGCAGAGTCAATCTGCAGAGAATGCGCAGAAGTTTAGCAAAGGAAAAAGGGAATCTGGAATCTAGTACAATATTTGGCTAACTCAGGAGGAGTTTGGTGGCTATCTTATGTGCATAGAGGCATATCTATGCTAGGCGAACATCTATCCGAGGCATGAAACCAGTTTCTACCCAAAAGAGTATGCGAGTAAGATCTGCCGGAGGGGTAAATAGAGTTTTATTCAAGAACATATGAAGAACCAAACGCGAAGAGGAAGAAACCTAGAGCAATGCCTAGGGTATCAAGAAAGGGAGTACATACCGTGAAAACGAGGTGCTGAGGAGCGGCGCCGGTGACGCGGTCGCAGCGGCGAGGAAGGAACTGCTCGTCGGCGGCGGCGGGAACGCGTTTCTTCTCAACGGAAGCGGCGGCGCTGGTTGCGATGGAGGCGAGACGGCGAGTGAATGAGGAAGAAGAGGGAAGCACTGCCCTGGGCCCGTATTTATAACCGCGGGCGGTAACTGCGCACTACCGCGCGGTTATCGGAGCGGCGAGTGGGATCGTTTGTGCACAAATGCCCACGTGGCACGAAGATAGCGGTGGACAAGCAGGCCACAGGATCGGTTGCAGGAGGCAAACCGTCGTGCGGCGCGGTTACTGGAGAGCGAAGCGGCACAGCGGGAAACCTCCGCTGACGTGGGCCGCGTGCTTTGACTATCGTGGACCAGGAAGTGACGGATGGGACACGTGAACAGTGTTCTCTGACCGAAGTCAGTAAGGATGCAGGAATCGAGGAGTTGACGTCCGAGATCTCGGCGGATACTTCGGAAAAGCAGTATGGCCGAGGAACAGACCGATGGATTTCTCGGAGTATTGGTTCGGTAACCTGCAAACATTGTAGCGCATGTGGCTTCGGGTTGAACCTGATGCGGCCTTTCATCCGAGGCTGCAAGACCACATCAGCTTCGGGGACTACTGTCGGGGGTTACCCCCGGGTAGGCTAAAGATGAGGTAAAGACATGTAAGGTTAAGGCTGTAAGCCGTCCGAGGTAGCAATTAAGCAAAGACGCAGGAGGCGTCATCCGACGTAAGGTGTACGTCGGAGGAATCATCCGAGGTATGGCCTCCGAGGTATGAACCTTGGGGCAGTCAGCTAGTTACACAAGAACAAGGTGTTATCTACCGAGTGTAGGATCCGGAGTATCCCGAGCCAAGATGAAGCGTGGCCCGATGTATAAGTGACCGGCCAGCCGAGGTTAGCAGCAAGTATCGAGGCATGTCAGAGGAGTCACGGGTGCCGCAGAGCTCGTAGCCCGAGGCTTCAGAGGACGGCGAGGTCCGTCCACGGGTTTCCCGGAAGCTCGGGGGCCTAGGAGCTGACTCGGCTATTTCGGGAAAGGTCTACAGGCTAGACCTCGGCAGGCTACTGAAGTATGACCGGAAGAGGAAAGCTAGGCCTGGCTGGCCTGACAGTTCGGCCGTTGAGCTGGCAGGAGGCAGAGGCTTGTCTTCTACCTTTTGGCCATGCCATTGTCAGTTGTAGGCAGGGGTAAAAATGTACTTCGGCCTGTGTATATATGCGGCATCTCTACCTCCAGGGAGGAGGACGGCGAAACCCTAGCTCATTTCCCCTTCATAGTTTCATCTTCCATCTAGAGCTCTCACTTGAGTAGCATCATACAGCTCGAGGAGCACTTGTACCCGAGAGCTACACTGATATATTGAGAGAGGAAAGGCAGGAGTAGGGGTTTTACTCCTCATGGAGGCCCCGAACCTGGGTACATCGTGGTGTCTTTTGAGTTGTTGGCTTTCTTGGTTCTTGTTCATGTTCTTGTGGTTTCTTGCGTGTTCTTGCTTGTGCACATCTTGAGTGCATAAACCCTCCCCGGATTCCCCCAACGACCATTCGGCCCCAACTAAGCCATACCCATGGCATCTGCCGTGATCCCACCACGACAGTCATTCTTGGCCTTGCCGAATCCAGGCCACCGGAGCGGCATTGCGACGGTGGCAGTGGGCTAGGGTTTGGCTAGGGTTTGGTCGCCGGAGACGGTGCGGCAGTGGGGCAGTGAAGTCGGGTTGGTGGGGGTTGGCCGTCCCTATCCCTTGGCATTAAAAAGGACTGGTCCAGGGGGAAGCTGACCGGTGCCCTGTCGCTGACATGTGGGCTCGGGGCGGATGCCACGCGTGGACGCGCGGACGCGTTTTCACTCCGCCGCGCATCCGCCCCGACGCATCGGTGACCCAAATTTGGGCCAGAGATGCGTCGCGGCGGACCAAAAAACGGACCGCGGTTCGTTTGCGTCGCCCGTTGGGCCGTGTTTTTGGTCCCAGCGGACAGGAACGGAGGCGCGCGGACTCGATGTGTCGCCCCGTTGGAGTCATCCTAACGCCCAGACTCCATTTTGTTAGGTAACCAGATGACTGACTACGGGGCAAACCGCAAATTGCATTCCATCAGGCCAAATGCAACAATAGCAGACAAAATGTACAGCAATCGCCTCCGATTTTCCCAAAGACGAAAACAGACATTTGTCACGCTAGAAAAGGGGATATGTACATAGCAAGGTATTCGAACAAAAGAAAACATTGTGGCGTACGCCAAATAGGTTCATCTCAGGGCAACATGGTTCAAGAATATCCTAGACTCGTAACTCGCAAGCACACTGCTTATTTCTCAGTACTCAGTAGTTACCAAACGAGCAAGCAATTGCAACATCCTATACAGCTAAAAGAGCTCTCATTTGCTTTGCCTTCAAAACGAAACACCCATTTGCTTGATGCCAAATTCAGCAGAACACGGCGAGGCTCAGTGGTATCCGATGGGCGCCGGGGTGGCCTTCAGCTCCATACCTGGTAGTAGACGTCCTGCACGACACAAGCGACAGACAAAATTAGCATACAAAGTTCACAGCCAATCCACAGTTCCACACAAACAGATACAGATAGCCTGGTCAAGAAAAGGATCAAGAAAGCGTGCGTACCGATGCAAAGTGGTTGACGTCGCGGTGGTGAGCTTCGTCGGCACGCACCACGGTGACGACATCCTTGAGGGTGGCGTTGGATGGGAGGCGCCAGTAGTCGATGGCGATGGCAGGGGCAGGGACGTTGTCGATCTTGCCGTCCTCGAGGTCCTTGAGGAACTCGGTGTAGGAGTGGACGGCCTCCTCCTCCAGGTACCCGACGACGCGGTGGGCGAACTTGGGGGAGATGAGGTAGCCGAAGAAGTAGGCGTTGAAGAAGACGCCCTGGACAGCGATGACAAGGGCGCGCTCATACCACCTGGGCTGTGCCACCTCCATGAAGGTCATCAGGTGCATGCGCTCGTTCTCAGCCTCCTCCAGCAGCGCGCGGATCCACCCGCCGCTCTGCTCGAAGCGCCGGAGGGAGCGCAGGTGGAGGAGCATGCCGCCCACCATCCCTGGCACTGCTGCGACAGTCTCGAGCATCATTGCGCGGCAGCCATACCTCCTCTGCATCCAATTTGCAAGATCAGAATTTGCATAAGAACTATAAGGCTTTGAAAATAAAGGCAATTTAGTTAAAGCTAATACGTACTATATAACAATGAGCTAAAAAAACACTATATAGCAATTGACAACATAATTGTTTTTCTGGACACAGAAATATAGAGAGGAGATCAAGAAGATAAACTTGTGCAAAAATCATGATAAAGAGGTACTAGTACTGACTGATTACATGACAAAACAAATTGTATTCCCTCCCAGGTGCATTGTTAGTAGAAAATCATCCGTAGTAGAATGATTAACTAGCAATCAAATTGCACACAATCAGTGGTGATGTCAAGGTCACTAATCTATCTTTTGCTTTGACTTTCTAATGTTTATTGACCGATTTGAGTCAATAATTCAGTATTTCACCACTGCTCACTGTAGCTTTCTATCTGAATAAAACGGCCGGTTTTCATACATTAAAAACCTGACGGATACAGAATATAAAATCGACTCGATCTAACAAATTGTTAGGTAAAATACTACTACTCGCCTGGGTCCACGTTCTAGATAGAAAATGCAAACGGCGTCTTCCCAGAAAGCAGGGGGATCAAGACGTGACAGGGACCATGCTACTGTGTCCCCCATGACACGCGACGATGCAGACACCGCCGTTTGCTCAATCTTCGGAGAAACAGATTAAACTAAAAACACGGAACTAATAACCACCCGGAGAATTCAGCCGCGATTGCGTAGACCGGTGAGGAGGCCGGATGCACGTACCTGGAAGAAGATGTCGGTGGGGAAGCGCAGCGACTTGACGGTGTAGTAGGCGATCTTGTCGAGCATGGTCTTGGGCTTGTGGTGCTTGGTCAGATCGATCGACGTGTCCGCGGTGTACGTCTCCCACGGCTGCAGCAGCAGCAAAACAAATCACGCAACCAGTTAATAAATAAACGCCGATCTGGCCGACCCGCCGATCGCCGGCGAACGAACCGAAACAGGGGAAGCAGAGAAACAGAGAATCAGAGGAAGGCGTAAGGTACCTTGAAGCAGGACCACTTCCACTCGGTGCCGTCCTCGCGCACCAGCTTCTGCGACTGCTCGATCCCCCAGTAGCTGTTGATCGCCACCTCCTTCTTCTCCCCGTCCCCCTTGCCCGCCGCCTTCGCCGCCGCGTCCTTGGCCTGCGAGGCCGCGGACGTGGACATCAGCCGCACCCACGAGCCCTCACCGCCGGCGAGGAGGGGCCGCGCCGCCGCCGCCGCCGCCGGAGAGGCCGCGGTCGCCGAGAAGAGGCGGCTGGCGCCGCCGGCGTGGCGGAGGAGGACCGATCCGGCCATCCTGGAGCTCATCTCCGAGACGCGAATCCAAAATCTGGGGAACAGTCGCGCGATGATCTTCCTTCTGTTTTTTTATTGCTGTGGTGGGTTGCGGTTTGCGAATGGACTTTCCGTGGAGGGATTATATCGGCGGCGTGGGGAGGGCAGGGTTCGTGGGTGGGCCCGCGGCGTCAGTGACGGGGGAGCCGGTCCTGCTTCCGTGGGATCCCAGAAACTGAGGGGGGCTTTTCTTCTTCTCCAAGTTGATCGAACAGTTGATATCTTTTTCTTTTCTTTTGCTTCGAGATATTACCTTTGTGACTAAATCGAAAGGCTCACATGTTTGCACCTTTGCAGGTCGTGTGTGATGTTTGGGGAGTACACGAATTATGTTAGGCGTGTAAACACTTGTCACACGGCTGAGATGCCCCTTTAGATTTACTACTAGCAAAATACCTCTGTTTTAGCTCGGTTGGCTCAAATCTCACACGACATACTCTGCCTTATTTTCATTTGTAGGAGTGCAAATATTGGTGAAAAGTGGTTTTTCACCCAAACTCCAGTGCTCCTAGTATTTTAAATAATATTTAAATGTTTTAAAAAAACCTGAAACAAATCATGCATGTTCTCAATGATGTATACTACAATTGTGTAAAATCTCAATGCAAAATTCTTTATACTATAGTGTACACAAAAATGACAAAATGGGAGATTTGATACTTGCATTGTTAACTATAATAAGATCTCTAAATTTGTCATTTTTGTGAAGCTCGGAATATAATGTATTTTGCATTTTGATTTTGCACGCCTATAGGGTACTTCATCGAGAACATGTATGATTTATTTCGATATTTTTGAAACTTTTAAATATATTTTCTGATTTTTTTAAATTAGCAGGAGCACTGGAGCTCGGGTGCATGAAATCTCTACTCTATTGATGGTTCGTGGTTATGCTAACCTTTTAATTTTTGGTTATGCTAACCTTTTAATTTTTGGGAAAAATAGTATTAAGTTTTGTGGGACACATCACACATGAACTTTGTGGGTTTGGTCTCTTTGAATTAGTTAGTTTTAAATTTTGTTGGAGATTTTATTTATGGTAGAAAAGACATATGGGAGATGGCCTTCCCGACGGCCAAATCCCATTTAAAGAATACAATATTATATATTTGCATGTCCTTCATTTTGATAATTTCTTAGTGGGAGATTAGCTGCTAACCTATATTATAAGTTTTTTTCGGTATGGGGTATATCGTCTCTCAAGTAGTATACGTACTTGTTTTGATTTGGGACAAGTGTACTACACTAGTGGCAGTACAACTGGAGTTTTACAAGTAGTTCACGTGAAAGGGAAATATTCCTTTTGGCACCCTTTCACACAGGAGGGTGGCACATACATTGTACGGCTGCAGATATCTAGCGCAAAGAAAACAAAGCGAAATGAGAGATGTATTCTCGTATCTTGCGGGCCAAGAAAGAATCAGTCAAATGAGGTAGCTGCTTTAATTAGATCCTTAATCTAACAGATAAGTATCCAGAAACGCATGCTTGAATTAGCTGCTAGGCATAGCATATCCGGCCGGGATCTTGCTTAGAGCATCTCCAATAAGTGGTGATGCAAACTAAAAAATAATAATTTTTTACATCACCAGAGGTAAAAAGTGGTCTCCAACAGTTGTGCGTGATATATATTTTGGTCAAAAAAATTTAGGACACGATGTAAAATTTGGCTCTCGTGATGTAAATATACATCACCTGTGCCCTAAAACGCATGCAGCCGTGCGAGCGTGTAACGCCAATCTGAAACTTCTAGATCGCGGCTCGCCGTCGCCGCATCGCCCGCCCACCGGCGATCCACCACCATGTCGACCCCGTCCAACCTCCCGGCCGATGGTGCGCCCGTTCCTGGCCCCATTTCCGTCGTCGGCGACACTCTCGTCCCTCCCGCCGCCGCCATCGCCTGCAGCGGTAGGTGTGGTGAGTTTGCGCCTCCACGGCCAACCACCGCGGTCGGACGGAGCAGCAAAATGGTCCCCGCGATGAAGGTACGAGGCGGCGCCGTCCCCAAAGCCGAGCACAACTCGTCGGCACCGGCGCGATCGAAAAAGGCGACCTAGACGATGGCTGCCGTGCAGCTGCCCAATTTTAGGCAGTTGTTGAACCACCCGTGCCAAAAAATCTGATGTATTTTAGGGCAGCTGTTGGAGTTAGACACGTTCGGTGCCCTATAAATCACATTTTTAGTGATGTATATTTTACATCAACCAGTTTTTTGGCTGCTATTTTAGGTCACCTATTGATGATGTGCTTAAGTGTAGTATTAATCTTGGTGGCTTGGTGCTTGCCACACGAACCATAAGCTCAGAATGAATAACGACGTGTCTCTCTCCACCTACGCTTGTTCTTGTATCATCAATCAATTGGATCTTTGATTCTTTATTATCCCGATGGCTTTTGCCAACTCTTTTTACCAGGAAATTCAATTTGCATAAAGATTCGAAACCAAATTTGATTATTTGATCATGAAATTTGACATGCTGAACAGAGAGCCCTCGATCTCAAAAGTTGACCATTTGATCGTAAAATTTGATTTGGGGCATAGAGGAATCTCTCGGCTTTTGATTCCTTGTTGATAAATTTCTTGTGCAGAGTAGAAACCCATCGATTAAGTAACACACACCCATTGTGTTTAGCTTTATTTATCAATATGATTTGGACAGGTTTATTATTATTTTGTTTGGTTCACTTGAACTTATATGGTTCCACGCATGCACCCACATAGATACACACCACTTCATTTAAACACTAAATTTGTCAGCCGTTGCGAAAGTGATGTTGCCCCCACATCGTCAATTTTGGTAGTACTTCACATTCCATTGTTTCAAGAAAAAAGGTAAGCGGAAAAAATTACTGAAAAAAAAAGGAAAGTGTGAGCAAACAGTGATCCTAGCCAGAGCACAAAACGGCCCAATGTAGCGCATGGAGGCCTGGTAGCAATTCCGCACCACCGGTAACACCAGAGCAGTTCACCAATTGTTTTTTATTACATCACCTTTGAGTCCATTGGAGACAATCAGACAAGTAGCACATAAAACATCACACACTCGAAGACCATGCATCTAGTAGAAGACTAGTATATTCCATATGATCCCGGACTATAGTACTACAAGTCTAGTCTAATTCATTGCAGCAACTTCAACCGGAGAAAGACATCCTGAAGCCCTCTTTAAGTCCTGCAACGCAAAAGTAAACATTATGATCGCTGCTCGAGCTCAAATATAACCTGGTTATTCGCAAACGACTAAGATATCAAATCATGCGCGATCATCCAAAGGATTAGGATAGTGTACCGTGGTGAGCAATCCTATAGATTGGGCAATGTCTATCTTCTTTATGATATACTCACGATAGAATTTGGGTTTTACCCTCTGAAGAAAATAAATGAGTTTCACTTTAGCACAGCAGTGTATTTCAAAAACAAGCACGTACATAGCTTACATGCAACTTCATATACTAAGTACAATACCTGCTTTTTAACTGCCTCTGCGATCAACTCCCGAGCTTCATCCTCTGATACCTAAGGCATGCAGACATGAAGTCAGATCAATTATAACATACAACTGGCTGGATTAACCCAACATGCATACCACAGTACTTACATTCTCGGTGATGCCTCTCATGCAAGTCTGAAACTGAAAAGAATTAAAAAAGAAGCAACGGGGTAAGCATGCATGTTACACAAATGTTACTTGTAAATAATCTGTGTACAAGTGCCTACCCCTTTTCCAGTATGATCAAGTCATCCTCCTCTACGACATATTTCAAGAAATCTTGCCGTGACAGAAACTTGTTCAGTTTAAAGACTTCCTTCACAGCATCTCTCAGGCTCTCCTGTGCATTGTCAAGGAAAAACAAGCATTAGTAAGCATAAATATATGCAGATTTCATTGACACCACCAATTAATCCAAGTTACATGCATGGATTACTTAACAAGTGTGCACAAGACTGGGATGCAGTCTAACCTTTCCTTGAACGACCCGCTTCCATATCTCGAAAAAGAGACCATCGGCCCCGTCACACCAAGTAGCCTCAATGCTCATGTAAGAAAAACATTCCTGCATCGAATAAGAAACTGTTGGATACAAAGCACACCAATATTAAATTAGTGAGTGTAGGGATCGTACATGGAAGCCAAAACGAGTAAAATAACTTGTGAGCTTGGAAAAACGAGTGGCGATCTTCGTTGCTTGATAAATTCCTCTGGTGCATATTCTGCTTGCCTAAAGAACAGAGAAATTACAATGGTGCTGCAACATACATTGGAACATTGCTGTTCCATGATTTTTGTGTGAACGTATACTTACAATAGGAGATGATGTACGCCTAATCGGTAGACAATCTTTCAACCACTGTACCGAGATAAAGAAAATGATTATTATCCCCTTAAAAAATCTAATCATATCAGGAAAGCTAGTCTTGCTTTAGTTTATGACGCATACCTTCAGTTCCCTTAATAATGTCTCGAAGTACTCGATGTATTCATGCTCCATCTCATATGTATGAAAGTAACTCATGTACTCCTCCCAATTAGCGTACTCACAAAAACCCTAAATTGAAAAGAAAGGGAAGAGGAAGCACATGATTGGAATGTTTTCAAAATCACAAGAAAAGTATGACATAAAATAAAAATAAAAATAACCGGAGTAACAAAGAAAACAAGCTGTTTGATAAAGGAACAGAAAAAAATGTACTTGTATTCATCAAGAAATAAATAGTTTGATTCTTTTAAATAAATTATTAAGAAGTAATTAGAATTTACTGTTTCCAACAGAAATGCATAGAACTGTTTTATTAAAAACGCTGAGAGCCTAGAAGGCAATAAAGTGCAAATAAACATATCCTGGATTGGCACTGCTTTTAAGTAGTCAACCAGCTGGTATCTCACACAGGTCGATAATTTGATGATCTACATGTTCCAGCATATTGTGCATTATGAAAATGGTTCATCTAAGGAAATGATGATTAGCACCCAGTAAATGTAACATGAACTATATCATTATTTTAAAACTATGACAAATAGACCCTAACTATCCATACTAACTCAATGTAACACCGATTGAAATTAAATAATCACAGGAACACTAGCTGATTGATGCATATACGTACATGCTCCCAGTGATTCTGGGGTTCTAGCCAGTGATTCCGGGGGACTAGACGCTGATAGTCAGTCAGGCCAGCAGGCTTGCAGAGTTTAGGGTGGAAGGACCAGTCCAAAACGCCCTCTTTCTGGAAGAATTTAAAAAAATCCATCTTTGCAAGGAAATCTGAAGGAAACTCCTCCTTGTCAAGAAGATCCATGGGGCACTCTTCCAGTTCATCAGAGCACAACTCATGCTTGGACAAATTATGTGACAACTGCAGGCAATGATATCACAGTTAGAACCAATTAGATATACATTAAAAAAAGAACAAATAAGATACGGATGGCAAACCAGCATAAATAAATAGGATAGGACAAGAGTTAATTGCGCCGGAGGTCACACATCTCGTCACGTACGTGCACATTGGTCACACATCTGGAAAACGGGATTTTTTGGTCACACATCTCGACTTTGCGTGCACATTGGTCACAAACGGGAAGTGTCATCCGTTTTGGATGGTAAATTTTCAGAAAACCCCTGGAGAAATATTAATTTTACAAAATGGTCCTCCTAATTTTACCAAATGGTCCTCCTAATTTTACAAAATGGTCCTTCTAATTTTACAAAATGGTCCTCCTTTTTTTTAATTTTACAAAATGGTCCTCCTAATATTACTCAGGGGGTTTTCTGAAAATTTACCATCCAAAACGGGATGACACTTCCCGTTTGTGACCAATGTGTACGCAAAGTCGAGATGTGTGACTAAAAAATCCCGTTTTCCAGATGTGTGACCAATGTGCACGTACGTGACGAGATGTGTGACCTCCAGCGCAATTAACTCATAGGACAAGTGACGTAAAATCACAAGGAACACAGATGTACATCATGAATAACATTTGATGATCGAAAAGCAGAAACATGGATGGATCGATGGAACCTTGTAGGATCTGATGCGAAACACCGCATGCCGGATTCCCATATCATGGCTATCCATACCGCTCATTTCGATTTTAGTATCAATAGGGGTGTGTTTCGGCAGCTGCGTCAGGTATCCGTAGTACTCCTCGAAGCTGATATCCTCTCCCAAGCCCAACTCGTTCAGCTTCTGGATTACGTCCTCCATATCCTTAACGAGTTTGTTCGCGGCAGATTGCCTCTGTTCCTGGGCTGCAGCGGTGTTGCCACGGTCGACAAGACGTGTTTTGAGCTGTGGAGTGGTTCTTTTCGTTGGAAGCGATGTGTTGCTTCTCGTGTGCTGCTTCTTCTTCTCTCCGGCAACACGTGCTTCAGTGGTGCTAACAGGGCTGGGGGACATTGTAAGTCACCAGTTGCGGATAGTAGGTAATTGGTGCAGGATTACAGATAGTTTGGGGAGTTCTAGCCGATTCCACCGGAATCCAACCTAACAACCCTACGGCACCGCCGTCCTGTTCCTAGTTCTTCCTCGACAAGCCCCAACGCTCAACCACTCTCTCCTGATAACCTACTCGCAGCGGCGTACAAGGCCTAACGGGCCCAATCCTGGCTTGCAAGCCAACGCGGTGTCTTCTTATCCCTCCTGGGCCGGGCCGCTACTCCAGGTGCAGGGACAGGCGATGGGCTTGATGTAGATGGGCCGCTGACATCCCCCTTCCTTGAAAACCTGCTTGTCCCCAAGCAGGAGCGTCAGGAAACTGCTGCCGCAGAGCTTCCATGTCCTCCCAGGTTGCCGCTTCGACAGGCATGCCGCTCCACTGCACGAGCACTTGAACGATAGACGCCAGTCCTTGTTGACGAACTCGGCGCTCCAACACAAGCACAGGAACCTGAAAGACAGCGTCAGCTGGTGGTAGTGTGGGAATTACCTGCTGTCCTGGGCCCAAACACGGCTTCAACTGTGAAACATGGAAAACTGGGTGAACTTTGCTATCAGTGGGCAGTTCGAGCTTATAAGCCACCTCTCCAATTCGCTCCAGCACTCGGAATGGTCCGAAAAACTTGAAGGACAGCTTCTGGTTTGTCCTCCGATGCACTGAAGATTGTACATACGGTTGAAGCTTGAGAAAAACATTGTCATTTACTTGGAAAACCCTTTCTGATCTATTTTTATCAGCCTGGAATTTCATCCGTTGATGTTATACCAGAATTGGTGTTATACCAGAATTCGCAGAGAGCCACCCACTTACTCCAATGCTTCGGATGCGAGCTGATGAAGCAGCGGAGGTAACATTCGATAGACTGGTTAACTCGCTCGGTCTGCCCATCAGTCTCTGGATGGTAGGCAGTACTGAGCCTCAAGTCTGTGCCTGTAGCACGAAATACAGCCTGCCAGAAGTTGCTGGTGAACACAGGATCACGGTCAGAAACCAAGGTGCCCGGCATGCCATGTAGCTTGTATATGTTGGCAACAAACAACTCAGCAACTGTAACCGCTGTGTAAGGGTGCTTCAACGGCATGAAATGCGCGTATTTAGAGAATTTGTCAACCACAACTAGCAGACAATTGAATCCATTGGAGTTAGGGAGTCCATCAATAAAGTCCATGGTTGCCATTTCCCAGGGTCCAGATGGAACCGGCAACGGTTGCAGCAACCCAGCAGGAAGGGTGCGCTCCGGTTTAGCCTGCTGACATATGTGACAGTGTTTCACAAAATCTCGAACAACACTCTTCATTCCTGGCCATTTAAAGAGCGAGACCAGCCTGCGATATGTGACTGGAAAACCCGAGTGACCCCCCACCGGGCTAGAATGAAAGGCTTGAATGATTTGCGTCCTGAGAGCAACATCATCACCGATCCAGATGCGCCCTTGATAACGCAATACTCCACCTTTGCAAGAAAAGTGTGGTTCTGCTTGCGGATCGACAGCCAGTTTCTGCAGAATTTCCTAAACCTTAACATCAGCAGTATAACTGTCAACTACGCGATCAAGCCAAACAGGCTGAACTGTGGACGCAGCAAAAATCTCAGAACTCTCCGGTGGCTTCCTTGAGAGAGCATCTGCTGCACCATTGTGGATCCCCTTTTTGTACACCACTTTATATTGCAAGCCCATCAACTTTGTAAGTGCCTTACGTTGCCACTCTGTGTGAATTCGCTGATCAGTAAGATGCTGCAAGGATTTATGATCAGTGCGAATGACAAACTCGCCCATTTGCAAATATGGCCGCCACTGCTCCACTGCAAGAGTATTGCCAAATATTCCTTCTCATATACGGAAAGACCACGATTCCGTGGCCCAAGAGACCTGCTCACGTACGCCAGAGGGTGACCCTTCTGAGACAAAAATGCACCCACACCCAAGTCACAAGCATCGGTCTCCACCACGAACTGACAAGTAAAATCTGGCAAAGCCAGGACTGGAGCTGAGATCAAGGCTTGTTTCAGAGTCAGAAATGCAGTGTTTGTGGCTTCAGTCCAAAGGAAAATAGCACCTTTCTTCAGGAGATCTGTCAAGGGGTCGACTAATCATAGCATAGTGAGCAATAAATTTCCTATAGTACCCAGTAACTCCAAGAATGGTTCTCAATTCCTTGAGGTTGGTTGGTCTTGGCCAAGAACGAATTGCATCAATTTTTGAATCATCTGTGGCCACACCAGCAGCTGAAATCACGTGACCCAGATAAGCAATCTTTTCCTTAGCAAAGGCACACTTCTGCAACTTCACTTGCCACTTGTCACGGCGCAAAATATCCAGCACAGACCTGACATGGAGCAAGTGATCTTCGTATGTTGCACTGTAGATTAGAATGTCGTCAAAGAAGACGAGGGCATGCTTGCGCAACACTGGTGCTAGAGACGCATTCATGGCACGCTGGAATGTTGCAGGTGCACCCGTGAGGCCAAAAGCCATTACCTTAAACTCAAAGTGCCCATTATGCGTTTGGAATGCCGTCTTGAACTCTTCCCCAGGAGCCAGCCTGATTTGGTGGTAGCCAGCACGCAAATCAAGCTTGGAAAACCATCTTGCACCAGCTAACTCGTCCAGAAGCTCATCTATCACAGGTAAAGGGTATTTTCCTTTCACAGTCAAGGCATTCAGATGCCTGTAATCAATGACAGGACGCCATTCATTGCCTGACTTGCGCACCATGAGAACCGGAGAAGAAAAGGGACTGTTACTGTGAGTAATCACTCCTTGGGACAACAATTCTTTGATCTGACGTTCCAGTTCATCTTTTAGTTCAGGAGTCAGCCTGTAGGGACGCAGCGACACTGGCCTAGCCCCCGGAATTAGTGGAATGTGGTGATCGCATTGGCGCCTCGGTGGCAGCCCTTCAGAAGAAGCGAAAACATCTGCGTACTGTTCTAGCAATGCTTGTATTTCAGGAGTATACGGCTCTTCTTCCACTACCACTTGCTCTTTGACCAGATGCAGTTCCAACACTGCTGGGGTTTCAGTTTCACTGCCAATACCATGTAACACCACCAATTGATCATTATAATGAAATGCCAACCATCCTTGCCCCCAATGCGTGGTCATTGGACTGTGCTTGATCAACCAATCCAACCCAATGATTCCATCATAACTCTCCAGTGACAAAACCCGAAAACAGTCAGTAAATGTGTGCCCCTGTGATTGCCATTCCAGTGCTGGTATTGTTTCAGTGCTAATCAACACTTGACCACCAGCCACCTTCACCCTCAACTTCCTTGCATTTGCCATTTTGCCAGAGAGTTGTGTTGCCCACTTGGAGTCCACAAAACAAGTAGAACTCCCAGAATCCACAAGAAAAAGCAACTCATGCCCTTGCACAACAACCTGAAGCTGCATCGTTTTAGGTGCCGTCTTGGTAGTGTTGAGTGCAGCTGCTGACAGATAGTTAATCAACTGCACTAGTTCTTCCTCTTCATCTACAAGCTCTGGTGGTTCCTCCGATTCAGAACAGTGCAGAAAATCTATCATCTCCTGAACAACATGTAACTGTATTGTGGTCTTGCATCTATGGTCCTGACCCCACTTTTCTCCACATGTGAAACACAGCCCTTTTGCTCGACGATACGCTTTTAAGCTGCTCCAACGATCTTCTGGTGATTTGCCTTGCTCTGGTGATTTCCTATCAGTAGGACTCTTAGCTAACCAGTGGGATGGAGGTTGCGGTGGTGGTAAGGCAAATGGTGGAGGCCTCCTTGATGTTCCAGCAGCAGAAAACTGAACATTCAAGGGTGTACTACCATCGCCAAGCTCCTCATACAACAACGCCAATGTATAAGTAGTATCTAGATCTTTAGGCTGCTGTATGACTACTAACACCCTCACAGCCGGCTTCAGACCATCCAAAAACCTTGTCAAATAATGAATAGGATCCGGAGCAACTTCATATACAACAATTTGATCCAATAATTCCACAAATTCCTCCACATACGCTGCTACTGATCTAGTTTGGCTGATACGAAAAAGCTTCCTCACCAAAACTTGATGCTGGTTGCGACAGAACCTTGTCTGCACGGCCATGGTGAATTCAGCCCAGCTGGCGTGCGGTGACTTCGGCAGAAATGATTCGAGCCAAGTAGCCGCCGCACCGGTGAACAGAGACGCCGCGTATGATGTCCAGTACTTCTCCGCAGTTCCCCAGCGCGCAAAGTACTCCTCGCAGCGCCGTTGCCACAATTTCGAGTTCGAACCATCGAATTGTGGTAATTCCACGCGTGGTGCAGAGGATGAGTCAGTATATTGTCTCTCGGGTACAAGTGTTTCTGAAGAAAAATTCGGGCCAAGGTTCATACCTTTGGCCGGAGGGGGCGAGTGCGAGGCACTGGCCCTCCCCCGAGCGAATTGATCTTTGTGGTGCCCATCCGGGCCGGATCCACCATCCCTCGGCGACAAGGTGGGCGACGCCGAGGCCCCTCCCGCCGCAGCGTTCAGGTCGGAATGGATGGCGCGATCCACAGTCGCCGTCAGCTTCGCGATCTCCGAGCTGAGGGCGGTCTGGACGGCCATGATGTCGCCGCCGAGACTGGCCTTGACTCCAGCCAGATCCACGCCCATCTTGGCCTGGATCGACTCGAGGTTGTCGTCGATGGCCTTGAACTGCGTGGTGTTGTCCTTGACGAACTCGCGGACGGTGTCGAGGATCTCCTTCTTGTATTCCATGAACTTGCGCTCATAGATTTCGTCGGTGTCGGCCTTGAGTAGGTCGTAGAGGACGCGCGATTCAGCGGAGAGTTCCTCCATGGCTCGAGCTCGGCTCCGGCTCGCGAATCTCGTACGGTGGTCGTGATTTGGTAACTCCAGGACGGATCGAGAGGCTCTGATACCAGATGTAAGGTACCAGTTGCGGATAGTAGGTAATTGGTGCAGGATTACAGATAGTTTGGGGAGTTCTAGCCGATTCCACCGGAATCCAACCTAACAACCCTACGGCACCGCCGTCCTGTTCCTAGTTCTTCCTCGACAAGCCCCAACGCTCAACCACTCTCTCCTGATAACCTACTCGCAGCGGCGTACAAGGCCTAACGGGCCCAATCCTGGCTTGCAAGCCAACGCGGTGTCTTCTTATCCCTCCTGGGCCGGGCCGCTACTCCAGGTGCAGGGACATGCGATGGGCTTGATGTAGATGGGCCGCTGACAGACATCTTCTCCTTTGAATCAAGCTTCTGTGGAATCGAGCCTGTATCCACCTTCTCCCTTTGCTTCTGCGACGTCTCTCGACGCAAGCCTGTACCCGGCGCCGGCGATCTCTGCTTTTCAAGGTGCTTCCGTGACACCCCAGAGCTTGAGCGTGTGTCTGACATCCCCTTTGCAGAAGCTGCGCGCGGCATCAAGAAGGGTACCGGCGGACGGGCGGAGGGATTGGGCGGCGACTAGATCGGGCGTGGTAGTGCTCGAGGTGGAGGTGGCTGCGGAGAAGAAGCTCCGACAGCGGGACGGATCGATCTGGTCGGCGGCGACGCGAACATCATCAATTAGTACGAGTACTACAGAGTACAGAGAGAGGGTTGCGCCGACTGGGTCCGGAGCGGATCGGGATTCTCCCGGTCGCTCGCTACTCGCAAGAGAAACAGAGAAACGAAACTAATAGCAAAAGCGATGAATTTTTTTTTTTTGACAACACAAGACCAAGCGGTAGTCAAAGTCCCCTCAGAAAAAAAGGGGTAGTCAAAGCGTTTGGACTTTGGATGGCTCCAATTATCTTTTTTTTAAACATATTATCTACCTGCAAAATATTCCTGAACATTAATACTATTGGTAATTCTAGCATTTAGCAAAGGAGATCTACATCAAGGCATGCACACATTTGGTCCCTGATAGAAGTATCGATGTAGCGTTTAGATGCGCATGATGGAAGAGTAGAGAAGGAGGGAACTATGGATATTCTGGTTAGCATTGTTCAAGCTCTCCTCCTATTCTTGGGTATTTTGACGCTGCAATGGGGTATTTCAGCAATAGTGTAGCACTTTGAGAAACTGAGGTCTTATGGTTCCAAGAGCGGAACGGGAGGATTTGGTCTTCATTTCCTTTTGTGATCTTGAATTTCGGTGAACACATTGATGTAGTGTTGTTTTGCAAAATTGAGCACCGACATTTGAACTTTAGGCGATGAAGACACTTTTATCGAATCCCAGAACTTATGCATATTTCACGTCCACCGAAGAATTCTTATCATACATACATCATATTTACATGCAGTACCATCTTACATAAACATCTCATTCGCTTGACCAAAGAACACAGGCTTGATTTGCTAGAACGGTGTGAAGCAGAATCAGGGTCACTCTGTGCTGCCCTCCTTGACGAGTTTCTGCCGCTGGACGCCCCAGTAGCTGACCACGACAGCGAAGAGGCGGGACCAAGGTATCACAAAAGCTTGGCTCCGGCCATTTCGAGAGCTCATGGGGTGATCGAACTGACAAGTGTCAAAAGTCTTTAATCGGGTTGTATGTTTTCGGTTGTTGGCTGTGAAGGTTAGGCTCAACGAATTGGTTTATGTTGTTGTGGGCACTGGGCACTGATGGAATGACGACGTCTCGTGTGGGGGCGGTTTTATAGTGGAGCGCAACAAGTTGGGAAATGGGAACGGCTCGGCACGGCGCTTCCTGGAAAGTTGCTTCCATCATTCATGTTTTTTTTTTTTGAAAATCCATCATTCATGTTTGACATGTGCGCACTGAGAGGGCAGTTGAACAGTTGTTCATTTTTATTTACGTTTTCTTCAAAAGTTCAAATGCATGCTAATATATTATATGTCCGTTTCAAACAATAAAATAGTATCTGTGGCCTGTGGGGAGGGGCTGCTACTGCTAAGAAAGGTTAAAGAAAGCTAATTTGGAGAGACAGTGCACCTCTGCACAATTCTGCGTCCCGTGGTGCTTGGCCGGCGTGCTGCTTCCTGGACAGAGCAGCGCCGCCGCGCGCATGTGTTTAGTTTGCTCCGTTACGCGATGGCCGTGCTACTAGTCGTCGGCTCGACGGCTTTAGAGGTCAACCGGGTAGGCGACCTGACCTTCCTCGTTGGACGTCGCTCTTCTCTTTTTTTTTTTTTTTTTGAATTGATCGCTCTTCTCTTTAACTCATGCAATTCAGTGGCTCTCTATATGTCACTTTTTTTTTTTGCGAGTGAAACTTGGGATTTTATTCAATGGTAATAGTGTTACAATCGGCTAATACAAGATTAGTGATGAACTCAACATACCTCTCCTAGCATTATATTTAGGCTTTCTCTTATTCTAATATGAATAAGCGGGAGTTTAATCAGAAACACACACAAGAAGATGTGCGTCGCTTGATTTGATACTAAATTTAAAGTGACATGGCCGCCACATCGACAATTTTGGTACTACTCGCTCTGTTCTGAATTATATATTTTTTAATCTTCTCTATGTAGACACTTTTTACTGTATTTCTTCACTCATCTCAACCCGTATGTAATCCATATTAACTATTCAAAATATTTCCTAATTCATAACGTATGGGTTAGTTTATATTCCACTTGTTTCTAAGATGAGTTAGGATTTTTTTTGATGAAAAAAATAAAGTGTGAGCAAATAGCGATCCCACATGGAGGCACCATCCCTAGCACGAGAGCAATACAACCAATTGTTTCTTACTAGTAGTTAATTATCCGTGCGTTGCCACGACACTTCAACTTTAATTTCTTACCACACGTGAAAAATTCACGTGTATAAAATATTCAAAGGCTAAAAATTTAAAATGCATTAACAATATTTATTAGCACAGATTGTACGTCGAAAATGAGTATTAATATTAGAAAAGTCAATAAAAATAGTTGAAATACAGTTAACCAAATTTCTATTAAAACCTAAATGTATACATATTTGAAATACTGAAACTATAGTTTCAACGGTTGTATAATTTCTCACCACGTTATACTTGAGATCAACAGTAAGGCATGCAAAAATGCGGGTCTATGATGGAATTATCAATGTAGCATTTAGATGCACATGATGGAAGAGTAGAGAAAGGTTACAGTAAAAAAAGATTAGAGAAAGGAGGGAACTGCGTGAATCTTCTGGTTAGTTGTGTTCAAGCTCTGCTCCTATTTCTGGAGAAAGGCATTGCTCTGTTCGCAGATCCGACGCTGCACGAGAGTATTTAGGCAATAGTGTAGCATTTTGAAAATCTGAGGTGTCAATATGTTACTAGCACAATGCCCGTGCTTTGCTACGGGCTCATCACCGTTATCATGAACGGTAATGCACTTATATCAATCCACCTACATGAAGGATTATAATACATACTCAACTCTTTGACAAACCAGTCATAAAAAAAATCGAGTTCAACCATAGAATCAAATTTATACATATATAATATATTCATTATTTCCGAAATGTGAGAATTGGACTCAAATCACTCAACTGTAAGCATATTTTTTTTACACAGGCGCACACAAGCTAGTTTTTCTTTATACACACAAGCTAATATTTATTTTTTGATGAGGGTACTACACACAAGCTAGTTGGTACTCCAAGTCCATATTCAGATCGAAGTAATTAGTTGGGCTTTAGTTGGGCTTAAAACCAAGACGCATGACGCGCAGATGCGAGCTAGAGAGGAAAAAAGCAATACCGGTACGTCTCTTCTGGTTTTATAGTCTGAGCTTACCGGCCGCCGCTCAGCCGCTGCCCTTGATTTGTTGTTGCCGCCGCCTAAACGCTCCGGCTGGACGCTCCCCTGGAGCTTGCATACCGTGTCTGTGGTAACACTTCCCAAACCTGGCGTCAACGTCAACGACCCCTGGCTGCACTCATGAGGCAGAGAACAGTTCCTCGATGCGGAATTGCGGATGACCCGTCGTTGGCACATGCAACCAGGAGGGAAGGAGTGGAGGGTGATCTAGTAGTTGTCACATCGCCGAGGCTAAGCGTGCAGGGAATCACAGAGGGGTGGCCGTGGCCACACGGCGGGGATGCAGGGTGAGGGCAAGCCGACACTGTAGCGACGCGGGGCGGGGCGAGGTGCCACGACGGTGCAGGGATGCGCCGGGGCAGCGGGATGGCTTGGCGCCGGGGACCCGCTGCCGGCGACAGGGTAGAAGGGTGGCGGCGATACAGGGGTTGCCTGGTCGTGTGCTTGCGATTCTTTGGCGACCCCGACTGCGCATGATGGCGAATCGGGCGGTTCGGCCCAGAAGGAGAGAGGTGCTCGGTGAGAGATAGGAACACAAGGGGTTATCTGCAAAGTGTAACGTGGGTGTTCCTGTCCGTTAGATATAAATCGAACGATCCTGAATGAAAGATGGCAGGCACACCATCATCACCAACTGTGGTTTTTATAGGAGTAGAGATGGGTCCAAGAGCAGAACGGGAGGATTCGGTCATCGCTTTCATTTAGTTATCTTGAATTTCAGTAAACCCATTACTGTAGTGTCGTTTGCAACGTTGAGCGCCAACATTTGAACTTTGGTGGATGAAGTCATTTTTATCGAATTCCAGAACTTATACATATTTCAAGTCCATTAACATTAAATAATTTTCATTGGCAAGTAATCGTATGTCATATTTACAGGAGGTACAGGCTTACATAAACTTGTCATTCGCTTGACCAAGGACACAAACTTGATCCGCTAAAACAGAGTGACAAAAGAACTGACAGACAAATCATTTACATAAATAGGACATAAATGTCGACGGTAACAATGGTGAACTGAACTGAGACAGGCATCGATCGATCGTCCATCGAACTGATCAGTGGTACCCGAGCGGCGCAGGCGTCTCCTTGAGCGTCAACCCCTGGTAATGGATGTCCTGCACGATCAAACCAAACAAAATCAGTCAGCTTTCGATCCGTCAATAACATTTCCAAGAATTTGTTCATAAACCGAGGCGAATGCTCATCAAACGTACCGAAGCGTAGTGGTTGGCGTCGCGGTGGTGCGCCTCGTCGGCGCGCACGACGGTGACGACGTCCTTGAGGGTGGCGTCGGCGGGGAGGCGCCAGTAGTCAATGGCAATGGCCGGCGCCGGCGTGTTCTCGATCTTGCCGGCCTCCAGGTCCTTGAGGTACTCGGTGTAGGAGTGCACGGCCTCCTCCTCGAGGTAGCCCACGAAGCGGTGCGCGAACTTGGGGGAGACGAGGTACCCGACGAAGTAGGCGTTGAAGAAGACGCCCTGGGCGGCGATCACGAGCGCGCGCTCCCACCAGCGCGGCTGCGTCACCTCCAGGAAGGTCATGAGGTGCATGCGCTCGTTCTCGGCCTCCTCCATGAGGGCGCGGATCCATCCGCCGCTGTGCTCGAAGCGGCGGAGCGAGCGCAGGTGCAGCAGCACGCCGCCCACCATGGGCGGCACGGCGGCGACCGTCTCGAGGAGCAGCGCGTGGCTCGCGTGGCGGCGCTGGAAGAAGAGGTCCATGGGCACGCGCAGGGAGCGCACGGCGTAGTAGGCCACCTTGTCCGGGAGCGTGCGCGGCTCGTGGTGCTTCTTGGCGTCGATCGACGTGTCCGCCCTGTACGTGTCCCACGGCGTGAAGCAGAACCAGGGCCACTCCGTGCCGTCCTCCCGGACGAGCTTCCGCGGCTGGATGCCCCAGTAGCTGACGATGGCCTTCTTGTCGCTGTTCTGTTGCGTGGCCGCCGGCTCGGGCTTTTCGGCGGTGACTTGTTTGGCGTCGGTGCTGGCCATCCGGGCGGGGAAGATCCTGGCGGCGGCGGGCATGATGCACCTCGCGCTCGCGGCGAGGCTGCCGGACGCCGGCTCGGCGGCGGCGAAGAGGCGCGGGCCAAGGTGGCGCAGAAGCGTGGCTCCGGCCATCCGAGAGCTCATGGCGTGATCGAACTGGCAAGTGTCAAGGGTCTTTGGTCGGGCTGGGTGGCGTGGGAAGGTGAAGCTGGAGGAACTTGTTTGTGTTGGTGATGATCTGGTGACTGATGGAACGACGACATCTCGTGTAAGGGCCATTTTATAGGAAGCGCGAGCCGGAGCGGTCTCGGAGCGGCGCTTCCTGGAAAGAATAAAGATGCTTCCATCATCCATGTTGAGTTGTTGACTTGTCCATTTTCCGACATTTGAGCACTGAGAAGACAGCTGAAAAGTTCTAAGTACGTTAATTTACGCTTTCCTCAGATTTAGGCTAATGTATTATCTGTGGCTGCTAAGAACCCAGCACTAGTATTTTTATGGCTAAAGAAAGATAGCTGAACATATTTAATTTGGAGGGAGAGCCAGCACAATTCTGCATCCCGTGGTGCCAGGAAGCAGCTCGGCGGCGCACGTGCTTATTTACCTCCGTGCCGTGCAGTGCAGGTGTCCGTCAGCTCAGCTGCTTGGAAAAGTAAACGGACTGGCCGAGGCGCGCGTGCCTGGAAACGGCGGCGCCTTCCACGCGAGTTTCGCGAGACGTTGACCTAGTGTGTTGGCGTCAGATTGTGCTCTGCTGCTGCCGTACGATCGTAGTCACTCACGAGTACCATGCGAATTTGACAACGCGCGTCGACTTCTCGTGCTGTGTTTCGTGCCGTGGATGCCACGGGATGGCCGTGCGGCTACTAGTCGTCGGCTCGTGTCGTCGCCGTTGGAGGTCAACCCGATAGCCGACTTGACCATTCGCCCGCATCGGCATCGCCGTGGGCAGGAAGAAAGAGACGGCGATCGAGGAAGGATCATCCCTGTCGAGCGCGTGCAAGCCTAGTAAAAACACCGGATCACAAGCAGGTGTCGAGTGGAGTAGTTTCGAGAGACTTTGCAAATCAAGCACCACTACTCTCGCCTTTCTTTTGAACGGGGAACGGGCTGAAAGAAAGACTGAAAATTACAATCATGTCCTAAAAAATTACAATCAGACCCTTACAATTTTTAAAAGGGACCTCGAAAGGAAAGCTGAAACACAATGTAGTCCATGCCCACCGCCGTCGCCGCAAGGCCTCGCCGCCGCGGCCATCAAGTCCACCACTGGGGACGAACCACTTTGTATCAGAGGGCCGATGAAGAACGCCGTGCTACAGAAACCCGGAGCAAGGAGCACCGGGGTGCGGAGTGACCCCCTTTTGCCTTGAATAGCGGCGGCACATCTCGACGTCGCTGAGGAACATATGCGCCTGGTAGCTTAGAAAGACGCATGCTTGCTCCCTTCCACCACCTCGGTAGCACGCGAGAAAAAGGTCAACGACCATCAAGCCCCACCAGAGCTTCTTACTGAAAAGCTGCTGCCGCTCAAATGCACCGCCGCTCTCACCGCCCACTATGGCTAGTTAGGAGCAGAGCAGAAGAACGCAACTTCGATGCCGCTTAGAAGTCAGAAGCATCTGAAGCCAACAACAGCACATCATCACGCGAGTCGCCATATAGGATGTACTGAATTGTCAAGAAGAGAACCCTTGAGATTTTCTTGGAACACATCAAAAATTTAGTTGTCATATATTTCTTTATGGGTTCAACTAAATTTATCCGCTCAAATACTCTGTTTTATTTATAGCGAAAATAACAAGAGATGAAGAAGACACATATGCTTTCTTTTCGGAGAACGACATATAGATACGCTTTACTAGAAAATGCATATCACCAGTTTTTCTGTACTTACCTTTTCGATGGTTTGATCCATTCTTCTCTTATTTTGTTTGATGAATATTCTCTAATTATCTTGTTTACAACATAGTAGCAGAGAATGAAGAACATTTCAATTTTATTAGTAGAAAATGAAGAACAGTTTTTTTCCCTGTTTAGTGTCTGAAGAACAGTTCATAGAGCAACCTTTCATTGACTAACCTTGACAGGCCTGGGTATACAGCCCAAAATAGCCTTCCAGGGTCCCATCCGAGGTGGCATGGCAACGACCAAAGCCCAAGGAAAGTACGGCCTACGCCGTGTTTTCCCAATCCCCCCCCCCCCCCCCCGGCGGCTTACGGCGACCGCCGCTTGCCGGCCTACCGGTGATGGATCGCTCATCCGCTTGATGGATCCCTCGGAGCCAGAGCCCGGGCCACCACTGGCCGCCGCTTCCGTTGGGGCAGAGCCAGCGGAGCGGTGCAGGCGGCGGCGCGGGACCGCGCTCCGCGGCGTTCTCGGGGTGGCCTTCCCCATCGCGGCGTCATTCCTCTTCTCCTTTCTCGTCGGCATAGCTGGTCTCGCCCTCGGTGGACTCTCCTCCACCGCGTCCGTCTCCTTGCCCTCCACCTGCCGTATCCTCTCCACTGGTCGGTCACTGTTCCTTCCTAGCTTCCCGATCTATGCCCATGCTGTTTCTAGCGCTTAGAAATTCATCTCAGGTGCTAAATAAGCATTCAAATTAGCTATTTTGATGTTTTAGAGTGAATTAGCTTGCTGCAAATTTTAGGGCCGATTCCATTTCATGTGAACTTTACCATTTATTCCACGCAGTCTAAGAGCTGCTTGCGTATTGATGATTTAGTATGTTAGCATGTGAACTGTGATATCCTATTACTAGGGCGTATGTTGGATTTATGCTGTACCTTAGTTAGTGAGCTTAGGATGTGATTGCTTTCCTTTCGATTACGTCGATCAGATATGTACCAGTTTGCTTGATGCGGTTGTTGGCACATTGTAGGCGTGGACATTCGGTCATCGAAGGTTTGTGAGCTAGGACTTTTGAACTACAGAGCTAAGCATGTATTCTACCCCTCAAGTAATCGAAGGTTCCGCTGCCATGATGACTACTACTGGGCTTCAGTTTTTGAGGTGAGGATTTATGCTGTTGTTATACTTTTTTGTTTTTTTTCTATGGGACAGCTAAAAAGCCGGTAAAACTGGCGATTTGTTCAAAGTTTTGCTTGCTTATCTTCCTTTACCAGCACAGCAATTTGTTATAAATCTGGTGTTTACTGGTCCTGTTATGAAGCTATTTTCAAGTCTGTTTGTTTGGAATGATATATACTGATATACAGATCCAATGCTTTGTGTGTGCTCGCAACTTCCAAATAAGGCAAGAATTGATGAGCAATTTTAGCAGTAGTTATAGTTTGTGCATTAAGGACCTGCAAAGAGAGAATAATTTACCTACGTTTCGAACATCAGCTTGCGGTCATGCACAACATGCTTGCAGTCTTTGAGCTTAATATTAGTAGTCATGCGGGTTGCTACATGTGTTTAGTTAATTAGTTTGTTCTCACTTGTGTCGTGGATTGATACTGTAGGTAGAATACACAGAATATTTTTCTGGCCAAACATCTTATGCAATGGCAGAGGCTCCAAAAGAGGCTCTTCCTCACAATTGCCGGCCTGATTTTGGTGCTGCATGGTCAACAACAGCAAAGTTCGAGGTACTTTACTATGGAACATCTTGTTCACATCTGAAGTACTTAATGCTATTTGCTGTGGTTTTTTTGAATCATCAGTTGTTCTGCACGCCCTTTCCCTATATCATGCTAAGTATTTAAGAGGTTGGCATTTTCTTAATATCTTTTCTTGTAGGTCAATGAATCATACAGTTGCAGATACACGTTAGGGAGTACCAAAGCTGACATTTATCCAGACAAGCTATTCAATTGCACTGCTGAGGAACCTTCAATAAGTGAAATGCTGAAAAGGATATTTGTACTGTAAGTATATATGCCCCTCTGAATTCCTACCTGCTACATGGGTAATGCTGCACCTTGTGCAGAATGTGATAATATCATGTTAATCCACATTTCCTCGATCAGTCACTTAGATAGCAAAAGTACTGGCACTTATTTGCTCTGGAAATCTGACTAGCTTGCTATGCTTATCAGTTGGGGTAGTTTTGTAGGCCTGGATTGTATTGTTGAATCACCACTTTATTTCAAGTGTTAAACTCCAGGAACTTAAGACCAACTCTAGCAGACTCCCTAAGTCTCCCACCGCACCCTCTAAAAACTGGCAGTATAGTGTTTTGATCCACTCTAGCAGACCTCCTATCTGAGCCTCTATCCCTATAATTTTTAGAGGGCCCTCTAAAAACACCGTTGTAGCTACACTATGGGCAGTTTTTGGCGCCAGGGACATTTCTGACCCGCGCCTGATCACCCGCTGACGCCACCTCCTTTGGCCATTCCTCGCCGCCGCTGGACTGTCGCCAACCGCCTCCGCAGCTCGCCGTAGTCAGATCACATCTTCCCCGCCTCCCATGCCCCCCCCCCCCCCCCCCCCCCCCTGGCTATCTCCATCAACCTGCTAGATCCATGGAGTCCGCCAGCCCCTTGCCACGCCGGATCTTCTCGTGCCTTCTGCCACCACCTGAGCGGTCACTTCCTCTCCTGATTCCCTCCGCTGGCCGGCCGACAATCTCCCAGCCACCTCCGCCTCCCCGTCGTCTTCTCCCCGCATGGCGCTATAAAAGTTCTGAAATGTGGTTTTAGAGGGCCCTCGAAAACTATTATAGAGGCTGCCCTTTTAGGGTGTCTGCTAGAGTTGCTCTAATAACCTTTGTGGCCTACAAAATCTACATATGTACATTGGTTGGTTACTAATTTTACTTTTTATTCTCCACTTTTTTTAATGGTTATTTATCCTTTCCTTCCGTTTAATTAGAGACCTAAATATGACAGGTTTTCAAAGTCCTACAGGTCAAAAGATCTCAGTTCAGGACGGATGCTTGGATATGCAGCAGCAGGGGTTGTGGCTGGCATGCTGAGTTCTCTAGTCATCGCTATAGTACTAAGAAGCTTTCGTGGAGTGCTCCTTGCGGTGGCCAGGTGGGCTGTAAGCAACCATAGCATCAGGGTGTTTGCTTATCGTTTTAAGCGAGCCTGTCTTCTTGTAGCATATGTATCTTTTGTTGGCTGGATTACTTTGCAGTACAGCAAAATGATTGGGTTGAAGGAACTTTTATTGGACTACGAACTCATGGAGTGGTTCTTGTAAAATGTGCATGTTCCCCGGCATTGTATATCTATGAGCCGATTCTGGTCCTCGATGAAACAGTTTTCTGTTTCTTTCGAATTCCACTGATGTAAGTTATGTTGTTTTGCTACGGTATGTGTCCAGGAATGCCTAATAGTGCTGCTCTGTTCATGACAGCATGGCAAATGCATTCCAGGTAGATCAATTGTGTGGTAGTTACAGCACATGTGCAACCCCATCTGTTGTAACATGTATCCACTTCATGGTCATCATAGTTTGGGACTTTAGCGGGATTCTTCTCCCATTTGGAAATATTATCTAACTTAATGGCTTTGAATGCAAATTACGGGTTTGGGGCTCTTTGGCTTTGAATGGCTGTTCTTTGAACTGAATTGAAAAACTTCTACTTCTGGAACGTTTTTCTTGCCGCTGGGAATTCAGCTATTGCAAGTGTATATTTCATTGGTTCGTTACAATGGTCACCTTTTATTCTTTCCTTTTAATAGTCATGGTCATTTATCTTAAAAGTTATTTGCATTTTCTTTCGTATAACTTGAGATTGAAATATGACAGGTTTTCGAAACCATGTACGTCAAAATATTTCAGTTCAGGATGGATGCTTGGATATGCAGCAGGGTTTGTAGCTGGCATGCTGAGTTCTATGTTCAACACTATAGTACCACGAAGCTTCCGAGGAGGGTTCCTTGCTGCTGCCAGGTGGGCTGTGAGCAACCATAGCATCAGGGTGTTTGCATATCGTTTTAAGCGAGCCTGTCTTCTTGTAACATATCTATCTTATGTTGGCTGGATTACTTGGAAGTACAGCAAAAGGATTGGGTTGAAAGAACTTTTGTTGGGTTAGGAACTCATGGAGGTTCTTGTAAATTGTAAATGTTCTCGGCAATCGGGCTATATATATGGAATATGGTACAAGATGACTCGTGTCCTTGACTGGTGTAAATTATCTTGTTCTGCTACTTGATTTGCTTGAAGGTTTCTGCAAATCCAATAGGTCCTAACAGGGAAGGGATACTTGTCGTCGAACTTATGTGTTTCATTGGATCTCTTTTCCTTCCAGGGTACCTAAGGGGACTGGAAGGTTTTTAATGAGGCGGCTTGCTGACCTAATATATGGTGGTTGAAAATTCAAAAAAATAAATATGTGTTTCATTGGATCAGGAACAAGTGTTCAACGAACTATGACTAAAACCTTTTTGTGGAACTTTTCAGTTTCCTCTGGAAATTCAGCCATTTCATTGTTAATTACTCCTCCGAAAGTTACTTTAAGTCTCTAAGATATACTCCTACTTCAAATGGTACATAAATACTGTTACTGGTTGTCAGTGCCTGCCTGTGTCCTCTAAAGAGAAATGGGGCTCTGTACTTACCTCCTTTAGACAACACAAGTATACAAAAAGACTACTAATACAGTAATACTCCCTCCGTCCCAAAATAAGTGTCTCAACTTTGCCAAAAAGTGAATGTATTTAGACATACTTCATGTATAGATACACCCACTTTTTAGCAAACTTGAGACACTTATTTTTGGACGGAGTGAGTACTTGATTTGCAAGTCTTCCAACTACTCTACTCGACACCTGCTTGGCCTCAGTTCCATGAATGTGCCTCAGTTTCCTTTCTAGTTTTATATTCATCATATTTGCGCCATATTTCTCAAGAATTTCAATGCCGATAATGATCGTCCAACCTCGCTTTCAACATGCATCTCTCTGAATTTTCCCCACACATGCCAACATCCACACGCAAAAGTTCAGTAATCGGTAGTACTCCTGACCAAATTCCCACCAAGAAATATAACAACCACAAAACTATACTGAACCAAATTAATGACTTACATAACTAAAATAAGCCAAAGAAGGTGCGCATATTCAGTTTATACATGTCTACACTCTACACAGCGCAGAGGAGCGATGCATAAAAACTATGAAACACAAGTTCCATACTCTGCCAAGCCAAGCACCGGGGTCACCATTACTTAATTTTCCACCATTATCCCCTACTCTAACTTAACATGTCAGGCACGCACATCAATCGTTCATTTGCATTGATCAATTACAGGTACTGAGCTTGTATTCTGTCTCTGTTCTGCTCCCACCACACCTTGGCCCTGTCCTCGCCAAACCTCTCCCGGCTGCAAAAGCACTGACACGCATGAGATCGAGCATGACCAAGAAACTAAGCTTGGCGTGTCGGAGCACGTGAATATGTGATCGTTGGCATGCATACCTGAACCGCACGCGGCGGAGCTCGCGGGTGCCGTCGCCGAGCTCGCGGATGGTGAGGCAGACGCCCGGCTCGTCCTGCTCGATCCACTCCGTCGCTTCCATGTCGCTTGCGTTGCTGATGGACACGGAGGCCTCGTCGCGGGACGACGTGGTGGCGCGCGACGGGTCGTAGGACGACGGACCTCCGCCGGCGGAGGCCGCGGAGTTGAGCATGTTGAAATGGTGCGCCCAGACGTGGTCGGACGGGTCCGGGACGGCCGCCGCGTACGGGTAGGACGGCGCCGCCCTGTTGGAAGGCCCCGCCGCATACGACGGCGGTGGCATCATCGCCTTGCACGACACGCTACGGGACATCGGGTCTTTGATCGACGATGATGTCGGCGGCATCATGACTACTGGGCTCTCGGCCCGGGTGGAGCCGCCCCGGGAGTAGGATGAATCTCTCTTCAGACAGAACAAAACAAGCCAATACTATCAGTATGTTGACGAATCAATTCAGCAGAACAAAATGTTTTAGGTGCGATGGGCGTACGAGAAGCGAGTCGTCGACCGAGGACGTCGGGGTGGAGCCACCCTGCTGCCGGCCGCTGAACGTCTGCACGTTGTACAGCTCCACGAGGCGGTCGTAGTTCTCTCCCCACCACCGCTGCGCCTCCCACTTGTTAAAGATCTCCCGGCTACGCACGCAGCATGCACACGTCATACGAGTTAGCTAGTTCAACGTGCAAAGTATCGCTTGATCATAAATTAAGCTAGCAGACTAATGCAGATGTGAAACTCATCAGCATTCAGAAACACAAACCTGAAGCGGATGCGCTTGAGATCATTGCCGCCGCCGGGCAGCGTGACGAAGGTGATCTGGACGCCGGGCTCTACCTGCGCCATCCACTCCCGGGGCACGGCGGCGTCGATGTCCACCCTCACGCCGCCGTCCTCCACCTCGATGCCCGGCGGCCATCCGCGCCCGCTCATATCCCACGTCGTCGCCGCTCGAGCGCTCCCGTTGGCCGCCGCTGCACCCGTCATGCTGCTCGCGGGCGTGAAGGCGGTGTCGTCGACGAAGCCCGGGTAATGGCGGCCGTAGCCCCTCCCCCTGAAGGACGGGCTCCCGGCGGCGGTGGGCGCCTTGTAGTGCTTGCCGGAGCCGGAGAACTTGAGCACCATGTCCTTGAGCTGAAGGCAGCACATTGCCGATGCACCGCACGTACGTAAGAGCCCAGTTAGCCACCACTCACCAAGTAACTAAGTCATTAACCAAAACGCTCATGACTCATGAGTGTAATCTAACATCGGCTATGACTGGAATTAGCATAAGTAGCTGCCGTGGTTAGTCAGTTACTAACAGAAGTGCGCGCCAATTCTTTAAGGCGGCCGGGTTCGATCGATGCCAAGAAAAGGATATGCTTGCTGAGTGGCTAGTGACTTTGAGTGACTAACTGAACTAGTATCACGCATGACGAATAGGTTCAGACCAATGAGGGTATGTATATCACAGGGCTACAGGTAGAGCACGAATTAGTAGTACTATACAACGGACCACGCTACGTACGTACACAGCTAGAGATAGTAGCGATCACGCAGGATTGATCATGAGTGAAATCTTTAACCCTTTTGTCTGAAACAAGGAACCTGCAGGCATTTGATGCTGATGCATGCATGCGTAATGGCGGCCGCAGCAGCGTATGATCCCACCGCATGCATATGCATTATGCGTTGCGTGCGTACTTAAAAGGACACCGCGGCAAAGCAAGTCGGCACGGCGGTCGGCGGCAAAGCAATTAAGCAAAGCATCGGTATAGCCAAATTACCGCGATCCCCTCCCGTGATTTCGTGGCCCAGGCAGGGGGAGTAGCCCAGGGTAAGGCCCATCCTGGGGCCCCTAAAGGGCCGAGCCGCCGTAGCCCCTGGCCGGCGAGGACCACGCACGTATGCGCGTATCGGTGGCCCGCGGGCCGGCTTTATTCGACGGCATGGCGCAAGCAGAGGGGTTTCGCAGCCGAGCAAAGCGCCACTGCATGCTCCGGCCGGCTTTTTAACCAAAGAGAACACACACAAACCACGGCATGTCTTTCCACGGGGAAAATGTGATGCAGGTTCAGGCAGGGGTCCAGCTCCAGAGCACACACGAGAGCACATGAACGCAGGCACTGTCGTGTCAACGATTCGCATTGGCGCTGTGTGTATGTTATGTGGGCTTCGATCTCTTTATTACTAGGGCAAAGTGGATGGATGGACGGATGGGCGGTGGCGAGTTTGATGTGGAGAGATCGAGAAAAGAGAAAGAATGTCGTCCCGCCATGGGGGAACAAAGCGTTCGCTCCAAAGGTAGGAGGGGGAATGGGGATCCAAGCAAGCAAAGAAAAGCCTTCTCCCACCACGTCTACTCAACGCGCATCGTGTCCTCTCCTCCCCTTGACCGAGCTTTTCTCCCGCCGGGGAATGTCGTGAGCAATGGAGGTAGCCAGCTACGATCGATGCTCCGTACTCAATGTGGTGCTAAAGAAAAGTGATCGAAATCACTGTCATTCACGCGGCACTTTCGGATGCATAATGCCTGCATGGCTCGAATCATAGACGTGTCCTACTTCTACCTAGCCCAGCTATATAACAGTCATATCAGTATATCACTCTGGTAAAGTTTGACGAAACTTGTATTCTTAGATGATAAAAAAAGATGTCTCTAGTACCGTCAGTATTAGGGATCTAGCTGGCTAAGCTAGCGTTCATTCATTGTCTAAAGTCGATCGATGTGTATGACACAAATATGGTATATGCGCTGCATAAAGGAAACAAGAGCATGTAATGCATCAGGGACAGAAAACAACCCAAAGCTTCGAAGACGACGATCGATCGAGCTGGGGGCCTAGCTTGGCTTCATCAGTAGGGTGCGTGAGCTCATGTCAATTAAGTGCATTGCGTGGGATGGCGGAACTACTCCTACAATAACTGAACAAATGCCAAAAATTGCCAGAAGGAGAAGCAGGAAGGACTTAACCGCGCGCGTACAAATGGGTCCTAGCAGGCTAGCAGCTACAGGCATATATACATACAGGCAGCGAATGGCGACTCCTTGTTTGTCTGTATATACTTTGCTCCTCATCAACAACTCCGGATTTTGGCATCTCTTGCCAAACGCAGCCGCTATCCCTGCAGCTATGGCTAGCCTAACGGATCGGGCATGGCCTGCGTCCCCGTGGCCTTGCTTGGGCAATTCCTAGGCTGACTGGCTAAGTACTGTGCACTAGTATAGCTCAGCGTCAGAGGGCGTTCGTCCCAACTGGCATTCGACCGATCTCTCGCTCCTACCCACGCTGACACACGAGCATCGCATATACGAGTACATAGGTAGTACTGGCAATTGTTAATTAAAAAAGAGTGGTAAAATCGATCCAGGAGTAGCACGTACAGTGGTAGTTGAAGAGAGACAGGTGCATGGGTATGTACCTGTGAGGTGAGAGACTTGACGGCAGGCGTGGCCGCGGCACGGGAGCCGTCCTCCCCGCCTTCTTTCGCGGAGCAGGCGATGCATGCCAGCATCTTCGATCAGTTCCTCGATACTTCCAAGTCTCTTCTCCGCTGGGCGCTGGCCCTCTTCTCTCCAACGTTTCAACACACCAACCCTAGCTAGCTTGTCCCTGTAGGAACAGAGTGCATAATTTATAGTGCAGGTTACGTTAAGTTACGCGCATATATATATCTCAGAGACATAGTACTAACCGAAGATTACGTTCATGCAGACGGTGCAAACAAAACTGCAGATATGAGGTATGTGCGTGCAGATAAAAAAAGATATGTGCATGCAGATGCAGCCAAATGTATCAATAAGATGGGATGGTCAAACATAGCGATCTGGAGGTCAACATTAATGTACTACTCTCTGGATATTGTGTTGTTGATCAATAGTACAACAATACCGTACTATACGACTCTAGCTATAACGTATATACAGTTACGTACTGTGAGTCTGTGACATGCTCGCTCGATTTCTACAGTAGAACGTACGACGCCACTTCAGCCTCATACGCTACTGCATGCTCGGTCAACAGTCACTACGTCTACGTGAGCATGTATACCACACGTACGCACTGTTTAGCGACCACGAGGCGTTGCCCCATGCGTGCGAGTTGCGACGACCACGGAAATTAGCCACCCATGTCAGGCCGCAGCAAAGCGAGCTTAATTCGCGCCGCACAGCAAGCAAACTGTGCAACAAGATAGTAAGGACTAGCTAGAGCTCTCACCGGCGCCTAAACGCGCGCGAGAAGAACAGTAGCGCTATACAGTAGTACTATACTACTCCCTCCGTCTAAAAATAATTGTCTCAAGTTTGCCCAAAAGTGGAGGTATCTAGACATGTTTCATGTATAGATACATTCACTTTTTGTCAAACTTGAGACACTTATTTTTGGACGGATGGAGTACTACATACTGTACTAATACAAGCAACTACTATGAGAGAATGCAAGCCGCAGCATGCATAATATGTACCAGCAGCAGGCATACGCTGTTCTTCTAACACAGCAGAGAGAGAGAGAGAGAGAGAGAGACACTGTAAGGACAAAGTCGGAAGCCATGGATGGAGCGGGCCGGCATGGCGACAGATGCAACAAACCAAAATCTTCAACGGACGAGAGCACGCACCCATGCCATGACGTACTACGTCGCATGCATAAGGCAAATACGCAGCGCAGCGTAGATGGCGCGCAGAGAAACTTCTCACGTGTCTTTTCTTCTCTCTATGGAGGACATGTCATCATAACGACGACGATGACGACGGCTGCCACTCTACACGTAGACGACGTAGTCTGTCTGTCTGCTGGTTTAAATTCAGATGAGCGCGCTGTCCGACGCGACACACACGGCCGGGAGGAGAAGGACAGGGGCGTATGGGGAAGACTCTCCTCCACCACCAAGCGGCAGCGGCAGCGGCAGCATCGGCTAGCTCGCCGCACGAGGCACTGAGACCACTGATGCAGCAGCAGCAAACGGATCAGCTACAGTCTACTACGCAATGCATGCTTGTATATATGGACCCCCGAGATCAACGTATTGCCTCGACATTCTTTATCTTTTCTACCCCTTCAGGCGACCCGGGCCCGGCACAAAGTGACCAGGCATCGAGTGTCTGCGCCACGGAGCCCGCCTCTGATCCTCTTTATTTTGATCTCTTGCTCTTTATGGGTTCTTTTTTTGTAAGAATGTAGCGGCTCTGCCTAACCTCAAACACTCTACTAATGGAGTACCGATGGTTATGATGCTAGAGCCCTTTTTCATGCTAGATCGAGGTGGGAAATGGACAGAAGGACAGTGGCAAACCACACTGACCGCTCAGATACTTACAGGTAATTAACTGACGGATATATAACCGGTATATAGCGCCGCTGCCCCCAGCTTCGCGAGTTCAGCCGACGTGAAAACAGTGTATACACCCCCTTCCCGTAGATAGATATCGCCCGTCTCCTGCGCCCGAAATGATCTGGAAAAAAAAAGATGGAAATAAAGATACAGATGACGTGACACGAGCTAGAGCCGAGAAGGAACGTAATCAGCCTACGTACTACGGCTTTACTGAAATTAAAACCGTTGTGGGTTTGACTTGTGATGAACGGAACGGCGAACTCAACACAAGCAAGCTGGGGAGACAAAGCATAACAGAAAGCTCGAAAAGGCAGATAGTATCAACGAAGCGGCCGGAGCAGAAATAAATGAACGAAAAAAGGGCGAGCCGACAAGGCACGGCGGCGTGCGTCACTGCCGTTTCGATCGATGGGTTGATTGTTTACCTTCTCCGTCTCTCACCGGCGCCGGCGCGAGACTGCAGCACCTGGCCGTCTTCTTAGACTCAGATCGGAGCCTTGTGGCAGTGACGACGAGTCTTCGGGATCCAGGGAATGGAGGTCCTTGCTGGGACACGGATGAGTAGAACGACACTGATTGACACCGGCTGGAGCTGCGGCTGCGATGACACCAGAGAGACGGAAGCTAGCTAGGCGATGCGGCTAAGCCTTTTGAAAGGTATAGAGTAGACGACGAAATGAAACTGGAAGAGGAAATGGTGTGGGACTGGGGCTCTGAGCGAGGGAGATTCCTTTCACAGAAGAAGGCAATGGAGTCTAGTTGGGGAAGAGACACTGTGGGTTGTGGCTCCAACAGACGAGGAACGGGAATGGAACTTGATGTTTCTCTCGTCTCGGCCGTAGGATGCTTCCCCGATACGACGACGGCCGCTGGGAGAGCAGCCCAGTCCGGCAGTCTACGCCGCTATATAGGCCAGGGGCGGGGGCCGTGAGACCGTGGCCGTCCGATCCTGGGCGTGCGGTCGACCACTGGCCACTGCTGAGTGGGCCCGCCGCAAAGGATCCCCTGCCCGGCTTTGTCCCGACGCACGCCACCATGCGTGCACTCCGCGACGGCTTCGTGCTGTCAGCTATACCGTCGTCGAGACAGGCTTCATGAGGTCGATTTTGTCTGCATGGTCCGTGCAAACGTGATATTCGATACATCCAAATCGGACATATTTCATATTTGGCGATATGCACAATGATCGGTCAACTCATTTCTTTTCCTCGACTCTTTTTTTTATCAAAGGGGTTGATTGTTGCTCATTCGATTTATAAATAACCATTTCACATACGTCATTTTGGCGGTGTCGACGACGGCAGCGCTTAGCGCCGTCACCCTCTTGGGGGCGTCGTCGTGGAGCCTTGGTCTTTCTCGACTTTGCGCCGGGGTCTTCGGTGGCAAGTCTGGTTTCCTTGTTCCCTTTTGTCTAGTTTTGATCTTCTTTGTAAGAGGGTCTCCTCATCACTTTGTATTGGTTCGGCCGTGTAGCTTTATTTATAAAACGGGGCGAAATCCTATTTCGTCAAAATTTTGGCGGTCTGACGACTTCTCGTCCAATTGTAGTTTCTTTAATCAGAATAATTGGATCCTATTCTGTTCGATTTAGAATAGGTATTTAATTTATACTAGCCATGTTTAGAAATAACCATCTACTGAAGAGACTTTAGGTTGGTCTACCTGACAAAACCCATCTACTAACAACCACCCACTAAAAAACGGAAACATTATTGATGGATTTGGTTTCGGTTGTCGTTTAGATGCTATTATGTACGACCGAGTGTGTTTTGAATAGAATAAGCTAGTATTCGTTAGCCCTACATATAAGATTTCTATATTTAGATTTTTGAAACTGGCGGACTTGGTTGTTCTCGTGCTACTATATACAGATGGATCCGCACGCATGTGTATAAGTGGGTATTGGGTATTTGGATAGATATAATTCATGAACATGTTTGTTGGATAGTCCACCCGACAATATATGTCTATCTTTTGTTTGTTGTATTAAAATTCCGACACCCCACCTAACTTCGTCTGTTTGACCGACACCATGAATCCACCTCAACAAATCTGACCGCTTCAGAATTGACCTCGATTGTCCTTTAAATGCTACTACAAATGGATGGATGTTTATACACGGAGATTGGGTAGATCCAAATCCGTCACTCAGAAAGTGGTAGTCATGGTGGTTCGAGTGACAACACTAGTCCATAATTTTTTTTATCGAAATGATTATACATGGTCCACCCGGTAGCGCCCATCTACCCGACAAAGTGCTCTACCTTGTTTGGTACGACGATTAGTTAGGTATTAGTTCTATGTATGCATGGACATGCCTGGAGGAAAAATGTGTGGATTAGATCCGTCCTTTATAAGCTAATTTATTCGTAGTCCATTCCTTAATGTCGGTTCATTCTTCCCCTTTCATTAGAACCACCCTATAAAAATTCCTCATTCCTACGTGATCGTCCCTATAGTCCACCCAAGAACCTTCGTTCGTCCATCCTTTCCTTTCTTTTTTAGATGGTGTGACCAATTAGTTTTGGAGCTACTATAAATGGACGAACATGCAAATGTTGATATAGATGATGTTGTCATGTTTCTCTACCTGATATTTTGGAGACGAGTCAATCCATCTACCAGCAAGATCCTCAAAGCTTTCAGGTGGTCTGACCAAGCCCAATGCACAAATTACATGCCAGACCAGTTTTGAAAGAGAGAATTGGAAAATAAGATGGTCAACGGTCTTTTTTCTGACTGCAGAAATGATAGTGATCATTTCTAGTATAGCCCCTTCTAAGAAGATTATCTTTTGTAGGAATGCAGTTCTTCATCATCAGCCACACACATATTTTAACTATGAGTGGAATTTTAAGTTTCCATGGAATTTTGTAGGGAAAAAACACATTTGACCTCAAATCTAGGTATAACCCTTTAAGTTGAGACTGCTAAAAGAGCCAGTCTTCCATATCACACTCTCTCGATCATAATTCAGTTGCACGGTATCAACTAAGTTTTTGAGGCACTCGAACTGAAAGCTGGTTTAAACAAAAAAGGGTCACCCTGAATCTGAGACACCACCAACATTTCTCTTTAACTTTAATAACTGTGATTAACTTAGTAAAAGACAAACAGTATAATCTGGAGAACTGAGAGGCTAAATATGAACCATTCATCCAAATGTCTTCCTAGAAGACTTTTTTCCATTAGGGATCAATCTTTTAGTTTACAACTGGAAGGTATGAATAACCTTCATCAAGCTCTGTCATAAATTAGAAGAACCTGGACCAGCCTAAGCCTATGCAAGGAGCTTACTGTGAAGATATTTTTTTGGTCAACAATTCCAGGTCCCTTCAGAGTTTTCCAACTTCCCCATCCATTTGTGGTTTGTACAACAGAAATTTGTTCATTGTCTCAAGGACTAAAACCCCTAAACTAGCATAATCTTTTGGTAAGCGAATAGTCTGCCTATTGACCAAGTGATATCTTATTTTTTTGCATCGGTATCTTGCCAAACCAACCTTTTTCTGCAAATATCCTTCTCTTCAAAACTGGTTTTGGAACTTCCAAGAAAGAGAGCATGTAGAAAGTTATGCTGCTTATTAACAAGTTTTCATTTCCATCCAGAGTGCTTATTAACAAGTTTTTCACCTATGGGGCCCCACTCAGAAGGTATAGTATTTTCACATCTATAGGCATGCCCAAATACTTCACTGAAGTTCGAAATGCACAACTAAAGATTTCACTGAATTTGGTTTGTTTTTCAACAATAACCCCAAGACAAATATAATTCACTTTTATGAAAATAAATCCTAGATAGCTATTCAAGAATACATACAATGAATTTGAATTTTATGGCATTCTCAAGGCCATCTGATGCATGTAAAATGCATACATGAACTTTGCACTTTATTCACTCATATTCCAATCATATTTGCATCATATAAGGGTTATATCAATGTGTTATCATGATTTTGGAAATATCTTAATGATTTCCTATTTTTATGGAATTAACCCTGCACAGGCAGAAAACCCTAGTTTTGTATTTTAATGTTTCAGGGACCCAAAAGTCGTCCAAATCACCTGCAAATTTAGGGGCGTCATTTTTTGGAAGGAAGAAGACCTGTGGGCGAAGGAAGCGATCAAACGGAAGCCTGAGGGCCAAAAGAGGGGGGCCCACGCGGCCACAGTACCAGGCCACGTGGGACCCACCCATCTGGCCCTCGAGGCTCCGTTGCCGTTGATCTTTGCTCCACCGACTCCTTCTTGACCTAAAAACGCCTATAAAAAAAGGTCCCCCGACGTTCTCTGGAAAGAGGCGGCGGAGAAACACAGAACCACGAAACAGAGAGTCAGAAGGCTGCCGCCGGAGAAGATCGGAGGGAGGAAACGCCGCCGGAGTCACCTCCGGAGGGCTCCACCCCCCTCTAGCGTGTTCATCATCAACATCTACAGCAAGAACTTCTCCACCATCATCACCATGATGAAGGGGGAGTAGTCCACCCCCTGGACTAGGGTTTGTGGTGGTAACTTTTGTATCTCTCCTCTCTCTTGAGCTTCACTAATTAGTACCGTATGAGCTGCCAAACATGATTACGGTCATCTATGTAATACCTTTGTGGTGAATATTGTGGTGTGAGATGATTTGTTATGCATTTACCGTTGTGTTGGAGCTTTTGTGATTTGTCATACTTTGAAGTATGATGTATGTGGGTACGGGATGGCCGATGTGACACGGCATAGGTATTGAGTGACACAGTACCGCCCAACATCCTTTATCTGGGGGTAAAAAGAAATAGTATGATGTGGGAGTGAGAGCAACCACGCTAGCCTTACGAGGGTGACCTAGCAACACAAATGAGTATTTCTTTCAACTATGTGTTTTAGGACATATAGCCGTTATAAAAGCTACCATTAAAACATGACAATTGTGTGTACTTTATCTATAACATGATAATCACAGTAGATGAGGGAGAGAGGATTAAGTGAACACATGAACCCATGTCCATAGTTCCTATAAGAAACTTACACTTGAGCTTGTCCTCTTGCTGCATAGGGGATTGGGCTTTCTCTCTCTTTGAGAGCTTTTGCTTGCTACCATTTGTCTTGTCCTCTTGCATTGAAGAGGATTGGGACACTTTTACATTCTTGCTTGGTTACTTCCATCCATCAACCACCTTGTTCTAAACTTGTTTAGTGCATAATCAACTAAAACTTGTGACACTTTAGTTGTAGGGAATAGATAACTTTTCCTTCTTGCTCCTGCGGATCGATACCTTACTTCCACATTGAGAGGTGCTACAGTGATCCCCTGCTCTTGGGGGTTATCAAGTACTTTTCTGGCGCCGTTGCCGGGGAGCGTAGCGCTTAAGTTTCTATTCTTGTGTGCACTAGACTTTAGATTTATTTTTGTTTTATATCTTGCAATCATCTAAGCTTGGGGAGGTTCCTTTAAACTTGTTTGGTTGTGAGTTTCTCATTAGTTTTATATATATCAAAAACCCATAAAAATTAGAAAATGGAAAACAACAAAAAAATTAGAGAGCTTTATGAAATTTATCTTGAGTTAGGACATGATGTTTGAGCAGAAAATTAAAAAATCTATGGAAAATTTTGCATGATGGTAGCAATGTTATTACTATAAATTCTTTGCACACTATTGCTAATGCTATGGAAAAGTCTAAGCTTGGGGAAGCTAGTTTTTATAAAATGATCCTTTAGTTCCCCAGCTTTGGAGGAGAAAATTTGCTTTGATAATACTTTGTCTCCTATATGTGATAATTCTAATGATACTTGTGATATTCTAAATCCACCTACTGAAAGTATTCCTTTTGAAATACCTATGGAAATTGTTGAAATGGTTATGAATGAACGTTATGCAGGGGATGGAACAGTCCGTCCACATGATCACTTGTTGAAACTTACAGAACTTTGTGAGTTGTTTGAGGTTGCAGGTTTATCAAGAGAAGATGTCATGAGGAAATTATTTCCATTTTCACTTAAGGACAAAGCAAAGAAGTGGTATAGGATGCTGGATGATCGTCCTTCGAATTGGAAACAGCTTGAATCTCTCTTTTACTCTAAATTTTATCCTCTTCATGAAGTGCATCTAGCTAGGAGTTACATTTTCAATTTTTATCCTCATGATAGAGAAAGCATTGCTCAAGCTTGGGGAAGACTGAAAACATTAATACTCAAATGTCCTAACCATGAGCTTCCTAAGGAAATAATTGTTACTAATTTTTATGCAAGGCTTTCAGGTCATTACAAGGATTATCTAGATGCATGTTCAGGAGGTTCTTTCACAAGTAAGAAGGTTGAAGCTAAATGGGATCTTCTTGAAACAATTCAACGCAATACTGAAGATTGGGATAACGACAAAGGTAAAGAATCAGGTATAAACTATGAGTATGATTGCATTAAGTCTTTCGCTGAAACTGCTAGTTTTCATGGCTTAGTGCTAAATTTGGTCTTGATTCTCAAATTATTGTTGATTGCTGTAAAACCTTTGCTTCTCATATTAATATTCCTAAAGAGAATTGGGACATGTATCATGAACCTTTTAAAGACACTTGCTTGGAAAAAAATTGTTACTAATGATTGCAATAAACATGCTCAAACTTCTGAAAATACTATTTCTTATAAGCATGTTAATTTTTGTGGAGCACTTAGACCTTGTGAAAAGAATAAATCGAAGAGGAATATTGTATTCATCATAGGAATGAAAAAACTACAACATGGTACAGAGCTCTAAGTGATCTTGGCTGAAAAAGTTTGTGCCCCTATCCTTTTATTTGTGAACTTTGCTATAAAGAGGGTCATTTCGAATTTCAATGCTCAGGTTCTAATAAGGATATTGCGGGAGACTTTTGTGATAACATGATCACTCCTAATCAACATGATGAACTTACATTATTTTTGGGGTGTGAAGAGTTATCAAGAAAAACTTCTTCGTTAGATATGAGTGCTTTTGATATGAATAGCGTGTTACATGGATGTTATCTCTATTGTGTTAATAATTGCCATGCCAACACTTACATACAAAATATTATAAAAGATGGAATACTTTACCAAAATATGAAAGGACTAATGTTTGTTTTACTCTTATTAATGAAAAAGAGGAAACGGTATCTTCCCCTAAGCATGTTGCTCCTATTATAGTTGTTGCTGATGAGTCTGATTTCGATGATGATCCTATGCCTGTTACTTATAGTAGTGATCATGATTGGGAAAAGCATAGTACTTTTGATATTGAAAATCTCTTTGGTACTAATTCTGAAAATGATGATGCTAATAATTACAATCATCCTCATAAAACTTGTCATAGTTATGGAAGGATCACCCAAAACCATCCAATTAATATACAACTTGTCTATCATGTTCGAGTTCTTTACAATGATCCTACTTCCATTGCTATTAATAATAAGAACTTTGCTTATGTGGAAAATATTGATACTTTTATGCATATGGATCATGGTAAGAATGTTTCATGTGATGGTTATATTGTAGATTTTATCAATGATGCTACTGAAAGTTTTTATGAGAGAGGGAGACATGACTTCATATACCACAATAATATTAAGTCTCCTCTCTCTTTGTTGAAAATCTTGAAGTTGCACTTGCTTTGCCTTCCTATGCTAGTCACTTTGTGCTTTATTGATTTATTTTCTTACAAGATCCCAATGCATAGGAAGTGGGTTAGACTTAAATGTGTTTCATATTTTTCTATGTGAGCATCATTAAAACTATCAAGCCTAGCTATATGGCTATAAAGAAAGCGCTTTACGGGAGGCAACCCGGTTTTTTTTTGTGATTTTCTTTGTGTCCTCTTGCTGTAACAAGAGACTTAGTGTTAGTTTAGTTTCTGGAATTTTTAATAAAGTGCCAAGTTTTACCATTTTGGTTTGAAAAGTTGCTTATAGTTCGGAGATTTTATTCCTGCACGAATCTGTGCACGGTATGATTTTTAATTCTTATTCTGTAACTCCGAATGAGCTCATATTTGAACTGTAGTTGCAACTTTTCATCCTCTGTATGCATGAATTTTTCGGAATTTTTCGAGAAAGTTTGTAGGGTAGAAAAATACGTTTTGCTGCTGCTGTTTTTCTGGACAGATTCTGTCCCATTTTGTTTGATGCATGCTTAGCTTTTAATTGAATCTTTTTGATCCAATTGAGTTTATGAGTAGGCATACAACATTATACACTTTCTGGACATTCATATGAATTTTTGTTCAAGGATTATATGCAGCAAGAAACTATTTGTTTATCACTACTAATGCACCCCACAGAAAAGAAATGGGAGAAACGGTGTTTTGAAGTTTTTTCACAGGGATTGAGGAGATGCACCAAGAGCTATCCAAGGATGGTGAAGACCATAAGCTTGGGGATGTGAAGACAACCCCACTGGACCTACACACTCTCGGTTTGCACACGTCTAACTTCTGTTTTTCGATCGAAACACTTTATCGCATAAACTTGGAGCGTCTTTTTGTTTGTTTTGGTTTGATTTTTGAGAGACCACCACACTATCATTTATATATGAGAGCTACTGGAAATATGGGTTGAAATATATTGGATGCTTTATAAGATTGGGAAAAGGGATGTTTGAGTTGATTTTTAATGATACATATAGTTGCATGATTCATGAGCTTGTTATGAGTAATAATTTGCAAATTTTTTCAAGAGCTATCACTTATTCATGTTTTGATGCTGAATGTTATTTTACTTGTTTAACATGGATTAGTTAGTTCTATGGACACTCATGCATGCATTAGATGGTCAACTTTCTCCCTTTGCTAGCCCAAAAATTCCAACAAGTAAAAACTTGTTTCCAACACCTTCAACCAAATTATTCCAGTGAGTCCACCATATCTACCTATTAGCTTTATGCTATTCCGAGTATGTTTATCATGATATTTGTGTTATCTATACCTCTGAATGAAAATGTTTATGTTATTGATTGATGGGAAAAGTTGGTTATATAGCTCTCACGAACTTGATGCACACTTTACTTTCATTGCATAAATAAAACATGACCCATTGTGATTAAGATTATGATGTTAGTGGCTTGATAAATGTCGAGGTTGGGAGTTAGCCCATATGTGCTGTCACATGCAAAGCTTTCAACATGCTCCTTCATCTCATTTAGTTGATATCATGTACTTTTGTTTATGGATGCCTATCATGGTGAAATGAGGTGGAAATGAAGTAGTTTAAATGAGTTTGTATAAATGGTTAGAGAGACGCCTGGGCCGCTAATCTAAGCCATGCATCATTCATGGTGGAAATTTACTTACATGCTATGGTGAACCGTCTGTGATACACCTTATAATAAAAGCTATTCCAATGGTAAATAAAAAGGGTGTTGAGGTTGTTCATCTTGTTTGTTTGTCTTGTCATTTTGATATGGGCTTGTTCCATATCCTGGGACAAGAGGTACCCCAGTTGACGCTCTTGATGATACTATTATTACTTACAATGATATATAACTTGAATTTGCTTTGTTTCCTAAGTTGAGTAATCATGGTGTAGGTACTTGTATTCAAGGGGCATGAGACACCTAACATTTACTTTGTCAAGCACACTACTCATATTTGCTCTCACATTAAACTATAATCATTCAAGATGCTATGATAGGGGAATGAGAGCTTGACACTGATAACCCACAAGTATAGGGGATCGCGTGTAGCCTTTTCGATAAGTAAGAGTGTCGAACCCAACGAGGAGCTAAAGGTAGGATAAGTACTCTCTCAAGTTCTATCAACCACTGATACAACTCTACGCGCACTAAACGTTTGCATTATCTAAACTACGGTAGCAATACAGGTATGAGAGATAGTTTTGCAGGATAATAAATACAAGAAAGTAAAAGTTAGTGCTGCAGCAATAAAGTACACTAAGTAACCATATACTAACAGTACCATGAGTGTGGAAAAGTGGTGGTAATTGTGGTGGCTTTGTCCCGGATTAATTAGTGAAGACATTTAGTTCATTGTCTTTGATGCAGTTTTCAATGTGGGTGAGGCTAAATATACATGCACTCCATTACTTGGAATTACAAGTACTATATGATTGGATTGTTAGCAAACATCCGTAAATACTAACAATGCATTAAGGTTTCCCCAACCATAGCCTTAAGTTTATGGTCCTCTTACTCCCATACATGCAACTAACCGGTTTGAGCCCTCAGGTTTCTGTCACTCCGGCAGGACTACCCCCCTTCCTTTGCTAACCCTATGGTGTTGATCCATGTGCGCACAAGTATAATGGACACCAAAGGACAGTACCATATCAACATACAACTCTAATGAACCATAAGCATTCAACAAAGCAATCAAAAGACAAATATACTACATAAACATGACATAGATCATAGGATAAATATTATAGCATCAAACATCATGTTTACATAGGACGGTACAGAGGTTTATGGGAGGATGAACCACTGAATACAAGGAGGAGATGGTGATGGAGATGGCGGTGAAGACGGTGGAGAGGGGCAGCGCGGCGGCGCTGGGCGGCGGCGGCGCCGGCGGTGCGGGGAACTCCTTTCCCCGCCGCCGGCAAGCTTGGGGAGCGCCGCCCCTCTGCCTCCCTACTTCATGGCTTCTTGGGAGCCCTCCCCCATGGAGATGGGATCCATGGGGGAGGCAAAAACGTGGCTTTTGGTGGCTGGAATTCGTGGGTGGAGGAGTCCTCCACGAGTTAGGTTTCCTCCCTTTATATATCTTCTCGGATTTCCGTCACCCCTTTTAGGGTTCCACCAAAATGAGCCTCCAGGCCACGTCCGAACTCCGATTGGGCTGATCTCGGGCTTAAAATCTTCGTATAGAAAATTGTGACAACTATCGTAACGGCCAGGTCTCCAGAGAACATCATATTCGAGGGTCAAACTGGCAATCTCGTAAAAAGTTCTCAGACAGATTTCAGGAAAGTCCCAATTCGACTCCAACAAGGTTTCCTCTTATATTCTTGATAATTTCTACACATCAAAGAGTAAAACAAGAACATTGTGCACTTTTGCAAGTATTAGTAGGTTAGTCCAAATAAATAATAAACTTAATATAAAACAAGTGCTAAAAGCATAAAAATGGCATGAAACAATCAAAAATTATAGATACGTTTTGGACGTATCAGACACCAAGTATTACCACATTGCAATCATTAACTTAAGTAGGAGAGTTTGGAGGTTAGATGAAACTTATGCGTGCTTTACCTCTACTCACTTATTCATCTTTCCAAAGTGTCCAACAAACATATTCAGATTTTCATCATCACTCTATGGACCACATGTATGCAAAAGTAAGAATGTCCATATTACTTGCTATTATGTTACACTTTGTGATCTATCAATGAACATCCTTGTCTTGAATACTTGATATCACTTCATAAACTATCTTGCATATTGCTACTCCTTTGAAGAATGAATCATTTGACTTTATGTAGCAATTGTAATCATCTTTGATATCCATTGTTGGTATTAAATTGCAAAATCCATGTTAGTTTTATCACCTTCATACTCGAGGACGAGCATGGGTTAAGCTTGGGGATGTTGATGCATGTAAAATGCATACATGAACTTTGCACTTTATTCACTCATATTCCAATCATATTTGCATCATATAAGGGTTATATAAATATTTTATCATGATTTTGGAAATATCTTAATGATTTCCTATTTTTATGGAATTAACCCTGCATAGGCAGAAAACCCTATTTTTGTATTTTAATGTTTCAGGGAGCCAAACGCCGTCCAAATCACCTGCAAATTTAGGGGCGTCATTTTTTGGAAGGAAGAAGACCTGTGGGCGAAGGAAGCGATCAAACGGAAGCCCGAGGGCCAAAAGAAGGGGGCCCACGCGGCCACAGTACCAGGCCACGTGGGACCCACCCATATGGCCCTTGAGGCTCCGTTGCCGTTGATCTTTGCTCCACCGACTCCGTCTTGACCTAAAAACGCCTATAAAAAAGGTCCCCCGACGTTCTCTGGAAAGAGGCGGCGGAGAAACACAGAACCACAAAACAGAGAGTCAGAAGGCTGCCGCCGGAGAAGATCGGAGCGGGGAAACGCCGCCGGAGCCACCTCCGGAGGGCTCCACCCCCCTCCGGCGTGTTCATCATCAACATCTACAGCAAGAACTTCTCCACCATCATCACCATGATGAAGGGGGAGTAGTCCACCCCTGGACTAGGGTTTGTGGTGGTAACTTTTGTATCTCTCCTCTCTCTTGAGCTTCACTAATTAGTACCGTATGAGCTGCCAAACATGATTACGGTCATCTATGTAATACCTTTGTGGTGAATATTGTGGTGTGAGATGATTTGTTATGCATTTACCATTGTGTTGGAGCTTTTGTGATTTGTCATACTTTGAAGTATGATGTATGTGGGTACGGGATGGCCGATGTGACACGGCATAGGTATTGAGTGACACAGTACCGCCCAACATCCTTTATCTAGGGGTAAAAAGAAAGAGTATGATGTGGGAGTGAGAGCAACCACGCTAGCCTTACGATGGTGACCTAGCAACACAAATGAGTATTTCTTTCAACTATGTGTTTTAGGACATATAGCCGTTATAAAAGCAACCATTAAAACATGACAATTGTGTGTACTTTATCTATAACATGATAATCACAGTAGATGAGGGAGATAGGATTAAGTGAACCCATGAACCCATGTCCATTGTTCCTATAAGAAACTTACACTTGAGCTTGTCCTCTTGCTGCATAGGGGATTGGGCTTTCTCTCTCTTTGAGAGCTTTTGCTTGCTACCATTTGTCTTGTCCTCTTGCATTGAAGAGGATTGGGACACTTTTACATTCTTGCTTGGTTACTTCCATCCATCAACCACCTTGTTCTCCAAACTTGTTTAGTGCATAATCAACTAAAACTTGTGACACTTTAGTTGTAGGGAATAGATAACTTTTCCTTCTTGCTCCTGCGGATCGATACCTTACTTCCACATTGAGAGGTGCTACAGTGATCCCTTGCTCTTGGGGGTTATCACCATCTTTCAGAAGCAACCAGTGTCATCTGCGTACTGTAGATTTGCAAGGCCATCCTCAACTAGGTGTGGAACCAATCCAGAAATTGAACCATAATTAATCCTTGGCATATTTTATCATCAGAACTAGACCACCCATTACAGATTTTTGCAACATACATTTGTTCATCTCAAGGTCCAGAACCCATAAACCTCCACCTTTAATCCTTTGCATATCTTATCATCAAAGCTAGACCATCCATTAACTTAGTGATATCTCTTTTTTAATGTATCTTGCCAGACGAATATTTTCCTGTAAATATCCGATCTCTTCCAAACTTGTTCGGAACTTCCAAGAAAGAGAGCATGTACAAAGGTATGCAGCTAAGGAAAGCACTACCTAAAGTCACTCTATCCCTAGCATATAATAGTTTTCATTTCCATCGAGAGAACTTATTGACAGGCTCTTCATCTATGGGTCCCAAAATTCCTACTGAGAAGTTGACAGTCTTTTCTCATCTATAGCAAGCCCAAATACGTCATTGGAAGTTTAACACATGCATAAGTAAAGATTTCACTGAATTTGGATTGTTTTTCAACAATGGTCCCGAGACAAATATGTAGGAAATATGCCCAAGAGGCAATCATAGAAATGATGGAAATGTTCACATCTATAAAGCTCGACTTGTCGCAAAAGGTTTTCGACAAGTTCAAGGAGTTGACTACGAGGAGACCTTCTCGCCCGTAGTGATTCTTAAATCTATTCGGATAATTCTAGCTATTGATGCATATTTTGACTATGAGATATGGCAAATGGATGTCAAGACAGCTTTCCTGAATGGAAACCTTGCCGAGGACGTGTATATGATGCAGCCCAAAGGTTTTGTCGATCCTAAAAATGCTGGAAAGGTTTGCAAACTTCGGAAGTCCATTTATGGACTGAAGCAAGCATCTCGGAGTTGGAACATTCGTTTTGATGAAGTGGTCCAAGGATTTGGCTTCACCAAAATCGAATCAGATTCTTGTGTTTACAAGAAAGTTAGTGGGAGCTCACGCGTATTTCTAGTCTTGTATGTGGATGACATACTACTGATTGGAAATGACATTCCTATGCTTGAATCCGTAAAGACTTCGTTGAAGAATAGTTTTTCAATGAAGGACTTAGGAGAAGCAGCGTACATTCTGGGAATTAAGATCTATAGAGATAGATCAAAGAGGCTAATTGGATTAAGCCAGAGTACATATCTTGACAAGGTGCTAGAACGGTTCGGCATGGAAGAGGCGAAGAAAGGGTTCTTGCCTATGTCACATGGTATAAACCTTAGCAAGACTCAGTGTCCTTCGACTACTGATGAGCGAGAGCGCATGAAGAAGATCAAATATGCTTCGGCAATTGGATCTATCATGTATGCTATGGTTTGTACTCGCCCAGATGTTTCTTATGCTCTAAGTGTTACGAACAGGTACCAGGCTGATTACGGTGAAAGTCACTGGACAGCGGTAAAGAATATCCTTAAGTACTTAAAAAGGACTAAGGACATGTTCCTAGTTTACGGAGGTGAGGAGGAGCTCGTTGTAAATGGTTACACCGATGCTAGTTTCCAAACCGATGTGGATGATTCCAAGTCGCAATCGGGCTATGTGTTCACGTTGAACGGTGGGGCGGTTAGCTGGAAGAGTTCCAAGCAGGACACATTTGCTCATTCTACAATGGAGGCCGAGTATTATGCTGCGGCAGAAGCTAGCATGGAAAGTGTTTGGATGAAAATGTTCCTTACTGATCTTGGTGTTGTCCCTAGTGCGTCCAGTCCAGTGGATCTCTACTGTGACAACAGTGGAACCATTGCGATAGCAAAGGAGCCAAGGAATCACCAGAAGACCAAACACTTTATGCGGCGGTTTCATCTCATTCGGCAGTACATCGAACGAGGCGAAATAAACTTATGCAAAATACATACGGATCTGAATGTGTCTGATCCGTTGACAAAGCCTCTCTCACAGAAGAATCATGATAAGCACACAAGAGCTATGGGTATTAGATATCTTCTAGATTGACTCTAGAGCAAGTGGGAGACTGTAGGAAATATGCCCAAGAGGCAATCATAGAAATGATGATATTTTAGTGTATCCATGATTTATAATAATGTGCCTTGAATAATGTCTTGTATTGATTGACGAGTTGAGGACTTGTCTGTGAAACTCATTACTTGTATGGTTATTCTAAATATGTCCCTAGTCGGAGTTCATGTGAGGACACACTTGAATATTAGACTAGCACATGTATTAGTAGATGACTATGTTTCACGAGTCATAGACATGGAGATGTCAAACTAATAATGTGGACTTATGTTGTGAACATAGAGTTGGGTTGACCCACCTTGAGACAATGAAGCAAACGTTCATAGCTCTCTCTCTACACGATGTGTTTGCTTTGTCCCTAGACCTGAGATTGTCGTATGTACTTGAGATGTGAATTAACTTACTTTGGGGCTATCCAACGCTACACCGTGAAAGGGTAGCCATAAAGGTAGCTTATGGGTTTGTCATGAAACATGCTGCAAGGCATAATCAGTCAAGATGGGATTTGCCCCTCTCTTCTTGAGAGAGATATTTCTCTGGGGCCCTCGAGTGATTGGATCCAGAAATGCATGGCCGTGCTACATAAGGTTAAGGGTTAACCTAGTATGGGATTCCGAATCACAGAATCGAGAAAGAGAGGTCAGCTGGAGGCTTGACCTAATATCGTGAGGCAAAGGGAATGGCATAAACATTGTGATGGTTCGTCTGATACGATCTTTATGTGCGTTTGGGAGTTGGCACGTTTTGCTAGAAGCCGCTACCAACTATTGGCCGAGTAGGTGTACTCGTGTCATGTCTAAATGTGCGTGAACCTATAGGGTCACACACTTAAGGCAGTGAAGGCAGAATTCGGATTGGATCCGAGTTGGGCTGGAATAGACTCCAAAATGGGCTTCGGTTGAGGCAGCCTAATATGGGGAGGTCTATATAAGGAGAGGAGGCTGGACGTTTTAGGGTTGCCCATTTCCGCACCACAATCCACCCAGCCACCCTCTCACCACGCCCCTGCCGCCCGCGCGGACCTAGCAGTCCGGCGAGCGGCGCCTCCACGCCGTACGTGTGGATACCGATAGAGGTGCTGCACTTGGAGCACTTGGACGAGCCGCCGAGAGGAGCTGTTCGTGGGAGCGACTGGATCAGAGAGGATTGTACGTCTACCCTGCCCCGACTCGCTTCACCGACTTCGGCACGGCACAACGCGTCTAGTGGTAATCCCGTGATCTATAACTGCAGCAGTTCCTTGGATGTCGCGGTAGAAAATTTTGATTTGCGCTAGTGTAGCCTACACGCGACCCTACAAAATATACTTCACTTTTATGTAAGTCTATTTCAATCCCACATAGTTGTCCAAGCATACATATAATGAATTTAAAGTTTATGCCATTCTCAAGGCCATCTTTCAGAAGCAGAATGGGGTCATGTGCGTATTATAGAATTGCAAGTCCATCCTTAACTAGGCGTGGAACCCAATCCAGAAATTAAACCTTAACTAATCCTTAGTTGATATAACCATGAGAGTTAGACCATCCGCAACAATGTCGTAGAGTAATGAGGACATGGGATCTCCTAGATTAGGTTTTAGTTTAAATTTCATTATAGTGACTAAATTTCAATAAAAATCAAGTTGTTTGTTGAAATTTGAATGTTAAAAAATTTAAATGTTTAGGAGCTCCGCTGAGGGTAGCACCCATTGGTCGTAATGTGTCCGGCACCCTCGATAGCGGCCACATTTTCAAGGGTGCCAGACACATTATCCAGCCGCCGGTGAAGATACTCTTCAAGCCACTAAAGGGTGGACAAATGGAACCCGGGCTACATAATGCCCTTAATTTTGAAACTTTTGAAAATCATATTTTGAAGTTTCAAAAAAATCTGAAAAAATACTAAATGTAGACAATGATGTATTCTATCAACGTGTGAAATCTCAACAAGAAATATTTTGTATTTTGGGCTGCGCATAAATGACAAATTCTGACATTTGAAAGTAGTGAACAATATAAAAATTCAACTCTTTCAAATAGTTCAGATATTGTTATTTTTTATGTAGCCTAAGATTTTAATTATTTTGATTTGAGATTTTGCAAGTTAGTTGAATACAACATTGTCTACATCCATGGATTTTATAAGATTTGTTTGAACAATTAAAATATGATTTTCAAAATTGTGGAAGGCTGTGTGCATCATTTTGATGCAAAGGCCGGGGATCGGCACCCCCTTATTAAAAAAAAGTGTAGTACTGTACAGATAACATCACAGTGGCCGATCAGCGCTGCGGCTGGTGCATGGCTAATTTTTTTTAAATAGAACACACAAAATAATTAATTCCGGAAATAACACGCGATTTTTTTTGTTGCAAAAATAGGACCCCGTCGTCCTTGGCGAAGCCAACAGGGCCCTGTCGTCCTTGGCGAAGACGACAGGTGACTTGTCGCCCTTGGCGAAGACGACTAGTGGCGTGCGTGTACAAATACACGCCACTGGTAATATTACAAGTGGCGTGTATGAGCACATAAACGCCACTAGTAACAGCCCAGCAGCTCACACGTGCCTCCGCGTGGCCGTGTGGGCCCTCTCGTCATCAGCAACGACGACAGGCCAAAGTCGTCTTTGGCAAAGATGACGGGATCCTACTTCTGCAAAAAAAATTAAAACGCGTAATATTTCTGGAATTAAATAATTTTCGTGTATTATTTAAATAAAATTAGCTGGTGCATGACCCACCAGGGAAAAAGAAACAGAACATTAAATATGCTAAAAATGGCATCTCTTCTTCCATTCATCATCCAAAGCCCACAGTTCAAATAAACGCTACGGGAAAGAGAGAACAGTAGTGGCTGCAGCTAGCCAGATACATTTGGGTGCTTTACTTGATCTCGCTTGATGATCGATCCGCATAGTTTCTTGGGAAAGCGTAGGCCAGTACATGCATACTCGGCAACGCTGGGACAGTGCAAAAGCTAAAGAGCAAAGTGTGATTGAATAGTAGTTCCTTGGGGGTGGCCGAAGAAAAAAGGGCGCTCGCGTACATTGCCATGGGGACAATCGATCATCACCAGTCTTCCGGCTCGTTTGCCTGAAATTCTTGGATTTTCCTTTTGCCGCATTCCTGTATTTGCACGATGCTACCAACAGATGTAAACACATGTTTTTTCCTAGAAATAAGTTGGAATACATAAATATCCTGACGAGCAATGCAAAGAGATCACGGATCAGAAATTCACAAGTCCCGAACGAAAATATTTTTCTGATCCCGATGAGTATCACGTCGACGCTCAGGCGAAAGCAGATTCCTTGGGTTCATTTCGCACAAGTGGCACGGATCGAGTGGAATGGATCGTCCCGCATTTTTATGCCTACAACACCCAACACAATTCACACACACACCATGCAGTAGCGCGGGCTCGATCGGCTGGGCTCGGGTCCCGGCGCGCGCCCAGTGCGTCGTGGTCGCGGTCAAAGTGGCAAATCAGCTGGCACGTCACGTACGGCCTGCGCAGCCTTAAGCCCAGCCTAGGGCCCGGCCGGTGCTTCTTTTTTTTCTCGATCGAGTTTGTGGATCGTGTCGGGCCGGCAAATCAAATGCGAAGCGCCCCTAAACTAATTACTCCCTCCCTCTCATCCGTCGTACTAGTAGTTTTGAACTAATCCACTCAAAAAAAATTAGTTTTGAACTAACCCTAAAAAAAAGTAGTTTTGAACTAACTCTAATTCAAAATTACGACACATATTTTGAGCCAGAGGAACTAGTTGCAAAGTGCAAGGGATTCCTCCAACCTTGGAGGCGTTGTCATGGCCCCGCTCATGCTTCCCCTCCTCCAGCACCGACCGCTGATCAAGTCTTCAGATCGGGTAGCAGTGGCGTAGATGTGTCGTTCCCCCACTGGAGGTGACGCATAAGTGGCCCGTGGACTCTTTGGTGCGCCTGTTGGAAACTTGGAATCAGTGTTGGTCGCCACCGAGATCGTGACCTTCGGGGACTGTCGACCCCTCCTCCTGTCTGGTTCAGTTTCGATGTTCACTCGCCCGCCCTTAGGGGCTTATGGGTGGGTAGTGCGTTGGATTGTTCCATCTCGGAGTTGGAGTCGGTCTTTTGAAATTCCCTTCGCCGGTCCTTATGCGGCCTCGAAACTTAGAGCATCTCCACCGGCGCGCCCAACTCCGCTCCCAATAGGAGTTTTGGGCGCGCCGGCACGAAATCGTCTCCCACCGGCGCGCCCAATAGACCAAAAGTTGCCGGCACGTCCCAATAGAGCGTCCGGCAACCCCGCATCACGCCCAGATTCTAGGGACGCAACCGGGCGCCTCGTCCAATCCTGACGGGTGGGGACGATGCGTCAGCCGCACAACGGCTGGCCAGCTGATTTATTGTGGCAGATATGCCCATTTTAATGATGCAGCAGTTCCCCTGGCGGGCGCAGACAACACGACGCGTCGAGCGCAGCACTGGAAGATCAGGCGGTGGCGCGCACGCGTCGTCGGCGTCAATGCGTGTGGCAGACGTACCGGTGGGCGGCATTAATGCGGCGACCGGCCTCCTCCGCTCCCCGCCGGCTTTAAAATGACACCCGGCGCGCCTCTCCTCTCCACACAACACTTCTCAAACTCGCATCTCCCATAGAAACCCTAGCCACCATGCCAGGCAGCCGCAAGCCGCGACCGAAGCAGAGCGCCGACGAGGGCATCCGCCGCCAGCAGATGGCCGCGGATCGTCGTGCTCGGAGCGAGCGCTCCAGCGCCGCCAACGCCGCCAGGACCACCATGACACCCGAGCGCCGCCAGGAGCACCTCGAGCAACAACGCCGCCTCCAGGAGGACCGGATGATGAACCAGGTGTTCGCCCACGAGATGTGTCGCGAGGAGGAGGAGTGGAATGCGTCCCAGGCGCGCCGCCTCACAGCGCAGCGCGAGGCGGACCTCTTCAAGCCGCACCGCCGGCCCGAGCAGGGCAGTTCGTCCCGAGCACCACCACCAGGCGCGGGTAGCTATTTCCACGCCGTGCTCCTTGCGACGTCGCTGTCGGAGGAGGAGGCGGAGGTCTACCGCCGGCACAACATACCGGTGCCAGACGGCTTTGTCTCCCACCGGGGTGGGTGCTCAACGTCGGCCGGTGGCGTCGGCGCTGAGCGGCAGGCCCCGCCTCAAGTACATCCAGCGGCAGTGGAGGGACCTGCCATTTGAACAGCGCGCGGACCCCTTCTACTCCATTTCGGCGCCATACTGGGATGCCGTGATCGACGCGGAGCACGAGGCGCGCCGCGGCTCCTTCTTCCTCCCCCGAGGCATGCACGAGCCACCGTCGGAGTGGCTCCACTCCGTTGAAAAGCGCGACGCCGCGTCGTCCAACCCCGAGATACCCGACCTCCCCTTGCCGGCTCCAGCGGCACCGGCACCGGGCCCTGCCCCGGCACCCGCAGAGGGGGCGGACGATAGCGACAGCGACGGTGATTCGGGTGAGCCGGAGTGGGAGGGAATGCAGGTGGCCATCGAGGCTTCCCTGCGCCGCCACTAGATCAAACCCCACCACGGTCGGCGACGGCGGCGGCGACAGTGATCCAGAGTGGGAGGGAATGGAGACGTTCCTCAAGGCCGGAGCCGCCGCGGGCGAAACCTGAAGCCTCAGCGACGGCGACGCAGATGAAACTTCCTCCTCACGAGCCGGAGATCATCGTCACCGGGACTAACTTCCTTCTTGAGCGACTCCCTCCGCCGCCGCTAGATCTAGGGTTTAGGGCGTAGTTTAAATTTAGTTAAATTCCGTTTAAGGTTGTTAAATTTCGTTTGTCAAATTTCGTTTAACTTTGCTAAATGTCCTTCAAATTCAATAAAATGTCGCCGGTTCGTCCATATTCAAGTCTCTCTTTTTTTCCCGTAAAACCTATTGGGAGCGACCGGTGGGGCGCGACGCTCGCAATAGGCGGCAGCTGTTGCCGGCGCGCCCAACAACGCCTGTCCGGCAACTTTGCCGGACGCTCTATTGGGCGCGCCGGTGGAGATGCTCTTAGTGTATCGCCTCCTCTCCATTCTTGGCAAGAAACGGTGCAAAACGAGTGCTTGTCGCTTTACTGGTGTTGGTTGTTTTGTACTCCCTCCGTTCTAAAACAGATGACTTCCATTTGTCTAGATACAGATGTATCTATACTTGTTACACATCTAGATACATATGTATGTAGACAAATAAAAATCATCTAATTTGGAACGGAGTAAGTCGTGTGGCGTTGTGTTTGTTATTGTGTAGCCCGACCGTCATGGTGTCTTCTTATATGTATTCTCAAAAAAAAGAGTGCAAGGGTTTCCATTGATCCACCTCCACTCACTGCAATGTGCTGCTGCGTGCATGCATATCGTCGCAACTTTTGATGGCTACCGTGGGCTATATAGGCCACTGTACGTGCCGAGCTGTGTCGTCAAAATCCATGGGATCTCTGTCCTTGGGTATCTCACGTGGATACGTTGGATGCTCAAATGCCAGTTCCGAATTACTCATGGGCTGGCCATTACTCACGCGATGCCAAGGACGGCCGGGGAAAACGACTGGACGGCCGGGGTAGAGGCCTGGCTCATGGCTGGGTGGGCGTGTTTCGTTGGTGGAGCGGACAGATCGAGGTTTTCTCCCACGACGCGAACGAGCAAAATCTTTAAAGGCGGCAGCTAGCGAGGCACGATGCACCCAACCCGGTGCATGCATGTGTCTATGTGAGCGGCAGCCTTTGGTAAAAGGCCGCTCGAGTGTGTCCATCGATCGATCTCGCTCCCAAACTCAAGAACAGTTGAGTCGGCGCCTAAACCAGTGACTGATTCGAAGTCCGATGGATGGAGCTAGACGACGTCCGTGAGTTGAAAGCGCCAACCAAAGCAGCGTTGTCCAGTCGATCGCGGCCGAGTTTCCAGGCACGCACGCACGCATGCTCGACGATCAGCCATATCCATAGCTAGCCCCAACGCGCTGGATGACACGTAAGTAGGAGATCCGAGACATGGAGAGACGCCGACGTCTCGTCACAGCTCGCTCCGTCCACGGGTTTCCATGCATGCATGCTGCGTTGTGACCAATCGATCGGTGCTCGTCTGGTGTGGCGATACGCTGATCCACGCACGCTGTACAGCCCGATATCGACCGATCGCGATGGCTCAATGAGCACGTGTAGCAGGTGCAGCTTTTAATTAGTCCCCTGTTAATGAACAGCCGGCCTTCTGAAACGAGGCACCTGATCGATGTCCTGGCCGGCTCCCGGCCTCGCTCCACTAGCATGCAGCAGGGTCGGTTCCTTTCTGATCAACTGGTTTTCCCTCCCTGCGTGCATGGGCATGGCAATGGCATGCTAGCTGCTCTCCGAACGGCCGCCTATTCGAGGGGATGCCTCCTGCCCACGCATTGACCGTCCGTCCGTCTCAGCAGGCACCTGTGTCGCTGGCCGGCCGACGCTACTCCGATGCTCCTGCCTGTCAAAGCGAGCGGAGCGAGGCACGTACGTAGTACCGCCTACGCTAGCTGCTATCGCTGCAATCAAACACACTTGTACACTGCAGGCTAGCTACGAGTTCATGCATGCATGCATGCACACAAGGACAGTGAGACGATCTACGCAAACACTCGATCGCCAGTGTTTGACAGATTTGCCTTTTGTCACTCACTCGCAATGCTGGAATTAAGTGGATAGCTGGTGCTTGACAAACATTGGTTCGAGGCAAGCACGGGCAGCAATGCAATGCAAATGCAGCTTTGGAGAGACGCGGACCGACGCACTAGTGTAGTGTCGACCTATTTTCTGCCCTGCTGATGCTGTGCTGCTATACTGATGCTGCTTTCTGGGTCTAGGCGGTGCGCTACTCAGCTGGCAGCTCTTCTTTCCCAGTTCTGGATCGACGGGTCTGCGTAAATGGCCATGTGCACATGGTACTTGGCCGTCTCTTCCGTTTGGCGGACTAGGAACAATATTTTGCTGACACGACATTTTGGCTCGTGGGTGTAGACGAACCCGTTGTCAAAAATAATTTTTAAATATTTTTTAAATGTCAAAAAATTCAAAAAATGTCTTGACGCAAGAAAATCATTTTGTACCACTGGAATTTGTATTTTTTACACATACCAAAAAAATGTATTTTTTGAACAAAATTTTGTGTGCAAATATAGTAGAAGCACCATCGTAGAAGCACGAGACTCTTCTCAAGGAGGCACCGCCAGAATATATTTCTTTCTTCTTACACGCCGCTTGCTTAAAAGTACACGAAACCGTAATAGGGATTCAACAGATGGCTTATACTATCAACGAAATCAGTGTTAAATTATTAAGGCAACTCCAACGTTCCGACCCAAATGGACATGTTTTTTTGTCCTTTTTATCCGTTTGGGTCGCCAAACGGACAGCGTCTGGCCCATGTCCGGCCTTTTCTGGCCAGTGCACCCAACGGGGCGTCCATTTGGCCCGCCCTGACCCTTTTTTCGATACAATCAAATTTTACAAATTTAAGCAAATAAGCTAGGATGTCATGCAAGTATTGTACCAAAGTTGCCATGCCGGCATACAAATAATGTAGAAATAATGTCATGCCATGCCGGCATTCAAATTACACGAGGTCGCTCCCATGCCCCGGCCATAGTTCCATCAACCACAGATGAGATGATCAATCATCTCGCTGCATGAACCACTTTTGCTTCTTCTCGGAACAAGCCCTTTTCTTCGGTGTCAAAGTGGCAAGGTCGGACATCATGATCCGGGTCTCCTTGGTGAGTAGAGCGTGCTCAACCTCCTTAGCCTTGAATTGAACTTCAATGGCTCTAGCCTTCACTTCAATGGCTCTAGAGCAGGTATTCTCCTCCTCGATCTCGAGCTTGCTCTTTTGTATTTCAAAGAAGTTCCTCGAGTTCTCCTCTCTCTCCCGGTGCTTCCTCTCTTCCCTCTCCTCCTTCTTCTCAATTGCCTTGTCCTCTTGAAAGCAATTGTTTGCACATCACGCTTGGCCTCTATCTTGGTGTTGGTCCTCCCCCTTGGCCTCTTGTCATTTGGCTCCTCCTGGTCCACGGCCGATGCGCCCCCACCTCTTTTCATGGACACCATTGGCTCGTTCCACTTTTGGCAATCCTTGATCTCGCACCAACAATGGATCAAGGTAAATGCCTTGCCCAAATTTGGGACTTGAAGGTCTCCAAAGCTTGAAAGGCCTATATGGGATATGAAACAAAGAGAATAACCACACATTCATACAAAAGAGGGGGACAAACAAAAGACAAGCCGGGAATGCAAAATCATACCAAGTCCTTCGCCCCAATTCCACTCACGGGCCGGCACTCCACATCTTCGTAGGCACCAACGATTTAACTACACTCCGATTGGATGAACCCCCATCTCTTTTAGAGTGAGGTCTCGTTGCGGTCACTATCAAACTTATGGGGCTCATAGCACCTTTGCTCATGGAAGTAATCAAAGCACCGCTTCCAAAAGGCCGTCCCCTTTTGCTCAGCCCCAAAGATTGCACTTTGCCCCCTTTCCATCCATGCTTGGCAAAGCATCTTGTCCTCGTCCATGGAGTATGCTTGTGTCCTCACACTTAGCCACCTTCTTTGAGTGCCGGCGAGCTGAGTCAGCTCCTCTTCGAACAATGGATCCTCGTCGATGTGGATGCCTAGGGTCGGCTCTTGGTTCTCTTGGCCTCCGGCGAGATCTTGGGTCTCTTGATCTTCAATCGGTATGCCACCCTCGTTGATCATGCCCGCTAAGAACGTGTCCCCATTGTCCTCCTCGCAATACCTCGGGTCGTCCGGCAAGTGCGCCGCCATTTCATCGAGAAGGTTGCGCGCGTCGGGGAGGTTGGTAGCAGGAATGACCCGTGGAACCTTCCTTGCCGGCACCGGGGTGTCACCGACAAGAGGTGGATCATTGAGGTCGAGCGGCGCCACCTCCGGGGCCATCGGTCTGGACTCGCCCATTTCCGACGACGCGGAAAGGCATGACTTGCCTGTCGGGGCAATGCCGGGCGCAGTACCGGGCAGGAAGCCGTACGTGGGCGAGGGCGTTGTGGACATGGCCAACGAAGGATTCCTGGGCGTTTTGTCCGACGAAACTGAGCTAGCTGCTGTGGCCGAGGCGACAGTCGACTGGGCGCGGGTAGCCACCAACCCAAGCATGAGGAGGGCGGCCGTTTTGGCTTTGGCGGTGATGGCTTCATGGTCAGCAGTGGCCGTCGCGGCGGCTTTGTCGGCGGCCTCCGTGGCTAGGGCCTTGCTCTTCACCTTCTTCCTTCGATTGTTCCGCTTCAGCGTCTCCGCCGCCCTCTGATCCGAGGTCAGCTCCTTCGGCTTCAACAAGGCGGCGCCGGCCCTGCCCTTTCTGGTTGCGGCGGTGGGAGCGGCGGTTGGTTCGTTGGCCATAGGGTTTTCGCGGGTGAGAGGTGGGATGGAGGCAGGAGACGAAATGGCAGGAGTGGTGGCTTGTGTCACTGGTTGGCGGGCCAGGGGGAGGACGCCACGATTCGTCCACGCGTGTCCGTACCGACGCAAAGCCGGATCAAATTTGGGCTGTAAATCAGTCTGAACGGACAGAAAAACGGACCAAATTCCAAATACGTCGGCGCGTTAGGCCGTGGCTTTTCTCCGAACGGACAGTTTCTGACAGAAACATACCAAATGGGTGGGTCCGTTGGAATTGCCCTTAGGCGCGCTCGACTCAGCATGCAGGGGTCGGTTCCTTTCTGAACGGGTTTTCCTCCTCCCTGCGTGCATGGCATGGCATTGTAGCTGCTCTGAGTACGTACTCGTTACGTACGTGCCGGACGGGCGTCTCGCCAATTCGAGGGGAAGCCTCCTGCATAGAAAGTCGTTGCGCAGGGCACCTGTGTCGCTGGCTGTCCATCTGGCTCGCTTTTGCACACACAAACAGGCGCTGCTCCGATGCTACGCGCGTGATTCTGCTATCGCTGCAATCAAATTAACACACTTGTACCGCAGCCTAGCTACACGCTCATGCATGCACTACACAAAGACAGTGATCGAGACGATCTACGCAAACACTCGATCCATCAGTGTGTGTATGGCAGATTTGTCTTTTGTCACTCACTTGCAATGCTGGACTTGCATAGCTGCTTGTGCAGTTGTGCTTGACAAAAGTCGGTCGCCTCTTCCGAGGCACAGGCAGAAACGCGCCATTGCAGTGCAGCTTTGGAGATACGCATCCACTTGAACCGACGCACTAGCCTAGTGCGACAGTGTCGAGCTATCTTCTCTGCCCTGCTGCGCTATAGTGCTGCTTTGTGCTTTCCCAGCTCTGGATCGATGGACGCGTAAATGGCGATGTGCTTATACTACTTGCTCGTCTCTTCTGCTTGGCGGACTAGATCATTACAAGAAAATGGATGATGCAGTCATAGGTACAAATTTACTACTGCGTCATAGGTACAAATTTTCAATAACAAGGGGATGTTCAAAGTTACACTAATTACCGTGGAATCAAGTTGATGAGCCATACAATGAAGCTATGGGAGAGAGTCATTGAGCACCGTTCAAGAAGATTGACAAGCGTGACCAAAAATCAATTTGGTTTCATGCCTGGGAGGTCTACCATGGAAGCCATCTTCTTGGTACGACAACTTATGGAGAGATACAGGGAGAAGAAGAAGGATCTTCGTATGGTGTTCATTGACTTGGAGAAGGCGTATGATAAGATACCACGGAATGTCATGTGGTGGGCCTTGGAGAAACACAAAGTCTCAACAAAGTACATTACCCTCATTAAGGATATGTATGATAATGTTGTGACAAGTGTTCGAACAAGTGATGGCGACACCGATGACTTTCCAATTAAAATAGGACTGCACCAGGGGTCAGCTTTGAGCCCTTATCTCTTTACTTTGGTGATGGATGAGGTCACAGGGGATATACAAGGAGATATCACATGGTGTATGCTCTTTGCGGATGATGTGGTGCTAATTGACGATAGTCGGGCGGGGGTTAATAGAAAGTTAGAGCTGTGGAGGCGGACTCTAGAATCGAAAGGTTTTAGTCTTAGTAGAACCAAAACTGAGTACATGAGGTGCAGTTTCAGTACTACTAGGCACGAGGAGGAAGAGGTTAGGCTTGATGGACAGGTGGTACCTAAGAAAGACACCTTCCGATATTTGGGGTCTATGCTCCAGAAGGATGGTGATATCGATGAAGATGTGAGTCATCGAATCAAAACTGGTTGGATGAAGTGGCGCCAAGCTTCTGGCGTCCTCTGTGATAGGAAAGTGTCACAAAAGCTAAAAGGCAAGTTCTATAGGACAGCGATTCGACCTGCGATGTTGTATGGCACCGAATGTTGGCCGACCAAGAGACGACATATCCAACAGTTAGGTGTAGCGGAGATGCGCATGTTGAGATGGATATGTGGCCACACAAGAAAGGACCGGGTTAGGAATGAGAATATACGTGAGAGAGTTGGGGTAGCACCAATTGAAGAGAAGGTTGTCCAACACCGTCTAAGATGGTTTGGTCATATAGAACGTAGGCCTCCGGAAGCGCCATTGCATACCGGACGGATAAAGCGGGATGAGAATGTTAAGAGGGGTCGTGGTAGGCCAAACTTGACATGGGAGGAGTCTGTTAAGAGAGATCTGAAGGATTGGAATATCACCAAAGAACTAACCATGGATAGGGCTGCGTGGAAGTTAGCTATCCATGTGCCAGAACCATGACCTGGTTTCGAGATCTTATAGGTTTCAACTCTAGCCTACCCCAACTTGTTTGGAAAAAAAAAACTTTGTTGTTGTTGTCTTCTGGATCTTGCGCCGAGGATTGCTCGAGCAGCAAAACGAGTAAACGACGCACTGTGATGCAACAGGGGCAAAGACAAGAGAGTGCCACTCTTTCAGCTTTTCAATACGATCGTAGAAGCACGATACTACGTGCACCCACCAAATATTTTCCATCTCACACATCGCTTGCAAGTATATCCGACCGCAATAGGATTCAGCACATGACGTATACTCAGAAGAAGAAGAAATTACTCATCACATGAATAATAATAATAATCAGTATACAATTTTTTTTAGGTGTAGTAAATATGTCGTGCCATACAAACTGCAGACGGCACTAACACGCTATTCCAAAGCTATTTTACACCATGATACGCCATTCCTAATCAAGTGGCGGCGTCCTCACTTGTCTTCACAAAAGCATTGCAGCCTGTCCCTCCCAGTGCAGCATCACCACGCAAAACTTTCCTGATTGCTGCAGGGCCAGAGCACTGATGGCTTGGATATAGGAGCAACTGTTAACCATGATTCAACCCCAACTTGCAACCAAGCTTTAGAGAAAAGAGTCGCCTTCGAGTTAAGGACGTATTTTATTCGGTAACTCTGTGTGGAGGGCTCCTAAGAAACAACCCCTTTGGGAAGCATGACTTCAAAAAATGGGTCAACCTGAACAAAAAGGCAGGAAAACATCAAACAAAAGTGGGCACATTCAACTGATACAGTACGAGGAATAAGCACAAACCTTGGATAAATAGTGGTTAAAATGAACACTATGCACAAGTGGGACACGATGCATCAATCAATTGGATGCTTGTCTGCTTGCCGGGAGGTGTATTGGGCTGAAATCAGAAGCAAGGACAAGAACGCACTCGCCACAAATATAGCATCAAACCAGCGGTGGTAGAAGTCAAACTGAATATCACCACCCAAAACATCTGTGATGATCACCCTGCGCAAACATTAACAAAACATCAAGTTTCTCAAGTGGAATGTGATCACCATGTAAATTTTAAACCTTGCAAACTTAAAATACACAAGTTGAAAGAACCATAACTCGATATCCAATCTGTATTGTTAATCGAAATTCCGCAACACTCAAGGGGTCAACTGCAAAGCTGCGGAACGACTATGCTACATGTGTTCACGTGCTTGTAGCCTATGCCATTTTGATCACTTTTCTCACTATACACTCATCATCTTACAAGTAGGAGTGGTGGGAGCGGAAAAAACGACTGGAAAAAGTTAACTTGTCTTAACTGAAAGTCATATGTACCATGGCACATAGCACCCTGTTAAATATTCAGTTGAACAAATATCTCCATAATCTTCGTATATACTACCACATTTATACAGGTAATATTAAATATCTCAAATACCCTGCTTGCGGGAGGTGTATTGTCACATGTAGCAGGGTCATTTGGCCACACAATGTAGCAGGGTCATTTGGCCACACAATGTTGTCTATGTCTATATGATTGTATAGATAAAGTATAAAACCCAGTTGCAAACTTAAAATCAAAGCAGCAAGTTCAGTACAGAACAATAAAACAGATACAAGGCCAGGCCAGTATATATGAAGGGTAGTCTCAAGCAATAGCGGAATACCTGTACTCATTTGCCAGGCTTTTCCTTATCAGAAGAATAGATGATATGAAGTACATGCCCATGATCTCAGATAAGAAAAGGACGACATTGGTTGTTGATCCAGTCCCAACTCTAGAAACAGCAAAGAAGAACTGCACAGGAATGAGACACGATACCATTATGTTCGGCTTCATAACAAGGGAAACTATGGCAACAGCTGGAATTCTATTTAACTAAATTGAAAATACAGATGGGCAAAGAAGGCTTCTGCATTACAAGCAGTTGCAAACGTGAAATGTATTAGTAGTAATTTCGCCAGCATTTTTTAACCACTCATGGTGGATCAGAGACTATGGTACAGAGGATACAGACAATAAGTCCAAAACTCATATGTACAAAATAAAAAGTAGCAACCAATCAAAATGCTCACCTTCATAACATTTGCCAAGAAACCTCGAATAGATATGCCCACCAACATCCCGATGAACATCAAAGATATGTACTGCAAGCACACGGCAAAAGCAGGACAGATGTAACTAAGAATGTGATCAAGTAGCATGGAGAACATACATCAACACAATAATCTATATTCTACCACATGTGAGTAAGAATGTGATCAAGGCCATTTTATTGTCAAGGTGTCACTTTGACCATCAATATCTATGAGAATGTCCTTCAAAATAAAACTAACTAGTCTATATCATTGAAGTATAGATTAAATAACATCAATGTAGTCATGTAGATGTTCACATTTTGCTGTATACTGATGGTAAACCAAAATATGTTTGACTAGCACAGGTTCTTAAAGAACCTACAGTGTGACTCAGGAGTATCTAGATATAGTAAAATAACTAGAGTTTCAGAAATAGGTCAATTGACATACAAAACGAGTCATTTAGGTGTTGTTCTGAGGTAATACTAAATTCATACGGGATTATTTTAGCTTCAGCATACCTACCTGTGATAATAGTGCGACATCGATACCAATATCAAAATGCCTCAAGAAAATGGTAATTGTCATGGTCACTGGATCAATAGAGCCATCCTGGGAGAAAATACAGAATGTAGGTGAATAATGAAATTTCAAGAAGTGGAAATAGCTAGCAAATTGGTTTCAGGTCCATGAATACATGGAGAGGTCTGTACCGCTTTGAAGACTACACTCTGCAAGCCCTGCATATCACAAAAACAAAAGGTTAGATTGCTTAAAACTTTACTAGTCCATGTGAAAACACAATCTCACAAATAAAGTTGCAGCAGCTGGAGAACTGCAAAATGGAGAAATCATGTATTCTTTTTGTGAAATGGATTTTTTTAACAAAACACTTCCGTTCCTCCAGTTCTGTTAGATATTCATTGTAACATGAAACAGGGAGATGCATTGAGTAAAACAACAGAATGTATTCTGGAGTAGTACCTTGAGCATCTTATAAACACAATATACTGATAAGGCATATCCTAGAAGATTCTGAAAATGTCCTCTCCAGGTTCGAGAATACGCAGCAGCTATCTGGAAAATAAATGAAGAATTGTGCAGAAACGTTAAGGTCGGGTATTCTAAGAAATTATCGACGACTAGCATAACTGCTGTAAAATGAAATAAGAGATACAATTATACAAACATGTGACTCCACAAAGGCAATAGAACAAAATAATGAATGCAAGCAAACAGCATGGTATCCTTCTCAAGTATCCCTCCCTGAAACTAACAGAATGGATTTGAACATATCGCTATGATTTAAAGGAAAGAAGATAGGTCAGATGCAAGCCGTTATATAGTTGTAACATACTCCCTCCGTTCAGATATTGAAGGCCAGAGAGCCAAATCACTTGGAACAATGAGGTTAATTACTCCCCTCATTAATTACTCCATACACCAATAGTTGGAAGACGAAACAACATGCATTGGAGGATTGAGAGGAAAGAAGGGGCACACTGGGAGTGGAAGTCGCATGCATTGGTGGAGAGAGAAATTAAAGGAAAGAGAAAAGTGGAGCTAGATTTTAGGGCATTTAATCACTTGGCCTTGGATTACCGAATAATCTGAAAAGGAAGAGTGAACTTCCAAACCCGAAGGAGGGAGTACACACCACAAGAAAGACACTCTTTTAGAAGGGAAAACACAAAAAAACACTCATCTACAAGCTAAGAAGTTAAGGGAATTGAGTAAATTTTATAACATTTATGATGCTTCCCTAATATCTTTTGTGTCTCATATTTGTCCCACTAAATCCTTGATGATCAAAGTGATGGTCACAACTCCCAGATATTCATAGGATTAAACAACACAATGTTTAGTAACTGAAGAGGGTACATCCCACTAATTGGTTGATTCTTAACACTGCGACCAAAGGTGCAAAAAATACCTTAGCTTGACGGAGTTCATAAACCTCAAGGAATAGCTGTTTGGAAAGCTCTTCTAATCCCTGGACCTCGGCTTCTAAGTTTTTAATATCTGCAAGATAGAAAAGGGGAATTCTTATTATCACTGGAGCAAACTGAAGAGTCAACAACAAAGCAAGCAAACAATACAACATACCCTGCTCAGTTTGATCTTCTTGCACAGATCGAACAACTGTTCCAACTCGCTTGAGAAATGATCTGGCTTTAAGCTTCTGCAGGTATTAATGTGTGTATGCAGTCATGTCATACAGGGTAAACATAAAAATAACAGACGGGTGCACTAATCGTAACCTGCAACCTTATTGTGTGTTACACTGAAGTCGCAATATTACTCATTCGTTACTATTGCACAATTATGATGTGTGAGTGAAAGCAATAAAAAATGGCAATTTTGCATGGCTAAATCACAATCTGAAAAAAAAAATGGTAATGGACAACTATCCATGCATGTGCCGAACAATTGATGTAGATTCTACACCAAGAGTAAAGTTCTACATATGCAATCCAATAACTATGATCACGGGATGATGGACAATAGCTAGTAGCAAACCTCCTCTGATCCTTGCATCCTCTCCATCTCCATTTTGGACAGAATAATTTTCTTTTTCTTAGCAATACACGACTCCATGGATTGCGTCAGCTGCCGTTCCAAAGCTTTGATGTCTGTTTCGTCGATTTCCCTGAAGGGCAGGATATGATAGGTCAACGTCATGTGTGCAACGCGGCGTAAACTAACTGAAAGTAATTGTTCAGAATTAAACCTGATAAAGAGCGACAGGTAGCTGTAGGGCAGATTAACCGCACCAAAACCAGAAAGGACAGCCATGACAGTCACTCCAATCACGCCAATCCGACTAACCAGCTGAGGCATTGTAAAGAACCCTACAGAGTAATAAGCATGAGTATCAATGATACAGTAGGCATGAACTGAGCACATGGAACAGGCATGTAAATTTTCTAAAAACAACAGTGTATGTATCAGACATTTAGAGCCTATGTCATCCTAGTACTACTAGCAAGAAGTTAGTAGGTGAGTGACTATGAACCATCATGATTGTAAGATCAAACCTTTCTCTGGAGAAGGCATGGGGAAGTGAATCCCCATGCGCCAGAATCCGTAGAGGAAGATCATGAGGAAGAGCGCGGCGGCGAGACACGCCCTCTGCCTCCTTACCCCTGCAACCACCAACCGATCAGCCGATCAGAACAGCCACAGACACACACATACACACACTAACCAAGAGTGGGATTTGACCTGAGTTTCGTAGCAGGAGGTAGCAGTGGTAGTACGGCAACACGAAGACAAGGAGGAGGATGAGGCAGAAGAGGTCGAGGTGCCAGTTGAGGAATCGCGCGTGCTTGGAGAGGACCGGGAGGATCTCGAAGAGGACGAGCTGGAAGAGGTTGCAGGAGAAGGCGAAGACGAGGCCGAAGAGGATCTGCACCAGCGCCCGCCGCTCCTCGTACTCCTTGTACAGCCGCCGGTTGAGGAACCACAGCCCCGCCCACCCAGCCCCACCAGCGACGAGCACACCACCGCGCTCTCGTACACCACCACGCCCCACCCCATCTCGCGGGCTGGCGCCGCCGTCGGGGGCTCGGAGTAGTCGGCGGTGGGATCTAACCGAACGGGGAGAGGAGGAGGGCTGTGAATCTGCCGTGCCGTCCCACCGCACCACCGTCTGCTCCTCCCGCCGTGATGTGTTGCCGGTGGGCCGGGCCGTGGTGATCAGAGCCTACCCAGCGCTTGCGTGCTTCTGACTGTATACGTGGTGCTCATTAGGTACGTAGTATGCATAGCCCGGCCCAAATCTAAAAAAATGGGTTCGTTCGGCCACTGTGGAGCCAGAGTTTTTTTTTTTTGAGTCCTCTCCTGAGAATACAAGTTGTAGTATCTGCTCGGACAAACAGGTACGCACACCACACGCACACACACCACACGCACACCCCACCTATATGTCTAAACTAGACCTACAACCTATATCCCTAATACGTCCTGAGAGACCTATCCGAAGACCAGCGCTCCGGGACCGACGGGCACGTCGACCTCGCCTGTGGCACGTGGACGAAGAGAGGCACATGCAAGTTATTGCACTGTTCAGTGAACAGTGTTTGCTACAGTGTGCATGTGAACAGTGTAGCGGGTGAGACAGCCAGAAATTCTGCTCCCGTAGGAGTCGAACCCTGGTGGGTTGTGTGCTCACCAGCAACCACAACCACTCGAGCTGGAGCTCGGTCTCACTGTGGAGCCAGTTGCTCTTATTAGATCTAATCTGGCCCGCTCCAAAAAAAATCTAATCTGGCAATTATCCATGTCTATCTACTTTCTTATTTCAAATTTCCAAAATGGGCCCTCAAGGTCATAAATGCACAGATGTCTCATTGTCTTTGGAACGATACTACGGAAAAAAACACGGCCGCATCTGGCGTATTGGAACTTAGTTTGCATGCCTAAAAAATTTGGGGGCTTTGGGTATCCATATCTTCGATATGTTAACCCGTGCCTCTTAGCTTCTTGGGTAAAACGATACATAGATGGTGATAACAAGTTGTGGAAAAATTTGAGTGATACAACATATAAAACATGTAAGCCAAACATTTTTTGTAGCTCGGACTTAAATGCCTCCAGATTCTATAAGGGGTTCATGTGGGATGCGAGATATGTCAAGTTTGGGTACTCATGGGCACGAGTCAGAGGACCCTGGACCTCTTCCCTTCCCCGTCTACAGTACCGAAGGGCGATTTCTGAGCGACCGAAGGGATCCCACCTCGCCGTCGCCGGATCGGCGGTTGCCTCGCCCTCCGTCGGCTGCTCCGGCGGCGGGAGGACGGGGGAACCCCGATCCGCGACGTGTACATAGCGTAGGGCTCCTTTCTTTCCCAGCCGGTGGCGCAGTGGAGGAGGTGGCGCGGCCGGTGGTCCTTTTGCAGGTGGCGGAATTCCTCTTCGGCGACGGCGCTCCGTGGAGCTCTGGCGCTGATCTGCCGCCGCATCCACGCTCGCAGCTCTACGGACCTGCCGTGCGTGGCTTCCCCCTCGCCGGATGCCGTGGGACGGCGGATCTGGCGTTGACGAATCTTGTGCAGGAGGCTGATGAAGCTCGGCTCGGCGACGACGGCGTCCGATGGCGTAGGTCCTCTGCGGCCGGCGATCGGCGACTTCCCGTCCGCTCGGGGATGCTCTTGTTCCAAGGCTTGGAGAGCAGAAGCGGCGGCGCGCCATCGACGGCGCTAAGGACGACGACGATGTCGATTTACAGGAAGGTTTGGACTGTAATTTTGTTTTTCGTGGGGACCTTTCTGTAATTGCTGAATTTCCATTCAGCCCCTTGTACCCGCAAAAAAAAAAGTTTGGGTACTCATGGTTTGTTGGGGATGGATCCAAAATCAAATTCTAGGAGGACATTTTGTTTGGGTCCTCCCCGCTTTCGGTACAATTCCGGGGTTTATACTATGTGTGCAAGGAGAGTATGTCTACCAGGTTTGGGATGGTTTGACTCTCAAGTTGTCCTCTACAAGGAACTTTAATTTAGAAATGATGCAACAGTGGTATGACATGGCGCAAATTGCTACCACCATTATCTGTCCAATGATTGTGATTCCTTAATTTGGTCATATACAACTAATGGAACCCACTCCACTAACTCTCTGTGAAACATTATCAGTTTTCGAGGAGTTACACAAATTTTCATGCCTGCTGTTTGATCGCTAGTAGTTCCTCCGTGAGTGAAAATATTCCTCTGGTTGCTATCAAACAACAAGTTGATGACCAGGGATAACCTGCTCAACAGGAAACTACGCAAACATGTAGATTGTGTCTTTTGTTGCGAGCTGGAATCGATTAACCATCTGTTTTTCGAATGCATCGTTTCTTCCATAATTTGGGAAACAGTTTATGTTTTGTTCGGTATTCACCTAGAAGCTGATTACATGTCAATAGCTAAATTTTAGATTGCGAATAAGAGACATTTTGCTCTGAATACAATTTGTGCTGCAGTGCCCTGGATTGTTTAGAAGCATCGAAATGTCTTGTTATTTGACAACAACACTTGGCTATGCGTGGCTTATCCTCAGGGCAATCAAAAAAATGGAGGTTGCTCATCAAGCAGCCCATGTTGGAGATAGTGGACAGTTTTGCCGCAATGGTGATGGAAACCCTCAACGAAAAACCTGCTCTTCCGTGGGGTGATCGCGGAGCTATCAAGCTTATCGGTGCTCATGTTGCATCCGCGAGGCCCAGTAGCTACTGGGGCAAGCCTCTGTCATCCGAGCTACTGTCGCCACAAGAGATAAAAGCCAAGTTGACCGAGGCCGTCGACCGTCACAAGGCATTGAAACTGCAGTAGCGCGGGGTCGATCGACGAGAACTGTCACTCATTTTCATCTCTTATGCCTGAAAAACCTATCGTCCTTGGCTTATTAGGCCTAGTTCTTTTTGCGGCTTCTCCGAGAAGCTGCCCCGCCCCCAGCTTCCTGGGGAAGCCGCCCTCAAAATTTAGCCCCTCTCAAATTTTGAGGGCGGCTTCCCCAGGAAGCTGGGGGCAGCTTCTCGAAGAAGCCGGCAAAAGAACTAGGCCTTAGGGCCCTTTTGTTTGGGCTGGCTGTGGCTGGTTGTAGGTGCTGTGTAGAAAAGCTGATGTCCAGGAGAAGCTGCTTTTCTGAGTGGAGGTTTTTGGCAAACCAGCTGACTGTCTGACTGTAGATTGTGGAATTATCTGAAACACCCTTTACATTCATGAAAAGTTGTACTGTTGCTGGTAACATGTAATAAATAACATATGCATCTAAAATTCAAGTCGAACTTCATATCCATACAATTATCATTACATAACCATCACGAATATATAGTTGTCCAAAATTCATTTCCACTACATTATACTAGCTAAATCAATGAGTTCTAACGTTGTATAGAAATGAACAATATGTTGGCAATGTCGTCACGTGTTCCGTTCATGCCCTCTTGTGTGAAGTTCACCCGACACATGATCACTGGGCAAGATAGCATACTATCTATTTTCACCCGCATCATATATTTGTCAAACTCTGTCGCGATAGCTTGCAGCAACAGTCATACATCGACAGAGAGTGCATACATCATTGGCTGGATTCAGAGTACCTCCGAATGCAACATATCATGTCTGGTTCAGAGAGAGCTAGCAATAGCTTCTTTGTGCGTATTCACAGGCTAGACAAAGAACACTGTATTTTTCAGAGAAGTCAACAGGAGATCTATCACGAGCAGAAGAGTAAAAGCATCCTACTCGAATCCGACAGCAGCAGTAGCGCCAAGCACAAGCCGCAGCAGTGCGAAATGAACCCACGATGAACAGAAGAGATCGAGCCGACGCTCTTCTGGGTCGCGGACGGCGGTGTTGACCTATAGTCTAGGAGTTGGTCGAGGACGGCGGGAGACGAGCTAATCAGAGGCGGGGAAGAGATTCGTAGGCGAGCGAAGGCTAGTCGCCGGCGGGACCAATGGTGGCTGCCTACGGAGTTGATCAAGGATGGCGAATCTGGCAGGGAGGAGGTCGGGCGGCGGGCGAGGTAGGCGGAGAAGAGCTTGGGGGTCACACGAGGACGGCGGGGCTAGCAAGGCTGGCGGCGAGATGCGAGACCAGCGCTAGCTGGTGGGGAACTAGGGATATACGAGGAAAAAAAGATCGAAAACCGATTTGGCCTGGGAGTAGATGGCTATGCCTCGCGGTGGCAGTTTGCTTGTAAATTCGTCAAACGATATGTCCAGAAAGAAAAACGTTTCGGGAGCCTTTGCGGGAAGCCCGCGAGAAGCACCTCAGGAGGTGATTTTTCCCATCTAAAGGAAAGGGACTGCCTTTGAAAAAAGCCCAACGCAAAGCCAACCCTTTTCTTTCGTTTCCCTAGCTTTTTTCGGTGGAAAGCTCCCCGAAGCTGAAACAAAAGGGCCCTTAGACTTGTTAGATTTCCTTTCCTGCTAAGCTCCCTATTCCTGTTACTCTGATCCAGGGAAACCTTTTAGCTGAATGTTGTAACAAATTTTTCTGATTTCATTGATGAAATGTAATTGGGGCTCGGCCCGATCGATCTAAAAAGAAAATAGGCCGGCCTTATAAAAGCCTAGGGACCTAGAGCGCGCGGGGGCAGCCAGTATTAGTTCGGCGGTGAAATGGACACGGTTCACAGGCCCAACAGCAGGCGTCAAAACGATAGGCTCTCGCGTGTTGTGGTCATGACGCTGCCTGAATGTTTCTCCAAAAAAAACAAAAGTTGCCTGAATGACTAGGAAGAAGCCACGTGCAGGGCTCGTCGTGGTTAATAGTCAGATACTGGATATCCAGCGTCCCGGCCGGCAGCAGACCAGCTAGATCGATACTAGCATTGGTTCATGGATGATAGCACGCTCCAATCAATCCCTTGGGTTCAGGGACCATAACTGAGGATTTACTACGTGACCAGTTGCGGCGCACATGCCCGTTAGTTGTGCCGGGAGATGCGAAACCGCCGCACGTAGACGTAGGTACGGACCCAATGCCGGGCCTGGACACTTGCGCGACCCGGTACCCTACCGCCATGCATCCACGGTTCATATGCCGACGATATGCATCCCCCCGTTTGCCACTGACCATGGATAAGCCCCAAAGCAAGCTATCCGATGCGATGCGATGCGATGCGAGTTGTACCATGCAAGCCTTCGCTTTCCGTCGCATAATCAATCCGCCGTCGTCCTACAGTACCAGAAAGAGAGAGCACACCTCCAGCTCCAGCTACATCCATGGCTTGTCCATGCCTTCGTTGCCAGCCATCTACCAAACCGTAGCTCACACACAAACACAGATACTCTTCTCGTACTGCACCGGCTTCACTGTACCGGGTACCGCCGCGTCGTCTGCTTCCGAGAGCAGCAACACAGGTCCCACGCGCAAGGGTTTTACAGCCTGTTCCACCAACAACCCAAGAAGCTTTGCGCAGCAGATCCAGAGCATTATTGCACTTTCTCCCCCTCCTCCGTAAACCTCATCGATCCACCACGAGAAGAGAACCGTATCTGTCCCCTTGCGTCTCAACACGCCAAAGCAAATCTTAAAGAGGAATGGAGATGGGATGCCCATAACTAACTTGCCGATCCATCAAATGGATTCATTTGACCAAAATACGTGCGCCGTGCATGTTCCCTCAGAGGAGGATTCAGCAGGAAGCAAGGCCCGATATGCGATGCTTGCTACTCTACCCAGGCCCAGCCATGTGATCCCAGGACGAAACAGGAAGGAGCATCGCATCCTAGTTCACAGATTTACGCAAGGAATGAAACATAACTTTCCAAGTTTATTTCATTGCTCAGTATCAGAAGCAGTTAACGATGTCCCGCATCACAACCATCGAGACTTGAAAAACTTCGTGCAGTTCAGATACATAACGAAAACAGGGAAGCATAATGCTGGAAAACTACAGGACGAAAATTTAATGGAGTATTTGTTTCGTGGACAGAGGCAAAATGAGCAAGCAAGCAAGCGGCAGTCAGCTCACAGACACTCATGGTCGACTTCACTCATCTGTGATGATTTGAGGACGTCGTGGAATGGGTGATCAGAGACTTCAGCAAATCAGCAGAGATCAGATCGGCGAGCACCTTGTGCGCCGTTGTTCACCGGGAGTATATACCGTGGGGCGAATGGGAGCTGGTGGTGGTGGAGAAGTCGGAGCCCGTCATCGGGATGGAGATGGACAGCTTGGTGGCGGAGAATGAGTTGTTGGTGTCGTCCTGCAGCTCCAGCCACGAGTCCCTCGCCTTGGGCCACTCGTCGAAGAAGGGCCGCAGCATCTGGTTCTCCTGCTTCACCGGGTCCACCGCCGTCGTCACGAAGTCGCTCCCGCCGAAGAAAGACAGCGGCTCCCGCTCGGTCTTGGGCAGGGAGCAGATCGTAGTCTGGTCCAGGTCACTCAGTGTTCCCAGCATGGGGTAGCTCGAGAGTGAGAATGCAGAGGCCTGAGACGGCAGCAGGCGCCACGAGTAGTTGTCGATGGAGGTGTCCATGGCTCCAGTCATGAACTGGCTGTGCTCGTCCAGCGCCGAGGACCTCACTCCATAGGTAGAATACCTGAATTGCACAAGTCACGTTGAAGGGCCGACGGTCAGTATATCAGCAGTTCAGTGACCAATACATGAGTTAAGATGTGCAAACATTAACAAGGGACACAGTAGTGTACAAGAAAACAGTGGAGTATAAACCTGTAGAAGCAAGCATTTCAAACAAGTACCACATGTGGAGGGCCAGGAAGGAAACTCATATAGCATTTGACCATTTACACATGGTGTGAGTTTTCTTGCATAAGAAAGAAAAGAGTTTTCCTCACTGTACCGAAAGTTCTGTGACTGAAACTTATATACTGGATAATGGTGATCAGTACAGTAGGCTTCAAGATTGCTCTAAAACTAGAAAAGGCTTTTCTGGCACTACACAAAACAAAAGGGACAAAATAATTGTTGCTGCACACCTTAAAGCAGCAGTTCATGGCAGGAGAAAAACAAAACAAAACAGAAATAGGAAGCCAGACATCTAAGCGAACATGATTGGCAGCAATGCAGCATCATGTGATGACTGCCCCTCAGGTAACCCTACAATGACAGAGCTTCGGTAAAGGGCAATTTGCTAACTCACAAAGTTCTGGTGGCAGAAACTTAAATAAAAGCTTCAGAACGGATGGGCAAAAGGGGATGGGCATCCAGTATCATGCTAGCCTTTTCAGATGGTTACAGGCATAGGATGAGAACAGAAAGGCAGAAACAGATAAGTTTTACTGGGCAGAACTGACGTTATTTCTAGTCCAGCCCCAAACAAGAAAAACAAACATGGGTCAGCAGAAACATAATGAAGCAAAATAAATGCCAGGTCCAAGATTTCCATAACAGGAGCAGAGAGCAACGGGCACTAGCTCTGAGCATAGAACCCAGATATCTTTAACGGGCGGTATGCGTGTGAATCTAGTTTAGAACGCCCTGCTCTGAACTTCCATCAGAGCAGAGCACCACTCTGTTTCACAATCTTCTTCTAAGGCTAAAATCTGGCCCCAGAAAGCATGGCCAGAATCAGATGCTGCAACGCAATAGCCTAAGCAAGCAGAGATCATAAGTTCATAACGTACTGTCAGAAGAGCACTACTAGTCTGATCAGCACAGATCATACTGTCTATACTGATGCAATCAAGCACAACAATGAAAGCATCACATGTGAGCAGGCATTTTGACAGCGAACAACAGGTAGGTAAACAAACAGCTGGGCAGTTTGCAGAGAAGAATCATAGAAGTCACCTGAAATCTTTGTTCCCACCAGCACCAGCGGTCGCGTAAGGCGCAGCATTGTCCATGTGCAGCTGAGTAGACCCCAAGGCGAAGGAGCCGCCGCCATTGGCGATCGCCGGATACAGCGAGTGGTTCTGGAAGGCGGTGGCGGCGACGGCAGCGGCAGGGGTCTGCTGCCGCGAGTGGGGTGATGCGACGAGCTGCGTTTCCACAGGCTTTCTTGAACGGTTGCGGCCGCGGTGCATGTGGCGCTCGCAGTACTTGGAGTCCTGGGCGGCCTCCTTGGCGCACCGCCACTTCTTGCCGTCCGTACGCCGGCACCGCCCGGGCTCCGGATCCAGCTTCTTGCCGAAGTAGGACCCGTAGCCAACTGCAAAAACCACACAGAAAAACCCGAGTCAACAACGATCGTGATGGCTCATACCACATCTGTAGCGGACGTACGTCCGTGTCGGTGCTCATCCGGAGGGACCAGATAGATAGTCGAATCAGGACGAGACGCCTCGCAGTCCGAGGACGCAAGCAAGATCGAATCACGGTCGAGAACGAACGCGTGTCTTGTCTGAACCCGTAGCAATCAATCATGCATGGCGCTAGCCGGCCGGACGGAGACGAGAGCCGTCGCGGTCAGGCTCAGCAGTACTGGATCTATCTACCCAATCATTCACCCCACAAGGAGGACGTATGCGAAATAATTTTCCGGGGAAAGGAGTATTGATCTTTGTTTCTTGGGGGTCCATGTGATGCGATGCAGGATGGCTCGAAATCGCAGGACCAGCGGTGATGAGAGTGGGTGAGGCTCCCAACAACCAGACAGGAATAACCCCCATGACATGAGACGGACCAATGATAAACTAACCACCACTTTTTTTAGTTTTATTTAGGCTGGGCCAAGAGTTTGAGAGAGCCATGCATGTGTGTTTGTGTGCATCTAATCAAATCAAACAAGAACAAACCACTTGAGGCTTGAATCCAAATATTAAAAAACCACCAGGAGAGGCTAGCTAAGCTAGGTACGGAGCAGGAGCAAATCTTGAGGCGAGCACGGGGTTTGGATTAGAATAATAGCATGATCTCTCTTTCCGCGACCAAATCCGGACCGGGATTAAGAAATGACCGGGAGCAAATTAACAATGAGACGAGGCACCTGAATCTCTCGATCCGATGGAATAAACAAAGAGACGGAACGGAGCACCTGAATCGTAGCAAATGCAAGAAGAGGGCACGTACGGGCGGGGTGGTGGTAGAAGCGCGCGGCGAGGGAGTCGAAGCCGCGGCGGATGGGGAGGAGGAGATCCGGCGGGACGGGGACGCCGGCGACGAGGTACTTGTATATGAGCGCCTGGTGCTCCAGCTCCTCGTACTGCGCCGCCGTGAAGGGCGCCGGCCTGGCCGCCCACCGCGCGCCGCTCATCGCGTGCTGCTGCTGCTGCGGCGACGCCTGCTCCTCCCCGACGACCCTGCACACGGACAAACAGAACAGCATTGGTTAGCACCTATTCAACGGGCTAGAGCGCGGGAAAGAGAGAATGAAGGAAGGAAGGAGATAGCAGTGGCTTACGGCGGCGGGGAGTAGAGAGGGGAGGAGCGGCAGAAGGGGAAGAAGGAGGAGGAGGGGCGGTGGTGGTCGGCTGCCGGCGACAGGGAGGCAAAGGGCATCGCCATGTTGTGCTAGCCGCTCTATCTAGCTAGTCTCTCTCCTCTGCTGCCGTGCTGCGGTGGCTGTGGTATGTGCCTCCGGCCTCTCTTTTAATGTGCCGTGCTTTTGCCTTTTACTCCTACCCGGTGGCTCTGTCTCTTTCCGTCGCTGCTGCGGTGGGCTGTTTGTTGCTTGTGTGCGTGTGAAGGCGCTGGGATGAGGGAGGGGGCTCTGCTCGGGGGGCAATGGGATATATAGCCCTGCCTGCTGATAGGCGCAGGCAACCCCTTGTTGAGGGTATGCCTGGCCATCTCCAGCCCGGCCCGACCAGCCCGGCCCGGCCCGAAAATACAGGGCCTGGCCCATGGGACGGGCCTAGGCCTCATATTTCGGCCCGATGGACATGATGGGCCGGGCCTGGGCTTTGAATTTTGCTGTTTTCAGTATGAAGCCCGGCCCGAGGCCCGACGGTATTTTGTAGTGATGGGCCGGGCCTGGGCCTGAAATCTAGGCCCGATGGCTGAGTCGGGCCGGGCCTGGGCCTAGGCTTTTTCCCGCGGGCTTTTTTAGGCCCGGCCCGAAGCCTGGCCCGGCCCGGCCCATGGCCAGATATAGTTGAGGGTGAGGCCGACACGGGAGGGTTCCAGCTAACGCGCAAGCACCTGCGCTGCACCACCTGCTACGATGCTCTCGTTCGTGTTGTTTGGGCTTGGTTGGGTGATGTTCCTTTATCTCTTTGTTTTTTTAACATAACGGAAGAAAACTTTTGATTACTTCAAAGTGGTAGAGGTACAAACCTCAATGAAGTACTTAAGAATGTTGAAAATCACAAACATGTCCTTCAAACATGCAAGAAGGACCTTTACTTGATCTACAAATACAATTGTGTCCTTGAAACAACCTGTCCGCAGATATGTGTCAGACGACGCCTGGGACGAAACCACTTAGAGACACAGGAACGCCACCGCTCCGCCTCGCACCGGAGGAAGGAGAGATGGACACCAGACCGAGGATGCACTTCCTCCCATTCAGCAACCATCCAAGGAGGAACAACAAGATCAACAAGGCTCCAATCGACTGACTTTCAGCCATATGATACATCGATAAAAACTTCATGGCTGGCAAAAGCACAATCCTCATCTTCGATGTTGGAGATTCGTAGACCGGTTGCAAGGAACTGGAACTCCTCTTTGATCTTCCACAACCTCCACCGCAATGGCAGCTGAAAGGAAAGAGGAAGCGGATGAGACCTCCGTTCGTTTAGGAGACGATGATACTAGCTTATTGGAGAAGCAAGGGCTCACATCCCCTCTGCTGACTTTTCTTTAGCATGAAGATCCATTAGAAGACAAAGCTAAATGACGAATATCACCGAGACGAGGCCTCTACTCGGCATCATGGCAAATTCCATGCATGGTAATGTAGACCAAGCCCTACACATAATCCTAGACCTACTGTACAAAGTCGAGTCCTCGCTATCTCTTTGAAGCTCCGTCGTGACAATTTTGTTGCGCATAGGGGGCGCAAGAGCCGTGCCAAGATATTTCAAAGGGAGGTGGGATACAAGAGGGGCAAGGTCCCGCTCGTTTCTCATTTCGATGTTTCTCTAAGCGAGGGGTGCTGGGGACAAAAACTTAGACGTGGTTGGTGCCGATTGTGTCGGTCACCACTTTGTTAATTATAGTATGATGTTTAACATAGTTTTATCTACTTGTGGTTTCAAGGCAACTAATTATCGTTGACAGACTAATCCAGACAAATCAACCAACTGCAACCCCTACCGCCCCGTAGTGATTCCTTCTCTATCCATCACCCCTCCTCATGTCTCTTCTTTCTACCATGGCTATCCCTTTGTCTTTCCCCACCTCCTACACTTATGGAATTGCAATCATGTACTCCCTCCGTTTTTTAATATAAGATGTTTTAGCATTTGTCTACATGCACTTGTACACAAATGTATGTAGACATGTATTAGTGTGCATGTTCACTCACTTTAGTATGTATCTAGACAACATGTGCAACACCTAAAACATCTTATATTAAAAAACGGAGGGAGTATGTATCAAAAAGCAGAGCTTCTATGTGAGCTCGGCTAACCCGATGAGACGAGGTGGACCCAGGGCGGTGAGATCGTGCATTCATTGATGATGGTGAAGGTTTGTGTTCTCTTGTATTTTTTTTATGTTGCGAAGTGTCCCCTGCTGCATAAACACATGTGACGTGTTGCAATGATTCTTGGCGTCTATTAGACATGTCGTTGCATCCTGCAAATTTTTTTTTGTGTTATTGTGTTCCTTGATTTTTCGTATTGCGTATGTTAGGATAAATTTTCCTCTGATATTTTGTTGTGTTCAATGGGACATGTTGCATACGTTGATTTTTCTTTCTACATGGGCATGTTCACAAATGTTGCAGCCTTTTACATAAATGTTATGGACCAGGTGAGTTTTTTTACACATGATGTTGTACCCATGTATAAAAAAATACTTGTGTCGGAAAGCTCGATGTTGCATTGATTGGATGACCCATATATCACACTTAAGTGAGATCCAACGACTCTAGAGGTGGATGATTGGTTGATGATTTCAAAGGAGTAACACATGTACTAGCCAATTATTTAACAACCAACTATCAAACAAGCACAATGCAAAACATTTCACCAATCGCAAACATAACCGATATGCGTGGGTGCTTGCTACGGGCCTTCTAAATTAGGTTAGGTCTAACGCGTAAAGACCAGACAAGAAGAATCTTGTTCAACGCCTTCAATGGAATAACTACTAAAAGAACTAAAACTAGATAAAATTCGCACATAATGTAGAATAAACATAATTAAAAGTAATTTCGCTTATGAAATACTTGATACAAAATGTTGGGATTTAAAACTTGCGTAAAGACTTGGCAGGTTAGTCCCAAAATTATAGTGACACAATCACGAAAATCCCCTTAAACGAAATATGTCCTTTCAATCTCCCCCTTTTTGGTAGAAGATGGCAACTATATTTGAGTGCGCGTAAGAGATATTATGATATGCATTATTTTGGTTTGAAGTTGGATATGGATAATGCCACCCATATGTTTGTGCACTTATTAGAAGTATTTGCATTGGAATTTAAAATGAAGATAAATATGTTACCGGAAAGCTCCCCATGTTTGTAGAAACTATGGAGTGATACAAATATATGAAAACATTAAGTATGGTCATCTTTGCAACACAACAAATACAAATAAGACTTAAAACACGGTCTCACTGGCAAGGTGGGTGTGTCATGGCATTGTAAATGCAGTGAATGACATGTCACGTGAGAAGATAAATGGAATTTGATGGACAATGCAAGATTTAGCTATAAGCATAAGCAAACTCAAGCATCCACATGAAATAATAAGCAAACGACTTGTCCGCCACACACCAACATAGTACGGACAAACAAACAAAATTATAGAAGCCAATAAAAGTCAAATGAAGTTAAAGGATTGTGATCAATAAAAAGTGCCCTTTGTCAAATTTGTTCTCAGCTTTAGGAAAATTTTAAATTTCTCATACCAACATGGTCTAGCCTACGATGCCATAGCCACCCACATCGACCTTGGCCATTAGGCATGTGTCAATTCATATGCTTTGGTTTGAGAAATCAACTACGTAAATGTTCTCCTCGACATGACCATTTTGAGTTTGAACCACACACAAGCTCTCGATACTATCCCAAATCCCACGGAGACGGCAGGCCCAGGCCGGGCAGGTTGCGCCTGACTGACTGACACGATCCAGCTTCTTTCCGTTAGCTTACGGTTTATGCAACAAAGAGTCGGTTAAAGCTAATAGTAAGCTAGGGCTTTTGATTGGACGTGGTTCCATGCTTGGCATGCCAGGAATGAACATGTGTAGGAACAGGGCCCTCTATCGCCGCACTGCACCGCGTCACGTTGGAGCCATGTCGCCCTGTTCCTCCCATCACATTTTTCTAATGCTAGCTGCTTCTATATCCGCGACACAACATACTACACGAGAAAAAGTCAAATTGTTAATCCTTGCTACTAATTGCTTGTATGGATTTTCAGTACTGCATCGATCACACAATACTGTGTTATAGGAGTACTAGTATGGTGCCCTGGCCGCTCCAGAGATTGACAGAGCTGAAACACGGAGATAGATGCATCGGCAGATAGTACACGGCAAGGCCTGGAACGAACTAGAGCACCATATTCTTTGTGCAGAACTTGGCGTACGTGTCAACGAAATATCTGCATCGCGAACAGGATAAGGAGACAGCTCGGGTTCGGGATAGGAATCGGAAGGAGCACCGTTCATGCAGCAGCAGTTAATAAGGATGGGAGATCTCTCAGTCACTCGCCCCCGATATTTCTGGACTCTCCCTCTCTCTACAGTGCTCGGGAGGAGATCTCGGAGGCGACTCGGGGATCTCCCGGCGGCCGCTGGCGTATCCGCGGGATTCCTCCCCCTCCGCCGGCTGCTTCGGCGGCGGGAGGGTGGGGAATCCTCGGATCTGCGTTCTGGTGTTGTATTTAGGGGGTTCGCGGGCGGCGGCGGCGTGGCGGGGTTGCCGGCGTCGTTCTTTTGGTGCTCTGCGGCTTCCCCGTCTCGGTGTCGTCGTCGACGGCGCCGCCAAGCTGCAGGTGAGTCATCCTTCTGCCGTTGCTTTCTCCGGCGACGACGACAGCGTGGTGGCGAGTTTTCCGGTGTCCAGCGGAAGAGTTTCAAGATGGCGGTGGCTGTGCGGGCTTGTGGTGTGTTGGTGGAGGACCTGGCCATCTCTGGTGACCAGATCCGGAGCAGATCGAGCTTGGGGAGGCCCCCCGACCGATGCGGCTTCTTCGTCGTCACGGCCAGCTCCTCGGAGGTGGTCTTTGTTGCGGTTCTTCGACGCCTTCGGGCCAGGAGTTCTTCTGCTTCTTGGGTTGTGGGTGGTGTGAGATCGAGCCAGCTTCGCTGTTCTTGCTTCTTTTCTGTTCTTCGTTCTGCTTGTAATCTGCTCTGTAATCTGTTTGTTGCTGTTTAATACAAGTATGGAAAATTCAAAAAAAAAATAAGGATGGGAGATCGAATCGATGGTCCATCCGAACGTGAACGGAGGTCCACGGCCACCTCACCGTCGCCGGACGAGACGAGGGCACCTGTACGCGGCGAGCATCACGTAGGTGTCACTCCGGCTCCGGTTTGGTTTGGCCTTTGGTGGACAGGTGGTGCACGTGATGGGCAGCCAGGAAGCATGCCTCCCCTCCCTCACCCAACGTTAGCTGTGCATCTTGATGAGCAATGATGCATGTAATTAATGAGCTTTTGCAACTCATTCTCCAAGTGTTCTTCTTACTCCACCTTTACAACTACTAGTACTTGTGTTTGAATTTGAATTTTCGAGCTGAAATTAGTAGTGCAGTACTCGAACTAGGGTGACGATCAAAGGCCGGGTCACCTCACCAAGTCCTGGCTGCACACATCTCGATCGATCAAGGCGCCTGCCTGCCCATCCATCTCTCTCGTACAGCTCCATTTCCTCCTACTCCACAGTTGACAAGATCGTGGTGTTCCCTTTCTTGCTAGTACAAAAGCGACTCTACATCGTTTGTGGCATTCAAGCCACAGTGCCTTTGTTGACTTGCTGCAGGAGAAGCAGAAACTTACTATCGGGTCCGTTAAATCATGGGAGGCACAAGTTTCCACGGACAGTTGGCCCGTTAAATCATGCACTATTGTTCATGATCGACGGAACAATTTTGCCTTTTTACTATCGGGTCCGTGGTCTTGTTGCACGTCCAGCTGTTATCGTCAGAGGCGGGTCCCCTGGTGATGGCCTTCTCGGGAACCGTGTTAACTAATCTTCGTCAGAGGAGTACCAACGAGAACGCAAACTGCAGATTAGTTAGCTGCTGTCACAATGTTTTTGCATTGGCAAGCAGCTGCCGGAAGGGATCGCCGCCGCCGTCGGCGCCAGGCGGCCGGTGGGCAATCTGCTTCGGCGGCACTGTGCACGCACGCGACGCCCAACCGGCAGCACCATCGTGCATCCAGGGCTTGGGGAGAGCGGTGGATGCTGGTTGGCGGCGAGGCCAAGCGAAGCGAAAAATCTCTCTCCCACGTCAACACTAATGCAAAAGGTGACTCCGGACGCGGAGCAGACGACGTCTTTTGCGGCGGTGACTGTCATGTGCCGCGCGCGGTGGGTGCGCCCGCGTGGACCCGACCACGTGACGCGCTACAAGCCGATCGATCTCCCTCGGGCTGGGTTACTTCGTTTGGTGGGTATCCGCCGGAGAGTGGAGGCTGGTGGTGGTGATGGCGCCGTGCTGAGCTTTGTACGGCTCCTGCGGCCCATGCGCCGACATGCTGTCTCTTGAGTCTCTGGCCGGGTCAATCCATTTTTCAAACTCATATGTACTCCCACCAGGGATGATCTTGTACGTACCATGGTAAATGTCTAGCTTTACCACACTCTATAAAAAGTTAGCAAATGACAATATAAACAGTAAATTGATTCATGACAATGTAGATTAATACATATTTCTCAAAGTTGTGTGATTCCAATGCAAAATATTTCGAACACATACATAAAGTTTTACATTATAAAATATAGCATAAATAGAAGATTACATCACTATGATTTTTTTTGTAACTCTACGTTCTCGCATTGCCATGAAAGTTTCAACAATCTGTTTTTTTTGTAACTCTACGTTCTCGCATTAAGAATATCTTGATCATTCTTTTGCAAAGATTGAGACAAATCATTTGTGTACCCAAGAATAACAAGCATCAATTTAAGATTGAAAACAAAGTCAAATGATTCAAAGGCTTGAGCCACTCCACGTATTCTTGTCCACTCACCCTTTTGTGAAGGATCTTTTTCAATCCTTACAAGTACTTTAACAATTGTGGGGTACATATCAACAATGTTACAAATAGTTCTAAAATGAGAGCCCATCGAGTATCACCGGGTCTAGATAAACCCATTTCTTGATTCAATCCACTTGCACTTTCAATTTCACCCATTTCAAGTGCTTCCAGAAGTTTTTGAGCTCTCACATCTCGAACCATATCATGACGCTTGCAAGAAACTCCAATAATATTGAACAAGTAAGAAACATGATCAAAAAACCATATGCATGCTTTATTCTCCTTTGCCACGGCAATAAGAACCAATTGAATTTGATGTGCAAAGCAATGGACATAATAAGCACATGGTGACGCCCTAGCTGCTCAACCCGTCGACGACGATGAGGCTCCGGCGATGGCGCTGCACCAGCCGCTGCTCGTCCAAGGTCCGTCCCCTGGGCGCCTCTAGGGGTGCGCCGCCCCTCGTCATCTCCCCCTAGACCACGCCGCCCTCGCCGGGCACTCCACTCGCCGCCTCGCTCGCCCCGCACCGCAACTCTCCGGCTGCTCTTCATTTCCCTATGGAGGATTCACGTTCGGATCGGACGCGAGAAGGAAGAAGAAGAAGTAAAGGGGAAAAAAGACTGGCCAATGCAAGCCTAGCCTAGGGAAAATATGCGGGGCTGACAGGTGGGCCCCATGTCCACGTCAGTTCACCCTCCACGTGTGCTGCCTAGTCAGCCCTTACGAATGGGCCTGGTCGGTCAGCCCTGCTGTCAATATGCTGTTAGACAAAAATTAGTGCGAGCTGCTCTCGTTTGTCACATAGATGGTACTAACATGAATTTTTTTTTCCAAGAATGGTACTGACCCGTTACCAGTGCCTCAAATGTGGTATGTTTTTGTAATTTCCTCGTACACGGCAAGGCCTGGAAGGAAGTAGAGCACCATTACTAACAATATGAAATTTGGTCGCTTTCGCGATCAGAGAGCACCCCGTGCACTGTAGATAGCTACAGTCGCACTGTAGCTTCTACAGTGTTGAACAGTAAAAACAGTAAACGATCCGCGCCGTCCACTGGCGATCCAACGGCCCGTAGGCCACGGTCGTGACATTTTTTCAAAAAAAAACCCCCCACCTATCAAAACATCAACCCGCAGTCCAAAACTTCACGCTGCGAAGGCCGTAACTGTAATTTGGGAAAACTTGAAGGGCCTTCCTAAAAACCGTCGCCACTTCCCCATCCCCCTCTCTCTCGCGCACGGCGCCGCAGTTCGCCGGCGGCGCCGACGCGCCGCTCCGCTGCTCCGGTGCTCCCCCGTCAGATCGAACGACATCACGGACTCCGGCGCCGCCTCCTCTTCGTCTCCGGCGAGTCTCGCCTGCTGGGACGTCCGGGATAGGCCGGAATCGTCGCGCCCGAACGCTCGCTTCCGCCATCACTTTCCCTGGCCGGCGCGGCTGCTCCGGCGACCAACAAGGAGCGGGGCCGCCACTCCAGGCAGCGCGCGTCCACGCGCAGTCGCAGCGCCCAGCCGCGCGTCCCACAAAGCGTGGATGCGCCGCCGGCGCGGTCGCTGCCGCCGCGGCAGCTCCGGCCGCAGTGACGTCACCATAACGTCACGTATGGCCTGGACTGCCGAGATGGGCTTGCTACTGGGCTGGGCCGCTTGCTTTGTGCCTGGCTCGGCCTTTTTTTGGAACTTCCCCAAATAAAATTCGAATCTAACAAAATTCAAATAGTACGTAAGGCCTCACTAAAAGAATTCACTAACTGCAAACTTTTCTTCCAAATTTCAACAAATTCAAAATTCAAATCTACACAACTTACAAATAAAGGTGCTTCAAATATATCCAAACATTCCAACTTTCTAAATATCTAAAAATACTCGATATGACAAATTGCTTCCTTTACGATAAAATATATCATAATTCTCACAAAAAATACATGCAACACATCTGAAAAATTCAATTTGCCATGTTTTCTTTTTCTATTTTCAAACCAATTTCTACAAAAAAAATAAAACCAAAATCTACATTTCAAATACTTTGAAACTTCCCCAAATAAAATTCGAATCTTAAAAATTACAAATAGTACATAAGGCGTCACTAAAAGATTTCACTAACTGCAAACTTTTCTTCCAAATTTCAACAAATTCAAAATTCAAATCTACACAACTCACAAATAAAGATGCTTCAAATATATCCAAACATTCCAACTTTCTAAATATCTGAAAATACTCGGTATGACAAATTTCTTCCTTTGCGATAAAATATATCATAATTCTCACAAAAAATACATGCAACGCACCTGAAAAATTCAATTTGCTAGAAAAAAGATACTCTAAAATATATCTATCTCTCATATTATCTAACATATTGCATTCTCCCTAATTATGGAGTTCAAAATAAATATTTATGGCCTTTCACTACTCTAATTTGAAAAGTATTTTCCCAAAAAAAAACACATTTGAAATAAATGTAAAAAAAAAACAGCACGTCTAAACATTTCGAATTGCTACAGAATTGCATACACTCTAAAATATATCTCACAAATTGCATTCTCCCTAATTATGGAGTTAAAAAAAATATTTATGGCATTTCACCACTCTAATTTGAAGAATGTTAGTACAACATTCAAATGAATTTCCTCTAATTATATATTGACTTTAACTGATGCTCATGTATTGTACATCCTCTGATTATGAAACTTAAATAAATATTTCCACAACATACAAACATGCATAACCATTCCAATTTGCTTGCCATTTAGAGGTACTCTACAATACATGAAGATGCTCAACAATATTACCATGTTCACATTTCCAACTTTAATAAATCATACCAACATGAAAATATATTTACACATCTCAATTCCGTAAAAAAATAAGAAAAATTCTGCATACACTTGCTCCAATTATATAAAGTTGAATTTAGAAAAAAAATCTGTACCTATGAAATCCAAATGAAAAAAATGTGCATTTCCACCCATTATAGACTTACATTAAAAATTAACAATTTTGAACATTTCAAATTGCTTAAAAAAATGGAGATACTGTAAAATATAAGCATGCTCACACAAAAATCCAACTATTTGCAGGGAACAAAAAATGTTGGAACATATTTAATTGGTGAATATTTGAAAATTTCAAACTACTAAAAATTTAAATATTCGACCAAACATATAAAAAAATGCACAAACAAATAAAATGTAGGCCCATTGAACATAAAAAAATAGACCAAAAGAGAACATCGAAAAATGTCCCTACATATATCCACTGCAAAAATACAGGCAATATATCAAAATAAATAGAAAAATACATTCAAACCACTTATGCTACAAATAAAACATTGAATATGCAAATTTTGTTAAAATGTGCGAATAATTCAAATGTACTTTTCCTAATTTCAATTAAATGTTGGCATCGTCGAAAAATCGATGTCCCTGAATATATCCACTGCAAAAATGCAGGTGATATATCAAAACAAACAGAAAAATACAAGCAAACTACTTATGCTAGAAAAAAAATATTCAAATTTTCTCAAAATGTGCGAACAATTCCAATGCACTTTTCCTAATTTCAATTAAATGTTGGAATATTGTACAAAATATAACAAAAAATGCTCGAAAAAAAATGCTACCTACACATGAAAAAATAAAAACATGTTTGAACATTCCAATTTAGCCAACATTTACGCGAATATTCAGACATTCCACAAACTATATCGAAAATGCTAAAAAAATGTATTTATTCAACTAGTTCTTTCTGCAGAACTTGGCGAAATATCTGCATCGCGAACAGCAGGATAATTAAACAGCCGGGACAGCTCGGGTTGGGTTTGGGATAGGAATCGGAAGGAGCACAGGAAGGAAGCAGTTAAAAAGGATGGGAGATGGAATCGATGGTCCATCCGAACGTGAACGGAGAGGTCCACCGCGCCACCTCGCATCACGTATGCGCGTAGGTGTCACTCCGGCTCCGGTTTGGTTTTGGTGCCTTTGGTGGACAGGTGGTGCACGTGATGGGCAGCCAGGAAGCATGCCTCGCCTCCCTCACCCAACATTGATTAGCAGTGATGCTCATAATTAATGAGCTTTAGCAACTCATTCTCCAAGTGTTCTTCTTACTCCACCTTTACAACTACTCGTACTTCTGTTTGAATTTGAATTTTCGAGCTGAAATTAGTAATGCAGTACTCGAACTAGGTGACGATCAAAGGCCGGGTCACCTCACCAAGCCATGGCTGCACACATCTCGATCGATCAAGGCGCCTGCCTGCCTGCCCATCTCTCTCGTACAGCTCCATTTCCTCCTACAGTACTCCACAGTTGACAAGATGGTGGTGTTCCCTTTCTTGCTAGTACTACATGAGCTCCAAAAGCGTCGTTTGTGGCATTCAAGCCACAGTGCCTTTGTTGACTGCTGCAGGGTAAGCGGAAACTGTAGGAGGAGGGAGGCACAAGTTTCCACGGACAGTTAAATCCTGCACTATTGTTGATGATCGACGGAATAATTTTGCCTTTTTACTCAACAAGGGGTCCGTGGTCTTGTTGCACGTCCAGCTGTTTTCGTCAGAGGCGGGTCCCCTGGTGATGGCCTTCTCGGGAACCGTGTAAGCTATCAACGAGAACGCTAACAGTAGATTAGTTAGCTGCTGTCTCGATCGTTTTGCATTGGCCGAAGCTATATCGCGGCCGCCGCCGTCGACGCCAGGCGGCCGGTGGCCTGTCTTCTTCGGCGGCACTGTGCCCCCAACCGGCAGCACCATCGTGCGTCCAGGGCTTGGGGAGAGCGGTGGATGGTGGTTGGCCAAGCGAAGCGAAAAATCTCTCTCCCACGTCAACAATAATGCAAAAGGTGGTGACTCCGGAGGACGCGCAGCAGACGACGTCTTTTGCGGCGCGGTGGCGGTCATGTGCCGCGTGCGGTGGGTGCGACTGCGCGCGCGTGGACCCGACCACGTGACAAGCCGATCGATCTCGGTTTGGTGGGTATCCGCTCGCCGGAGAGTGGAGGCTGGTGGTGGTGATGGCGCCGTGCGGTTGTCCCTCGCCGGCCGGGCCGCCCGTCGTGCTGACCGACGAACTGAGCTTTGTACGGCCCATGCGCCGACATGCTGTCTATTGAGTCTCTGGCCGGTCAATCCATTTTTCAAACTCATATGTACTCCCACCCGGGATGGTCTTGTAAGTACCATGGTAATACCACTAGCGTCAGCAGGTGCGGCCAAACGACTGCCATGGTCCAACGTCTGCGTCTCTGGGACCTCGGCACGCGCACACGAGCGCCGAGTCGAACTGAGTCCTACACGAGCAGAAAGCTCTTCCAACTCACGCACAAGTGGAGTATATCCCCAACCAGAAAGGCTGTTACCACGCGAGACGTTCGTCACCCGTCTGCGCGCAGCTTTTCCGCCACGCCCGTGCTTCCAGAAAATCACAGCAAAACCACAACAAACCTGCTGATCGATCCTTGCTCGCCTGTGGCCACCAGCCACGTGATGATACGAAATGGTGTTATGTTCCTTGCGGGACGTGGATGGCAAATGATCATTCTTTGGTGTGCGTACGTGTTGGGTGAGGTGGCGTCCAAGCGAGCCGTGCCGTACGCGCACTTAAGGAAATGCCGGCCGGCCATGTGCTAAAACCACACAAGAAATCAATCAGAAACTCGGGTCGACGCAGCAAGGTAAAGACTGCGTGTGTGCGTGTTCGAATCATCGCACCACATTCATGAGGTATGTCCAAAACTCCAAATACGAAATATCTCGAAACCAAAGCCGCTGCTCTACGTGAACACAAGGTGAAAAAGCAACAACACCGACTCTGTCACGAAATTTTATCGTAGAATGAATCTATTTTAAAAACGATTTTTTTAAAAGTATAACCTCTTCGATACGTTATTTACTATGCCTCTGCCACGTGGCAATGCCTCGCCAACTATAAACGGTTTTCAGAGACGTGAAAAATCTAAGTCAAATATGGGAGCCGCCATGGGCTTGGGCGCTATGTTCTTGAAGGTGGCACCTTTGTCCCGGGCGATATGCACTAGAAATATATAATTTCAAACCTCTATAAAATTTAATACTATACAAATTGAAATGTTATGATTCTTTTTCATACGGGTTACAAATTAAATTATCTTTCCAACACAACCGCTAGTATATATCCTGATATATACTACTATTAAAAGAGCAAACTATGTGTTGATACATTAAATTTGATCCGTTCAATATTTGATCAAAGGCTCAAATCGCTCCAATGTTTGACAACTCAACACACCTTTTCACTTTCGTGATAATTACCAGGATTGCCACCGCTAAAATATAAAAAGTTCCTCTCGCAAGCACGACACCACCACCGCCGTCATCACCTCGAACACCGTCGTTGGCCGCCACCTACGTACGGTCGCCAGCCCCTTGATCTCCGGCCACAACCACGTTATGTTAATCAGGCATCGGCTATCTCGTTCCAATCACACTCGATCATCGAAGGGAAGCAAGGCTATGCCCAGGTGCGTCAAGGCCATGGCGGAGCAAGATTAAAATTGATTGTTGAGGGAAATTTATGACGGGGTCGGGGAAGCACAACATGCCAACCGCGCGCAGCGCCATGAGCAAATTTAGACGGGCGACGTCCTCCGCCAGCAACACGACATCGTCCGCGACGATGCGATTCAGTGACCGTTTTCGGCGTCGCTACTGGAGAAACCAGGCCGCTGCCCGCTGGGAGGAGCGTCGTGTGCAGCTATGGGCTCCACCGTGTCTGGACGACTGGACAGCTGGACTCGAGGAGGCAGGGAAAGACAACCCGAAAACCCGTGCGGCCGGAAGCCCGGAACAACTGCCTCGATGCAACTCCCTAACCAATCTGCCCATCTGTTCATGCCTAACACACTAGCGTCATCTGATATGAGATGTTGCAGACGACGTCAACGAGGTATCGGTGCAATTCAGTAAAGGCAGAGATGGTCCTGGTATTGTGCAGACATGGAAGAAGAAAGGAACAACGACATGGTATTTCCATCCTTAATCCAAGACATTACCAGATTAGAAGAATTGCACTTGCTACCATGCACTACAGGACAAAAGGAGTTGAACCTGAATCAAAATTCAATGTAGGACATGACCTTGATGCTTGGATGGACAAAAGAAAGAGAGATGGCACGGTGTACTTTGAATTCCACACTAACTAGCTACTCCCTCCGTTCTAAATTACTTGACTTGGGTTTGTCTAAGTACGGATGTATCTAGACACTAAACAAGTATACATACATTCGTATTTGGGCAAACTCAAGTCAAGTAATTTGGAACGGAGGGAGTATATGAGAAAGGAATTAAAGGCAGCAACTAACAAAGAGGATGTTGCATCAGCCATAAGGGCTCATCTTGGACAAAGAAGGAGAAGGGCTCATCTTGGACAAAGAAGGCATGCGCCGATGCCGACGGTGGGATGCACGAACTGACCAAGGCCGTCAACACGGAGATCACATTTTAGAGGGATTCGCAGTCCAGAGCAAAAACCTGCCCGTGTACAAGCTAAAAGCTAAATGCTCAAGGCGAGTACTAGGAGCATCATAGTGAAGGGGAAAAATAACATGTGCTCTCAGACATTAGGACGGCAAAAGTTAAGAGAGACCTATCATTTTTACGATAGCATTATCCGATAAGAGAGCTACCATAATTCTTAATAGTAGTAGCGTCCCCGTTAAATGTTCATCTCATAAAAGAATAAATTTAATATCAAAATTCTCTATGACCTAAAAAGTATTCACAAAAATTAATCCGTAGGAATGCACGGGCACATTTGTTTCTATAATAAAACTACGTAAGTGTCGGGGGCTACCCCCGGTAGGGTCATGGTGTGGTATAAGCAAGGTCCCAGGTGTGGGCCAAGTTACAGTAAAAGCCGACATACCTGGACCTCTGGTGTGACCAGGGTGTGGAGTTGGTGCATACCGACATAAGCAAACCGAGGTAACCCGGGCCAGAAGGGACCGAGGTACCATGCTGGTGCCAACCGGCATATGTCGACCGAGATAAGGGATCCGAGATAAGGACCCGAGACATCATAACCGACATATATATGTGTCGGTATCTTGTGTGTTTTTCTTATGTGCAGGGAAGGTTATTCAGGAAAGGGAATCCGGCATATCCATGCCGGGTTATTCTTATGTCGGACGGAGGTCAGCGCTGCTGTCACATCCTATCTGGCACGGGAGCGCGGCGTGCGGTACGGCGCATGTCTGAGGTGACTGGGCTTGCCTCTGCTGACCAAGGACGCGCGTGGGAGCAGGAGAAGGACACCGCTGACCTCGGCTATACCTAGGAGCAGAGATATGGGACAGGACATGGCAAGCCATGTCTTGTCCACTGTGCAGAGACAATCATGACGCGCAGGCGTGCGCGTCTGCAGTGCCGGTACGGAGATGTGACCGTTGCAAGTGGAGGGTACTTCCGTAACTCGGTTTAGCCTATAACTAGGGCTTCACCCCCTCCTGCGTGAGGGACGACGCCCTGAGAGACATTTCCCCCCATAGTTACATCTTCTACCTTGTGTTCATCCCCATTGTTGGGATCATACAGCTCGAGGAGCAGCTTGTACGTGTGACACCGAGGTATACAGAGAGAGACAGGCAGGAGTAGGGGTTTTACCTCCTCACGAGGGCGCCGAACCTGGGTAGATAGTGTGTGTTCGTGTGCTTGTGTGTTCATCTGTGTGTGCTTCTTAGCGCGCTAGCCCTCTTCCGGATCCACCAGCGTCCATCGGCCCCGCTCTTTAGCCATCCTATGGCATATGCCGTGATACCACCACGACAGTAAGAAATAACTCATTGAAAAGAGGAACGATATAAAAAAAGTATGTCGTATTATATTTTAGACATGTGCGTTGCACGTGCAAACGCAACTAGTGTATATATAAGTAGATAATAATTCACGAATTATCTATCTATGCTAACTTATTTTTGAATGTTTAGATAATTTTGGAAACATGCATGTGAACTAAGATTTCGTCCAAAATATATAACAGGAGAAGAACCACAAAACTGCTCATGCACGCCTGGGCTTGTTGACCTGACAACACCTGCTTGCTTGCCTACGGCCAACAGCCGCCTGATCGATGCTATGAAATGTATAAATTTTAGAGCCAACTAGAACAACCTTTAAAGGAAAACTAGAGCAACCTTGTGCCAGAGACTTGGATGGCTAATGATTCTTGCATCTCTTGGGGTGCATATATGTAGCGTGAGCTGGGAATATCTGTAGACTGAGTAGGCGTCCAATCGAACAGGTTCGTGCGCGCAAGAACGTGCCGGCTGGCCATGTGTAAAATTTACAGGAGAAATCAATCTGAAACTCGGGATGCACCAACATAAGACTGTGTGTGTGTGCAGTCGAGGTTTCGGGATGCACCAACAAGGGGAGCGTCGAGGTTGTCATCAAGGTGGAGGGGAAAGTGACCAGCGGGCCTCGTCGTCGGCTGGAGGCTGACCGTGGCAACCTTCCAAGGTGCACTGAAGAGTTCTCGCCGGATCCTAAAGACGGTCACAAGGTCGGAGATCATGTGTTCTTCTCTGACTTATACTTAACATGGGTTGGGGGAGTTAAAAAACCACATATCACCGTTTAATTAGAAACATGGGTTGGGGGGGGGGGGGGGGGGGGGGGGGGGGGGGGCAATCGCCCCCATCCACATAGTAAGATGTACAAAACATTTAACAGACCTGAATATGCAACTTTCAGATGTCGAAGTAGTTTACTTTATAAATATAGTCAAAATCCACTCCAGGTGTCCTTAAGTACGAATTAAATAAATGTCATTAATTAGACCGAACTCATGAGGTAGTCCAAAGATCTCGACGTAGATAACACAATTCGTGGTAGTGAGTTGAATTGACTCTCGCACTTGGAACTCTCTATTCAAAGTAAAGACATCGTAGGGAACATTTGCAAAAAAAAAATGCAAACATAAGATTGATCCTATGAAAGCACTTATCTTTGGCTCATTGATAATATATAGTCAACAGTTGACATGTCGTCTGATTTCGGTTGCAGCAAAAGAAATGCTTCGACATTTTGTCAAAGAAATATTCATCTGACAAGTTTTGTGTTAAATGCAAGCAAGTTTAAAGAAAAATCTACCAAAAATAATCAAGAAAATACAGCTCATTTAAGCTTGGTCAAAATCGTGTTAAATATAGTCTATGCAATATAGGCACTATTGCAACACAGAAGGTCCACGCTATAAACCTGTTCCGTCACCGTTTCTTGATTTGCCTCCATTTTGTTACAGTATTAAAACTTAGCATTATGACGTCATTTTTGCACAAATGCCATCTTACAAAAGCACTCAACCATCATTTTTTCAACTAAGGCAAACATGTATCCATATTTCTAACAAAGACATTGACTACTAATCCAATTAAAACTTTGGATCATTAAAACACAATGAAAGTAGCATAAAACGTAATCATGATCTACAAAAGTTGGTTTCGTGCGCCTAAAAACCGGCCACATACTCTCAAGCCCCCATTAATATCCCACCTATTATATTGTTTAGAGCTGATGTTAGACTGAAATTAACTATATTGCAAAGAAAGAGTTGTTTTCATATTAGACTAGACATAGTCCCTCCATTTAGTTAGAGTCGTTTGTGTGCAGTATTTGACTAAAACAAAAAACTTTCTTATACGTATGTTTTTTTTACATACGACCACTGAAATGTTCCGGAAAAAACACATAAATAAGGCTTTGTTGGCATAATCTTGTGCTCCCCAAAATATCAGCCAATGTTGCTTAGTACTAAGATAGTAGAGCTAAAATCAGATTTGAACTCAGCCATGGTGAGCTATAACCTATCATCTCTAGCTAAGAGTTGAGCTGTAAAAGCTAGTCGTCACTGTAGCAGGTCGGTCACTGTAGCACACGACCTTCAAATCGTCTATATAAGGAGAGAGCTTGGGTGTGGAGAGAGCCAGTGAGATGTAGTCTCCGTCAGGACCGTGGTGTGTGCCCGCGCGGAGAGCTCCCTGGGTACTACTCATTTGCAAACCAAGAGAGAGCAAGAAATATAGCACGAGTCGTGTGTGCTGAAAGCCTTGTGAGCTTCTCTTGTGTCCGTGAGTGTACGTAAGTCTTCTCCTACCTTGGGCCAAAGCCAACATTTGGTATCAGAGCCATGGCGCTGTTTCCGCAAGGCGCATGCGTTGGGGGGAGCACACGGTGTCGCCTCCTGTCCGTGCTCACGCCGACGAACTACACCGTCTGAGCTATCAAGGTGGGGCGATCCTACGCCCGCGGGTGTCTGGGAGGCGGTATCCCCTGCGGATGGCGAGGAGGTGGACGAGTGAAGGAGAAGATTGCTGCCGCGCAAGTTGTGCCACCGGCGGTAAGGAGGTGATGGCCAAATCGTGAGGCCCATAGCCGGAAGAGTTCTTCGTCCCATGTCCGCAGCCGTCGACAAGGTGCGTCATCGACGGCAACAGGAGGCGTGGTCACCGGCGAGTTGCGGCACCCGGTATGAACATGTGTGGATCGTCGACAAGGTGCGTCATCGATGGCACATGGAAGTGTATCACCGGCGAGTTGCGGGCACCGGTGATGAACATGTGCGAGTCGACAAGGGCGTCATCAGCGACAACATGGAGCGAGTCACCGGCGAGTCGTGGCACCGGTGAAGATCAAGTTGTGTCCGTGGCGGTGCGACCGGCGTATGTGAGCGCCAGGTGTGCCTGTTGCGGTGCGACCGGCGTGTGAGCGCCAGGTGGTCTGTGGCGGGACGTGCGTCAGGCGTGGTGTTTGTGCGCCAGAATAATCCGGAGCATCAAGATTAGGGGTGATTGTTGGCATAATCTTGTGCTCCCCAAAATCTAGCCAATGTTGCTTAGTAGCTAAGGTAGTAGAGCTAAAATCAGATTTGAACTCATCCATGTGTGAGATGTAACCTAGTCATCTCTAGCTAAGAGTTGAGCTGTAAAATCTAGGGCGGTCACTGTAGCAGGTCGGTCACTTGTAGCACCAACCTTAAATCGTCTATATAAGGATGAGAGCTTGGGTGTGGAGAGAGCCAGTGAAGATGTAGTCTCCGTCAGGACCGTGTGTGTGCCCGGCCGGCAGGAGAGCTCACTGGGTTGTACTACATCATTTGTATACCAAGGAGAGAAAGAGAATATAGCACGAGTTGTGTGTGCTGAAATCCTGTGAGCTTCTCGTGTCCGTATGTGTACGTAAATCTTCTCCTACCTTGGGCCAAAGCCAACAAGCTGTGTCCCCTATGTGTTGAATCATCTCATGACTTCAAGATCTCAAAAAAAAAAATCTCATGACTTTGAGGTATGTCCAAAGATCTGGAGTACGTGGAATCAGTCGGCCGCCGCAGTCGTAAACTACTACTAACAGTAACAAGTAGTACCGCTGCGTCGGATAGGTAAAACAGATGCCGGGAACAGCGCATGCACGTGACCGCACGGAGGAGGCATGCCCCCCGCACGCAGGGTCACAGGCCCAGTTTGGCAACCACCCTCCATCTTCTCCAGCCAGCCGGCGCTCGCGGCTTCATGGCCAATCCATTGTTGCGCTGCGCACTGACGACTAGTGTGAGGTGGCGTCCACAAAGAAGGACCAATCTGGTGTGCCGAACGGCTCTCCTCCTTTCGAAAGTGATTTCCAAATCTCGTCTCATTCTTATTTTCGGACCCCCTATGGTCGGGAAAGAGGGGTGGCTGAAATAGGGCAGGCACTAGAGGAGTCAAATGGTCAGAGATGCCTTTGCTTCCCATATTCAGAAAATTGAATGACTAGGGGTGTGGTGACTTTGGCCGTGTCCCGCCTGCTGGACACAATGACGGAGCACAGATCCACCATCAATGCTGTAGTAGAAAAAAAAGATTTCAAAGTAGCACCTCCACGAGAGCAGGCTTCAGCTAGTAGCTGCACCTGTATCCTACAGCGTGCTTCAGTAATTTCACGCGGAGACGCAGAGAGCTACTAGTAAAACTGTAGCAGTATACAAATGCCACAGTGCTCCTTCAGATTTGATAACCCTGCAAGCATTATTGCGGCGAGAAGCTGTGGACGGGACTCGGGAGACCGTCCATTCTCACGAGTCACGTCCCACCGCAACGCCGCATTCTGTGATCATGGGCAGTGGCGGCTGGCTCGATCCACGCCCAGCTAGGCTAGCTAGCTGTGCCCGCCCGCCAGATCCCCTCTGTGACAAGACAACTACCAGTACCTGTCAGACCCTACTACTACGACCCGTCCATGCTTCCATCACCGGCAACAGCACCTGGAAGTAAACTGGCATTATCGACAGCTAGCCGGAGACCTTTTCCTGCTTACGAAAATGGAGTTACTACGTACTAATCCTCGGTAATCGCTCCACCACCGTCTACCGAACACTTGTCTGTTAGATGTAACAGTAGTAAGAACAGCGAGCAGATGAGGAGTAACATGGACGAATCTGAAAGCGAGTAGAAGTACGCAACACTCCAACGAACATCAAACGCGCCCTCCGTTTCACTATCACAGATGCGATGCGAAGCTTGCGTGAGTGGAAGCGAACAAACGAGCCAAGTGAGGCAGCTGGAACGCTAATGGCGATCAATGGAGTTGCCATCAAATCATCAACCAAACCGCCCGACCCCTTTCACATCGACACATGGGCTTGCTAGCTTGCTGCGCGCCCAAAAATGGGGGCCGCTTCACGTGGCGCAAAGCGAAAGGAGATGGCAGAGTTAGGTTAGTTGTTACACCACTCCTCCATGGATCGGTCGATCGGAGGTTGTTGGGAATGATCACCTCAACGATAAGCTGCTGCCGATGCGCCGACAGGCTCGGGATCGGCATCGCGACGTCGAAGGGAAGGCTCCCGGCCGATCCCTGGCTCTGCATCTGCCTGCACCGTTTGTTCTAACAAAAAACGAATCTGCATATGTACTGTGGATTGAATCGCGTAGCTAGCCCTTCTGAACTGTGTATGTCGGATGAGCTAGATCCTCTGTTCATGTATGATAATGGTATGTACTCCCTCCGTGTCAAAAAGTAAGACATTTTAGCTACTTACACACACATGTATCTAGACGTGTTTTAGTGCAAGATTTCATGTGAATCTTGCACTAAAACATGTCTAGATACATGTGTGTGGTAAGTAGCTAGAGAGTCTTACTTTTTGACACGGACATGAATCTTGCACTAAAACACGTCTAGATACATGTGTGTGGTAAGTAGCTAGAGAGTCTTACTTTTTGACACGGAGGGAGTATGAATGAAGCCACTGTGTCGTTGTGTATAGCATGCGTAGTCTGTCCATGGCTTGTTCGCTGTTTAGATAGATCGGTTGGTGCTCTTCTTCGTGGGTGCCCAGTTCGATTCCATTTCCATGTGGGGAACGAGCAAGGGCCGTAGTTTAGTTTAGCTGCCAAATTGGATTTCCTGATGATTCTTGAACGCGTGTACGGGTCTGTAGTAGGCCTCTTGCCCTACCACGTTATGCGCTAAGAGAAGTTCTGAGAGCTCAGCACCCGTTAGAGCATCTCCAAGAGCTTACCTATATTTGCTCTCAGTACCCAAAACTGCTTTTTTAGGTATTGGGAGCAAAAAACCAGCTCCAAGAGCTTACCTAAAAGTGATCACCTGCAGATTTTTTTTAGGTTCTTACCTAAATTCTAGCTGAGAATTGGCATATTTGGAGATTCTAGGGGCAAATACCCATCCTACCTAAAAACACCAAACGCACTGCCACGTAAGCCAAAACCAGCGCGGGAATGAAACTTCCGTGACCTCCCGTCTTGACCCTGGCCGCTCTGGCGCCCTGCCGTCGCCGGCGACCTCCGGCGCGCCACCCAGCGCCGTTCTCCACCCCCGCCACCCCCGTCGCCCTTTCTCCCGGCCGGAATCGCCCCAACTCAGCCCGCCGGCGACCTCCGCATCTCCCCGACCTCCTGTCGCGCCGCCACCGATTAGAGCCGCCGGCATCCGTGACCCGCCTCCCCAGACCTCCCCCATCGACCTCCGTGTTGTCCTTGTGCTCCACACCGACGAATGCGAGCCGGGAAGCCCCCAATCCGCCGAATCGAGGTCTGCTCCGCCGCCGTGCTCGTCGCCGATTCCGAGCAGGGCGGGCGGCGGGGCGGGGCGGCGGGTTGAGGCGCACGGAGAGGGAGGGCGGCGGGAGGGAGGCAGCAGGAGGGCGCAGGGAGGGAGGCGGGGAGGGAGGCGACGTAGATGGAGGGCGACAAGGATGGAGGCGTTGGGAGAAGAAGAAGGAAGAAAGAGGGGGAGAGAGGAAAAAAGAAAAAGCTTATCCCACTAACATGTGGGTCCCACGTGCGAGATGCCAATTTGGGTATCCACTTTTAGGTAAGTTTGAAAAGCAGAAAAAAATCTGGATACCCGTATCCTCTCTCTCCTCTACCTATAATGGTTTTGCCTTACCTAAATATAGGTAAGCTCTTGGAGATGCTCTTAGGAACTCAAATGCCTGAAGCACAGACCTGGGTGCTGTTGATAAACCATCTGCTGTTCTCTGAATTTCAGTGTTAGTGTTAGGTGTCATTTTCTTCATTTTCTAGAAAAAATAGGGGCTGCCCCCAGTTCCATTAACATGAACCAACGAACAACACATCATGTCTCGCATGTCCCCAGGTCCAAGGGTCAACAAAGTAAAGCGATTATTACAGCCTTCGAGGGGACAAAACACACAGCGTTGAAATCCTTTTTAATGCCACCACTAGAAAGACTAAGCATCAGGAGTTTTGCGCTTCGCTCCAAGGTGAACAGCAGCGTCGGGGAGCTTCGGCTGGCAGGAACCAGTTCGTGGTGAGGAGTTGTTGTTGTAGCTCTTTCGGTGTCCAATCCCCCGAGAGTGAAGTCAGTACCATGCGATCCGCGGCAGTTCCTCGCGTTTTCGCTCCATATCCCTGATGAAGTTCATCAACACTTGCTTCTGAGCAGGCTTGCAGGGAATCGCCCAACGGTGAACCGTGGCGAGTAGCCTGTCCCAGATTTCTTGAACGTTTTTCCATTGATGACCCTGGAAACAGATTTCATTTCGGTGAGTCCAAAGGCACTCATAAGGTGGCAGCCGAGATCATATCTGGGTTGCTGATGGCCTTCACATAGTTACCTGTGTGAAAAGTAAATGGGTTAGGTTGAGACTCCAAGTGCAGAGTGTGTAGTAAGTGGAAGACGTGTTTTCCCCACGAGGGTGACGCGGGGTTTAATATCGAACTCTCGGGGAATCAGTAGTGAAGATTTATCTTTCCTATCCTTCTTTTGGTTACCTACAAAACAAAGTAAATGTTTTGGTCCTCAACCTCACCTAGTGGTTGTCAAGCACAAGGTGTGAGAATGATATCAAGATAATATGCAATGCAAACAAGAAATAAATATGCAATGGTGGTAAATAAATATGCAAGGATGGTGGTAGCAATGATAAATGATATTTTTGGGTTTTTTATATGATGAATGCAAGATGTAAAAGTGTTTTTTGTATTTTCGGATTTTTAAATGGCAGAAAATGGAAAAAGTGGTAAAAGTTGTTGGAAAGGTGTTTCTTATGATTAAAAATGGACCGGGGTTCATGGTTTCACAAATGCACTCTCTCTTTAATAAAATGGTAGACAATGGAACACTAGAGTTGACATATGAGATTGCAACACAACAGTTTAATGACAAGTTATAATTATATGGGCATCACGTCCTAACATAGAGACCTTTTGGTTATTAGTCTATCTTATACTCCACCAAGATGCGAACTAAATCATAACACCTCGGTAATTAAGATAACTCAGAGTATAGCAATAAGTATCATGACATGAAGTTAAAATAATAACATGCTAGATCTAGTCATGGAGGAAGTGGCAATGATCACACCCACATCTCCGGTAGCATGGTATTTCTTTTTATCCCTAGTGAGGCAACAAAGTAAGGTAAAACACCCAAGTGGATCGCAGAACTTTCTCTCACGTTCACTGCACTAGCCACCCCCCGTTACTCCAACTAATGCACACGTTCCCCTTACACGCTCTCATAAACATGCTTGATCATAACAAGTAAATAAGAACGGGGTACATAATATGTATCTACTTTCATAACTGAAACAAAACCATTGCAATCTCAAACATATATTAACTCATAAAAAGATCCACCACAAATGTATTACATAGATGACCGTAATCATGTTCAGCAGCTCATACGGTACTAATTAGTGAAGCTCAGAGAGAGAGATACATAAGTTACTTCCGCAAACCCATAGTCCAGAGGTGGAGTACTCCCTCTTCATCATGGAGACGGTGGAGAAGTCGTTGGAGAAGATGGAGACCACGCCGGCAGCGCCCAGCCGGGGTTTTCCCCTCCGATCTGCAACTCCAGGTCTATGTTTCGGTGTTTCTGTGTTTCTGCGGCCCTCCTTCCATAGAACGTCGGGGGACTATTTTTATAGGCGTTTTTAGGTCAAAACGGAGTCGGTGGAGGAAAGATCGACGGCAACGGAGCGTCGAGGCCCAATTGGTGGGGTCTGATAACCCACAAGTATAGGGGATCGCGTGTAGCCTTTTCGATAAGTAAGAGTGTCGAACCCAACGAGGAGCTAAAGGTAGGATAAGTATTCTCTCAAGTTCTATCAACCACTGATACAACTCTACGCACACTAAACGTTTGCATTATCTAGGAAATAAAACTACTAGCAATACGGGTATGAGAGATAGTTTTGCAAGATAATAAATACAAGAAAGTAAAAGTTAGTGCTGCAGCAATAAAATACACTAAGTAACCATATACTAACAGTACCATGAGTGTGGAAAAGTGGTGGTAATTGTGGTGGCTTTGTCCAAGATTAATTAGTGAAGGTACTTGGTTCATTGTCTTCGATGCAGTTTTCTATGTGGGAGAGGCTAAATATACATGCACTCCACTACTTGGGATTACAAGTACTATATGATTGGATTGTTAGAAAGCATCCGCAAATACTAACAATGCATTAAGGTTTCCCCAACCATAGCCTTAAGTTCAAGGTCCTCTTACTCCCATACGTGCAACTAATCGGTTCGCGTTCTCAGGTTTCTGTCACTCCGGCAGAACTTCCCCCTTCGTTACAAATACTACCAACCCTAGGGTGTTTGATCCATGCGCGCACAAATATAATGGACACCAAAGGACAGCACCATATAGACATACAACTCTAATGAACCTCATGCATTCAATTAAGCAATCAAAAGACAAATAAACTACGGAAACATGATGTAAATCATAGGATAAATATTATAGCATCAAACACCATGTTTACATAGGACGGTACAGAGGTTTGTGGGAGGATGAACCACTGAATACAAGGAGGAGATGGTGATGGATGGCGGTGAAGACGGCGGAGAGGGCAGCGCGGCGCAGGGCGGCGGCGGCGCCGGCGGTGCGGGGAACTCCTTTCCCCGCCGCCGGCAAGCTTGGGGAGCGCCGCCCCTTAGCCTCCCTCCTTCATGGCTTCTTGGGAGCCCTCCCCCATGGAGATGGGATCCATGGGGGAGGCAAAAACGTGGCTTTTGGTGGCTGAAATTCGTGGGTGGAGGAGTCCTCCACGAATTAGGTTTCCTCCCTTTATATATCTTCTCGGATTTCCGTCACCCCCTTTTAGGGTTCCACCAAAACGGGCCTACAGGCCGCGTCCGAACTCCGATTGGGCTGATCTCGGGCTTAAAATCTTCGTATGGAAAATTGTGACAACTTTCGTAAGCCAGGTCTCCATTTGACGTCATCTTCGAGGGTCAAACTGGCAATCTTCGTAAAAAGTTCTCAGACAGATTTCAGGAAAGTCCCAATTCGACTCCAACAAGGTTTCCTCTTGTATTCTTGATAATTTCTACACATCAAAGTAAAACAAGAACATTGTGCACTTTTGCAACTATTAGTAGGTTAGTCCAAATAAATAATAAACTTAATATAAAACAAGTGCTAAAAGCATAAAAATGGCATGAAACAATCAAAAATTATAGATACGTTTTGGACGTATCAACATCCCCAAGCTTAATTCCTGCTCGTCCTCGAGTAGGTAAATGATAACAAAATAATTTTTGATTGTAAATGCTATGATCAGGTCTTTAACAATTGCATGATGTATGGATAATAAAACTTAGCAATCATGTTTCCTAATGAAAAGTATCAACGAACTAAGAGCTTATAACATGAAATTTATAAACATCAACAAGATTGTAATGACCATAATAAAGCATGATAGAGTGGTATCTCGCTTGCCCTTAATTGTGGAGCAAAACATAAATGCCAAGGCACCTCTGAAGTTCAAGTGAAGACTAGATATAGAGATATCAAAGATAAAAGCATCATGGTTATACCTCAATTAATCGTATTCTGGGACAAGCACATTACACTAAGAACGACAGCTATGCTCTCGAAGAAGTGCTCAAAGAAAGGATGGTGACTCAACATAAAAATAAAAGATTGGCCCTTCGCAGAGGGAAGCAGGGATTAACACGTGCTAGAGCTTTTTGTTTTAAAAACAGAGGTAAAAATGTTTTGAGAGGTGTTTGTTAATTGTCAACGAATGGTAGCGGGTGAGAACAGTATTCTACCTGTCAAACGGACTTTTAAGAGCGGCTCCCATGAAGGACGTTATTTCTACCAGCAAGGCAGATCATCCCTCTTTCTCTTTGGTTTACACACATTCAGGTATTTCACTGTTTGTCATTGCTTACTGATGAATCAGGGCAAAAGTGTGAAGAGAATTAATTGGTTAAAGTTGTAATTAATTGGGACTGGGCACCCCGTTGCCAGCTCTTTTTGCAAGTTATTGGATAAGCGGATGTATATGCCACTAGTCCAGGTGTAAAAGTCCATTTGACAAATAGAATAAAGAATAACCACACTAATTCCTCATGAGCTAGTAAACATTGACACAAAAAGAGAAATATTTTGAAGGTTTTAAAGGTAGCACATGCAAATTTACTTGGAATGGCTTGAAATACCATGCATAGGAATTTTTTGGTGGACTCTTTGGGATAACTTGGTTTTAAGGATTTGGATGCACGAGCAGCATTCCCGCTCAGTACAAGTGAAGGCTAGCAATAGACTGGGAAGCGACAACCACGAGAGCGATAACGGTCATAATCATGCTTGCGACAAAATAAAATTAACGGAGGCATAAAAACGATACTAAAACTCTGAGGCAAAATAGATCATCAAGGCTTAATTGACTTTTATTTTTCAGTCATAACATGTGTGAGCATGTGCCAAGTCGATTCAAGTGAATTATTCAGAGGAGGATACCCTACCATACCATTTATGAACAGGACAATGCATGTTATATATAACATAATATGCACTATTAGCTAGTTGAGACTAACCATAAGAAAACATAAACTACTAAACAGTATTATTCACACATCATTTTTAAGTTTCAACAAGTAATCCATTAACCAAGTAAACATTGAAAACAGAGGATAAATAAAATATGTGACGATCCACTTATTAATGTAACTGGTGTTTGATGCTAAGATAAATAGATAATAAAATACAGCCGCTTCAAGTTTAGTTAAGTTCCTATGTTGCTCAAAAAACAAAGTTTAAAGGTTTGCAAACCGTGGGGTTATTGATGAAGAGGGATGCGGGGACATCCCCAAGCTTATGACTTTGGTAATTCTTCAATATTCCATAGTTTGGTGTTCCTTCATTCTCTGTGAAAAAACTTCAACACAAAAACTTTCCCATTCTTTTCTGCGGTTAGACATTAGTACAATAGATAATATTTCCCAAGTGCTACTATTAAACCAAATAAAATTTTGTTTTTAAGTTACAGAAAGGTTGCTTAAATGGCCAACTTATAAATGAAAGGTAAGAACCATTAAAAATCAAATGAAAACGAAAAGAGGCCACTCTTGCAACAAAAGTCAGAATCTGTCCAGAAAAACAGCAGCTGGAAAACGCAATTTTTAGGTGCACTTAAACATGCCCGAAATTTTAGCCAATTTTTTACATGCAGAGGATTAGGTGCTACAACATCAGTAATTTTTTGTGATTTTTAGAGCTTCCAGTAAAATATGAAAAATCGCGCAATAAGCAGTAGATACCGAAAACAGAAAATCACTTTTTACATATGTATCAACTAAGCTAAATGGATAAAACTTGGTACTTTATTTTTGATAAACTAAGAAACCAGAGGCTAAGCAAGACCTAAACATGCTAGCTACAGCAAGGAAAACTCTAAATAAAAATCAAAAGTAAAACCCAAATAAAATTAAAATAAAGAACCAAACAAAGAAGCAAAACAAAAGAAAATATTTTTGTTATTTTGAATTTATAAGTGAAAGTAAAGAAGCAATCGAAACCAAATAAGGAGCCTAATAAAACTAAAGAAGGTAAAACCAAGACATATAAAAGCAATTATAATACAAGTTAAGACAATACATATCATGTGGACGGGTAATATAGAGTATGAACGAGACAACCTCATGTTAGTTGATGAATAGGGGGATGACTCGGGCATCCCCAAGCTTAGATGATTGTATCTTCTTGAATATGTTCTTGGGATGCAGCTACACATCCCCAAGCTTGAGCTCTTGCTTAGATGATTGTATCTTCTTGAATATGTTCTTGGGATGCACCTACACATCCCCAAGATTAGATGATTGTATCTTCTTGAATATGTTCTTGGGATGCACCTACACATCCCCAAGCTTGAGCTCTTGCGTCTTCTTATTCATCTCATATCACCATATTGATTAGATCTTATAAGCTACATCCACATAAAACTTCACAAAACTCATTAGTTGGGTTAGTACACATTAAATAAAATCCACTCATGTTCAAGCATTGACAAGTTTTATAATTTTTACACAACATTAGTCACTGTATATACTAAGGTGTTCATGATTTCCGTTGTCCGTCGAAAAACTAATGAAACTAACAACACCAAGTACAATATTGAATAAACAAAGAAATCTGTCAAAACTGAACAGTCCGTAAAGATGACATTCAACGAGATAGTTAAGTAGCTCAAATCAAAAAACTTTAGTCTAATGAAAGAAAGATAATAATCTCAGGTTTATGCACAAAAAATTTCAAGTCAAAATACTATTCTGAGATTTATCACGATTTTATTTATAGAGAAGTACAAAATCTGTCTAAACAGAACAGTCAGTAAAGATCGATTTTTTCGACCTATCTACGTACCTTAAATCAGAAAAAGTTAGTCTAATGAAAGAAAGATAATAAGCATCACTTTGCACTCAAGAAATTTCAGATCAAGATCACGTTCTGGTGATTTTAAACATTTAATACGGTGGAGCACAGAAAATCTGTTTCTGGACAGCAAAGTAAAACTATCAACTTTCAATTAACTAAATACTATAATTAGCATTTTATTTTTATGTACAGAGGTATATACACAATATTTAAAATATTTACATGTTTTTGATGAAAAGCTTCCATGGAAAGATTTGTTTTGGTTTCATAGGCATGAACACAAGTGTTCAAGGTCGACCCCCATTTAACCATTACTCATCTTTTCAATCACTTTTCTTTTTTAAAACGTTTTTAGATAACAACTACACCTAATTTTTTTAATTCGCATTCCCTATCCATAGCAAGATAAAGAACAACTTAATACTGAAAATAAAAACTACTTAGAGATAAAGCAAACAAGTGTACACAAGAACATTAACCTACGCTATGGCTCCCCGGCAACGGCGCCAAAAAAGGTCTTAATAACCCACAAGTATAGGGGATCGCGTGTAGCCTTTTCGATAAGTAAGAGTGTCAAACCCAACGAGGAGCTAAAGGTAGGATAAGTATTCTCTCAAGTTCTATCAACCACTGATACAACTCTACGCACACTAAACGTTTGCATTATCTAGGAAATAAAACTACAGTAGCAATACGGGTATGAGAGGTAGTTTTGCAAGATAATAAATATAAGAAAGTAAAGTTAGTGCTGCAGCAATAAAGTACACTAAGTAACCATATACTAACAGTACCATGAGTGTGGAAAAGTGGTGGTAATTGTGGTGGCTTTGTCCAAGATTAATTAGTGAAGGTACTTGGTTCATTGTCTTCGATGCAGTTTTCTATGTGGGAGAGGCTAAATATACATGCACTCCACTACTTCGGATTACAAGTACTATATGATTGGATTGTTAGAAAGTATCCACAAATACTAACAATGCATTAAGTTTTTCCCAACCATAGCCTTAAGTTCAAGGTCCTCTTACTCCCATACGTGCAACTAATCGGTTCGCGTTCTCAGGTTTCTGTCACTCCGGCAGAACTACCCCCGCTTCGTTACAAATACTACCAACCCTAGGGTGTTTGATCCATTCGCGCACAAATATAATGGACACCAAAGGACAGCACCATATAGACATACAATTCTAATGAACCTCATGCATTCAATTAAGCAATCAAAAGACAAATAAACTACGGAAACATGATGTAAATCATAGGATAAATATTATAGCATCAAACACCATGTTTACATAGGGCGGTACAGAGGTTTGTGGGAGGATGAACCACTGAATACAAGGAGGAGATGGTGATGGAGATGGCGGTCAAGACGGCGGAGAGGGGCAGCGCGGCGGCGCAGGCGGCGGCGCGCCGGTGCGGGGAACTCCTTTCCCCGCCGCCGGCAAGCTTGGGGAGCGCCGCCCCTTAGCCTCCCTCCTTCATGGCTTCTTGGGAGCCCTCCCCCATGGAAATGGGATCCATGGGGGAGGCAAAAACGTGGTTTTTGGTGGCTGAAATTCGTGGGTGGAGGAGTCTCCACGAGTTAGGTTTCCTCCCTTTATATATCTTCACGGATTTCCGTCACCCCCTTTTAGGGTTCCACCAAAACGGGCCTACAGGCCGTGTCCGAACTCCGATTGGGCTGATCTCGGGCTTAAAATCTTCGTATGGAAAATTGTGACAACTTTCGTAAGAGCCAGGTCTCCATTTGACGTCATCTTCGAGGGTGAAACTGACAATCTTCGTAAAAAGTTCTCAGACAGATTTCAGGAAAGTCCCAATTCGACTCCAACAAGGTTTCCTCTTGTATTCTTGATAATTTCTACACATCAAATAGTAAACAAGAACATTGTGCACTTTTGCAACTATTAGTAGGTTAGTCCAAATAAATAATAAACTTAATATAAAACAAGTGCTAAAAGCATAAAAATGACATGAAACAATTAAAAATTATAGATACATTTTGGACGTATCAGGGTCCCACGCGGCCAGGTATAGGGGCCGCGTGGGCCCACCTCTTTTGGCCCTCGGGGCTCCGCTTGTTCACTTCCTTCACCCCCAAGTCTTGTTCCTTCCAAAAAATGATGCTCGTAAATTTCCAGGTCATTTGGACGTCGTTTGGGTCCCTGAAACATTAAAATATAGAAATAGGGTTTTCTGCCTGCGCAGGGTTAATTCCATAAAAATAGGAAACATATCAAATATTCCCAAAATCATTATAAAGTGATATAACCCTTATATGATGCAAATATGACTGTAATATAAGTAGAAATAATGCAAAGTTCATGTATGCATTTTACATGCATCATGGTCCCAGTACAATGTAGCTAAGCTACAATGGCCACACCAAATGTCTTCCCAGAAGTTCACATGGGTGCCCTTACCGATGTTCCCACGATAACCAGTTTTAGCAGCTTTAACAGCCCAAATAACTCCTTTCCAAAAAGGGAAGTATTCTTGTCATCAATCCAAAGCAGGTTAGGATTTGCAGTGTTATATTTGAAATCAATGATTTGTTTCCAGATTTTATTTTCCGCCAGGTTATACCTTTTAATCCAGCTAGCCAACAAACAGAGGTTGAATTCACGGAGGTCATGCACTCCCAACCCCCCAAATTCTTTCATTTGAGAGACCAAGTCCCAATTCGCTAAGTGGTATCAATGTTTGTCACCCAAATTATCCCAGAAAAAATGACTCATTTGGGATTTAATGGCTTGAATAGCCCACTTGGGAAACTTCAGCATAGACATAAGATACATGGGGATGCTAGCTACGCAAGCCTTCAAAAGGGTTAACCTAGCTGCATAAGAGAGTAATCTCCCCATCCAGCCTCTAATGCGTTTAATAATGCGATCAATAATCGGCTGTAAATCTTCTCTCCTCAGATTAGTGTAGTGCAGAGGTACCCAAAGGAAAATCGCTTGTCTCACAACAAAAAATCTGAGCATATTTGTTTACTTGTTCCAGCTCTTAATTAATGGACAGGAGATCACTTTTGTTGTAATTGATTTTCATGCCAGAGAGATTTTCAAAACATGATAGAATCCATTTTAGGTGTCTAGCATATTCCTCCTTTTCCTCAAGGAAAAGAATAGTGTCGTCCGCGTACTGCAAGCTGACGATACCACCATGGACAATATGGGGAACCAGACCTCTAATTAAACTAGCATTAGCCGCTTTTTGAAGCATCTTAGAAAAGACATCAGCAACCAGATTAAAAAGAATTGGAGAGGAAGGATCACCCTGCTTAAGACCTCTCCTAGCAACCAGATATCTACCATTTCGGTTGTTAATTCTAACACAAAAAGAACTGTCAGTGAGAACACTCTTGATCCAGTAAATAAAGGAGGGCCCAAACCCCCTAGAGACCAACATCTCTTCTAAAAAATCCCAATTAACCCGGTCGTAAGCCTTTTCGTAGTCTAGTTTTAGAACTAGCCCTGGTTGACCAGATTTTTCACCTCATGCAAGATTTTCTGGGCACAAACCACACTTTCTAAAACATAACGACCACGAATAAAAGCCGTTTGATTAGGAGAGATAATTCTATCCGCAATAGGAGTAATCCTATTGGTGAGGATTTTTGTGAAGATTTTTAAAATGCAGTTACCCAAACTGATGGGTCGGAATTTTTTCATGGTTTTAGCGTTAGGTTCTTTTGGGATCAAAGTAATAATAGAAAAGTTCAAGCGCTTGACATCCAAGGTCTTATTATGAAAAGCTTCGGCTAAAGCCATGACCTCAGTTTTAATCAAATACCAATTTTTTTGATAGAATAAGAAGGCGAAACCATCTGGGCCAGGGGCACCTGCTGCGTAAGAGCCAAAAATGGCCTCTCTAACGTCCTCTTCCGAGAAGGCCCGCTCCAAGGCAGTATTTTCCTCGGCATTAACCAGATCAAAGGCATCCCAAAAAATTGTTAGAAAGAGAGATGGGGATTCTGGGTTCAAACCCGAAAAGATTTTTATAGTAGTCAGTGGCCACATCCAGCATCTCGTCAGTGGAATATACAAGGCCATTAGGGCCTTCAAGCTCAACTAAAGTAGTTTTCCGACGTCTTTGGTTAGCCACTGCATGAAAATAAGCAGTATTTTTGTCGCCTTTAGTGATATTTCTCTCCCTGGAGCGTTGCCACATTTTAGTCTCTTGCTTTTTCCCAATATCATTTAATTCATTAGAAATGGTTTTTAGCCTCTCTTGCTCCAGGGTAGTCAACCTATTTTGTTCAGAGAAGATATCCAAGATATCAAACTCTTGGGATAACGCTTTTTTTAGGGCAGCCTCTTCATTCGAATTCCATCCACGCAAGGCCTGACAAAGTTTCCTAATTTTGTATTGCCACACATCAATGGCAGCATTGTGTGGGCAGGGGAGTTCCAGCTTTTCTCCACAAATTGGACAAAACCCTCTTGATCGAGCCACCATTTTTCAAAGCGAAAAATTCTTTCAAAAGGTGGAATGTTCTCACCAGTGTCAATCAAAAGAGGTGTGTGTGGTTACTGCCAATCCTAGGCAATGCCCTGACAGTGGAGAGTGGGAAATGGCATTCCCAATAAGTAGTGGAAAAAAATTATCAATAGCAGCCATAATCAAATTAGTTTGATTATTAGCCCACGTATAACTTCTATTACAGATTTTGAAATCGATGAGGCCCCACTTATTTATCCAGTCATTGAAAAGGTAAGCCCAATGGTTATTTATATTCCCGTGTTTTTCTCAGAGGCATCTCTGATCAAGTTAAAGTCACCACCGCATAAAGTAGGGTAATTATCTATTTCCATAACATCATGAAGTTCAGCAATGAATTCAAGCTTAAATTCTGCGTAAGCAGTTCCAAAAACTACTACTAAACGCCACATGAAATTGTCTTTTTTATTTTTAACCACAGCAGTAAGGCAATACTTATGGGCTGTAAAGCCAATGACTTCAAAAGTGTCAGCTCTAAACCCCATCAGGATCCCACCAGCTGTATTAACTGCTGAAGGAATGACCAGATGAAGTCAGAATTACCAGAAAGAGTTTTAAAACAAGCATCAGAGAAACTATCCTTTTTCGTTTCTTGCAGACCCACAAAGTCAATTTTGTGATCAGCAAGTAGGTCAGCAATACGCAGCAATTGTTCAGATTTTTCCATACTCCTAGTATTCCAAATAAGACCTATCATTTAATAACATTATTGTTTGTTTCATTTTCACTGCCGTAAGGCGTTTTAGGCATGTTTCCACGGAGGTGCAAAATTGAGCCAAGACCAAGGTTTGAATCCTCAAAAATGTTTTCAGGCAAGACAGTGTTAGGGTGCTGTAAAGCGAAAGCATGGCAATTAAGCATCTCCTGGTCAACCAGGGTTTGTATCACAGGAGAGACATCAGAGGTATCATTACCAATATGGATATCTATCTGATCAGCAACTAATGCTAGGTGATCAACAAGAATAGTAGCGAATGAATTACCTTTAAAGGTGGGTGGAACCTCAAGATTCCTTCTCTTTTTGTACTCTTCTGCCTTGTCTAAGATACTGATGTTGCCCTGATTCCTGGTGATCCTCTTAGTGACTAGAACTGGGCCCCATTTCTTCTCATTTCTAGGGTGAGTCTTGAGTTTTGCCGACGCTGAATTCTCAGCTGCTTTTTGGAGCAGAGGTTGGAGGTCCATCTTGACAGCATCGAGGTGGAGCTTATGAATCATGTCCATCTCCAGATTTTCACCTTCATGCGAGTCTTCCTTTTCCTGAGTAAGAGCTTCATCATCTGAATCCACCTGTTCCATCTCACTGAGAATCCGAGAGCAGTATTGTTGGTTTGGTGTTTGATCATGAGTGGCTGCAATGGGGATTTTGTATGTTGGAGAGGCCTCCATCATAGACACATCCTTATCACGCCCAGCAACTGCTTCTAGCATCTATTCCAGAGTAGGAGTTTTGGAGTTATGGATGCCAGGGGTGTCATTCAATCCATCAACTGACACAGGAGGAAAAGCCTCTGTTTCTTTTTCAGATGTAGTTGCATTTTGCACATACTCAGCAAGAACCACAGGATTGGTTGCTTCGGCAAGGTGAGCTGAATGGAAATCCTGACACTGAGTTGCATGCATAGTGCGAGGTTGTTTGGCCATGTTACTAGCTGTTCCAGCTGAAGTTTTGCTCCCAGCTGTGGGAGTGGTCGAGCTTGTTTCCATGCTGGTGGAGTCCTTAGGATCGACTCCATCATCCAGAGCATCAAATTTGTCCTTGTCATCAACATCAACATCAATTGCATCCAAATCATCATCATCATAAGCATCCTCATCGACCTGCTCAAAACCTTCCACTTTGAAACCCAGAACATACAGCTTCTTTTTCATCTCCGCCATCCTTTCAAAAGGAATTCTAGTGGGATCTCTGCATGCAATTTTGACCCTCACTTGCTTGTAAAAGCTCTTGAATAGTCCTGTCCAGTCCACATCAGTTAAGATGCCAAAGAAGGAGGCTATCTGAGCAAAGACTTTCCAAGCGCACCACTTCGAGGGGATGCCTTCAATCTGCACCCAAGCTTCCTTTAATTCTCCAAATGCATCCACATTTCCATCCCACTTGGTGATTTTTACAGTAGCTCCACCTTCCTCCAGAGCAAAGGTAGGCAATTCAATGAGCTCAGACACGTTTTTCCATGGGGGAAAACGGACCACAAAGGATCTCTCATCAATTTTTCTCATCGGCCACGGCCAGGACTTTTGTTTGCAGAAGATGTTTGAGAACTTCTGCTCCAGTTCAGACATCGAAACCACACCCTGCTTGATTGAAACTAGACCATAGTTTTTGAAGTTCAACCACTTAGTCTCAGCCTCGGACGGGACTTCCACATGGTAAAACCCCAGACCAGATGCAGAGCTATCGAAGAATGTGGCACAGGGGTGAAGATTGACCTAGGCATGGCAATTGTTGACGGGATGATCACCATTGTAGATGAAACAGAGTTTGGGCTTGACACAATTACCAACAAAATGTCTAGGTTCACCGCAATTGAAGCAAATCATACCAGCATAACGAGGATCTAACACTTGTTCAACAGGAGGAACGGTAGCCGCAACCGGAGCAGGTATGAGAAGCTGAACCTGTGGATGGCGTTGCTGCGGTTGGGGAATTGGCACAGGCCGCAGCTGCGGTTGGGGAACTGGCGCAGGCCGTTGCGGCTGAACTTGTGGGGAAGCTGCCGTAGGGCGCTGGTTCTGCCGGTTGATACGTCCAAAACGTATCTATAATTTTTGATTGTTTCATGCCATTTTTATGCTTTTAGCACTTGTTTTATATTAAGTTTATTATTTATTTGGACTAACCTACTAATAGTTGCAAAAGTGCACAATGTTCTTGTTTTACTCTTTGATGTGTAGAAATTATCAAGAATACAAGAGGAAACCTTGTTGGAGTCGAATTGGGACTTTCCTGAAATCTGTCTGAGAACTTTTTACGAAGTTTGCCAGTTTGACCCTCGAAGATGACGTCAAATGGAGACCTGGCTGTTACGAAAGTTGTCACAATTTTCCATACGAAGATTTTAAGCCCGAGATCAGCCCAATCGGAGTTTGGACGTGGCCTGTAGGCCCGTTTTGGTGGAACCCTAAAAGGGGGTGACGAAAATCTGAGAAGATATATAAAGGGAGGAAATCTAATTCGTGGAGGACTCTTCCACCCACGAATTTCAGCCACCAAAAGCCACGTTTTTGCCTCCCCCATGGATCCCATCTCCATGGGGGAGGGCTCCCAAGAAGCCATGAAGGAGGGAGGCTAAGGGGCGGCGCTCCCCCATGATGCCGGCGGCGGGGAAGGAGTTCCCCGCGCCGCCGGCGCCGCCGCCGCCCTGCGCTCCTCGCTGCCATCTCCGCCGTCTTCACCGCCATCTCCATTACCATCTCCTCCTTGTATTCAGTGGTTCATCCTCCCATAAACCTCTGTACCGTCCTATGTAAACATGGTGTTTGATGCTATAATATTTATCCTATGATTTACATCATGTTTCCATAGTTTATTTGTCTTTTGATTGCTTAATTGAATGCATGAGGTTCATTAGAGTTGTATGTCTATATGGTACTGTCCTTTGGTGTCCATTATATTTGTGCGCGCATGAATCAAACACCCTAGGGTTGGTAGTATTTGTAAACGAAGCGGGGAAATTCTGCCGGAGTGACAGAAACCTGAGAACGCGAACCGATTAGTTGCACGTATGGGAGTAAGAGGACCATGAACTTAAGGCTATGGTTGGGGAACCCTTAATGCATTGTTAGTATTTGCGGATGCTTGCTAACAATCCAATCATATAGTACTTGTAATCCGAAGTAGTGGAGTGCATGTATATTTAGCCTCTCCCACATAGAAAACTGCATCGAAGACAATGAACCAAGTACCTTCACTAATTAATCTTGGACAAAGCCACCACAATTACCACCACTTTTCCACACTCATGGTACTGTTAGTATGCGGTTACTTAGTGTACTTTATTGCTGCAGCACTAACATTTACTTTCTTACATTTATTATCTCGCAAAGCCGTCTCTCATACCCGTATTGTAGTCTAGTATTATTTCCTAGATAAAGTAAACGTTTAGTGTGCGTAGAGTTGTATCAGTGGTTGATAGAACTTGAGAGAATACTTATCCTACCTTTAGCTCCTCGTTGGGTTCGACACTCTTACTTATCGAAAAGGCTACACGCGATCCCCTACACTTGTGGGTTATCAAGACCTTTTCTGGCGCCGTTGCCGGGGAGCCATAGCGTAGGTTAATGTTCTTGTGTGCACTTGTTTGCTTTATCTCTAAGTAGTTTTTATTTTCAGTATTAAGTTGTTCTTTATTTTACTATGGATAGGGAATGCGAATTACAAAAAACATTAGGTGTAGTTGTTATCTAAAAACGTTTTCAATAAGAAAAGTGATTGGAAAGACGAGTAATGGTTAAATGGAGGTCGACCTTGAACACTTGTGTTCATGCCTATGAAATCAAAACAAATCTTTTCATGGAAGCTTTTCATTAAAAACATGTAAATATTGTGTATATACCTCTGTACATAAAAATAAAATGATAATAATAATCTCTAGTTAATTAGAAGTTGATAGTTTTACTTTGCTGTCCAGAAACAGATTTTCTGTGCTCCACCGTATTAAATGTTTAAAATCACCAGAACGTGATCTTGATATGAAATTTCTTGAGTGCAAAGTGATGCTTATTAGCTTTCCTTCATTAGACTAAGGCCCAGTTCTTTTGCTGGCTTAAAAAATAAGCTGCCCCTCCCCCAGCTTCTCTCATAAGCCGACCGGCTTATTTCTTGGGGCTTCTAGATTAGTTATGAGATAATTATTTTAGAAGCCCCAAGAAATAAGCCAGTCGGCTTATGAGAGAAGCTGGGGGAGGGGCAGCTTATTTTTTAAGCCAGCAAAAGAACTGGGCCTAACTTTTTCTGATTTAAGGTACGTAGATAGGTCGAAAAATTCGATCTTTACTGACTGTTCTGTTTAGACAGATTTTGTGCTTCTCTGTAAATAAAATCGTGATAAATCTCAGAATAGTATTTTGACTTGAAAATTTTGTGCATAAACCTGAGATTATTATCTTTCTTTCATTAGACTAAAGTTTTTCGATTTGAGCTACTTAACTATCTCGTTGAATGCCATCTTTACGGACTGTTCAGTTTTGACAGATTTCTTTGTTTATTCAATATTGTACTTGGTGTTGTTAGTTTCATTAGTTTTTCGACGGACAACGGAAATCATGAACACCTTAGTATATACAGTGGCTAATGTTGAGTAAAAATTATAAAACTTGTCAATGCTTGAACATGAGTGGATTTTATTTAATGAGTACTAACCCTACTAATGAGTTTTGTGAAGTTTTATGTGGATGTAGCTTATAAGATCTAATCAATATGGTGATATGAGATGAATAAGAAGACGCAAGAGCTCAAGCTTGGGGATGTGTAGGTGCATCCCAAGAACATATTCAAGAAGATACAATCATCTAAGCTTGGGGATGCCCGAGTCATCCCCCTATTCATCAACTAACATGAGGTTGTCTCGTTCATACTCTATATTACCCGTCCACATGATATGTATTGTCTTAACTTGTATTATAATTGCTTTTATATGTCTTGGTTTTACCTTCTTTAGTTTTATTAGGCTCCTTATTTGGTTTCGATTGCTTCTTTACTTTCACTTATAAATTCAAAATAACAAAAATATTTTCTTTTGTTTTGCTTCTTTGTTTGGTTCTTTATTTTAATTTTATTTGGGTTTTACTTTTGATTTTTATTTAGAGTTTTCCTTGCTGTAGCTAGCATGTTTAGGTCTTGCTTAGCCTCTGGTTTCTTAGTTTATCAAAAATAAAGTACCAAGTTTTATCCATTTAGCTTAGTTGATACATATGTAAAAAGTGATTTTCTGTTTTCGGTATCTACTGCTTATTGCGCGATTTTTCATATTTTACTGGAAGCTCTAAAAATCACGAAAAAATTACTGATGTTGTAGCACCTAATCCTCTGCATGTACAAAAATTGGCTAAAATTTCGGGCATGTTTAAGTGCACCTAAAAATTGCGTTTTCCAGCTGCTGTTTTTCTGGACAGATTCTGACTTTTGTTGCAAGAGTGGCCTCTTTTCGTTTTCATTTGATTTTTAATGGTTCTTACCTTTCATTTATAAGTTGGCCATTTAAGCAACCTTTCTGTAACTTAAAAACAAAATTTTATTTGGTTTAATAGTAGCACTTGGGAAATATTATCTATTGTACTAATGTCTAACCGCAGAAAAGAATGGGAAAGTTTTTGTGTTGAAGTTTTTTCACAGAGAATGAAGGAACACCAAACTATGGAATATTGAAGAATTACCAAAGTCATAAGCTTGGGGATGTCCCCGCATCCCTCTTCATCAATAACCCCACGGTTTGCAAACCTTTAAACTTTGTTTTTTGAGCAACATAGGAACTTAACTAAACTTGAAGCGGCTGTATTTTATTATCTATTTATCTTAGCATCAAACACCAGTTACATTAATAAGTGGATCGTCACATATTTTATTTATCCTCTGTTTTCAATGTTTACTTGGTTAATGGATTACTTGTTGAAACTTAAAAATGATGTGTGAATAATACTGTTTAGTAGTTTATGTTTTCTTATGGTTAGTCTCAACTAGCTAATAGTGCATATTATGTTATTTTGATATCAACATGCATTGTCCTGTTCATAAGATGGTATGGTATTGTGGTATCCTCCTCTGAATAATTCACTTGAATCGACTTGGCACATGCTCACACATGTTATGACTGAAAAATAAAAGTCAATTAAGCCTTGATGATCTATTTTGCCTCAGAGTTTTAGTATCGTTTTTATGCCTCCGTTAATTTTATTTTGTCGCAAGCATGATTATGACCGTTATCGCTCTCGTGGTTGTCGCTTCCCAGTCTATTGCTAGCCTTCACTTGTACTGAGCGGGAATGCTGCTCGTGCATCCAAATCCTTAAAACCAAGTTATCCCAAAGAGTCCACCAAAAAATTCCTATGCATGGTATTTCAAGCCATTCCAAGTAAATTTGCATGTGCTACCTTTAAAACCTTCAAAATATTTCTCTTTTTGTGTCAATGTTTACTAGCTCATGAGGAATTAGTGTGGTTATTCTTTATTCTATTTGTCAAATGGACTTTTACACCTGGACTAGTGGCATATACATCCGCTTATCCAATAACTTGCAAAAAGAGCTGGCAACGGGGTGCCCAGTCCCAATTAATTACAACTTTAACCAATTAATTCTCTTCACACTTTTGCCCTGATTCATCAGTAAGCAATGACAAACAGTGAAATACCTGAATGTGTGTAAACCAAAGAGAAAGAGGGATGATCTGCCTTGCTGGTAGAAATAACGTCCTTCATGGGAGCCGCTCTTAAAAGTCCGTTTGACAGGTAGAATACTGTTCTCACCCGCTACCATTCGTTGACAATTAACAAACACCTCTCAAAACATTTTTACCTCTGTTTTTAAAACAAAAAGCTCTAGCACGTGTTAATCCCTGCTTCCCTCTGCGAAGGGCCAATCTTTTATTTTTATGTTGAGTCACCATCCTTTCTTTGAGCACTTCTTCGAGAGCATAGCTGTCGTTCTTAGTGTAATGTGCTTGTCCCAGAATACGATTAATTGAGGTATAACTGATGCTTTTATCTTTGATATCTCTATATCTAGTCTTCACTTGAACTTCAGAGGTGCCTTGGCATTTATGTTTTGCTCCACAATTAAGGGCAAGCGAGATACCACTCTATCATGCTTTATTATGGTCATTACAATCTTGTTGATGTTTATAAATTTCATGTTATAAGCTCTTAGTTCGTTGATACTTTTCATTAGGAAACATGATTGCTAAGTTTTATTATCCATACATCATGCAATTGTTAAAGACCTGATCATAGCATTTACAATCAAAAATTATTTTGTTATCATTTACCTACTCGAGGACGAGCAGGAATTAAGCTTGGGGATGTTGATACGTCCAAAACGTATCTATAATTTTTGATTGTTTCATGCCATTTTTATGCTTTTAGCACTTGTTTTATATTAAGTTTATTATTTATTTGGACTAACCTACTAATAGTTGCAAAAGTGCACAATGTTCTTGTTTTACTCTTTGATGTGTAGAAATTATCAAGAATACAAGAGGAAACCTTGTTGGAGTCGAATTGGGACTTTCCTGAAATCTGTCTGAGAACTTTTTACGAAGTTTGCCAGTTTGACCCTCGAAGATGACGTCAAATGGAGACCTGGCTGTTACGAAAGTTGTCACAATTTTCCATACGAAGATTTTAAGCCCGAGATCAGCCCAATCGGAGTTCGGACGCGGCCTGTAGGCCCGTTTTGGTGGAACCCTAAAAGGGGGTGACGGAAATCCGAGAAGATATATAAAGGGAGGAAACCTAATTCGTGGAGGACTCCTCCACCCACGAATTTCAGCCACCAAAAGCCACGTTTTTGCCTCCCCCATGGATCCCATCTCCATGGGGGAGGGCTCCCAAGAAGCCATGAAGGAGGGAGGCTAAGGGGCGGCGCTCCCCAAGCTTGCCGGCGGCGGGGAAAGGAGTTCCCCGCACCGCCGGCGCCGCCGCCGCCCTGCGCCCCGCTGCCCTCTCCGCCGTCTTCACCGCCATCTCCATCACCATCTCCTCCTTGTATTCAGTGGTTCATCCTCCCACAAACCTCTGTACCGTCCTATGTAAACATGGTGTTTGATGCTATAATATTTATCCTATGATTTACATCATGTTTCCGTAGTTTATTTGTCTTTTGATTGCTTAATTGAATGCATGAGGTTCATTAGAGTTGTATGTCTATATGGTGCTGTCCTTTGGTGTCCATTATATTTGTGCGCGCATGGATCAAACACCCTAGGGTTGGTAGTATTTGTAACGAAGCGGGGGAAGTTCTGCCGGAGTGACAGAAACCTGAGAACGCGAACCGATTAGTTGCACGTATGGGAGTAAGAGGACCTTGAACTTAAGGCTATGGTTGGGGAAACCTTAATGCATTGTTAGTATTTGCGGATGCTTGCTAACAATCCAATCATATAGTACTTGTAATCCCAAGTAGTGGAGTGCATGTATATTTAGCCTCTCCCACATAGAAAACTGCATCGAAGACAATGAACCAAGTACCTTCACTAATTAATCTTGGACAAAGCCACCACAATTACCACCACTTTTCCACACTCATGGTACTGTTAGTATATGGTTACTTAGTGTATTTTATTGCTGCAGCACTAACATTTACTTTCTTATTTATTATCTCGCAAAACTCTCTCATACCCGTATTGTAGTCTAGTATTATTTCCTAGATAATAAACGTTTAGTGTGCGTAGAGTTGTATCAGTGGTTGATAGAACTTGAGAGAATACTTATCCTACCTTTAGCTCCTCGTTGGGTTCGACACTCTTACTTATCGAAAAGGCTACACGCGATCCCCTACACTTGTGGGTTATCACCGGTAAGCTGGTGCGCGTTGCTGCCGGGGAGGAGGGCGAGCACCTCGTTGCCCGCCTTGAGATCCACCAGCGGTCGCCATCAGCGGCCGCTTAACCACCTCCGCAAAAGTGGCACGGAAGCGGTCGAGGCCCAGAGATCCTTGGAGACGCTGATTTCGCACGGCTTATGGTGGATGGTGGCGGAGATCTGGGCGGGGAAGCAGTCGAGCGGGGTGAAGGAGCGGAGGACGAAGAGGTCTCGACGGATCCAACAGAAACCCTAGTCTGGGCAAAGCTTGTAGAAGCTTCGGGAAAACCTGTCTTCGTCGATGGCGCCTGCTCGGAGTACGTGACCACCATGCCTCCATCAATGGCGGCAGATTCGCCAGGTGTCGCGCATCCGAGGTCATGAATCGAGGTGGTAGGTAGGATTTTGAAATTGCGCTCCGCGCCATGCGCAGGCTCACGCGGAGCAGGGCCCTTACTTCCCGAACTCGTGGTGATCGCGCGCCGGAGAGCCCGGCGGCGGCAGGGGATCTCACCACGATCGCCGGGCCACGGAGGCGGCTCGAGATCACGGCCACGGTCACGGCGCCGCTGTCGATCTCCATGGCGTATGCCTGCAGCATCGGCAGCAGGCAGTCTCGGCGCGGGCCCGTCCTCACTAAGGGCCCTCCCCGGCGAGCATGCCGGCGAGGGTTGTGCGGTGGCGTGGGGGAGGGCGGAAGGGGCGAGATCACCATTCGTCCTAATCGGTCAGTCGTGTGGACTCAGTTTCATGGATAAACCCATTTTCTCCAGTTTCGTCTGGTTAGTTAGTTAGTGTCACGGCAGACCACATGGGTCGTGCCTTGCAAGTCAGGAGAAGGGCCTTGGCTCGACAAGATACGGGAGGCCCATATCCAAAAGCCCAAGCCCGGTCCAGCTGGCAAGACGACAGCGGAGCAGAGGGGATAAGAAGCTATGGACGAGATCAGATAAATCATCGTTTATCTTGTAATTGAATCCCATTGGGATCTGAACTTCCTTCCTTTCTATTTTTGTATGAACTGAGTTCATCCAACCAAAATTTATCAGCGTGACGCTGATTGTATCGCGCTATTGTAATCCTATCTAGATCAGTAGTGCTATCGCGCTATTGTAATCCTATCTACTCCCTCCGTGTCAAAATATATGTCGCACTAGTCACTTACCACACACATGTATGTAGACATGTTTTAGTGCAAGATTCACTAGTCACTTACATGAATCTTACACTAAAACATGTCTACATACATATGTGTGGTAAGTGACTAGTGCGACTTATATTTTGATACGGAGGGAGTAGATCAGTAGTGGCAGTGCTACAGTTAGTTCCGGTTCTGTTACAACGAATTGGAGCGAGACTCACGGGGTTCACGATCAGTTCGTGGGATGGCACGAACAGGAAGATCGAGGCCACATTTTCCCTTTGTACTCAGAATAAAAAGAGATCAATAAAATCAGAAAAGTTGTGGAGTTTTGAGAAGCACAAAAATCAGTCTGTTCTATTCTCAGTTCACGAGGGACAGGTGCCTGGGTGGGCCTGTCCAGGACAATTCCCTCTTGTTTTCGGCATTGCTCTTTTTTTTTAAACTTATCTCTAGGTCTATACCTCTTATAAAACAAAACCCTACTAAGATGTATTAATTATTTTTCTATTTCAACATAAAAGCTATCCACATCACCCATTATTTTAGTCAATCAATTGTCCATATCATTTCCACTAACAGTAATTAATAATATTCATGCAACCTATCCATATCATCCTTTTCATAATATTTAGTTCTCAAATATTCAACAATTTCACATGAATTAAATCTAGTGTCTGGACTATTGTGATCAACCGAATCTTCACAATCGAATATTTCATGTGTATTATACCTATTTCATTTACATAATAATTTTTGAAGAGATTTTCGTTGCAACGCGCGTTATTCTTCTAGGTTCTCTATTTTCTTGTCCGTTCATGTTTTTTTCTTTTCTCTATTTCTTAAAAAACATTGGATCTTTTGATTGCCTGATATATTAAAAAGGGAAAATATGTAACTTGAGAAAACAAATATTCATATAGTTTTTAAATATCCACGGTATTTAAAAAGTTGCTCGCGAGTTCAAATAATATCCGTATGGTACAAAAAAATGTGGTCATATGGTTTAAAAAATTGTTCACGTGGTTCAAAAAATGCTCGCTCTTTTTCTTTAGAGTAAAATGTTCGTTTAATTTCAAAAGTTATTTGTGTGGTCTGATCTCAAGTTAAAAATTGTTCATATTGTTGGAAAAATGTTTCTATAGTTAACGAATTGTTCATATTAGAGGGAAAATATGTTCGCAATGTTCAGAAAGTAATTCGCAAGTTAAAACAATGTGAGTGAAAAAGGTTTGCGTAGTTCAGAAAAATTGTCGACGAGTTCAAAAAATACTCATAAGAAAAGCGCTATAGATCCTTTGCAGGCCATCTGGATACTATTGGGCTAGCCGATGTGGTAGGTAGAATTTGCCGGAAGTATTTGGTTCAAATAGCCGTGATAATAAGAGTATAATGGGCCAACCAAAAAGCGCTATAGATCCTTTGCAGGCCATCTGGATACTATTGGGTTTTCCTTTCGGATGGAAGACGAGCCTTCTATTTGCAGCTTCAAACGGCCCAAAAGAAGATACTCGCTCTGTTCACTTTTATAAGGCATGTACATATTTCAGTTTGGTTTAAATACATATTCAAAATGAGTGTATCTAGACATCTTTAGTGTGTAGATTCACTCATTTTGATATGCATGTAGACCAAACTAAATGTGTACCATGCCATATAAAAGTGAACGGAGGGAGTACATAATTTGTTGGAGACTGAAAGAAAAAGGATACTCTAATCGTGCATCAAAAGAAGGACAATGGCAAAGAGCAAAGCATCGCGAGGAGTAGCAGGACCACCGACTTTATTCATTTCCTGAAATGTCAAGCAGCTAATACAATCTTTATGGATCCAGCCGGTCTAGCAGCACAAACAAACAAGAGATTACAGCAAAAACACGCTCCAAAAGACATCACCAATCACACGGCAAATCGTAGCACATTCACAACCCACTGGTTGCCTGGTGCATTTACAGCTTACTACGGTGTAATGTTGCAAGTGCTCCCCTCGGCGGATTTCTGGACCAGCACGGCGGCTAAAGTGATGGCGGCGGCGTAGATGGCGTTGGGAACCTTGTGCACCACCTTGCCGACGCCTGGGACGCCTTCAGTGGCCCTCTTGGTTGCAAGAGCCAGTGCGGGGGCGGCCACCAGCGTGACGATGAGCTTGAAGCTGATCGCGCATAGCGACTCGGCGGTCAGCTTCCGGATGAACTCAGCGAACTCCTCACGGTCCAGGAGGCCATCCAGGTTGATGTCGAACTCCTGCGTATTTCGAGAAATTAATCAAAGCTGTAACTTGTACTGTGTGAGCCAGCAGTACACAAAGCAGTGCAAAAATTGTCTCAGGAAAAGAAAGGCATATTCAGAGGTATCGAGATTGATGAGTTCTGAGTATAAATAGTACGAACTATACGACGCTTCAATGAATGCAGTACATAAAACAGTGTAGAATTCCGAGCATAGAAATGGTATTCAGAACTATCTGGCTAATGAGTTCAAAGTTGTGAACAATACTACCCAGAGTTCCAGAGTGCACATGAAATCCCTGGAGACGGATCCTCTAACATTGAGAAGTAATGTCAGGTAAGCTACAGTAGCCTGACTTTCCTTCTTCACAGCCATATTATTTCACTCTAATATGATTCAAATTACTTTGTATATTACAGATCTAAGCTTGTGTATTTAACGTTGTTGCTTTCCATAAAAAATGTGATGCATTTTTTTTTAGTTTAGGTGATGTATACTACAGTAATCATGTACAGTAATTAAATACGGCACATAATACACAAATTTATGCTAAGTACCCTGACTTTCCTTCACATTTTCCCCTGACTTTACTTCTCAATGTTAGAGGATCTGGTTCCGAAATCCCTAACCCAGAGTGCACTGCACACGAACACTTGAATAATCTGAATTACTCAAAGATGGAGTATTCTGCATATGTATAGCAGTACAGGGAGCAAAGAGCAGAAACCAAGATTATTACTTTGCTTTCAGTAGAAGACAGAGCACTATATCCAGTTGACCAAATTAGTCGAAAATGCGATAAATGGGAGGGGAAATTGTAATTACATCCATGAGCGCCTTGAGCTTCTCCTTGGATGGGGGATCGTAGTGCGGCCCAGGCAAGTACTTGTTGATGTCACTGCCCAAAACAAATTACAGGAACCAATCAGGAACATCTAACAAGAATTGCCAGGAACAAAGAGGCGAGCATATGGGATCGGATCGGCTGCTCTACTTGTAGACGCAGAGGACGGCGATGTAGACCTCCTCGAAGGTGAGCGCCTCCTTCTCGCGCTTCTGGGTGTCATCGGTGAGCCGGTCGAACACCTTGTCGGTGATCTTCCGCACCTGCCTCTCCTTCCAGTGCCGCCCTGCACCAATTCGATTCGTGTCTCAATTCCGAGAATTCAGCGCAGCACATGCGACGAGAAGAAGGACCGAATCGAATGGACGGTGTGTCGGGGCGTGTACCTTGGAGCTTCTCCTGGAGAGACGCCCAGGCTTGCCCCATGGCGACGGCGGAGACTAGGGAACAGATGTGGGGTACGGAAAATGAGGAAGAGGACGGAAGTATCTCCGGGTGGTGTGTGATTCTGGTTTAAGCTGATCTAATCTCGTGCACACCATTTTTTTTTTGTCTCTCTCCCCTTTTGTTCTTATTATACTATAGATACACAAGAAGTTCTACACAGAAAATGCTCCTGCTCCCAAGAACATTTCCAATTCTCTCAATCTAGTTCGAAAGGAACACTAATATTTGAGTATTATGTTCACGTATCAAGTTTAATGCAAAGTTTTCCGATCTTGTGGTCTATGAAAATAAACTTAATGCACATACAGCTAACCTTTTATTGCCCTCATCCCATTTCTCATAAAAACTTGTCACACCTGTGTTTTGTAAGATGTCTAAATTAATAAAGTCCAAATTTGGATCAACAAAAACTACCGAGTGTCATTGGAGTTATTTGGCTTTTTCTTGGATCCTTTGGGTTTTGTACCAATTTCAAATTCTCTAAAACCAAATTTTGGCAGGTTAATTCAGATCCTCTACTCCACCATATGTTGTGACAAAAAATAAAAATATTATTTATAAATACTACTTCCTTTGTCCCCTTTTATAAAAGTTTTGGCAAGCTTAATTGGCTGGCCAAAACATTATAGAAAAGGAGACAGAGGGAGTATTTGATTAAAAAAAACCTATATAAACGATTTAAAGGGCAAACACCTAAAACCTATGTTCATGAAACAAGATTTTATTCTTATGAAATAATAATTTGTGTGTCTTTGATAAATAATATCTATGTGATATTGTTTACCTTTTTTATACAAATATATTATTGTAAAATATTTTAAATAATTATTTTCCCAAATTCAAAAAGGGCATAAATGGGAAAACTATCATTTTATGTGTCTTCTTCAACTAAAATTTGGGGAAATTCTAACATCTATGATTTGATTTTATACACCTAGTCAAATGAAAAACTCACAAGAAATTATGCAGAAAATAATCACTTTCTCAAGTTTACGCTTTTTGCCGGTTTGAACTTCACCAAATTTGTGAAAAAAATAGTCCAAAAATTGGACACCCTAGGTTTCCCACTTTTTCTTCAGCCCCTTTTCTCTCTCTTCTTCCCGCAAAGAGAATACCTCTCTAGATTTAATGAACATCCTTTATTTCAGCTTTAATGAAATATGGGAGCTAGCCAGCATGGAGGAGACAACTCAAGCATAACTCTCCATAAACAATGGGAGCTTGTCAGCATGGAGGAGACAATTCAAGTAAGACTCCTTAATTAATATCCCAAATTTTTCGATAAAAATTTAGTGGAAACTCATTCTGACTGAGCTTTATCATGTTCCATTTTGAACACCACTTCTCAAGCTTTAGCGTTAGGGATCTCATTTTCAGCATCTAAGCCCGGATCAATATCTACCTCTCTAGATAAAAAAAGGATAGACCCAGTGCTAGAAGCTCCCACACTAGGTGGGGTCTAGGAAATAATTATATGAGGCAAGCCTTACGGCCTTACCCCCTACACATTGCAATGAAGAGAGGATGCGTCGAACCCACACTAGTACAGAACGACACATCGGATACCCCTCTATGGAAACGACATGAGTTAGGCGACGGAAAATCGCGATTTTACCGTGTCCGCCGAGGCCTGACCGAACTGGGCCGCGGCTGGCCCGTCAACATTGGTTACGGAGAAATTCTTATCTCCGTTACCCATGGTATTGGCAACGGTCATAATTTTGGCTCCGTTGCCGATATATGCCTCTATGGCAACGAAAACGTTTGGGTGTCCGTGTGCAATGTGGCACGTTCCATCTTCTTGGAATTCGAAGCGAGCCGAGTAACTGCTATGGCATAGTGGCGTCGCGGCACCGCCCACTACTCCTTAAAAACCCACGATCTCCCTGCTATCTCAGTACGCCACTTCGCCGCAGCCATGGATACTCCTAGCAACTCCTCGGGCGCTCGCCATCGCAGCCGTTCGCCGCCGCCGCGGAGAGCCTCTCTCCTTTCGCTTGATTGGAACCACGTCATCGTGCCAGTGGTCGTCGCGCTGCGGCACTGGCAATATAGGAGGGCAGTGTCGTGGTCAAATGTTGGCCAGTGCCTATGCCACCGGAAGAAGACACAGGATACTCGGGCGCCCGTGACCGCAGCTGTTCGCCGCCGCGGAGAGCCGCTGGTCCTCCGCCGTCTGAATGGAACTGCGTCATCGATTATGGATATCAATTCTCCATAGTAGAGATTAGGAAAAATATTATTCCAGAGCGTCAGTAAGTTCTTCATCGATACTTCGTAGGTAGGCCCAGTGTGTCAATGAACAAATCAAAGGAAACAGTTGTTTATCGCCTCCGTTTCCGATGTTGTACTTTGCTATCAATGCGCCAATCCGACAACACTAAACGCTCTAACTCTCACTCTCATAGTGTGGCGGCGCCTCCAAGCAACACAAGATCTTAGCTCCACCGTGGCAGCGCGCATCTTCCTCTCCTCCGATCGTGGCGGCGCGCATCTTCCTCTCCTCCGATCGTGGCAGGGAGTCCCCTTTCTTCGCTCCACCCGGGGAGATCTCGTCGCTCTGGAGTAGGAGGTTGCCCAGGCGGCGAGACAGAGGAAGGAGCCCGGTGTCGCCAGATTTGTAGGTGGAGGGCGCATGGCATATTGATCCGCGGTCGGTGCAGCTGCCTCGCAACCTGCCGTAACGGAGGATGATACATCTAAAACGTATCTATAATTTTTGGTTGTTCCATGCATATTATATATCATTGCCACCTGCTTTTATATCATTTTGGCACATTTTATGGAACTAACCTATTAATAAGATGCCCAGTGCAAGTTTCTGTTGTTTGCTGTCTTTTTGTTTCAGAAAAGCTAGTCGGGGAATTTCTGCAAATTTACATGATTTATTTTTACGAAGAAACAAAGACAGAGCCAGGAGGGGAGCTGCAGGGGGCCCCACAGCCCCCAGATGCCACCCAGGCGCGGTCAAAGGGTTGACCGCGCCTAGGGCCCACTTGGTGCCCATGGTCGTCTCCTCGAGTTGCCCTTTCGCCTATAAATTCTATTTCCCCTGAAAACCCTAAGTACCCGATCAAAAATCCATGAAAAGTTCCGTAGCCGCCGCCGTCGCCAACCCTAGATTGGGAGGGTTCTGCTGCTCTTCTCGGCACCCTGCCGGAGGGGAGATCTTCACCGGAGGCATCTACATCACCATGCCTGCCTCCGGAGTGATGCGTGAGTAGTCCACCACGGGACTACGGGTCCATGGCAGTTGCTAGATGGTTGTCTCTTATTCTTTGTTCTCCATTGTTTAGATCTTATGAGCTGCCTACATGATTAAGATCATATTTATGTAATGCTATGTGTTGTGTTTGCTGGGATCCGATGAATTATGGAGTCTTGACATTATGGTTCAGTTTATCTATGATATGTTTTATTTATGATCTTGCATGCTCTTCGATGCTTGTGTATGCTTTGGCCGAAGTAATTACTTGTGTCATTAGAGAGGGTATTTATGCTACATAGTGGGTTCATGAAAGGTCGACTAGAGGGGGGGTGATTAGGCGACTACCAAATTTTAATCTTTACCTTTTTAATTGGGGCTAGAGCAAGTGTAACAAAGGTTGACTAGATGTGCACTAGATGAATACAACCTATGTGATACAAGCAAGATATAAAGCGTAGCGGAAGCAACAAGTAAAGGATAGAAGTAACCGCAAAGTAGAGACACGGAGATGATTCCCGTAGTTCCTTCCCAGGAGAAGTACGTCAACGTTGGAGGAGTGTGGAGCCACCTAGGCACTTCAATAGCATGGATGTGCTCACTCTATTCTCTGTGAGCTTTGCCGGTGAAGGCGTAGCTCTTCCACTATGAGGTCACCTTCGAGGTGTTGACCAAGCCGTACACAAAGGTCGGGGAACTCCACAATGAGTTGGAGCCTCCCAACAATGTCTCGGAGCACCTCGCAAACAAGTTGAGGCTTCCGAAACCCACAAAGGCCTCCTAGGGTTACAAGCAACCCAAGGAGACAACAAGAACCACAAAGGGGATGAATGAATTTGAAATTCCTTCGGTGCAGACGTAGATCTAGACCTCCTCCTTCACTCCTCAAAGTATCAAGGCGATTGGTTGGTTGGAGTGGGAGATCTAGGAAGTTAAAGCTCAGTAGTAATGGAAGAGAGAGAATGTAAATCGCGGCTTCTTCTTGGGGAAGAAGGGGCCTTTAAATAGGGCCCTCAAAATCGAACCGTTATGTGCAGAAAAAATCTGCACGACGGTACTACCGCTGATACCAGCGGTACTACCGCTGCATGTATCCTAGCGGTATCCAGTGCAGCGCCACTTCCCAGCAGCAGCGGTACCACGAGAGGTACCTTACCTACCAGGTAGCGGTACTACCGCCGGTGCCGCCGGTACTACCGCTAGAATTAAAGATTTAATTCCAGCGGTACTACTAGGCCACTACCGCCGGGGTACCGTTGGGATACCCGTAGCTCCAAACCTCCTAGCGGTACCTCTAGTGGTAGCTCCAGCGGTACTACCGCTACCTGATGGTAGCGGTACCATCCACGGTACTACCGCCACAGGGAGTCTAGCTGAGGCGCTGCAGTAGTATTGCTCCAGGCGGAGCGGTACTACCGCTGCGCCCAGCGGTACTACCGCCAGAAGATCAGAAGCCAATATCTGATTCAGATTTCGAGGGCTCCTCCCTCCATCTTCGGACTAAGTGTTTGACCTATAAAACTTGCATAACTCAGCAACACTGTTAGTCCTATTAATGTGTTGTCATTAAGCTCCAAAACAAATTAGGACCAAGCATGCTCTTTCAATCTCCCCCTTTTTGGAGTTAGATGACAACACACTAACAAATGGTTCACAAAATGTAGACGGGCTCCCCCTATCAATATGCATCATTTAAATTTTGCTTTTGAAAGCAACGTGCATATTCCATAGGATCAATGCTCCCCCTATATTTTGTAAACCAAGCAAGTTAACAAATAAAACAATAACGAACAACTTGCAAGGGCATGTTGAGACAAGAAAATAAAAGTTATTACAACACCAAGTCTTGAATTTAAACACGAGGTTCCACATGTCTCACACCATGCGATAGAGTTCAACTAAACCAAAGTTCGAAAAGATAGGCACAAGCGAAAGAGATCAAATAAAGAGACGAGCTTGTGCCCAACCCATGCAACTCCCCGGATAGCCTACTAGAACACTCTCCCCCTTTGGCATCAAGACACCAAAAAGGAAGAGGTGATGCTAACGTCCCATGTGGAGGTCACTCGTCATCCGAGGTAGAGGCACGCGCGGGGTCTTCCTCCTCGTCATCACCCTCATCATCGGCATCAATATTGGGGTTGGAGGTGGAAGTACCATCGGTGTGAGTCCAAGGCTCATGTGAGGCGGCATCATCTTGAAGATCTGGGTCAACCCATGAGCGGTGAGGCTTGCGCCATTCTTCATAAGCGGTGATCCGATCCTCCGACCTGGGAACCACGGGGACACCCAAGTGCTCAAAGCGCTTCCTAGTGAGTTGACAGTCAAGCTTGCTCCTCTCATGTGCCTTGTAGGCCCTCCTATCCATGTCATCTTGATGGCAAAAGATCGTGTGGAGAGCATCGGAGATCCATTTCTTGAAGCCTTTATCTTGAGCTTGGGGAGCAACAACAAACTCCGGATCATTGGGGTTATCCTCGGAGCCACTTCCCTCATCGGAAGAGTAAAGCGGAGGAAGGTGTTTCTTCATTTGGAGTTCCTTGACCGGGTGCTCCACATAGTCATCCTTGTCATTTATCCTATCCATATCATGATGGTGGTGATGCCAAACGGCAAAGATGAGCTTTTGCACAAGAGCACCAAAGATAGGAGGCCTTTTGTTCATAACCACCGCATACATCTCATTCCAAATGATGTCCATCACATCTAACTTCTTTCCTTGGCCAACCATTTGAGAGGACACAACCATGATGTCAATGATTCTTCCATGAATTTGATCAAAGTTACCCACACGAGGAGCAATAGTGTTGCGGAAGATCCTATGCATGATATCCCAAAGCTTCAACAAGTGCTTTTGCAACCCTACAACACCACGTCCCCGGATATAGAGGTCAAGAAGTGCGGAGGGCTTCATGGGCTTGGCATTGTAGGAGATGCGGAAGAATTGCTCGTCGGTGGTATTGTTAAGCACAAAACCATTGTCAACCAACTTCAAAACGGAGGCAAAATCTGACCATGTAGCCTCAAGAACCTCACTCTTGGTCATCCACTTGATCTGTCTTGGCTCATCATTGAAAAAGTGCACGGTGGAGAAGAATTGAGCCACAAGCGTAATGCTAAAGTCTTGTTGAATGTTGATGTACTCAAATATGCCAAACTCTTTGCAAACCTCAATGGCCTCGCCAAAGTATTCGAGATGGTTGACCATGTATTGGGTGTCAATGCAAAACTGCTCCACAACCTTAGTCTTGTGCTTGGGAAGTACCTCGTAGTACATTTTCTCTTGGAAGATGTTGTGGAAGGCACGGTTGGAAAACCTAGGATCCCTTGGAGTATCATACGGGTTCGCCCTTCTAGCAACAACAAACTCCTTGGACTTCATATCCGCGGGAGATTTTTTACGAGCTGCAAGCTTGGCTGCATCTGACAACTGACGGCGAGTAGATTTCTGAGGCAAAACTTCGGGTGAAACATCCTCTGCGGAATCCTTGCCCGGGCGGGACCTCTTAGCCAAATGCTTAGTGCGACCCCCACGAGCCGGCTTGCTGGAACCTGTGATAGCATAGGGGGATAGCAAGGAGATAAGAATTACAAAACATAAGCATGACCAAAAGAAAAGAATCAAATTTGCACACTTTCTGGGAAATCCCAGTTCGGCGGTAGTACCGCTGGACATACTGGTAGTACCGTAGGAACGGTAGTACCGCTCGAGCGAGCGGTAGTACCGCTGCTTTTAGATCTGACGGTATCTCCCGTGGTACAGCCTCGATCTATGGAATCGACCAACAAAAGTTTGCAAGAGTGATTCTAAACATAGTACCATCTACTTCCTACAACTTCTAACACTAGAGCTCCGAAAAATCTCCACAAATCGCATCTCAACTAATCAACTAGGTTGAGAGAGAGAGGGAGCTCATGGTGAAGGAGAAGAGGGAGGAGAAGGTCCTCAAGCGGTCCCCGGCCGGAGAGGGGCGATCCTTGGCCGGAGGAAGCTCTTCCGGTGGTGGTAGGTGATGACGGCGTTGGAGAGAGAGAGGCGTGGGGGGTCGGGGGTGGAGTGGGGAGTTAAAGAAAACTACCACCTCCACGCCCAACTTAACCCCCAGTCAAAAACCCTCGGCGGTAGTACCGCTGGCCCCAGCGGTAGTACCGCCCGCTGGTACTGCCGGTAGCTCACCAGTGGTACCGCTGCTGGTGAGTACACAGCAAGAGCGGTAGTACCGGCGAGACTAGCGGTAGTACCGCTACCTGGTACTATTGACCCCAGCGGTAGTACCGCTGAGACCACCGGTAGTACCGGGTACCTGGTGACTACGGTAGCCCGAGCAGTACTGCTGCACCTGGGAGAAAATCCCAGGCAGCGGTAGTACCGCTGAGGGCTCCGGTAGTACCGGGTGTCGTGGGTTTGTCACGTCAGGTGTCATAGATGACTTCATAGGTGTGGGATTACGCGAGTCAAGCATCTCCGAGCTTGGGATCGCAGGAACAAAGATCAACACAGATTTACCCAGGTTCGGCCCCCTCAATGTGAGGTAAAAGACCTACTTCCTGCCTACCCTAGATTGGTATTGATATGATAATCGAGGTGTTACAATGGAGGCGATCCGATCTGGTACTCGCCGTATGAGCTAGGGTTTAGGGCTTGATAGCTTGACCCGCTCTAAGTCCTGCGAGTCCTCTTTATATACACAGAGGCTCGCTAGGTTACAAAGGAAACTTCCCCACAAGGAATATGTCCACAGAGGCCTACTCGGAGACTACTTGGTCTTCACGTCCTCCGGGATATGTCTTCTAGATTTCCCCTTATGGCGGTTCAATATTGGGCTTGCTCCCAAGTGGGCCTTTGTCCGTGCGAGTAAGTAAGTCGCACTGGGCCGCGGTTAATCCAGAAAGTATTCCCCCGACATTAGCCCCCAAGCGTGGCCTGAACTTCATAGTATTCTTGATCTTGAATGTTTAGGCCGCGCTTTTCCTTGTTTCGCGACTTATAATTGTGCAGGATTGGCCTTGACTCGCACCTGGAAGATCATCTGACTTCGTGAGCTTCTTTGTTAGAGTAGCCTGATAGCTTCAGAACTTGATGACGACCCATCTTCAAATTTTTGATGATAATATGATGTAGCCCCCAAGGATTGAGAGGATGTAATGTGGTAATCATCTCAATTCTTCTCAGAGAACTCTGAAGGTCATCACCTGTAACTTGATATCATGAATAAAACAATTGTTAAGATACAAGTAATTGTAATTGGTGTTGCCGTACTATAAGCAGTACATCGACCTCTAGTTAGGCCATCTGAATCCTTAAGTGGGCACTCGCGCGACTCAGTATTTCCTAGGAACATGTGTGTTCAGGGTCGAGAGCGGCCATGATAGGCAATCAAGCTCGATTGACGCCACACCCCAGTACTTTGGCCACATAATGCGAGTAGCAATCCAACTTAAGGTAAATTTGATAATTGCCAATAAATTGGCTGTTTCAGGGTAACAAAGACCCCAAGAAACATAATGATATTGCCATGATAGGCTAAGCTATGATAAGCTTTGATTATGATGACACATAAGGTCGCGCCTAGGTGGCAACCGAGTGTTATACATAGGGTTGGATCGCGCGTAGGTGGCGATCCATGGTGATACATGGGGTCGGTCGCGCCTAGGTGGCGACCAGAGATGATACAAAGTTTACGGCCGCGCCTAGGTGGCAGCCGGTTTCTGATACAAGGGTCGATCGCGCCTGGGTGGCGATCAGATGTTGCATAGGTCGCGCCTAGGTGGCGACCAAAGTTGAAGTTCTAGCCCTGAGTGGCTGTGATGATACTCAGCTATAAAGCTGGAAAGGATGATGCTTGGCTCTGATTAGCCTTTTCTTATGTATAGTACGGTCGCAGGTGTGCGACGTTCCAAGGGCGAGGTGCCTCGAGACGATCCTCGAAATCATGGCGTTCGCTGCTTTCTTCCCTTACATCCAGCAGGTAGTACGACCCATTGTTTAGCTTCTTGCTGATGATGTAGGGTCCTTCCCATGGAGAGGACAGCTTATGCATTCCCTTGTGATCTTGTTTAAGTCGCAGTACTAGGTCGCCTTCTTGAAAGGTGCGGGTTTTGATGCGTCTGGCATGATAGCGTCGCAAGTCTTGTTGATATACCGCTGACCTTGATGCTGCCAAGTCTCTAACCTCTTCTAATGTGTCCACCGAGTCTTGCCGAGCTATCTCATTATCTGTCTCGATGTAAGCCGCAACTCTTGGTGAATCATGTATGATATCGCTGGGCATGACTGCTTCTGCTCCATAGACCATGAAATATGGTGTAAATCCTGTGGATCTGTTAGGGGTTGTTCTTAAGCTCCACAGTACTGCTGGCAGTTCTTCCACCCAACATCCTGGAGATGCTTCGACCTTTTCAATAAGGCGCGGCTTAATTCCATGGAGAATTTCCTGGTTAGCTCGCTCAGCTTGTCCATTGCTCTGCGGGTGTGCTACTGACGTGAGGTCCAATCTTATCCCATTGTCTGCGCAAAATATCTGTGTAGCCCCTTCAGAGGTGTTGCTCCCATTGTCTGTAATGATACTATGGGGGTACCAAAGCGGAATATGACCTTCTTCAAGAACTTGACTGCTGTTTCAGCCTCGCAATCTCCCACAGGTTCTGCTTCTATCCACTTTGTGAATTTGTCCACCATGACCAAGAGGTGAGTTTTTCCGTTTGAAGACCGTCTGAAGGCCCTACCATGTCAAAACCCCATACGGCAAAAGGCCATGTGATGGGTATTGTGCGAAGTGCTTGGCTGGCATATGATCTTGCCTAGCGTATCTTTGACATCCATCGCACACTCTGACAATTTGCTCTGCATCTGCTAATGCTGTTAACCAGAAGAATCCATGTCGGAACGCCTTTGCCACCAAAGATCTTGACGAAGCATGATGGCCACAATCGCCTGAATGAATTTCGTGCAAGATTTTTCGTCCCTCTTCTGGTGAGACACATCTTTGGAATGCTCCTGACACGCTGCGCTTGTATAATTCATTGTTGATGATTGTATAGGCCTTTGATCGTCGTATGATTTTGCGCGCCTCAATTCATCGTCTGGCAGCACTCCGCGACTTAAATATGCCATGTATGGCTCTGTCCATCCTGGCTGTTCATGCAGGGCTGCGACTAAAGTTGAATCATCCTCTGGCTCTGCAATGTCAATCTCTGCTGGAGGTTTGACTGATGGATTGTGCAGTTCATCCAGGAAAACATTGGGTGGGACTGACTGTCTGTTGGATCCAAGCCGAGACAGGGCATCCGCTTCGTTTTGTCTCCGATCAATATGTTCAACTTGGTATCCAGTGAAATGTCCAGCAATTCTGTCCACCTCTCTTCTATATGCAGCCATGTTCGCATCCTTGCTGTCCCACGTTCCGGAGACCTGCTGTGCCACCAAGTCTGAATCGCCAAAACAGCGTATGCGACTGATGTTCATCTCCTTTGCTATACGTAGACCATGAAGCAGTGCCTCGTACTCCGCCACGTTATTTGTGCAGTTGAAGTGTATCTGTAGCACATACCGCAGCTTGTCTCCCTTGGGAGATGTTAGAACAACTCCAGCCCCCGAGCCTTGCAACTGTCTTGACCCATCAAAATGCATGGTCCAGTATTTGGTTTCTGCCATGCTAGGAGCGACTTGGATTTCTGTCCAATCGTTAATAAAATCTGCAAGGGCTTGCGACTTAATTGATGTGCGCGGCTCGTAGCTGATGTGATGTGGTCCCAACTCGATCGCCCACTTAGCGACTCTTCCAGTAGCTTCTCGATTACGAATGATATCTGCCAATGGTGCTGAACTAACCACAGTTATTGGATGCTCTTGGAAGTAGTGCTTCAGCTTGCGACTCGCCATGAACACTCCAAACACCAACTTCTGCCACTGTGGGTAACGCTGTTTGGAAGCTGTGAGGACTTCGCTCACGTAATATACTGGTCTCTGGACAGGGTATTCCTTTCCTGTTTCTTGTCTCTCCACAACCATGACAGCGCTCACAGCACGGGAATTTGCCGCTATGTATAGTAGCATTGGCTCTTTATCCTTTGGAGCCGCCAGAACTGGAGCATTTGTCAATTGATGTTTCAAGGCTGTCAGAGCTTCGTCGGCCTCTGCGTCCCAAACGAAGGTGTCTGATTTTTTCAACAGTCTGTACAAAGGTAGTGCTTTCTCTCCCAATCTTGATATAAAGCGACTCAAAGCTGCTACGCACCAGTAAGTCGCTGCACATCTTTTATCTTTTCTGGCTTTTGGAGATCCATCACGGCCTTTATCTTGTCAGGGTTGGCCTCAATGCCTCTTTCTGATACTATGAATCCCAATAGCTTTCCTGCTGGTACTCCAAAGACGCACTTTGTGGGGTTGAGCTTCATGTTGTATTTTCTGAGATTTGTGAATGTCTCTGCCAGATCACTAATAAGATCCTGGCCAACTTGCGACTTAACCACAATATCATCCACGTAGGCGTGAACGTTGCGACCTATTTGCTCATGTAGACAATTCTGAATGCATCTTTGGTAAGTCGCACCTGCGTTCTTCAACCCAAAGGGCATGCTGACATAACAAAAAGCTCCAAAGGGTGTGATGAAGGACGTCTTTTCTTGGTCCTCCTTCTTCATCTTGATTTGATGGTAGCCTGAATAGGCATCCAAAAAGCATAACAGCTCGCACCCAGCAGTTGAATCAATCACTTGGTCGATTCGCAAAGCAAATGGATCCTTTGGACAGCTTTGTTAAGACTGGTGTAATCAACGCACATTCGCCATGTACCGTTCTTTTTCATAACCAATACTGGGTTTGCCACCCACTCCGGATGGTATACTCTGTGATGAATCCTGCAGCCAGCAAGCGAGCTATCTCTCTCCTATTGCCTTTCTCCTATCATCGTGGAAACGCCGTAGTGGCTGCTTCACTGGTTTAGCCGCAGGGTTCACTTTGAGGCTATGTTCTGCTAATTCTCTTGGTACCCCTGGCATATCTGACGGCTTCCATGCGAAGATGTCCTTATTTTCCTGGAGAAAAGCGACGAGGGCCTTCTCCTGCTCTTCTTCCATGTGTGCTCCAATGCTGGTTTGCTTGGATGAGTCGCCAGGAACAAGATTTATCTGCTTGGTGTCCTGGGCCGCTTTGAATTTCATTGGTGGCTCGGCAGATGGCGTGGTAACCACACTCATGTCATTTGGGTCCACCTGCGACTTATAACCTTTTAGCTCCTCCGCGGCACAGGCGGATTCTGCGAAGGCCGCATCTCCCTTTTCACATTCTATTGCTTTTTCTCTATCTCCATACACTGTGATGACCCCTTTTGGTCCTGGTATTTTCAACTGTAGGTACACGTAGCATGGTCTGGCCATAAACTTAGCAAAGGCCGGTTGAAAATTTCTTGCATATTGATTGGACGGGAGCCGTATCCTCGACCCCTTCCACGCTGGCCTCTGAATCCTCCACGCGCATTGGCGATGAGCTCTGAGTGACCATCTTCGCTTTTGCGTTTGTTTTGATTCACGTTGTTATTGCTTGTTTGCTGCTACTGGGGCTTGTTGAAGTTTTTCTTTCCTTTGGTAGCAGCCTCCTCTTCTTCTCCGTCTGACGCGTCTCTGGTTTTATCTGAGCTGGCATATTTGTTAGCCGCAGCCATCACCTCGCTGAGGTTCTTGACTTTATCCTTCATGCGACCCAGCTTATGAATCAGCGGCTCGAACTTGCAGTTTTTCTCTATTACCAGGACGACTGAGCTTGGTGGTATATTATCCGAGGAGTGTATTATTTCTGCCACCCTTTTCATCCAATGGCGACTTGACTCGCCTTCCTTCTGGACGCAACGCTCGAGGTCTTCTATATTGCAGAGTCGCTTGCAAGTTCCTTGGAAGTTTTTAATGAAGGCATCCTTCACTTCCTCCCAAGTGTTTATAGAGTTGGGAGGCAAATTTTGCAGCCATATGTGCGCTGTGCCTTCTAGCATCATGTTGAGGTACCTTGCACATATTCCTTCTGAGGCGTTAAGAATACTCATCCCCATCTCGTAATTGTTCAACCAGGTGGTTGGATCCATGCTGGCGTTATAGTTTGCCACCTTGCGTGGCCCCTTGAAATCTTCGGGAAAAGGTTCCGATCTGATCTTTTCAGTGAAACATGCCGGCCCCTTGAGTCGCGAGGACAGGGCTGCGGGCGCGCCCGCAGGATTATCTACGGGCCGTGTTTGCACTACTGGCATATTTGCCTGCGCTTCTGCGACTCGCTCCTGCAACCTCTGTGCGACTCCTGATGCGTTCTCTGGCGGCCTGCTTTGGACGCTCCTTTCCGCTGCAATCCTGTGACTGGCTGGTATGAGGGGCAGCCGCGCTTTGGCTTCCGCCCTATTGGCTTGTTGCAGGACCGCTGTACTCAGCATCTGGATCGCGCGCCGCGCCTCAGCATTGACCGGGTCGTCGCCTGTCGTACCATCTGAGTCAAGATATTAGCCGCAACATACATGTTATCGACAGGATTCTGGTAGTGGCCCTGCGGGTGTGAAACCTCCTTGGCTGTTGCTGGGTCTCTTGATTTGTTGGTACCCTTCCTTCCACAATCGTCTGGATTCCTGTTCCTGCGGCTGGGGTGAGCAGGATTTCCACTGTTGGGTGAGTCACGCGCAGTTGTGTCTGCGGGTCAACCTGTCGTTGAGTCGCAGCAAGCGCGGCTACTCTTTGCCGCTCCTGTTGGATTCCTTGGTTTATCTGATCGATCCTACGGCGCTCTTCTTCCATCCTCCGGACCTCATACAGGAGCTCGGCCCTGGCGGCCTCAAGTTCTGTTGCACGGAGGGCGACGTTCGTGGCTGACACAGGGACAAGAAGTGGGTTGCTCGGGGGTGCCGATACCCCGGTTTCTCCAGCAGTTCCTGATGCACCTTCTACTCCAGCCGTGTAAACCGCAACTTGCGCCATCTCTTGATCTGGTGATAACGCGATTTCCGGTGGGCAACCCCAGCAATTTTCTTCAAAGGCAGATACAATGGACCCATACTCTTGTGAGTCCATGCTTTCGACGGATTCTTCCCCATCGTTGGCGACTCCTTCTATTGAATCGCCTTCTCGGACCGAGTTAATGGACCTGCCGCTGATGAAGCCAATGAAGACATTGATGGATCCAAACGGGATGATGTGGCCAGTCTCCAAGTAATCTGCTTCCGGTCCCCAGCTTGAATCGTCGATGAGGGGTGTGCCATCGACCGTGATGATACGGCCAACAACAAGATCTTCCGCTCCCTTCATGGATCCTGCGCGGAACATGACGCTCTTGACCGCAGGCCCCACGGTGGGCGCCAACTGTCGTGGGTTTGTCACGTCAGGTGTCATAGATGACTTCGTAGGTTTGGGATTACGCGATTCAAGCATCTTCGAGCTTGGGATCGCAGGAACAAAGATCAACACAGATTTACCCAGGTTCGGCCCCCTCAATGTGAGGTAAAAGACCTACTTCCTGCCTACCCTAGATTGGTATTGATATGATAATCGACGTGTTACAATGGAGGCGATCCGATCTGGTACTCGCCGTATCAACTAGGGTTTAGGGCTTGATAGCTCGACCCGTTCTAAGTCCTGCGAGTCCTCTTTATATACACATAGGCTCGCTACGTTACAAAGGAAACTTTCCCCACAAGGAATATGTCCACAGAGGCCTACTCGGAGACTACTTGGTCTTCACGTCCTCCGGGATATGTCTTCTAGAACTTTCCCCTTATGGCGGTTCAATATTGGGCTTGCTCCCAAGTGGGCCTTTGTCCGTGCGAGTAAAGTAAGTCGCACTGGGCCGCGAGTCCATCCAGAAAGTATTCCCCCGACACCGGGCGCCTTTGTCAACACCTTCCACCGGGAAGGTCAAGTAAGTTTTGCAATTGGGAAAAAATGCCGATAGATAGGGATTTTGGCTTAGGATAGAACTCGAACTGAGGGAGGAGAATACCCAACTTTGCAAGAAGCAAAGAGCGAAAGGCCAAAGCTAGAGTAATCTCCACAAAAGCAAAAGAGGTCGAAAAAACCCAAATAAGAACAAATAATCTCCAACTTCTCACAAAGAGAAGGGCGGTGGCCGAAGCCACCATGTATGAGCAAATTCAACCCGGAACCACGAAGATATATCTTTGATTCCCGGCCGACACTCATCGTTTAAGCACATATTGTCACCAAAAGTGACCATTAGAAACACGAATTGTTTATATTGGCATCATAGGGGTAGCGTTGACTCATGAATTGAGCTACACTCCCCCTAAAACTATGCCTACATCCAAACTAGTTATCAAGTACACTATGGGTAGGTGTGCACGGTGTTCAAGCAAAGTTACTCGCATCAATGACATTTAGCTCATTCCTCAACTCTCGAAATCTTGTTTCATCAAGGGCCTTCGTGAAGATATCCGCGAGTTGATCCTTGGTACCTACATAAGACAAGTCAATGTTGCCCCTTTCCACGTGCTCCCGGATGAAGTGGTGACGCACTTCAATATGTTTCGTCTTGGAATGTAGCACGGGGTTGTGGGCGATCTTGATGGCACTCTCATTATCACAAAAGAGAGGCACCTTGTCGAAGTTGACTCCATAATCCTTCAAGGTTTGCCGCATCCAAAGCAATTGAGCACAACAACTTGCGGCGGAGATGTACTCGGCTTCGGTGGTGGAGAGAGCAACACAATTTTGCTTCTTGGAAGACCAACATACCAAGGAGTGACCAAGAAATTGGCAACCCCCGGAAGTGGACTTCCTATCCTTCTTCTCTCCGGCATAGTCCGAGTCCGAATACCCCATGACATGAAAGCTTGAACCCTTGGGATACCAAAGACCAAAGTTTGGGGTATGAATCAAATATCGAAGGATGCGCTTAACCGCCATCATATGGCTGTCCTTAGGAGCCGCTTGATACCTTGCACACTTACCCACACTAAACATGATATCCGGTCTAGATGCACAGAGATAGAGCAAAGAACCAATCATAGAATGATAAAGCTTTTGATCAACGTCTTTACCCTCGGTGTCGGTGTGGAGATCATGTTTTGTGGACATCGGGGTCTTACTAATCTTGGCACCCGCCAAGTTGAATCGCTTGAGCATGCCTTGGGTATATTTAGTTTGCTTGATGAAAGTGCCTTCTCTATATTGCTTCACTTCAAATCCTAGGAAGAACTCCAACTCCCCCATCATGGACATCTCAAACTTGCTAGTCATAAGCTTGGCAAACTCATCATTGAAAGCATTGTTAGTAGAACCAAATATGATATCATCAACGTAGAGTTGGCATATGAAAAGGTTCCTGATGACGTGAAACACACGTTCGTTGGGAGACCCCAAGAGGAAGGTATGAAGCAGTTCAGCAGCAAGTTTTCCCTCAGTAAGAAACCAAGGTTGTCAGATTCAGGAGGAGTAGGAGCACTTCAGAAGGTTGTTGGTGGCGCCGTTGCTCGATCACCAACGTGGAACCTGCACACAACACAATCAAACTACTTTGCCTCAACGAAACAGGAAGGTTGTCAATCTTCCCGGCTTGCTGTAATAAAGGATTAAACGTATGGTGTGGAAAATAGTATTTGTTGGGGATATACCTTCTAGGGGGATCACCAGCATGGATCAATCCGGCTAGTCCAGGGTGGCCCGCAGTGGTGGTGAAGGCTTTGCCTGCCGAGCGGCCCAGATAGCTGACGACCAAGGAAGGCGGATGCCGGCAAGGAGGAGGCCCAAGACTGAATCCCACGAAGCCACCAAGACCAAGATGGAAGGCGGCATACATGTCGGCTAGGTTTAGGACTCCGTATACTTGCTGGATACGTAATCACCTTGTAACCCTAGGTCCAGCCGCCTATATAAGCTGGACCTCGGGACGCCTTTAGGGTAGATACTCTCATACGATTCAACACAACCAACTCATTGTAACCTGTTCACGGCGATATTGCCTTATAGTGAGTTATAGCAGCACGTAGGGCACCGCCACCGCCGTGGTGCCTGAAGCTGGGTAAACCGCCGTGTACAATCCTGACCTTGACGACGTCCACCTTCTTGCCCTACGTTCACCCTCGGCTAGCAGGACCCCGTCTCCTATCCAAGATGCCGATACGACGACAGTTGGCGCCCACCGTGGGGCCTAAGGCGTCAGGCGTCACGTTCCAGGCGGGAACCCTAGGCGGCATCGGCGAAACAATTGCCGTTGGCCGCGCTGTTCGCTACGGCGACAACCACTACATCAGCTGCGACGAGTCCTACATCCCCGCAGACGACTACATTGTCGGATGCGGAGTTGTGCCGTTTGGCGGCGTCGATGTGTTCATCGACTACACTTCTGAGGCGTATGGGTTGCCGTGAATTTATTCGACATCTCACCCGCCCTACAATCAAGACGGATCTGAGTTTGCCTCCTCTGAGGAGTCCGCAGATTCAGATCTACACTTTGTCGGCATGACGGGACTGGGATCAGACTCCCAGCCCAACAGTCAAGATCCCGAATCTATTCTTCCTGCGCTCCAGGATGATGCGATGTCGGATGCCGGATCCAGATCTACCGTTCACGTCAACGTAGATTCTGATTCCGAAGAAGATTCTGCCAGCATGTTCGAGCAACGGGTCAAGCAGTGTTTTGTTACACCTGATCCTCCGCCATCCGAGGCGGCTACGGACTCTTGCGTCAACATGCAGCAGGTTTTTGTGGTGGATGTCACCGGTTCAGCCTCAGAGAAGGCGGCAACTGACGCCGCCAACCTGGGGACTCCGGCAACCGATCCACAGTTTCCAGAGCCTCCTGGGGCTCCGAAGAAGAAGATTTTGGAGAAGGGCGAGCCCAGGAAGATAGGGAACATGGCGGCCCTGGTGGAAGTTCTGCACACACCGGTGACCGACAAAACCAACCCAGCTGATTTGGAGAAACTTCGAAACACCTTGGTGGAGCAAACTGAGTACCTCAAAAACAAGCAAGCAGAGGTCCAGAGCCTCCTCGACGAAGCCAAGGAGGAAAACGCCAAGATAACCGCCAAGTGTGACCCCAAGCGCAATCTTTTCACCACCACCCCATTGCCCAAGCTGGCAGGACAAGTGGCGGAGAAGAAAAGTAAGAAAGGCAGGGATCCTGACACCTTCAAATCCCCTGCCCAAAAGCTTGGTTTCGAGTGGGCTACAGCGCCGCAGCGTAAGGACAAGAACGGGGACGTCATCCTCGCCACCCCTGTCCTCAACACTGCAGCCGCCTTAGACATCCTCAACAATGATGATTACGACAAGGACGAGAAGATTTACTACGCATCGATCCTTGCTCACAAAGCTCTAGAGCAGCAGGCCCGTGCTGATTCTCGCGCCGACATGGCGGACGCAAGGGGAGGGAAGTTGGAATCCAAATCCAACGCTTGCAAAGCTGCGGCCGGGGGCAACCCAGAAGATCCGTCCGGCTCCAGTAGCCACGGAAAAGGGAAGGACAAGGAGAAAGACCCACGCAAATCACCACCTCCCAAGAGGCAGCGTGACGAGACGTCCAGGACCGGCAACAGGCGCAAGGCCTCACCTCCACCACCTAGGCGGGATGAAGGCGGAAGCAGGGGCAGCAAGCGGCCGCCATGGAGTGGCGGCAACCGTGACAACGCCCACAGTTCATGGCTCGCCCGTGTTACATATACAACAAGCTGAAGATGCCGGGACCCAATGGTACAATTACCATCAGTGGCAACTTCAAGAAAGCAAAGGAGTGTGAGCGTGGCAACGCCGCCTTCGCTGAGGCAGTTCTCCATGCAGAGGAATTAGCCATGTTGAAAAAGGAGCTGGATACGTCGCAGTTGCCGGAGCATGTAAAGACCGCTGAGCAAAAGAACACTTTCAAGGCGTCCGAAGACACAAAGAAGGCGGATCTGGTCCCAGGCGACAGCTCCAAGCAAGTCACTATAGGGGCTAGCTTGGACGACAAATAGGAAAGCGCGCTCGTCAGGTTCCTCCGTGAGAATCAGGACATCTTTGCATGGTCATCAGCTGACATGCCAGGTGTCCCGAGGGAACTTGCCGATCACTCTCTTAACGTCTACGAAGGAGCCAAACCAGTGAAGCAATGAATAAGGCGCTACGATGAGAAAAAGCGGACAGCAATAGGGAAGGAGATCATCAAGTTGCAAGAAGCCAAGTTCATTAGGGAGGTAGTACACACTGATTGGTTGGCAAATCCTGTAATGGTTCCAAAACCTAATAAGGAAATGAGAATGTGCATTGATTATATTGGTTTGAACAAGTGCTGTCCTAAGGACCACTTTACTTTGCCTCGTATAGATCAGGTCATAGACTCCACAGCCGGCTCCGAGCTGCTGTGTTTTTTGGATGCGTACTCCGGGTACCACCAAATCAAAATGCGAGAATCCGACCAAATCAAAACAGCGTTCACTACGCCTACGGGACATTCTGCTACATCACGATGCCCTTCGGTCTAAAAAATGCCGGCGCAACGTATCAACGGTGTATGCAAAGATGTCTTCACGAGCAAATTGGCCGCAATGTTCACGTCTATGTTGACGACATTGCCGTCATGACAAGAAAGAAGGCAGATTTGCTTGACGATCTGAGAGAAACCTTTGATAGCCTCCGGATATATAGGATGAAGCTCAACCCGAAGAAATGCGTCTTCGGGGTTCCCGCCGGCAAATTGCTTGGCTTTATCGTCTCCGAACGAGGGGTAGAAGTAAATCCAGAAAAAATCAAAGCGATCCTCAACATATCCAGGCCCAAGGACCTGAAGGACGTGCAGGGACTTGCCGGCTCGGCGGCTGCCGTCAGTCGTTTCATTAGCTGTCTTGGTGAGAAGGCACTGCCTCTCTACCGGCTTTTGAAGAAATCCGACAACTTTGAGTGGACAGACGAAGCAGACGCCTCCTTGCAGCAACTCAAGGACGCGTTAACGTCTGCTCCAATTTTGGCGGCTCCTCATTCGCAAGAACCAATGCTGCTTTACATCGCGGCAACTAACTTGGTTGTTAGCGTGGTACTGGTTGTGGAACGCAAGACGGAAAATTCAGACTTGCCAAAACAACGTCCGGTTTACTTCATCAGTGAAGTATTTTCTGCCTCAAAACAGCGTTACCCGCATTACCAGAAGCTGGTCTACGGTGTTTTCTACGCCGCCCGGAAGTTAAGGCACTATTTCCAGGAGCATTCAATAACGGTGGTGAGCAAGGCACCTCGGGGGGATATTATCAATAATACATATGCAACAGGCCGTGTGGCCAAGTAGGGGCATAGAACTTGCCGCCTTCGACATCGTGTATAAACCCAGAACGGCCATTAAGTCTCAAGCCTTAGCAGACTTTGTAGCGGATTGGACAGAGGCTATGGACGAAGTATCTCTCCCTGAAGATGCATACTGGATCATGCACTTTGATGGATAAAAAATGCTTCAGGGCTCGGAGGCTGGCATTGTTTTAAGAAACCCTCAAGGAGACAAGCTCAGTTATGTGTTACAAATTCACTTCAAGGCAACTAATAATGTTGCTGAATACGAAGCCCTCCTTCATGGTTTACACATAGCCAAGGAACTTGGCGTCCAGCGTGTCTTCTGCTACGGAGATTCAGACTTGGTGGCGCAACAAATACGTGGTACTTGGGACACAAAGAGCGAGACAATGGCGGCATATCGAGCTACCGTTGACGAATTCGCCAAGTGTTTTCTAGGCTACGAGGTCCGCCACATCCCAAGAGCTCAAAATGAGGCGGCGGATACACTTGCCAGAATGGGGTCTGAACGCAAAAAGGTACCAAAAGATGTTTTCCTGTAACACCTACACAAGCTGTCAATAAAAGGAGCAGACCTCCTTGACCCAGAATCGGCAGAACCAGTTGATAATGATAGCTATGCTGTCTACCTGGTAAAGTCGGATTGGACGACGCCATATTTGGACTTCCTGATCAATCACGAGTTACCGGATGATGAGGTTTTGAAAAGGCAAATAATAAGGAGAGCCAAGGCGTTTACAATAATCAAAGGCGAATTGTACAAGCGTAGCACCACTAGTGTTTACCAACTCTGCATTTCGCCCGATGAAGGCAGGGAACTATTTCAAAAGCCTTCCGACAAGGTTTCTATTGGTTGACAGCCAAGCAAGATGCAGAAGACATTGTCAAAAAATGCAGGGGCTGCCAACTTTATGCCAGACAATCACACATGCCGGCTCAAGAGCCTAAAACAATACCCATCACATGGCCTTTCGCAGTCTGGGGCTTGGACATGGTTGGTCCGTTTAAGATGGTGCCTGGTGGCTACACACATTTACTTGTGGCTGTAGACAAGTTTACCAAATGGGTTGAAGCTAAGCCTATCAAAAAGCTAGACGGCGCCACAGCCGCAAACTTTCTGTGGGGAATAATCTCTCGGTTCGGGGTGCCTCATAGCATCATCACCGATAACGGCACTAACTTGTCGCAAGGCGAAGTCGAGGAATACTGTTATAAGCATGTCATCCGCCTGGATCTAGCTTCAGTAGCACATCCGCAGGCAAACGGTCAAGTAGAGCGTACAAATGGTTTAGTTCTATAAGGAATCAAACCACGTCTTGAAGTACCATTGCACAGAGCGGCTGGGGCTTGGGTGGATGAATTGCAGTCTGTCCTTTGGAGTTTACGCACAACTCCAAACAGATCAACCAAGTTTACTTCTTTCTTCTTAGTCTATGGCGCAGAAGCAGTGTTGCCAACCGACATGATGTACGATTCTCCCAGAATTCAAGCATACGTCCAGGAAGACGCAGAAGATGTAAAACAGGATGGCCTTGACCTACTTGATGAAGAACGAGATGTCGCCCTTGCACGATCCGCCAACTATCAGCAAAGTTTGAGGCGTTATCACAGCAGAAGGGTGCGGCAACGAAGTTTTAGAGTTGGTGACCTGGTTCTCCGCCTAATTCAAGATAGGAAGGGCTTGCATAAGTTATCCCCGCCTTGGGAAGGACCTTTTGTGGTCAGTAAGGTGTTGCTCAATGGTTCTTATTACTTGGTCGACGCACGAGATGGATACAAGAAGAAGCGAGGTCGCAAGCGCAAAAGGAAGGTTGACGACAAGTACGAAGAAACCAAGCGACCTTGGAACATTGAGCAGCTACGTCCTTTTTACACTTAGCAATTTCCACATTGTAATAAGTACTATATGATTATGAAATAAAAGTCTGTGGTTTGCTCATTCAGTTTTGGGATCATGCCATCTTTTGTCTTTTCTCGCAATCATATATCTGTTGTCATAAAAGTTACCAAACAAAATAAGTTTTTGCTTCGTGCTAAGGTTCAAACTTTTTGACATTTGCCGTCTGCCGGCTAAAAACGCAAACAATCTTTGCACCGCCTAATATGCTTATCTGTCTGTTTGAATGAGGGTCGCCTAGTAGTATGTCGTTGGCACCAACATGCTGGCTTTGGTCTCTGAGTCTAAATTAGTTTGCATTGCACCTGGTTGGCTCAGCTAAAGTAACTAAGATGAGGTTCCGCCAACATATGAAAAAGCTAAACATGCAAGCGAGATACATATTAAGGCGGGCCACTTAAATAAGACTACCGCCAAGTGTAGCATAAAGTTGGCCCATAAATACTTACAACCCAAAATAAAGTTTTATGCGTTAACAGATTAACGCAGTGTTTTGTGCTGCCTTTGCAGGAGGGAGTCAAGGGATTGCCGTCTTGGTAGAGCTGGTGGAGAGATCCTGGGGGCTGACGCCGGCATTCTTGGGGCTGGCTCCGCCATCCTTGGGGCTATGCTTGTCGGCTTCGGCTTCGCCTTCTCGCCTCCAGAAGCTTCAGGATCCGCCAAGGAAGGATCGACTACGGCAATATGCGGGTCCGGGTGTTCCTTGTAGAACTTGCGGATGTCAACCATGTTGGCAACCCGGGTCGCATAGCCGCGAACAGACCGCAGCACGTCCTGCATCACGATGGCTTGGTTGTTTTCTTCTTCGGTGGGGAAGTACTCGGTGACTTGATGAATATCAGCCTCCGGGTACCACGCCGCTGTCATTGCCAACGCCAACTTGGCGCCGCCTCGTGCTGCTGAGTGTAGCGTGCTGTCATGTTCGGCTGCCGCCTTCTCCAGCAGGTCCGGCAGAGCATCGAAGACGACGGGATCGCCGTCCTCCCCAGGGTAGAACTTGGCGGCAAATGCTTTGCCTGCACCGACAATCTGGTTGACGATTTCGCCAACTTTCAAGATTCGGGCAAGGCGCGGCGTCGTAGCCAGGTCATCTCCCAGGCTAGCCGGCACTGCACAAACACAAAGTTACACACTGCAGCTTTAAATTTCAAGAGTGCAAAGTATCAAAGATGAAGGGTTAGAGACGTACCCAAGACATGATCGTGGATGGCGTTGACCTCGTCCAGATGGTTCTCAAGCGTTTCCTGAGCTAGCTGGACCGCCTTCGACAGTTGGTCCTGCTGCTCTTTGGCGTTCTTGTTCACCTGGTCAAGGTTGTTGCTCATAGCCTCAAGTTGTCCCGTCAACTTGCTAACCTCGGCGGCATGGGCCAACGCCCGTTCATCCAACTCCTTGGCATGATCCGCCTTCAGCTTGGACACCAGCCCGGCAAGATCTGCAGCTTCGTTCATCAAAGCTTGCATGTCAGTGGAGTTCTTGAGAATATCTTGCGTAGTGTTTAGTAATTCTACAGATAAAAAGAAAAGACGACTAAAATACTTGTCGGAAAAGAAAAAGAAGTCGGATGAAAAGAAGGCAAAGAAAGCTTTGTCACCTTCATCCTTCTTGCGAGCTTCTTCCAAGCTCGCAATTTGGGCGTCCTTCATCTCCATGTCCTGCTGCAGTTGCTGGCATTCCTTGTTTTTCTTCTCTTGAGCACGAAATAGCTCAAGATTGGAAGCAAGAACGGCCTGCATGCACAAAAACAACATCATGGTTAGCACTATTAAGTCAACGAGACCACTTTGCCGGCTAAAATTTTTCAGCCGCCAAAGTGCTCGGGGGCTGGGACCATAGGCTATTTTACCTCAAGTTGACCATAGGCTATTTTACCTCAAGTTGTCCATGCTGGGTTGTCATGGGTGAACATGGCGACGCCTTCAGCCGCCTTCACCGACAGAGGCTTGATAAGCTCTCTAAGCCGGTATTCCAAGGCATCCTGATCAAGGGTGCTGTTGTCGGCGTCATCCGCCTTGTACTCGCACATCTTCAGCGGGCGATGGCGGAGTGGCATTATCTTCCTCGACACCCAGCAAATGACGGTGTCAACTCCGTCAAGTCGTGGAGCCAACATCGTCTTCGTCAAGAACTCGCTCCGCCTGACGGCAATTCGAAGTTCCGCCGACAAGCTGCTGAGCGGCACCTTTGCCGTCCAACAGGCCTTGTGGGTTGGCGGACCGTTGACAAAGACAGGCATCCCCTGTGTGCTGCCAGGTGTCGGGATGTCCTTGCAGTAGAAGAAAGTGCTGGTCCAGTGCTTCACCGACTCGATGTATGGTATTTTTGGGTACCAGTCGGGTTGGCGGCAGTTGAACGTGACACTTCCGCAGGTTGCTAGGTGGCCGCCTGGTATGGTTTGCCGGCGGCACAAGAAGCAGTACTTGAATAGCTCTATGGAAGCAGCTATGCCTAAATACCCTTCGCACAAAGCTTGGAAGCCGGCTAGCACTAGTATACTATTGGGAGCAATGTTGTGCGGCTGCAGCCCGTAGAAACTAAGTACCGCCAAGAAGAAGGCGGAAAGCGGCAAAGACATACCGCGGAGGCTGTGCGACGCCAACATGACGTGTTCGCCGTCTTGGGGGTCAGACACAGCCTCGTCGCCTGGAACCCTCCAGAAGCATTCAGTCTGTGGCGGAATGTAGCCGCCTTCCTCCAACTCCTTCAGGTAGGCTGACGTCATAACTGACGGCAGCCAGTACCTGGAGCCAAGGTCTCCAGTCTCCTCCTCTTCCTCGGCGTCGTCATCGGCGGCAGATTCCACCGCAGCCCCAGAACTGGTCGCCGCAAGAGATGGGAGCGGGAACGATGGAGCCGCTGCTGCAGGAGCCGCCGGAGTTGGGGAAGAAGTGGAAACCTCGCCCGCAGCCACGGTGGCAACGGGAGAGGTCATCGGTGCGCCCCGGGCACCGCCGCCGCCGCCGCTGGAGTAGATCTAGATCCAGCGGGGGTCGCTGAGGCCGCAGCCAGTGTCGCCGTCGCCACCGCATCCTGCTGAGTGCTCGCCATTTGGGGGAGAAGGCTCTGCTCGTGCTCGCCGGAGTTGAGTACGGGGAGGAGAGTAGCTCGGGAAGGTGAGGAGGCCACGGTGGCTGCGAATGGGGAAGAAGGTTTGCATCGGTGTGCCCTTTGGGGTATTTATCCCCAAGCGCCAAGATTCGTGCCCGAGATTAGGGGGATGCGTGATATGCGCCACGTGCCCACGATTTGCACGTCGTGGCAACGGTGTCTGCAGCCCTCGCTCCGATTCTTATGCGTAGTGGAGAAATTATCATGACGCATGCCCAAGTCCAAACTGTCGTGGACTGCATGACGTCAGCCGTCAACATTTGACAAGACCAGTTAATTGACAAGACTGGTGCCAGGAAGATTCCTGACAATGATCAGGCCGTCTTTCCCATGATGGCGGCAAATTGTCCGACTACTTTAGGCGGACAGCCGCTTATTTTCAACTTTGGAATGCTTCAAGCTCTTCAGACGCTCACAAGACAAAACGGATGTTGCCGACAAGAAGAAGACGACGCCTGAAGAACTCGAACCCTTCCAGGGGCTAATGTTGGGAATATACCTTCTAGGGGGATCACCAGCATGGATCAATCCGGCTAGTCCAGGGTGGCCCACAGTGGTGGTGAAGGCTTTTCCTGCCGGGCGGCCCAGATAGCTGACGACCAAGGAAGGCGGATGCCGGCAAGGAGGAGGCCCAAGACTGAAGCCCACGAAGCCACCAAGACCAAGATGGAAGGCGGCATACTTGTCGGCTAGGTTTAGGACTCCGTATACTTGCTGGATACGTAATCACCTTGTAACCCTAGGTCCAGCCACCTATATAAACTGGACCTCGGGACGCCTTTAGGGCAGATACTCTCATACGATTCAACACAACCAACTCATTGTAACCTGTTCACGGCGATATTGCTTTATAGTGAGTTATAGCAGCACGTAGGGCACCGCCACCGCCGTGGTGCCTGAAGCTGGGTAAACCGCCGTGTACAATCCCGACCTTGACGACGTCCACCTTCTTGCCCTACGTTCACCCTCGGCTAGCAGGACCCCGTCTCCTATCCAAGATGCCGATACGACGACAATATTTAATTGCAGGAAGTAAAAGAGAATAATTGTTTACAGTTGGTGGTTTTATCAGTGTAAAAGAATGGACCGGGGTCCACAGTTCACTAGTGGTGTCTCTTCATAAAGATAAATAACATGTTGGGTAAACAAATTACAACTGGGCAATTGATAAAATAGTGAGCGCATGACAATGCATATAAATGACAAGATGACTACCATGATATTTAATTGGGCATTACGACAAGATACATAGACCGTTATCCAACCGCATCTATGACTAATAATCCACCGTCAGGTTAACATCCGTGTCCCCCGTTGGTATTAAGTTGCAAGCAACGGATAATCGCATTAAGTAATGTGCGTAATGTAAACAAATACATATGACCGTGGACATAGCATTGTTATGTTATCCCTAATGTCAACAGCACATCCACAACCTTAGACGATGCTGTCACTCGCCTAGATTACTGGAGGCATGAACCCACTATCTAGCATAAATACCCCTCTTGGAGTTACAAGCATCTACTTGGCCAAATCATCTACTAGTAACAGAGAGCATGCAAGATCATAAATAACATGTAAGATAGATTAATAATCAACTTGATCATAGTATTCAATATTCATCGGATCCCAGCAAACACAACATGTAGCATTACAATAAGATGATCTTGATCATGTTAGGCAGCTCACAAGATCTAAACATGATAGCATAAAGTGGAGAGACAACCATCTAGCTACTGCTATGGACCCGTAGTCCACGGATGAACTACTCACGCACCACTCTGGAGGCAGACATTTCGATGTAGAGCCCTCCGGTGATGATTCCCCTCTCCGGCAGGGTGCCAGGAAGAGCTTTAGAACCCTCCCGAGCTAGGGTTGATGACGGCGGCGCCTCTGAAACTTTTCGTGGAATATGACTCGGATATTTAGGGTTTTCCAGACGGGAGGAATAAATAGGCGAAAGGGCGGCGTCGGAGGCCACCTGAGGGGCCCACACCACCCCTCGGCGTGGCAGGTTGGGGGGCCGCGCCCAGGCATGGTGTGGCGGCTCCCTGGCTCGTCTCCGTCTCTCCTTTGCACTCCGTGGACGTGTCGGTGAAATAGGGACCTTCGTTGATTTTCGTCCAATTCCGAGAATATTTCCTTAACAGCTTTTCTAAAATACAAAAATAGCAGAAAACAGGAACTGGCACTGTGGCATCTTGTTAATAGGTTAGTCCCAGAAAATGTATAAAAATGATCTGAAGTGTACGTAAAACATGTAACAATTGGTATAATATCAACATGGAACATCAAAAATTATAGATACGTTTGAGACGTATCAGCATCCCCAAGCTTAGTTCCTACTCGTCCTCGAGTAGGTAAACGATAAAACAAAATAATTTTTGAAGTGACATGCTACCATCATAATCTTGATCAAATAGTATTGTAAGGCACATGTAAATGAATGAAGTGATCCAAGTCAATGGTCTATAGTTTACTAACAAATAAATAATGAGTAAACAACTGAATCATACAATCAAAACTTTTCATGAATAATACTCTGGAGACATTGCATCCACAGGTTTACATAAGAGTTAACTCAAAAAACAATAGATTCTAGTAAAAGGTATTTAACCAACATTAAGAAAGATTTAAGTTTCAGCGTTTGCTTCAACTTTTAACATATTTATCTCATGGATATTGTCAACACAAAGCAATATAATAAATCCAATATGTAGCATATAACAATTGTTGTACCAAATTTGACACTAGTGTTAGCTTGTGGAAGATAGAAAGAAGTAGGAAAACTGACTCAACATGAAAGTAAAAGAAAGTCTCTTCGCAGAGGGAAGCAGGGATTAAATCATGTGCTAGAGCTTTTTAGTTTTTGAAATCATATAGTGAGTAAAAATTAAGTTTTGAGAGGTGTATGTTAATTGGTAAAAGAATCAGTAGTGGAAAGTACAATATGACCCCGGCCAAACAGATTTTTAAGAGCGGCTCCCATGAAGGACGTTATTTCTACCAGCAAGGCAGATCATCACTCTTTTTCTCTTTGGTTTACACATGCAGATGTTTCACTGAGTATTCAGTTGACAAAATGTGAAGAGATTAAGCGGTTAAAGTTGTAATTAATTGGGACTGGGCACCCCGTTGCCAGCTCTTTTTGCAAAATTAATAGATAAGCGGATGTATATGCCGCTAGTCTGAAGGTAAAGTCTGCTTGACAAGTGACATAAAGACATCCACCATGTCCTCATGAGCTTGGTAAACATTGACACAAAAATGAGTAGTAACAATTTTGAATAGTTTAAAGGTAGCACATGAAAAATTTACTTAGAGTGACAAGGAAATACCACATATAGTTAGTTATGGTTGACACACATGACATGGATTTTGGCTCAAGGATTTGGATGCACGAGAAGCATTCCCTCTCATTACAGAGTTTAGGCTAGCAAGGTTATTTAAGCAAACAAGACTGTCAACCGGTACACCAAGTTTTATATGACCAACATATTGCAAAAATTATAAGACTCCACACTGTCTTCCTTGTTAACCAAACCCTTTTACTAGAAAATATCTAGACCTTAGAGATACCACTCATGCAAACCAAATTTCAACAACCTTTACGGTAGTTCTTCACTAATGGGCTTAACTTACATGATGCAAAAGTTTAATCATGACCTACTTGTTAACTCAAAACAATTGACAAGTATCAAATTATCCAAGTTAGTGATCTACAAGAGTATGTAAGTCTTTTCCATTATACCATTTACCACGTGCAACATTTTCTGTTCCAACCAAATACCAATCAATTTATTTCAATAACTCTCCAAACAAGTATAAGTGAAGTAAGAGAGTACTTTCTTTAAAATAACTAATAGCTCTGACAAGAGATACATGAAAACAAAAGGTAAAAGCTGAACAACGCTAGATATGAATACTCAACAAGTATAAGTGAAGAATAGGAGTATTCTAATGAAAAAGCGGAGCGTGTCTCTCTCTCAATCAAAAATGTTAGGATCCAATCAAGTTGATATCAGAAAATAAAAATAACATACTAAAAATAAAAGCACACAGACGCTCCAAGAACAGCACATATGATGTGAAAGAATTAAAATATAGTTTCATTAGAGATGAGTCTTCTTAAAATATGCTGGGGAGATCCATGGGAGCCTCCCCAAGCTTAAACTCTTTACTCTTGTTCATCCTATTATATCACTCTTCTCTCTTGACACTTGAAAAGTTCCGCCACACCAAACTCAAAATAAATCTCATTAGAGGGTTAGTGCATCAATAAAAAAGTCACATGTTCTGTAAGGACGCAATATGACGTTACTTTAAAAATTAACTACTGCCACTGATGTTATGTGAAGCTATTCCATTCAAAAAAGAATTCCACCCAACACTAGTAAAAGAGAGAATGCAAAATAAAAGACATAATCTGTCTAAAACAGAACATTTCGCAAGGACAAATTTTGTCGAGGCACTTACGTTACTCAGATCGAAAAACTTTGAACTAACGAAAGATGCGTACATACATCAAGATTACGCACAAAAATTTGCAGATTAAAATCACATTTCTATGAATTTATAATTTTCGTACAGTGAACAGCAAAAATCGGTTTCTGCGCAGCAATCAAAATCTAGCATCATCTTATCATTAGAGACTCTTCTTGACACAACAATACGAAAAAGTAAAGATACAAAGAAGTTGCTACAGAAGTAAACAAGTTCCTTGACTCAATAAAAATAAAAATTGCAGAAATCTTTACTATTAAAGGTGGCTTGGTGGTGTCACACCAAACCGTGGTGTCACACTTCCTGCTAATTACATACAAAATGCCACCGCGCACCCTATAAAAAAAACTCTCTCTGCTCTCACGTGTGCCAGTTTATCCTAAAAAACTTTGAAAATATCTCGCTCTCATCTCACATGCACTTAGCCGCAACAAACTTGACAAAACTCTCTCGCTCATCTCGCATGTGCATACCTTATCTCAACAAACTTTGTTAAATCTTATCTCAACAAATAATTCAAACTGCCCAAATCCCTCTCTCTTATCCCGTTCCTGCCATATTTGATACTCATCGCCGGCACAAACCCGCCCAACCGAGTAACGCTAACATCTCCCGGCTCGCTCGTCGTGCCCGAGACAAAGGGCGACTGCGATGGTCTCCATACAAAGAGACGTCGACGTTACGTCGCCGCAGTCCTGGCGATGAGCCGGAGGTCGGCTGCCGGTGATCGTCAAGGATGGTGGGGTAGGTCCTGGGCAGGCTCGTTCCTGATCTCTCATGACGAGCGTAATAGCAGAACTGTAGACTGATCTGCGGTGGCTCCGGCAGGTTAGTCGGCAACTAGGACGGTGGGTTCCATGTCTTGGACAAGCTCGTTCATGATCTCTCATGACGATCGAGCGTCCTAGCAGAGCTGAAGCAGAACTGCTGCAATATTTCGGAAGATCCAACTCACGTGTCAAAGCCCATATCATTTTTCTGTACGCCACCAATTTCTACTTGACTATGTCACCCTTCATGTATTTAAATTCCGTCTGCATTTTATCTCATGATAGATGAATGATGGCACTTAATGATTGTCCACCAGAAGTAAATCTTCTCTCCCTCCCGTGATTCTCCTTGATTTTTACTATGGGTTAGGCAGTTTGTGGTTTAACGCTAGCTTAAACTGAACTCCTTAGCCACTGGCTACAAAAAAATTCTCATGAATCTTGACTCCTGAGTTCACAAAAATATTCTGGCCTACTCAGCCTATTTGCATAACGAGTACAAAAGTATTAGTGCTCAGTGAACCTTCGTGACCAATAGAGCAGAGACGAGTTTAGCATCAAGAAAGGAACGGTGCGCTATGGTTTCCTACAACATTTACTTGTTGAGCAATCACGTGTGCTTTTGGTTTTAGCAAAAATAAAAGATAATCTGATATGAAACTACAATGCTAGCTGAGCTCTGGAACATATCGATGCAACTGTGTTTGTGAAACTATTATAAAAATACACGTCCTCTATATTAGTTTGGATTCGCAAAAATAGTAGTCTATATTAGTTTGGATCACAGTTCACATTTCATTTTGTCCTCTATATTTTGTTCTGTTAGTTTGGAGCACAGTTTGGGGGACCCGTGCGCTTAACATTTCTCTTGCTTTCAAGTTATTGTGTACTACTCTGTATTCCACTACAGAAGCAGGTCGGAGAAAGGCCACATGAACTAAGATATGGTTTTATACGATAGATGTAGATGTAATATCACCAGTTAGTCAAGGAATAAAATCAACTGTGAAGCTTATGCTTGCTATAGACTAGATATCCTCAAAGTCTTATGTTGTTGCCTCGTGCACAAAGTGGAAGAGTAGCAGGAATGTTTTGTGATAGATCAATGAATCATTGCTTGTTGTAGTTACCAATTGTGTTAAAGTTTACTAAGCTAAACTAAATTTGTTTCCAGCCGTACGAGAATTCTTCCAAACAAAAAAGGAAAATGTGCTTGCGTTGAGTACTCATTGGGTGACCAGATGATGGACATGGGACTGCAACATGGTGAAAGCGAGCGACAAATGGTGTTTATCTTTTATGCCTGGCTACTACCCTACCTTAATCAATGGATATAAGCACATGGATTGGGACTTTGAAGGTAGGAGAGTAAAACTCTGAGCATTTCAGGGAGTCGAGTTTTATTTGACGTCCATGTCCTTTGCAATCGTCACCATGTCGACTGCTGGTCAGTTTGCTCTCATTGCGCTTGCACGGAATTATTTCCTCTCCATTTCTATATTATGAGAAACTTGGAAGTGTTTGGCATCCTAAAATGTTGAGACCTATTTTTTTCATGATGTAAATGTCATGAAGATGATATGTTTCATGATTTATGTTTATTGATACGATTTTTGGAGGTTACCTCATCGGTAACACTTATTATCAAAGGTTTGAGAACCAAGTGACTTAGGCCGTTGTAATGGTGATTACGATAGGCAAAAGAAAGGATTAGAAGAAGATGTCGTTGCTTGATGTGCATGGCAAGAAACGAGGAGGCGACGAACACAATATTAGAAATGATTGGTGTTAAACCATTATAATATTTATTTTCCCATTGCAAAGCACGGGCAGTTACCTAGTAAAAATAATGGGTTGCCTCCCATAAGCGCTTTTGTTTAACGCATTTTAGCTAGGCACAAAGCATGCATCAAGTATTACCAAGTATAGAAGCATCAACATTATAATTTGTTTGAACAATAGAATCAAAAGGTGGTTTTATCTTCTTCCTAGGGATGGATACTTCACGTTTCAATTTTTCTTCCCTAACTTGTATGAGCGCATTAGTAATATGTTTAGTAAAAGCCATGTTTATTTCACTTGCTTTAGGACTCCTAGCTAGCTTTTGCAAAAACATAATTACTTCAGAAAGATTACAACCATCAAAATCAAAATCATTATCATCAAAGGTAATGGAGCTATTATCTTCCTCATTACTAAAAATTTCAGTATTTTTATCAAGAACAATTTCCGAGTTATCAGGCAATTTAAAACGTTTTGCAATAGAAGTAGAAACATTGCCAACACCAATTATCTTACCATTACTAGTAGGAGGTTTGCTATCACTTGAGGTTAAAGCATTTTCAGTAGTAGAAATAGTACAAACTCTAGCAATACTATTCTTTCTAGCAATTTCATCCTCTCTTTCCCACCTAGCATGCAATTCGACTAACATCTTCACATTATTATAAATTTTAATTTGTATAGCGTTGAGAGTTTTGCTCTCTTTAACATCATGAGGCATGTTCTTTATTTTCAAAAATTTAACATCAAGAGCAAGACTATCAACCTTAGAGGCAAGAACATCAATTTTCCCTAGTTTTTCCTCAACAGTTTTATTGAAAGCAGTTTGTGTAATAATAAAATCCTTAAGCACAACTTCAAGATCAGAGGGTACACTTTTATTATTGTTGTAGGAACTACCATAGGAATTATCATAACCATTGCCACCATTAGAAGGATAGGGCTTATAATTACTATTACCAAAATTATTCCTATAAGCATTGTTGTTGAAGTTATTGTTTTTAATGAAGTTCACATCAACATGCTCCTCTTGAGCAACCAAAGAGGCGAAAGGAACATTATTTGGATCAACATGCACTTGACCATTTGCAAGCATGGACATAATAGTATCAATTTTAGCACTTGACACATCCAAAACGTATCTATAATTTTTGATTGTTTCATGCCATTTTTATGCTTTTAGCACTTGTTTTATATTAAGTTTATTATTTATTTGGACTAACCTACTAATAGTTGCAAAAGTGCACAATGTTCTTGTTTTACTCTTTGATGTGTAGAAATTATCAAGAATACAAGAGGAAACCTTGTTGGAGTCGAATTGGGACTTTCCTGAAATCTGTCTGAGAACTTTTTACGAAGATTGCCAGTTTGACCCTCGAAGATGACGTTATATGGAGACCTGGCTGTTACGAAAGTTGTCACAATTTTCCATACGAAGATTTTAAGCCCGAGATCAGCCCAATCGGAGTTCGGACGCGGCCTGTAGGCCCGTTTTGGTGGAACCCTAAAAGAGGGTGACGGAAATCCGAGAAGATATATAAAGGGAGGAAACCTAATTCGTGGAGGACTCCTCCACCCACGAATTTCAGCCACCAAAAGCCACGTTTTTGCCTCCCCCATGGATCCCATCTCCATGGGGGAGGGCTCCCAAGAAGCCATGAAGGAGGGAGGCTAAGGGGCGGCGCTCCCCATGATGCCGGCGGCGGGGAAGGAGTTCCCCGCGCCGCCGGCGCCGCCGCCCTGCGCTCCTCGCTGCCCTCTCCGCCGTCTTCACCGCCATCTCCATCACCATCTCCTCCTTGTATTCAGTGGTTCATCCTCCCACAAACCTCTGTACCGTCCTATGTAAACATGGTGTTTGATGCTATAATATTTATCCTATGATTTACATCATGTTTCCGTAGTTTATTTGTCTTTTGATTGCTTAATTGAATGCATGAGGTTCATTAGAGTTGTATGTCTATATGGTGCTGTCCTTTGGTGTCCATTATATTTGTGCGCGCATGGATCAAACACCCTAGGGTTGGTAGTATTTGTAACGAAGCGGGGGAAGTTCTGCCGGAGTGACAGAAACCTGAGAACGCAAACCGATTAGTTGCACGTATGGGAGTAAGAGGACCTTGAACTTAAGGCTATGGTTGGGGAAACCTTAATGCATTGTTAGTATTTGCGGATGCTTGCTAACAATCCAATCATATAGTACTTGTAATCCCAAGTAGTGGAGTGCATGTATATTTAGCCTCTCTCACATAGAAAACTGCATCGAAGACAATGAACCAAGTACCTTCACTAATTAATCTTGGACAAAGCCACCACAATTACCACCACTTTTCCACACTCATGGTACTGTTAGTATATGGTTACTTAGTGTACTTTATTGCTGCAGCACTAACTTTTACTTTCTTGCATTTATTATCTCGCAAAGCTATCTCTCATACCCGTATTGTAGTCTAGTATTATTTCCTAGATAAAGTAAACGTTTAGTGTGCGTAGAGTTGTATCAGTGGTTGATAGAACTTGAGAGAATACTTATCCTACCTTTAGCTCCTCGCTGGGTTCGACACTCTTACTTATCGAAAAGGCTACACACGATCCCCTATACTTGTGGGTTATCAAGACCTTTTCTGGCGCCGTTGCCGGGGAGCCATAGCGTAGGTTAATGTTCTTGTGTGCACTTGTTTGCTTTATCTCTAAGTAGTTTTTAATTTCAGTATCAAGTTGTTCTTTATCTTACTATGGATAGGGAATGCGAATTACAAAAAAAATTAGGTGTAGTTGTTATCTAAAAACGTTTTCAAAAAGAAAAGTGATTGGAAAGATGAGTAATGGTTAAATGGGGGTCGACCTTGAACACTTGTGTTCATGCCTATGAAACCAAAACAAATCTTTCCATGGAAGCTTTTCATTAAAAACATGTAAATATTGTAAATATTGTGTATATACCTCTGTACATAAAAATAAAATGCTAATTATAGTCTTTAGTTAATTGAAAGTTGATAGTTTTACTTTGCTGTCCAGAAACAGATTTTCTGTGCTCCACCGTATTAAATGTTTAAAATCACCAGAACGTGATTTTGATCTGAAATTTCTTGAGTGCAAAGTGATGCTTATTAGCTTTCTTTCATTAGACTAACTTTTTCTGATTTAAGGTACGTAGATAGGTCGAAAAATTCGATCTTTACTGACTGTTCTGTTTAGACAGATTTTGTGCTTCTCTGTAAATAAAATCGTGATAAATCTCAGAATAGTATTTTGACTTGAAATTTTTTGTGCATAAACCTGAGATTATTATCTTTCTTTCATTAGACTAAAGTTTTTCGATTTGAGCTACTTAACTATCTCGTTGAATGCCATCTTTACGGACTGTTCAGTTTTGACAGATTTCTTTGTTTATTCAATATTGTACTTGGTGTTGTTAGTTTCATTAGTTTTTCGACGGACAACGGAAATCATGAACACCTTAGTATATACAGTGGCTAATGTTGAGTAAAAATTATAAAACTTGTCAATGCTTGAACATGAGTGGATTTTATTTAATGAGTACTAACCCTACTAATGAGTTTTGTGAAGTTTTATGTGGATGTAGCTTATAAGATCTAATCAATATGGTGATATGAGATGAATAAGAAGACGCAAGAGCTCAAGCTTGGGGATGTGTAGGTGCATCCCAAGAACATATTCAAGAAGATACAATCATCTAAGCTTGGGGATGCCCGAGTCATCCCCCTATTCATCAACTAACATGAGGTTGTCTCGTTCAAACTCTATATTACCCGTCCACATGATATGTATTGTCTTAACTTGTATTATAATTGCTTTTATATGTCTTGGTTTTACCTTCTTTAGTTTTATTAGGCTCTTTATTTGGTTTCATTTGCTTCTTTACTTTCACATATAAATTCAAAATAACAAAAATATTTTCTTTTGTTTTGCTTCTTTGTTTGGTTCTTTATTTTGATTTTATTTGGGTTTTACTTTTGATTTTTATTTAGAGTTTTCCTTGCTGTAGCTAGCATGTTTAGGTCTTGCTTAGCCTCTGGTTTCTTAGTTTATCAAAAATAAAGTATCAAGTTTTATCCATTTAGCTTAGTTGATACATATGTAAAAAGTGATTTTCTGTTTTCGGTATCTACTGCTTATTGCGCGATTTTTCATATTTTACTGGAAGCTCTAAAAATCACGAAACAATTACTGATGTTGTAGCACCTAATCCTCTGCATGTACAAAAATTGGCTAAAATTTCGGGCATGTTTAAGTGCACCTAAAAATTGCGTTTTCCAGCTGCTGTTTTTCTGGACAGATTCTGACTTTTGTTGCAAGAGTGGCCTCTTTTCGTTTTCATTTGATTTTTAATGGTTCTTACCTTTCATTTATAAGTTGGCCATTTAAGCAACCTTTCTGTAACTTAAAAAAAAATTTTATTTGGTTTAATAGCAGCACTTGGGAAATATTATTTATTGCACTAATGTCTAACCGCAGAAAAGAATGGGAAAGTTTTTGTGTTGAAGTTTTTTCACAGAGAATGAAGGAACACCAAACTATGGAATATTGAAGAATTACCAAAGTCATAAGCTTGGGGATGTCCCCGCATCCCTCTTCATCAATAACCCCGGTTTGCAAACCTTTAAACTTTGTTTTTTGAGCAACATATGAACTTGACTAAACTTGAAGCGGCTGTATTTTATTATCTATTTATCTTAGCATCAAACACCAGTTACATTAATAAGTGGATCCTCACATATTTTATTTATCTTCTGTTTTCAATGTTTACTTGGTTAATGGATTACTTGTTGAAACTTAAAAATGATGTGTGAATAATACTGTTTAGTAGTTTATGTTTTCTTATGGTTAGTCTCAACTAGCTAATAGTGCATATTATGTTATTTTGATATCAACATGCATTGTCCTGTTCATAAGATGGTATGGTATTGTGGTATCCTTCTCTGAATAATTCACTTGAATCGACTTGGCACATGCTCACACATGTTATGACTGAAAAATAAAAGTCAATTAAGCCTTGATGATCTATTTTGCCTCAGAGGTTTCTTCAACAAAATTTACATGTTTACCTGTTGGAGCTCTCTCGATGTGCCACTCAGAATAATTTATCATCATATCATCTAGAAGCTTTGTTGCAGCACCCAAAGTAATGGACATGAAGGTACCTCCAGAGGCCGAATCCAACAAATTTCTTGAAGAAAAATTTAATCCTGCATAGAAGGTTTGGATGATCATCCAAGTAGTCAGTCCAAGAGTGGGACAATTCTTAACCAATGATTTCATTATCTCCCATGCTTGAGCAACATGTTCATTATCAAATTATTTAAAATTCATTATGCTACTTCTCAAAGATATAATCTTAGCAGGAGGATAGTATTTTCCAATGAAAGCATCTTTGCATTTAGTCCATGAATCAATACTATTTCTAGGCAAAGATAGCAACCATTCTTTAGCACGTCCTCTCAAGGAGAAAGGAAAAAGTTTCAATTTAATAATATCACCGTCTACTTCCTTATGCTTTTGCATTTCACAAAGTTCAACAAAGTTATTAAGGTGAGCAGCAGCATCATCAGTACTAACACCAGAAAATTGCTCTTTCGTAACAAGATTTAATAGTGCAGCTTTAATTTCATAAAATTCTGCTTTAGAAGCAGGTGGAGCAATAGGTGTGCATATGAAATCATTGTTGTTTGTGCTAGTGAAATCGCACAACATAGTGTTCTCAGGAGTTCTCATTTTAGCAAATTAAAACAGGACAGAAAATAACAATTCGAAAATAAACTAGATGCAAGTAACTAATTTTTGTGTGTTTTTGATAATTAAAAACAAACAAGATAAAATAAAAGTAAACTAAGCAAGACAAAAACAAAGTAAAGAGATTGGAAGCGTGAGACTCCCCTTGCTGAAGTCTTCTATCTCCCGGGCAACGGCGCCAGAAAAATAGCTTGATGACGTGAAACACACGTTCGTTGGGAGACCCCAAGAGGAAGGTATGAAGCAGTGCAGCAGCAAGTTTTCCCTCAGTAAGAAACCAAAGTTGTCAGATCCAGGAGGAGTAGGAGCACTTCAGAAGGTTGTTGGTGGTGCCGTTGCTCGATCACCAACGTGGAACCTGCACACAACACAATCAAACTACTTTGCCTCAACGAAACAGGAAGGTTGTCAATCTTCCCGGCTTGCTGTAACAAAGGATTAAACATGTGGTGTGGAAATAGTATTTAATTGCAGGAAGTAAAAGAGAACAATTGTTTGCAGTTGGTGGTTTTATCAGTGTAAAAGAATGGACTGGGGTCCACAGTTCACTAGTGGTGTCTCTCCATAAAGATAAATAACATGTTGGGTAAACAAATTACAGCTGGGCAATTGATAAAATAGTGAGCGCATGACAATGCATATAAATGACAAGATGACTACCATGACATTTAATTGGGCATAACGAGAAGATACATAGACCGTTATCCAACCGCATCTATGACTAATAATCCATCGTCAGGTTAACATCCGTGTCCCCCATTGGTATTAAGTTGCAAGCAACGGATAATCGCATTAAGTAATGTGCGTAATGTAAACAAATACATATGACCGTGGACATAGCATTCTATGTTATCCCTAGTGGCAACAGCACATCCACAACCTTAGACGTTGCTGTCACTCGCCCAGATTACTTGAGGCATGAACCCACTATCTAGCATAAATACCCCCTCTTGGAGTTACAAGCATCTACTTGGCCAAAGCATCTACTAGTAACGGAGAGCATGCAAGATCATAAATAACATGTAAGATAGATTAATAATCAACTTGATCATAGTATTCAATATTCATCGGATCCCAGCAAACACAACATGTAGCATTACAATAAGATGATCTTGATCATGTTAGGCAGCTCACAAGATCTAAACATGATAGCATAAAGTGGAGAGACAACCATCTAGCTACTGCTATGGACCCGTAGTCCAAGGATGAACTACTCACGCATCACTCCGGAGGCAGGCATGGCGATGTAGAGCACTCCGGTGATGATTTCCCTCTCCGGCAGGGTGCCGGGAAGAGCTTCAGAACCCTCCGAGCTAGGGTTGACGACGGCGGCGCCTCTGGAACTTTTCGTGGAATATGACTCGGGTATTTAGATTTTTCCAGACGGGAGGAATAAATAGGCGAAAGGGCGGCGTCGGAGGCCACCCGAGAGGCCCACACCACCCCTCGGTGCGGCAGGCAGGGGGGCCACGCCCAGGCATGGTGTGGCGTCTCCCTGGCTCGTCTCCGTCTCTCCTTTGGACTCCATAGACGTGTCGGTGAAATAGGGACCTCCGTTGATTTTCGTCCAATTCCGAGAATATTTCCTTAACAGCTTTTCTGAAATACAAAAACAGCAGAAGACAGGAACTGGCACTGTGGCATCTTGTTAATAGGCTAGTCCCAGAAAATTTATAAAATGATATGAAGTGTACGTAAAACATATAACAATTGGTATAATATCAACATGGAACATCAAAAATTATAGATACGTTTGAGACGTATTAGTTCCCTCCAACCTTCTTGGTGAAAAGGGTGGGATCTATGACACCCACTTGAAATCCACGATCGACTAGAAACTCGTGAAGGTACTCATACCACGCACGTGGGGCTTGCTTTAGGCCATAGAGTGCCTTCTCGAGATTATAGACATTATCGGGATACTTGGGGTCTTCAAACCCGGGAGGTTGCTTCACATATACCAACTCATTAATTGGACCGTTAAGAAAAGCACTTTTAACATCCACTTGTTGTAGTTTAAAGTTATGATGAGATGCATATGCAAGCAAGATGCGAATAGACTCAAGGCGAACAACGGGAGCACATGTTTCACCGAAATCAACACCTTCGACTTGAGAGAAGCCTTGTGCCACCAATCTTGCCTTGTTTCGAATGACAACCCGTTCGAATCTTGCTTGGTCTTGTAGACCCACTTGGTGCCGATGACATTCTTGCAATCTTTTGGCCTTGGCACCAACTTCCACACCTTGTTGCGCTTGAAATTGTTTAGCTCCTCATGCATGGCCTCCACCCGATCATGATCTTCAAGGGCTTCATATACTTTCTTGGGCTCGATGAAGGAGACAAAAGCATGATTGGTGCTAAAGCTTGCCAATTGTTTTCTTGTGACGACCTTGTCTCTAACCTTTCCAAGGACTTTATCCAAAGTATGTTCTTTGCGGATGAGGTCATGTTCTCTTCTTATTGCTCTTCTTGTCTTGACTTCCTCCGAAGTTTCTTGAGATGTAGCTTGATCATCGCCTTCATCATGGGAGTCATGTGCACCACCGTGATCTTGAACTTGTTCTTGATCATGAAGTTGTTCTTGGCCTTGTGCACCATCATGAGCTTGTTCTTGAACATCATGTGTTGAGGGAGCATCATTGGGTTGGACTTGATCAATAATGGGATGATCTTGTTCAACAATGGGGTCACTTTGTTCTTGAACTTGATCGCTTGGTCGAGGACTCGTAGCTTGCTCTTGGATCACTCGAGGAACTTGGATAGGTGATGAGTCTTGAGGTGGCTCATCTTGAGGAGGGTCCTCTTCAATAGGACAGATATCACCAATTGCCATCCTTCTCAAAGCAAGCTCCATGGGAACATCACCTACAACATTAGAGTCAACTTGCCCCACTTGGGAGCCATTATCCTCATCAAACTTCACGTCATTAGACTCTTCAACTTGACCGGTGATCTTGTTGTAGACTCTATAGCCGTGAGAGTTTGTGAAGTAACCAACAAAGATGCCCTCAATTGATCTAGTCTCGAATTTTGACAAGCGGTTACCTTTCTTGCGAATGAAGCACTTGCATCCAAAGACTCAGAAATATGAAAGGTCCGGCTTCTTGCCGAGGAGGATCTCATATGGAGTCTTGTTTGTGATCTTACGGAGATAGACCCGGTTGGTGATGTAGCATGCGGTAGCAATGGCTTCGGCCCAAAAGTTGTACGGAGAAGCATACTCCGCAATCATAGTCCTTGTCGCATCCATGAGTGTCTGGTTCTTCCTCTCCGCCACACCGTTTTGTTGAGGGGTGTATGGAGTAGAGTATTGATGAGCAATCCCTTCTTCATTAAGAAATCCCTCCACGGTGTAGTTCTTGAACTCGGACCCATTGTCACTCCAAGTCACCATGATCTTCTCTTTGATATTGACGTTGGGCCATGTTGATGAAGTCAATGACTCTTTGTTGAGTCTCACTCTTCTTCTTGAAGAAATAGACCCATGTGTATCTTGAATAGTCATCAACAATCACCAAGCAATACTTCTTGTCTCCAAGACTATCATAAGATAGAGGACCAAAAAGGTCCAAGTGAATGAGCTCGAGAATCTTCGAGGTGGTAATATGCATCTTTTGTGGATGGGCTTCTCCATGTTGTTTGCCTAGAACGCAAGACCTACACACACGATCTTTGGAGAACTTAATATCGGTTAGCCCAAGAATGTGATTACCACTTTCAAGGTCATGCAAGGTTCTCATATTGGTGTGGGCTAGTCGGGATGCCAAAGCCAACCCACATCAACTTTAGCCATTAGGCAAGTCGCGGTAGAGGTACTTTGTTTCGAGAAATCAAGCACATACATACCGAACTCGACATGCCCAACAAAGACTACTTTAAGAGACCCCTTCACGGTGATGATCACACTCTCATCATCAAAATAGCACCCATAACCACATTTAGTAAGTTGAAAGACGGAAAGCAAATTGTAACCAAGGGACTCAACAACAAGGACATTCTTGATCGAGATTTCTCTCGCAACAACAACCTTGCCGCGTCCCAATACCTTAAGCTCGCGGTTGTCACCAATCTTGACATGGGAATATTGTGGTAAAGGAGGTTCAATATCATCCACCAAGTCAATGCGTCCGGTCATGTGTTGGGATGCGCCACTATCCACCGTCCATCGACCCGCACCGGACGCCGCACCCTACAAGAGATCAACTCTTTGATTTAGGTACCCATTTTTGAATGGGTCCTTTCTTGTTAGTCACAAGGGTCTTTGGAACTCAAATAGCCCAATGATAATCATCACATAAGAAGTGCCAACATATTTAGCATAAACACGTCCATCTCTAGATTTCAAAAGAACATAAGATGGGTTATATTTCCCGGAAAGTCATTGTGAGTGGCGTTGCCCCTTGTGGCCTCACCACCCACAATGGTGTTGGGTTCCTTCTCCTTAGCCATCTCCCCCTCTTTAACAAAGACAATATTCTTGGAAAGGGGAGTTGACTTCTTTTTCTTCTTGTTCTTCTTCTTTGACTTGGTAGAGAACCCAAGTCCTTCTTTCCCAACTTGATCCTTTTGATTGCTCAAAAGATCATTGATATTCTTCTCACCTTGAATGCATGAAGCAAGGCCCTTCTCAAGTTGGGCCTTCAACCTAGCGTTCTCCTCAACAAGGTTAGCATGCTCACAACAAGGGTTAGAGCTAGCAACATTAGTATTAGAGGAAGAAACAAGACATTGTTTCACTTGTTGACCTAGGTATTGATCATGAGACTTTTGGAGTTCATCGAAAGACCTTTTGAGGGCTTTGAGTTCCTCATCAAGTCTCTTGTTTTCCTTCTCAAGTCTAATGGCCAATACCTAGCTCATTCTTTTCATTCTTAAGAATTTTGGACATAGCAAGAGCATGTTCATGATCCTTTTTTACTCTAGACATATCAATAGCATATGATTCCTCTTGGTTAGAGAGGGCCTCTTCAAAAGCACTCCTACGAGTTCGCTCTTTCTCAAGAGCATTGGATAGCTCCGCTATTTCATTAGCGTACTAACACTCATTAGCCTCCATGGTCAAGAGTTTCTCCTCCTTTTCATCTACAAGAAGGTTAGTCTCATCAAGTTGCTCAATAAGAGCATTCACATGAACCTTGTTCTCCCCCTTGAGCTTAGCTAGCCATAAGTCCACAACATTTGGACCTGGGGCCTCCTTCTCAACATTTTCTACACAATCCAACAAAGAAGAAGGTGTAGAAGGAATGGGCTTAGGAGAAGAGGTTACCGAGCCGGCTTTTGCCATAAGACGTGTAGGGGATGGCCTCATTCTCATTGGGGGATTCAAAGAGAGATGCCGGTGTAGTGAAAGTAGTAGCAATGGCCACATGTGCCACACCTTCAACATCGTCATCCTCATCACCGGACATATACTCTTCAAGAACTTTCCTATCTTGGACACACAAGGCATTTGGAACCTTCCTCTTCACAAAGTTCTTGTTGCCGACGGCCTTGATGTTCTTGTCTTTTCTCATAAGCTTGCCATTGGTGTCTTCTCTATTCTTGTACGGGCACTCGGCAATGTAGTGGTCTTGGTTGCTACAATTAGAGCATGTCCTTGGACGTTCAACTCTTGACTTGCCTCCTCTTGCAAAAGATCTTGCACCTTTAGAGCGGTTGCCCCAAAAAGCCCTTGCGGCAAGAGCCATGTGTTCACTATAGGCTTGCTTGGTCTCTTCCAGATCATCTTCTTCATCTTCATGCTCAACCACTTCCTCACGTGCAATGGCCTTGGATTTCAAAGCAACATTTGGTGATTGACCCGCAAGTCCTCTTTGGCGAGCAAGAGCATTGATGGAGCACTTGACCACCATTCCAATTGATACAAATTCATTGACCACGTGTTGGAGCTAAGAGAAGCAAAGTCCAGCCTTGATCGAATGGTTTGAGCCAATCCTTGGTTGGACGGAGTGATTGCCTTGAGAAACTTGCGCTTGATCCAATCATCACCAATCTTCTCATAGCCAAAGTCGCCCAAAGTGACTGCAAGAGCGGTGAGTCTTCTATAAAGCTCTTCGGGAGTCTCATCATCCTTCATCACAAACTCATCGGCCTCGTCTTGGACCGCTTCATACTTGGAGCGTTTAATGCTCTCATTTCCCAAGAACAAGGTATGGAGAGCGGCCCATGATTCCTTCGCCGTGGTGCATCTTCGGAGGTGAGTAAGATATGTTGGACCGGCGGCGGTTTGATTCATGTGCATAGTGGTGGCATTGAGTTGATGATCGGCCTTCTCACTTGGAGTCAAATTGGCAGGATCCCTTGGAGAGAAGCCGTGCTCTATAATGTCAAGCAAATCAACACAAGAACTAGACATATGTGACTTCATGCAAAATTGCAAATTAGGAAAGTCTTTTGTGTCAAGCTTAGGAGGTGCGCCCATATTGGCGATGTGTGGCTTGTCAACTTGTCTGTGGATTTGGTTATACACTTGTTCCGCTGGAACTTGTGAATACACCCCCGGAATAGCTCTCGAGGTGGATGATGTACCATTCTCTCCTTTTCCCGAGTTGGCATTGGCTTGCGCCTTTGCTTTCTCAGGATCGACTTCCAAAGTCAAGATGTCGCCGTCTTTGTTTGGGGAGTCTAGAGAGGATGGAGCATCATCCGCACGAGGGGGCTTTCCCGTAATTTGCTCGGACATTTTCCGCATCTCATTAATGACGTTGGTGGTGATCTTGACATCAAGATTTTTGATCTTGGTCTCAAGGCCACTAACAATGTTATCAAGATGAGCGTTGGAAACGGGAGCCTCGGGATCCTTCTCTTCGACCATTTTCTCTTAGGCGGTGAAGCCTTAGATAAGAGCCCTGGCTCTGATACCAATTGAAAGGTCGACTAGAGGGGGGGGGGGTGATTGGGCGACTACCAAATTTTAATCTTTTTCCTTTTTAATTAGGGCTAGAGCAAGTGTAACAAAGGTTGACTAGATGTGCACTAGATGAATACAACCTATGTGATACAAGCAAGATATAAAGCGTAGCAGAAGCAACAAGTAAATGATAGAAGTAACCGCAAAGTAGAGACACGGAGATGATTCCGTAGTTCCTTCCCAAGAGAAGTATGTCTACGTTGGAGGAGTGTGGAGCCACCTAGGCACTCCAATAGCACGGATGTACTCACTCTATTCTCCGTGAGCTTTGCCGGTGAAGGCGTAGATCTTCCACTATGAGGTCACCTTCGAGGCGTTGACCAAGCCGTACACAAAGGTCGGGGAACTCCACAATGAGTTGGAGCCACCCAACAATGTCTCGGAGCACCTCGCAAACAAGTTGAGCCTTCCTAAACCCACAAAGGCCTCCTAGGGTTACAAGCAACCCAAGGAGACAACAAGAACCACAAAGGGGATGAATGAATTTGAAATTCCTTCGGTGGAGACATAGATCTAGACCTCCTCCTTTACTCCTCAAAGTATCAAGGCGATTGGTTGGTTGGAGTGGGAGATCTAGGAAGTTAAAGCTCAGTAGTAATGGAGGAGAGAGAATGTAAATCGTGGCTTCTTCTTGGGGAAGAAGAGGCCTTTAAATAGGACCCTCAAAACAGATTAGGAGCAAGCATGCTCTTTCAGTTCATGCCTCTCTTGTTCGAGCTCGAGTTGACAAAAACGATTAGAACTTGAGATGTGTTGTTACTTAATACTTTCGGGTGGCATGCTGGATAGCGATCCCGGGGTGGATTATTAGTCATAGATGCTGTTGGATAACGGTCTATGTATTTTGACGTAATGCCCCTATTAAATGAAATGGTGAACCATGTGTCATGATAGTATTGTGTTGCGCCCATGTTTGTCAATTGCCTCGCTGTAATTTGTTCACCCAACACGTTTATCTTTTGGAGAGAAACCACTAGTGAACTGTGGACCCCGGTCCTATTTTCCTGCATTGCTTACAACCATTTTAATAGCTTTTACTAGTCATTTGCTCGCTGGTCATTTTTGCTTTCATATTATTTTCCACCATACGTTTAATCCTTTGTGTTCAGCAAGCCGGAGGGATAGACAACCTCTTTGTTTCGTTGGGCAATGTAGTTTGTTGGTGTGTGCGCAGGTCCACGTCAACACGCAATAAGGTTTTCTGTGCCATTGCTATTGTCACCTTGCTCCAAGTCCTACTGGTTCGATAACCTTGGTTTTATAATCAAGGGAAAACTTGCTGTTGAACTACATCAAACCTTACACTTGGGGTCTCCCAGCGAACGTGTTATTTCCATGCCATAAAGCAAGTTTTCTGGCGCCATTGTCGGGATTTGAAGAAGACTTCTGAAACTACCGAGTCTTCCGTCAACATGCCATAAAGTTTTCTGGTGTCGTTGCCGGGGACTTGGAATCTTCAGCGAGGGGAGTTTCACACATCCTTACATTCTATTTTTTATTGTCTTGCTTAGTTTTATTTTGTATTAGTCTTGTTTTGCTTTTCGTTTGCTTTAAAAATCTAAAACACAAAAAAATAAAAATTCCAGCAACTAGTTTATTTCGGTTTTGCCTAGTATCTTGTTTTTATCTTGCTAAAATGGGTTTGGAAGAGAATACTAAGTTGTGTGACTTCACTAGCACAAAAAGCAATGATTTTATATGCACTCCTATTGCTCCACCTGCTTCTACAATAGAGTTCTATGAAATTAAACCTGCCTTTTAAATCTAGTTATGAAGGAGCAATTTTCTGTTGCTAGTTCTGATGATGCTGCCTCTCACTTGAATAATTTTGTTGAATTATGTGACATGCAAGGTATAAAGAGGTAGATGGTGATATTATTAAACTGAAACTATTCCCTTTCTCCTTGAGAGGAAGTGCTAAAGAATGGTTATTGTCTTTGCCTAGGAATAGCATAGATTCTTGGACTAAATGTAAAGATGCTTTCATTGGGAAATACAATCCACTTGCTAAAATTATATCATTAAGAAGTGGCATCATGAATTTTAAACAATATGATAATGAACATGTTGCTCAAGCTTGGTAACGAATGAAATATATGGTTAAGAATTGTCCGTTCATGGACTGACTACTTGGATGATCATCCAAACCTTCTATGCAGGTTTAAATTTTTCTTCAAGGAATATATTGGATTCGGCTGCCGGAGGTACCTTCATGTCCACCAAATTAGGTGCAGCAACAAAGCTCCTAGATGAAATGATGGCAAATTATTCCCAATGGCACACTGAAAGAGCTTCAACTGATAAGAAGGCAAATTCTATCCAGGAGATCTCCTCTTTGAGTGATAAAGTTGATGTTATTATCTCTATGCTTTCTTGTAATCAAGTTCCCGTTGATCCAAATAATGTTCCTCTAGCTTCTTTGGTTGCTCAAGAAGAGCAAGTTGATGTGAATTTCATTAGAAATAATTTCAACAATAATGCTTATAGGAATAACTTTGGTAATAATAATTATAAGCCATATCCTCCAAGTGGTGGTAATTCTTTTGGAAATTCTTATGATAAACCCCTTGGTAATAATAGGGTTCTTAGTGATGAAAGAGTGTTAGAAATTGAAAAGGCCACTAAATTTTTTATGCAGACACAATATGAGCAGAATAAAGTCTTTTCAAAACAATTGGATGAGCACTCTTTTATGATGAAAAATATAAGCCAACAACTTGAGGGATTAAATAGGGAGATTTCTAATTTGCAAACTAGGCTTTCTAATACTGAAACTTGTATTTCGAATATGTCTGAAGCCCAATCTTCCTTGATAAATAAAATGGCAGCAAAACCTGAGTCAGCAGAAATTGCTGAAACTAGTAAGATTGCTAATGTTTGCACTATTTTTACTGATAATGATATTAAAATTTTGAATGCTCATGAGTCACCTACAATACCTAAGTATGCTAATGGTAAAATAATTGGAGTAGGAAAGATTTCTATTGCTCCTATTAAAAACCAAAAGCTCACCAATGGTGCTAAAACTGTCTCTGAAGGAAATGCTGAAATTAATCCTGATGATAATGATCTTGTTAGATATGATGCTCCTGTTGTTTTTTATGACAATGATCTTGATTTTGATAATTGTAACCTTACTGAAGTCATCAAGTTTTTACAAAAGCTTGCAAAAAAAATCCTATTGCTAGTAAAATGAACATGACTTTTACCCAACATATCACAAATGTTTTGATTAAAGTTAGGGAAGAAAAGATCAAGAGTGAATTTTCTATCCCTAGGAAATTAGAAGATGCTTGGGAGCCTACTGTTAAGATGAAACTTAATGATTTTGAGTGCAATGCTATGTGTGATCTTGGTGCTAGTGTTTCTATTATGCCTAAAAAAGTTGTATGACATTCTTGATTTGGAACCACTAGAAGATTGTCCTTTGAATGTTTATTATCATGATTCTACCTTGAATAAACCTGTGGAAAAAATAGATAATGTTCACTCCAAATTTCAGAACCAACAAAAACTTTTTTAAAATTGTTCACTGGTGATTGAGGTTTCCCTTCTGATGCATGTAAAATGCATACATGAACTTTGCACTTTAATTGCTTATATTCCAATCATATTTGCATCATATAAGGGTTATATCAATGTTTTATAATGATTTTGGGAATACTTCATAGTTTTCCCATTTATTTGGAATTAACCCTGTTTTTCCAGAAAACGTCTTTTTTAGTGTTTCAGACTTTCCGGGAGCTTCGGGACTCCAAAAAGGGCAAGGTCAAAGAGCACGGTTCAGAATTTTCGAGACGAACGCAATGGGCTTAAATTGAAGACCAGAAGCCCAACAGGCTGGAAATGGGAGGGTCCCACGCGGCCTAAAGTACATGGCCGCGTGGGCCTATCTCGTTTCCACCTCGGAGCTCCGTGGCCGTCGATCTTTCGTCCACCGACTTCGTCTTGACCTAAAAACGCCTATAAAAAAGGTCTCCTGGCGTTTCGCGAAAGGAGGCGGCGGAGAAACAGAAAACCACGAAACAGAGAGTCAGAAGGCTGCCGCCGGAGAAGATCGGAGGGGGGAAACGCCGCCGGAATCACCTCCGGAGGGCTCCACCCCCCTCCGGCGTGTTCATCATCAACATCTACAGCAAGATCATCTCCATCTCCCCACTGTAAACTCTTGGCAAACATGATGTGTGGTGCAATATACTATTCCCTTGATCTATTGTGTCTCCCATCTGTGTTTGAGAAGTGATTTGTTCATGGCACTTGTGAAATAGTTCGTTGATTGGTTGCATACAAGTGTTGTTATCTTTTATGATTGTCTTTATGTACAATATATGAGTGCACGCATATGTTGGGGAATGCATGTAAGGTGATCACCGTAGCGTAATGGATTGAGTAGGACATGTCGGAGTAGAGAGAAACCGGTGTCTGAGACTTGAAGTTACTTTATGGGGGATATATATGGGGGACCCTAGAACTTAAGGCTATGGTGGGACAATTATGTCTTAATAATTCTTGTGCTGCACATTTATTTGGCCATGAGATCCATCATAAGAGTTGTGTTATTGCTCATTTACTTGGCTACACCTATTTATGGCTCCCACCTAAAAGAAACAACTAAGACTGAAACATGTGCTTCACTAATTGTGACAACCACGCGAATGAAATAACAATTGCTAGAACATTTGCTCCCTTGAGATATTTGCTACTTGAGATATTTGATACTTGCTGCTTGAGAAACTTGCTTGAGAAAACTGCTGAGAGAAACTTGCTCTAAGAAACCTGTGTCTGAAACTTGCTTGAGAAACTTGTACTAGATAAACCATTCCACGTCACTTGCTTCCATTAGTTAGATCCTTTCATATTTATTGCTTTGCATAAAAGGCCATATAAGAGGGTTATAGGGCTTTAGAGAATAGATAGTTTACCTTCAGCTCCTCGTGGGTTCGACACTCAATACTTATCGAATTGTGCTACAGTGATTCCTTGCTCTTGGGGATTATCAAGTACTTTTCTGGCGCCGTTGCCGGGGAGCGTTGTGCTAAACTTTTATTCTTGTTTGCATTGCATACTAACATATAAATCTAAAACACAAAAAAATTAGAAAATGGAAAAGAACCAAAAAAAATTAGAGTTGTATAATATCTATCTTGAGTTAGGACATGAAGTGTTTGAGGAGAAAATTAAATTTTATTTGCATAACACTCATGTTTGTGGTACTAACTCTTTGAACACCTTTATTGCTAATGCTCTGGAAAAGTTTAAGCTTGGGGAAGCCGTTGAGGATGAAAGTGATTTAATTGAGTTTGATGATCCATTATGCTCATTAGATGATAAGTCTTTATGTGGTGATTCTATTCAAAACTATGTGGGTATGTTTAACTTTAATGCTTGCAACTATTATGAGAGAGGAAGAGATAAGAATCCTCTTTATGTTTCTATGTTATTTAAAATGCAAGCTACTGATCACTACATGCATTGGTTATCACAAAATTGCTGCTATTTATTCATATATAAAATGCCAATGCATAGGAAAAGAGTTAGACTTAAAAGTTGATGGTTTGATATTCTGTGGTGTGTTCTTTATGCTTTAACTTCCTATTCGGTTTGAGCACACCTTTATATCCTCACAACATGTAAAATATCTTTACCTACTGATTTGTGACAATTAGTTTAGGATTTTCATTTTTTATAAAATTTGGGAAAGTTAATGAGAAGGATGAGTAATGGAGAAGTTGGGGTCGACCTTGAACATGTGTTGTTCATGCCAATGGAACCGTTGCAAAGTCTCTATCATTAAAACTTTTCCCAAAGCTAAAACCAAATAAAAAGAGTGATAATAGTAATTCGCTGTCCAGTTTTTGACATATCCTGTCTTTATTCTGCATTACTCTCATTACTTGTGTTTTGTGCGGTTCTTTTGATCAAGGAGCATTACATAACCATAGTAACAGTAGCTAATGTTTAAAATCAATTCATGATATGTCTTTGCTGTGCCTATGTGGATTTAATTTATGAAGGCACTAACCCCTCTAATCAAGTTTGTGACGAGTGTTGTGTAAAGAGAATTTTAAGGTGGAAGAATTGAGGGTGATGAACAAGATCAAGAGGGACAAAAACTCAAGCTTGGGGATGTACCCCTAGGCTCACCCTACATACAAGAATTTAAGCTTGGGGATGCCAAGCCACCTCACTTCAACCATCTTGATACCAAGTAAGTAAGCCTAGCTATATGGCTATAAAGAAAGCGCTTTGCGGGAGGCAACCCGGTTATTTTTGTGTGTGATTTTTCTTTGTGTCCTCTTGCTGTAACAAGAGATTTTGTGTCTAGTTAGTTTTGGAGTTTTTAATAAAGTGCCAAGTTTTACCCATGTTGGTCTTGAAAAGTTGCTATTTGAGTTCGGAGATTTTATTCCTGCACGAATCTGTGCACGGTATGATTTTTAATTCTTATTCTGTAACTCCGAATGAGCTCATATTTGAACTGTAGTTGCAACTTTTCATCCTCTGTATGCATGAATTTTTTCGGAATTTTTCGAGAAAGTTTGGTAGGGTAGAAAAATACGTTTTGCTGCTGCTGTTTTTCTGGACAGATTCTGTCCCATTTTGTTTGATGCATGCTTTGAGCTTTTAAGTTGAATCTTTTTGATCCAATTGAGTTTATGAGTAGGCATACAACATTATACACTTTCTGGACATCTCATATGAATTTTTGTTCAAGGATTATATGCAGCAAGAAACCTATTTGTTTATCACTATTAATGCACCCCACAGAAAAGAGATGGGAGAAACGGTGTTTTGAAGTTTTTTCACAGGGATTGGAGGAGATGCACCAAGAGCTATCCAAGGATGGTGAAGACCATAAGCTTGGGGATGTGAAGACAACCCCGCTGGACCTACACACTCTCGGTTTGCACACGTCCAACTTCTGTTTTTCGATCAAAACACTTTATCGCATAAACTTGGAGCGTCGTTTTTGTTTTTGTTTGAGTCTTGAGAGACCACCACACTATCAATTATATATGAGAGAGCTACTGGAAATATGGGTTGAAATATGTTGGATGCTTTTATGATGGGAAAAGGGATGTTTGAGTTGATTTTTAATGATACATATAGTTGCATGATTCATGAGCTTGTTATGAGTAATATTTAAATGCTTTATCAAGAGTTATCACTTATTCATGTTTTGATGCTGAAAGTTATTTCACTTTGTTTAACATGGATTAGTTAGTTCTATGGACACTCATGCATGCATCTAGATGGTCAACTTTCTCCCTTTTGCTAGCCCAAAAACTCCAACAAGCAAAAACTTGTTTCCAACACCTTCAACCAAAGTTATTCCAGTGAGTCCACCATATCTACCTACTAGCTATATGCTATTCCGAGTATGTTCATCATGATATTTGTGTTATCTATACCTCTGAATGAAAATGATTATGTTATTGATTGCCATGGGAAAAGTTGGTTATATAGCTCTCACGAACTTGATGCACATTTTACTATCATTGCAATAAATAAAACATGACCCATTGTGATTAAGATTATGATGCTAGTGGCTTGATAAATGTTCGAGGTTGGGAGTTAGCCCATATGTGCTGTCACATGCAAAGCTTTCAACATGCTCCTTCATCTCATTTAGTTGATATCATGTACTTTTGTTTATGGATGCCTATCATGGTGAAATGAGGTGGAAATGAAGAAGTTTAAATGAGTTTGTATAAATGGTTAGAGAGACGCCTGGGCCGCTAATCTAAGCCATGCATTATTCATGGTGGAAATTTACTTACATGCTATGGTGAATTATCTATGACGCACCTTACAATAAAAAGCTATTCCAATGGTAAATAAAAAGGGTGTTGAGGTTTTTCATCTTGTTTGTTTGTCTTGTCATTTTGATATGGGCTTGTTCCATATCCTGGGACAAGAGGTACCCCAGTTGACGCTCTTGATGATACTATTATTACTTACAATGATATATAACTTGAACTTGCTTTGTTTCCTAAGTTGAGTAATCATGGTGTAGGTACTTGTATTCAAGGGGCATGAGACATCCAACCTTTACTTTGTCAAGCACACTACTCATATTTGCTTTCACTTTAACCTTAATCATTCAAGATGCTATGATAGGGGCAATGAGAGCTTGACACCAATGAATACCTTATTGCAATCATTAACTTAAGTAGAAGAGTTTGGAAGTTGGATGAAACTTATGCATGCTTTACCTCTACTCACATATACATCTTTCCAAAGTGTACACCTATCATATTCAGATTTCCATCTACACTCTATGACCATTGTAGGATGTTCTACTTATCATTATGCATACATGTGTTCCATATTACTTGCTACTATGTTACACTTTGTGAACTATCAATGAACATCCTTGTCTTGAATACTTGATATCACTTCATAAACTATTTGCATATTGCTACTCCTTTGAAGAATGAATCATTTGACTATATGTAGCAATAGTAATCATCTTTGATATTCATTGTTAAGTATTAAATTGCAAAGTCCATGTTAGTTTTATCATCTTCATACTCGAGGACGAGCATGGATTAAGCTTGGGGATGTTGATGCATGTAAAATGCATACATGAACTTTGCACTTTAATTGCTTATATTCCAATCATATTTGCATCATATAAGGGTTATATCAATGTTTTATAATGATTTTGGGAATACTTCATAGTTTTCCCATTTATTTGGAATTAACCCTGTTTTTCCAGAAAACGTCTTTTTTAGTGTTTCAGACTTTCCGGGAGCTTCGGGACTCCAAAAAGGGCAAGGTCAAAGAGCACGGTTCAGAATTTTCGAGACGAACGCAATGGGCTTAAATTGAAGACCAGAAGCCCAACAGGCTGGAAATGGGAGGGTCCCACGCGGCCTAAAGTACATGGCCGCGTGGGCCTATCTCGTTTCCACCTCGGAGCTCCGTGGCCGTCGATCTTTCGTCCACCGACTTCGTCTTGACCTAAAAACGCCTATAAAAAAGGTCTCCTGGCGTTTCGCGAAAGGAGGCGGCGGAGAAACAGAAAACCACGAAACAGAGAGTCAGAAGGCTGCCGCCGGAGAAGATCGGAGGGGGGAAACGCCGCCGGAATCACCTCCGGAGGGCTCCACCCCCCTCCGGCGTGTTCATCATCACATCTACAGCAAGATCATCTCCATCTCCCCACTGTAAACTCTTGGCAAACATGATGTGTGGTGCAATATACTATTCCCTTGATCTATTGTGTCTCCCATCTGTGTTTGAGAAGTGATTTGTTCATGGCACTTGTGAAATAGTTCGTTGATTGGTTGCATACAAGTGTTGTTATCTTTTATGATTGTCTTTATGTACAATATATGAGTGCACGCATATGTTGGGGAATGCATGTAAGGTGATCACCGTAGCGTAATGGATTGAGTAGGACATGTCGGAGTAGAGAGAAACCGGTGTCTGAGACTTGAAGTTACTTTATGGGGGATATATATGGGGGACCCTAGAACTTAAGGCTATGGTGGGACAATTATGTCTTAATAATTCTTGTGCTGCACATTTATTTGGCCATGAGATCCATCATAAGAGTTGTGTTATTGCTCATTTACTTGGCTACACCTATTTATGGCTCCCACCTAAAAGAAACAACTAAGACTGAAACATGTGCTTCACTAATTGTGACAACCACGCGAATGAAATAACAATTGCTAGAACATTTGCTCCCTTGAGATATTTGCTACTTGAGATATTTGATACTTGCTGCTTGAGAAACTTGCTTGAGAAAACTGCTGAGAGAAACTTGCTCTAAGAAACCTGTGTCTGAAACTTGCTTGAGAAACTTGCTACTAGATAAACCATTCCACGTCACTTGCTTCCATTAGTTAGATCCTTTCATATTTATTGCTTTGCATAAAAGGCCATATAAGAGGGTTATAGGGCTTTAGAGAATAGATAGTTTACCTTCAGCTCCTCGTGGGTTCGACACTCAATACTTATCGAATTGTGCTACAGTGATTCCTTGCTCTTGGGGATTATCACCTTCCTATTGCTCTATTTGACCTTGTGTGACTTGTTAGAGTTGTTTGACCACTAAATATCAACCAAGAACTCAACCAAGATAAAATATATATATATTTAACCTTAGTGACCATGTCATGACAGGAAAAATAATCCATATATCTTTTCCAATCTTATTTTAGCTAAATTCCATTTCAATGATACTTTGATTTAGCAACAACCAAAATATCCGTTATTTGAGAAAGTAAAAGTATTTCCAAAAAAAATATGTGTTTCCAAAATAGGGAGATCTATATACTACCTCCTACCTATTTTTAACCCTGATAGTTTTGCAAGAACTTCCAACTCTTATTTTATAAACTCCTATTATCACTCCATTTGGAAGGAACACTAGTGGGAAATATATTACCCCACATATTTCTCTTTATCAAACCTTTTGAAAACCATCAAGTTATGAGTTGAGAAACTTTTAAACAACATCTTGTCATGATTGAGTGTGATCACTTTTTCACAAGATTGTATTGTTGATTATGGAAATTGTGGTATGACTAATTTTTGTGGTTTGACTTGGTCTTGGTTGTGTTGTTGGCCTTTTTGTGCTTGTGTCAACGCTTGTGTGAGGTCCTGTTATTGGATCATTAGAGCCTTGATCTACTCTTTCCAAGGTTATTTTAACTCCAAAATTATCTAGAAAACCTATCTTCACTCCTGTTAACAGATAGCATTTCTAGACCCTTCCCATTGACTAAATCTTGATGTTTTCAGAAATGCACCTTGGTAAATCTCATCTACTCCATCTCATCTTCACTACCCAAGCCAGTGTGATAATTTTTGTATTTGATAGCTTACTTATCCATGATGGTTTTGTAAGCTAGTCAAAACAGTGACCATTTGGTCTAGTAATTAATAGTCTTTTGGCATTTTTGTTTTTACTCGAAATGTTGGTCCCTGTGCCTTGGCATTGTGTGTTCATCCATCCTTAGAGCATCACTAGTGGAACCCTCACACCCTCAAAACTATTTACAGTTGGAAATTGGCACTTTTTAAGTGTCCAAATGTGGTCGCAAAGACTAGAACCCTTAAAACGGACCCTTAAACTGGTAGGTCGCAAAGACTAGAACACTTTTCCTTTTTTCCCTTCTCTCTCCTATCTTCTTCTTCCTCACGATACGAGCTCCAAAATCCTGCACCAGATGCCACCGCCCCGCCGGCCACCTGCGCCGCCCCCGCTCCAGCCAGCCACCACGGCCCCCCCCCGCCGGCTCCGCCCCAGGCCTCGCCCCGCACCAGCCCGCCGCGCATGCTCCGGCGCCCGCTGCGCGCCTAGGCCTCGCCCCGCACCAGCCCGGCGCCCGAACCTGCGCCCCAGGCCCCGCTCCGCGCCGGCCCGCCGCCCAGCCGCGCCCCCCGCGACCCCTGCATCTGCACACGCGCGCCGCCGGCAAGCCGTTGCCCGCCCGCGCCATGAGATCCCGAGGTCGATTCCGACTCGATCTCGAGAAAATGGTGCGGGAATTGGTCCGTATCGTAGTAATTTGTCGGAGATTGAAGACAATTTGGTCGAATTTTGCCAAATTCCGGTGAACTATGTCGAACTCCGGTAACAGTTGGAACGGTTGGAGCTGAAATTTCAGCCCGCCAAAACACCTCGGTGGAGTACGGGTTGGGCAGTTTGGCCTCCCCAACCCTTACTTTAACAGGTTGGAGGGTGACCTGGGTTCAACCCTTAAATTTTTTTAGGGATTTGAGGGTTCTAGTCTACGAGATTTTTGTCCCGCAACCCGTACAAAAGCGTTATTTATAGGGGTTTGAGGGCTCCACTATACATGCTCTTAGCACACACACTCCCCATATTATCTTCTGTAATAATTTTTAGAGATCAAATCACCTCTGTTTTCTTGAGCTCTTCAGGGCTAACCAACACTGAAATTTCTGAAAAACTGTTTTCAATCTAACTCCTTCTAATCTTCTTTTAACTTTTCTTCTCACTCTAGGATCCTCCCTACACCCCCCTAGTGGCTCACTAGACTTGTGCTTAGTCGTGTGAGCACTGTAGCACGTGAGAGAGAAAGGCAGGGGAGAGATGGCCGTGGCCATGATGCCATGCATGGCCTGGACATGCACCACACCTCTCCCCCTCTCCATCCAATGGCATGGCGGGTGTGCCGTGGCCCCACCGCCATCCTGGCCCGCTGATCATTGACTCTAGCTCACTCACACCTCCTCTCCACCCCTCTCCACCTCGGGAACCCGCAGCAAGATCCTGCAAGGATCTCTCCCTCCTCTCTCGCGAAGGAGACAAACCAGTGAGCTTCGACGGCGCCCTGCAGCCTTGGCCACCCCGCAGACACCACCTCTCCCTCTCTCCTGCACCCCAGCACCACACAACAGCCCAATGCGCTTTCGGGCATTTCGTCGGTCACCCTGCGGTCAAAACCCGAGCACGCCAGGACGTACGTTCGAGCCAACGGCTCCCGGCCACCCACGTCCGTCCAACGCTCTCTGCGGCGTGAGAAGAGCGCGTGCCGCCGCCCGACGCAGCCAATCCCCATCCCGTGCACCTCTCGCTTCCCTTCGTGCGCGGCGTGCACCGTGAGCCGGCCACCCCCTCTTTTTTGTTGCTTGCAACTTAATACTTTCGGGTGACATGCTGGATAGCGATCCCGGGGTGGATTATTAGTCATAGATGCAGTTGGATAACGGTCTATGTATTTTGACGTAATTCCCATATTAAATGAAACGGTGAACCATGTGTCATGATAGTATTATGTTGCGCCCATGTTTGTCAATTGCCTCGCCGTAATTTGTTCACCCAACACATTTATCTTTTGGAGAGACACCACTAGTGAACTATGGACCCTGGTCCTATTTTCATACATTGCTTACAACCGTTTTAATAGCTTTTACTAGTCATTTGCTCGCTGCTCATTTTTTCTTTCATATTATTTTCTAACATACGTTTAATCCTTTGTATTCAGCAAGCCGGAGGGATTGACAACCTCTCTGTTTCGTTGGGGCAAAGTAGTTTGTTGGTGTGTGCACAGGTCCACATCAACACGCAATAAGGTTTTCTGTGCCATTGCTATTGTCACCTTTCCGAAGCCTTCTCCAAGTCCTACTGGTTCGATAACCTTGGTTTTGTAATCAAGTGAAAACTTGCTGCTGAACTACATCAAACCTTACACTTGGGGTCTCCCAGCGAACGTGTTATTCCACGCCATCAGAGGACGACGAGGACGACTACGTACTCCCGCCAGATTCAAAGGTAATACATCTATTTGTGACCGGCCGTCATGCCGATGAACTAGGGTTGTTGTCATTGTTCTGTTTAGGTTTTTTCTATAGGACTAGTTAAAACATGACTCCCCCGATCCGTTTGTAGTGTCGCTCAAAAAGAATAGACCTAGCACAAATCGGTAGAGTAAGAAACTCATGGCTGACTTAACTCGTTTGTAAAGCAAATGTACATTTCGGTGACACTGCATAAAAAGCCGGGCCTTTAGCCAAGGTGCTTCCGTCGTTCGGCATAATTGTTGGTACACAACAATTATGCAATGGATTTGTAAATTTGTTATTCTGTCTTATGCATCCTTTTATGCTGTATGTCCTTTATGCTAGATGTATAGTGAGCTAACATGGAGTCATATATTCTCTCTTTCCATTTCAGTGACCACTTTATAAAAGAGCCATCTTCAGTACATGAACACTCGCTTATTGCACTATGTGCAGACCATGGTGCTGATCCGAATAGTGAGCTCATTTAAATAAGCTAAATACAAAGCAGGGACAAGTGGCGAGTTTATTATATTTTGGCGACGCCGTCCAAGAAGATGATTGAATTCATGAACTTGCCAAAGTTGTAATGCAAATGTAACAGCAAGTCATGAAGATAAATTTAGTTAGAAATGACTAGGATAAGTATAGTGAGGCATGACATTGATAGATGTAGCTAGAAATGTCAATGATAGATTTAGCGAGACATGAAAATGAAGATAAGTGTAATTGGTTATCTTGTGATGCAGTGTATCGGTGACATTTTTATACCTTATGAATGAATTTTCTATCATTTTCGTGCTTGTGCTGTGAGATTTTAAGTGTCCAGGCATCTGTAAACGTGCAATAATAGGTTTATGAAGAAAACTCAATGCAAACGGGTAAACATGAATACTCCGTTACTGATGAGATCGACACTAAGGAAACAGAGGTCTGTGCACAACCGTTGCCAAAATGGAGCCTCATCGACGACGGTTTTTGGCCTCCGTTCCCGATGAGGGCCTTCACATCAGCATCGGGGACGGGGACACTGACCGTTTCTCCGTTTTCGATGGGGTTTTTTGACCCATTTTCGATGTGTCGTTCTGTATTAGTGCCAATACTTTTTGGCATAAGTGGGGAGTACTTCACCATTGCGCTAGGTATGTCCTTCGACTGAACCAATACGGTATTTACACCTACAGGGTGCTCCCCCCCTCCCCAAGCAGTGCATCCTTCATGAAAAAAACGTTTTTAGATAGTTCATGCTCCATACTACTTCTTCTATCCCGTAATACGAAATATTTGGTAGGCTAAACTAGCCCACCAAAATGTTTTATATTTCGAGACAGAGGTAGGATTATCATGTTATCGTTTTTTATAGATTCAATTTTTGATTTATTGAAAATAAAGAGAGGATTCGGGTGCAACCAATCCCCCTCCCCCTCTGTGACAATTAGAAGATTCTTTTTTTTAAATGACCATCAGAAGATTCTCACAGAAAGGAAAAACACAAAACAAGTGGACAACTCTTTAAAAGGTATTAAAAAAAGTATAGCGGAAAAATTTCTCTAGTGCCTAACACGCGCCACATGGTGCTCAATTATATTTACTACCCTTTTGAATGAGTCAACGCGCTCAAATCTGGACGGCTCATACTGATACGATTGTAAGCATCTAAAGGAGTCACAGCGTGCTAGTTCTTTCCCCATCATCACCAGCGTGCTAATTCTGAAAATTCACACACAAGTTCATCTAAGCATCAAGAAAGGAAACCAACTCATACTAATTAAGATGCCATTAAAAATCCAGAAGCTTCACACGCTGCAGTGCCCTTCAAATTTAGGGGCACTGAACTTCAGAAGTTCAGTAGCGGGGTCGATAAGAAATAATGATCATATTAAAGAATGAATACCATTATGCCACCACGTATAGTTGTTACCGGTTTGTTTGATTTAGTTCATGGAGCTTAAATACATTGCTCATTGCGTACTCATCATAGAGCAGACGATCGATTCAGCCATTCAGGTGTAGACGAAGTCCGGCAAGAGCAAGAGGCCGACGGAGAAGACCGCGAAGAGGAGCGGCGTGGGCACCCTGTCGACGACGTCCCTCATCTTCGGCACCTCCCTGGCGACGATCTTGGAAGAGATAGCGAGCGGCGACGCCGCCGGATCGCCCACGTGGCCTTTCTCACGAGCACAAGGAGCAGGTCCTTCCTGACCCACTCCACGATCAGCTCCTGGAACTCTTGCTGCGTTATCCCCTCCACGTTCATTGCACGGTAGCTCTGCGGTCGATCAAACCAAATTATATTTCAGTAAATAGACTATTATCCCTCTTTATAAATAAACCCAACTAGCCAAACCGATACAAGGGTTGGGACATTCCATACAAGCAGGTCAAAATTACAACCGAGAGGGAGGCAAGAACCACCAACTCAAAACCGAGCATGAAAACAGGAGACGCCACGCGTAACAAGAGGCGACCTAGAAAACCAAACAAGAGACACACATTGCCTGCGAAGACCACTGGACCCATGCACCAACCACATCAAGCTATCGTCGGAGATGGCCGACTCCCTCTTACTCCGGACCGTGGAGTGCCGAGCCTGTCAGCAGATAGAAGGAACCGAGAAACGTAACAACGAGGGCAACCATCAGGGCCAATCCACGCCAGAGTTGACTAAGCTTCACGCCAGGATGAAGACACCAACGTACTGCACTCGGATGAAACATGAGCTCCCCGACGACACTTCCAAGAAGATAACCGTCGTCGAGCGTGCAACAACGGGCTAGCGATTTCTCCCAGAACTCAACCACGTAGAGGATACACACAACGATGCCCCGAAGAGGAAGTGACACCTTCATGCATCACCATCATCGGCGCCGAATCACGGAGCTTTCACTTAGATCCTCACCAGTCTCATCTGAGGTACCAGAGACCGACCCAACCGGAGACACTAGGTCGTTGCCGTCGAATCCACACCGACACTAGGACCACACGCTGCCAAACCGCTCGCCATCTAAATTGACAAAGGGAGGGCCACCACTGCCATGATTTCATTTGCCAAGAAGCACCCATGGAGCCTCACCTTCCAGTCCGCCGCCTCGACATCCACCTTCTCGAGCTCGTGGAGCGACAAGCACCACCGCCGCGAGGCTGAGGGTACGAACGGGAGGCCGTCGAGAGATTTGAGCGACAGGTGCAAAAGGCACGACAGACACAACGCCTCGGTGGTGCCCGCCGAACGCACCTCGCACTGGCATCTAGATATATTCCCTTCAGGCTTCGATTTGGCCATCAGCTGCGCCATAGCCAGGCGGAAGAGACCAACCGCACTCCATCATCAGAGACGGATGCTTGGCATAGACTGGGCCGGGCTGGGCCAAATCGTCCCGCTGATACTACAGAACCATGGCCGCTACTGCCTAGTTGCACCTGCTCGTGCCGCAACCATCAACTTTAAGTAGCACCAGCGCTGTGTGTCCTGCCGTCGGCCACCGAACTGGGCCGCTAGGCCAACAACGTACCGCCATCAAGGGAGCTATCCCGCACAGCCCCTCATGTGAGCGGGTAGAAGAACGCTCTCTGCGCGACGGCGGCGTGGGAGGGGGGGAGGGGCGGGAGCTCAGGACTACAGTTCGCCTAAGTCGCTCCGCAGGCGCTACTGGTCAGCTTCACGGAGTACGTGATCCTCCGGCAGGGCATCGTGGCGGCACTGCTTGATGCAGACGGGAACAATGAGGGACCTAGATACTGGCGAACGGGGAAGGGAAGAAGTGACTGAATAGGGTTTAGGGACGGGGAGAGGTAAAAAAAGCCGGAGAGGGCGCCGACGCCACTCAGTGTTCCGCCATAAATGCCCACCACTGAACAGCGGCGTCGGTCAACCTTCCGTGTGGGTCCCGACTGTCAGTCAAACCGCGTCCGGTCAGCCCGGCCCTAAATCCTCCCCACATATGGACATGGCTTGAGGGTTGGCGGATAATTTGGACATATGGTTGGGTTTGAAGGATGTGGTTGGGTGGTGGTTTTCTGTCTGGCCCGTGTCTGTGCTGTCCTTCCGGCATATGGGGGAAAATAAGGGGCCCAATTGAAGATGCTCTAATGGGCTCTTGACCAAATTATTTCCATACCCCAGCACTCTAGCATGGAAGTTTTAGTGAGAAAAAGAGAGCAGATAGAACCTTCGTTTTTTCAGAGACGACTATCACGGAGGGAGGGTTCTTGTGAGGTCCCACCATTTTCTTGTTGATCGAGCTAGACGAAATGTTGGACGAGACGGAGCAAAGTTAGCATATACCGAAACCAAAATTAGCAATGTGCCCAGGTACGTTAAATCGATCAGTTCGCACTTGTAAACCATGAGGGTGGCGACGTGAAGGCTGTTGATGTCCAGGAGCTTAGTGTTCTTAGCGTGTGTCATGACGGACAATTCATTGAACACCTTCTCGCAGATCCTTAGAACACTCAGCTTGCCTACAACCAAACAATCGGAGAAAACTGAACTTTATTTTTCCTCTGCTCATGGTAAACTGAAAGTGCATCGGATCGGAGATTACGTACGTAGACTGCATGAATGAATCGACAGAAAAACAACAGGATTACCTCGAGCTCTGTCCCACATGCGGCCGAAGAATTGCGCCATCCTCCTTTCTCTAGCCGAGGTGCGTACGGGCGAGGCACGACTAGAAGAGAGAAGAGATTAGGAGGCTATGGGCCATGGCAGCATATTTATGCCGTAGTCGCTTGCAGGGAAGGTCAGAATCAAACAGACCAGGGTGCGTATTGTTGGCTGACTGAGCATCGCCGGCGGTCCTTCCACTGTTCCACTGCCTTGCTCCTCTGGCAACATAAAAATTCTCGATTCCTATCTTTTCTCACGTGAACACGAAATCCAGGAACCTCGGAGTCTAGTACGGACAAATGGATTTGAACGATAGTAGGATGTCTTGCTCCCGCAATGATGCCTTTATTTTTACAGATTTGTAAATTATATTTATAATTTAAAAGGATCCGAAAAAGAATTCTAGATGTACCGATTGATGTATTCTACGAACGTGTAAAATTACAATACGGTCCAATTTCCGGACCTGAGTTGGCACAAAGTGGAACCTACTTTCAACTCTCGGGAGAGGGTCGAAGGTTGGTCTGTGGAGTCTAGAAGTTCTGGACCGTGACATTTCAGAGCAAACCAGCAGGGCAAATCCGAGAGCTGGCAACACAGTGCCAGCCCTCTAGAATGCATTCAAAGTTCACCGAGAAGTTATGTACCACGAAAGTTCTAGGCTTGTAAAACCCATACTTCAACAACAAGATTGAGGGTAGTTTCTAACTCCATAAGCAAGTCAAATGGCTGCAAATAAGAGTTAATTGCACCCACAGTCACACAACTCGTCGGGTATGTGCACTTAAGTCACACAACTGGAGAACTGAATTTTTTGGTCACACAACTCGTCATCTGGTGCACGCTGGTCACAAACTCCACATGTCAGTCTGTTTTCCGTTGCAGGACGTCACGCGCATGGCACGTGATGCTGACGTGGACACGTAATCTTGCAGAAAACTCCTTGTATTTTTGGACATTTCGTAAAAAAATCAAATTCGGGTCCAATCACAAATATTGACACAGTTCTGACAGGGGACCCACCAGTCAGTCCAATAATAACGAAAATATTTAAAAAATAAAAAATCTGAGAACGCCGCCGGGTCAAATCCCTCCGCCGCCGTCTGTTACTCTCCGCCGGCCGCCGCTCCCGGTGCTCCGCCGGCGCGAAAGTGCCGACAGCTCTGGATACCTCGCATGGAAGCCGCTCTACTTCTCCTTGCGCAAGGGCAAGGATGCCCACGTTGCCTTGAGCAAAGCAGAGCGCCATGGCTAGCTCTATTTTTTAATGGAACGGAGAAGGGCACCTGCGTGGGACAGCGATGGAGGAGCTTGACCAGGGGCAGCTAGCAGCAGGGCGGGACGGCGGAGCACACCAGTCCGGCCGCGTGCAGCAGGGGAGAGACCCGATCCAATCGCCGATTCCGGTCCAATCGAAGAAAGTGCCGACAGCTCTGGATGCGTTGCGCTCCTGCTCCAGCCCCACCACCGCCGCCCCCGTCTGGCGCGAGCAGCTGGGAACGGTGGCGCCGGTCGCCTTCAAGCAGAGGGATCTCCGCGGCAAACCGGTGCGAACGATTCGCCGTCGTCGAGCAGGAGCAGGAGAGCAGCCGGCGCGGAGGTCCCTCTGCTCGCAGGCGACCGGCGCCGCCGTTCCAGCTGCTCGCGCCAGACGGGCGGCGGTGGTGGGGCTGGGCCCCTTCGCACCGGCGGAGCACCAGACGAGAGCGGCGGCCGGCGGCGTTCTTAGATTTTTTATTTTTTTAAATATTGTTGTTATTTATTTATTGGACTGACATCTCGGCCAGATTTCTTTTCTCAGATTTTATTTGTTTTCTCTTGATTTTTTGGTGAAATGTCTAAAAATATAGGGAGTTTTCTGCAAGATTACGTGTCCATGTCAGCATCACGTGCCACGCGCGTGACCTCCTGCAACGGAAAACAGACTGACATGTGGGGTTCGTGACCAGCGTGCACCAAAAATTCAGTTGTGTGACTAAAAAATTGAGTTCTCTAGTTGTGTGACTTAAGTGCACATACCCGACTCAATTGTTGTTATTTTTTAAACGGACTGACATATGGGGTTCATTATTATGTTGTTATCATTCTTTTATAGACTCAATTGTTGATATTTTTTAAATGGAAGAATCATGTGAAATCAATCGTCCCACATGGTGCTCAATTTTATTTACTTTGCAGTTTTGTCAAAGTCAAACTTTGCCTAGTTTGATCAAATTTTTTGAAAATATATTTTCATATTATATGCATTTGGTATTATGGATATTGATATTTTTTACGTACTATATTGTTGATTAAACTTGACAAAATTTGACTTTGACCAAACCCAAAACGCGAAATAAATAAAAACGGAGGGAGTACTTTTTTGAACGAGATAATGCGCTGAAATCTGGACGGCTCATACCGATACGATTGTCAGCATCTAGAGGCAGTCATAGCGTGCTAGTTTATCTCCCATCCGTGTTTGAGATTTTTAATATCACAAATGTGAGGAATATCAAGTTAATTTAAGCCAGATGACTTGACTGCTTCTAATGGAAAAAAACGACGACGCTATACCAGGCAAAACTATTACTAACTATATTAAAGACGCACAAAACGGCGGCCTCTCCGCCCCCGAGTACTAGCTACTGTAGCAAATGAACAGTAGCTACAGTCCAGGGTGGGCCCCACACGTCAGCGACACAGACACGGACGGTTTCGCGGAAAAGCCCCTCGCGGCCGAGGAATACCACCGCCTCCCTCACCTTCACGTGCGGAAGGACCTCTTCGTAAATTGCAAAAAACTAAAGGGTTTTTTTGAAAACCAACACAGACCTCATCCTCTCCCGCGACACCGCGGCCGCCGACGCGCTCCGCCGCCGCCACACCGCTCCCCGCACGCATCGGAGGCCACGGGGAGCTCCGCCGTCTTCTTCTCCACCTCCTCGCCAACTACCGCGCGCCCGACGACCGGAGTCGCCGCCGGCGACCGATTTCGCGGCGGCGCAATTATGAAAATTCACACAAGTTTATCTAAGCATTTACAAAGGTAGCGAACTCACACCAAAGATGCCGTGGAAAGAGCCTGAAGCTTCATACTTTGCAGTGTCATATTGTTATGCAGTCTGCAACAGCCCTTCAAATGCAGTGGCGGCGAACTTCCAGAAATTCAGTTGCCGAGTCGCTTAGAAATCATAATAACATTTAAGAATGGAGTACCACTTTCCTTGGCTACAAATTCCATATGAGCTGTTTGCATACAATTTTCGTTCAACGGCTGCAGCTTAAGTAAATCGCTCATTGCGTACTCATCATACAGCAGACGACCGATTCAGCCATTCTGTTGCTCACTGCTTGCCCGCCTGCAGGAGCATGAGCCCGGCGGAGAAGACGACGAAGAGGAGCGGCGTGGGCACCCTGTCGACAGCGTCCCTGATCCTCGGCACCTGCCTGCCGGCGTTCTTGGCGGAGACGGCGAGCAGCGGCGCCGCCAGGATCGCGATCGCGGCCTTGTTGACGAAGACGAGGCGTAGGTCCTTGCTGACCCACTCCATGATCATCTCCCGGAACTCCTGCTGCGTTATCCCCTCCTGCTTCACCGCTCGGTAGCTCTGCAGTTCATGAAACCAGATTATTTCCATAGCCCAGTACTCCATACACTGAAGTTTCAGAGAGAGAAAAGATATCAGATAGACACCTCTGTTTTTTCAGAGACGACCTTCATGCAGGGAGGGTCTTTGTGAGGTCCGACCAGTTGCTTGTTGATGGAGCTGGATAAAATGTTCGACGCAATGAGCAAATATGCAGCATACAGGCAGGGAATGAAGGCCAAAGGGTGGATACCGAAACCAAATTAGCAATGTGGCCAGGTAATTTAGTTGGATCAGCTCTCACTTGTAGACCATGAGGGTGGCGACGTGAAGGGAGTTGATGTCCAGAAGCTTGGTGTTCTTGGCGGTGTCAACGACGGCCAATTCCTCGAACACCTTCTCGCAGATCCTCAGAACATCCAGCTTGCCTACAACGGACCAATCATATAGTATCAAACGTTCATACGTCACATATTTGGTTCAGAAAACTGCACTTTTTCTTGGGTTCAGATAACTGCACATCTTGGGTAAACTCAATATGACTCATGAACGAATCGACAAAAAAAACAGGATTACCTTGAGCTCTGTCCCACATGCGGCCGAAGAACTGCGCCATCCTCCTTCTGTGGCCGAGGTGCGTACAGGGGAGAAGAGAACAGATTAGGAGGCCATGGGCTATGGCAGCATATTTATGCCGCTGATTACGCTGTCTATTGCCGCAGTCGCTTGCAGGGAAGGTCAGAATCAGCAGACCAGGTGCGTATTGGTGACTGACTGACTGAGCATCGCCGGCGGTCTTTCCATTGCCTTGCTCCCCCGGCAACATAAAGAATTCTCGATTCCTGTCTTTCCTCACGTGAACACGAAATCCAAGCACCTAGGAGCCTACGAGCAGTACGGACACCATGACACAAGCCTGAGCCTTTGAGTTTTTCTTTAATCTTGTCCTTTGAGTTTAAAATTCCTTCTAAACTTTGGACCCTTCTAAACCTGCAGTACAAGACAGTTTTTCTTTTGGGCCTCTATATATCCGGGTTACATGGGATCGCGAACCGCCATTACATTCCGGCCCATGAAGGCACGCAGACTCTCCAGCAGAGGTTCTCGCTCCTTCGTCATTCCCCGTACCAGCCGGAATTTCGGAACCGCTTCTTCAATTGCTCTTACGACCACTGCAGAACATTTGATTCTTGCCAGATGCTGCCGAACAAGATGGATAAATCGACGTCGATCTCCTCTTGTTCCCGCAATCCTGGTTCGTTCCTACCCAGTGCATTACTTCTCTTCCCCGTGCTTCCCAATCCATGGAAGCAACGGTACGCAGTCTGACGGCCGTGTTCATGATTCTTTTCCTCTCCGTCTTTCCCTTTCCATGCGAAATTGAAGCGAGGGCGCCGGATGAGACGGGGATGGAGCAGGTCCTGTCCGATCTGCAGGCGCTGAAGGGGCTCTACGGGCTGCTTCACAAGGGGCAGCAGGCAAATGAAAATGTAAGCATGAAGGCTTCTCCCCCAGAAGGAAAAATGATAGATCGCCTCTTTGATTTTTTTTATACTCCTCTTTGAAATTTCTTAAATTGTCGTTGTTGTTGCATACAATTAGGGTATTTCTTTTTGGAAGAAGACTTTTGCCCCGCTTTATATATAAAACCACACGGGTGTACCGACACAAAACGACGAGGGATCTCTCATACAAAGCAGATCAAAGATGAAAGAGAAGTTTAGAAGTATCCACAACCCCCCCCCCCCCCCCCCCCCCCCCCAAGAAGCGCCGAGACTACCTACTAGAGGTGAATACCTCACCTCCTTGGAAACCACTGGATATCTTTGTTGTTATACACGACACACAATAAACAATGACCAAAACCAACATCAACACAGGGGACACAAGATTTTAACGTGAAACACAGGGGACACAAGATTTAACATGAAAAAACCCAGGAAGGAGAAGGGAAAAAACCACGGACCTCAGCCAACAAAACTTCACTATTCCGGGAAAGGTTATAAACGCCAAGGATTTACAATGATTTGATCTATCCCGTGCGACGGTTTGCAAGTGGTATATAAAAAGATTGTGACTTAGGTCGATACTGATCTGTACCATGGTGGGCTTGCACACTTCTGATCATTTTTGGTTCGTAGAATTCTTAAAACGCAGCAGTAGGAAAAAAACCACATATTTAATATAGATCCATTTACAAATGATCATAAAGTTTTGCTTCATAAGGATGTCGATTTAGTCGTAGGTGTTTTATGCTTCATCATGTCATGGTTCCATCGTTGTTGTATTTCTCATGTATTATTGCTTGTAGGTTCATGTTTGGTATCGTTGTCTTGCGTCACCTTTAATAAAAATCATGCTGAGGATAGAGAGGTTCGAAGATTTTTAACTTAAAAAAACGGATTGTAAAGCACGTGAGATTTGTAACCATGGGTGTTTGGTTCACAAAATAGAAAAGAAACACATGAATCCTAATAAATATGAACACATCAATGTCAAACCACATGGAAAAAGTATAATCAGGACGGTATGCCGCCACCAAAGACCTTGATATTTTACCCGTGTATAAGAATTAAAAAATCGACGATTGTGGACTGTGAAATTGCTGTGCTTTTTTCATATAAAACTTTTCTCCACTGTTCCATTATTTTGAATCAAACAAATGAACTGTGCCATCAAAGTAAAAATACTTATTCCTATATTTTCTTCAACTCTTCCTTTGAACCAAACAGACCCTTGGATTTCGTACTATATCTTTGACCTTGTTTAGACATGTTATTATTCTGAAGATTAGGCAGAACATAACCGAAAAGGGTGTATCTATTCATAGCAGTATATTATCACGACAAGAAGCTTAGGCTTATTACTGTTAAGATGATTATTTGTTGACTACCATACCTTAGGGTCTTCAGTTACAACTCTAATCCTGTCCCAACATTGTTGCAGTTGGACGAGGCATCAAGATCTCTTCTGATGAGGATGCTAGACCATGCTACCCAGCAGGCTCTCCTAAAACAAGCAAGGGTAATTAATTTCCTTCAGTTGCAAAATCCGCCACCTATACAATTCTTGTGCCAATGCTGGTAACCTGATCGTCGGTATATTCTGTAGTTGCTGTCAGGTCCCCTAATGTCTTCTGCTCTGGAGAGGAAGCTCTCCATCCAACCAGGCCGTCGGACAGGAGGCGAGGCCGAGCAACGCCTGAAGCCGATCGCGTCGCCCAGCTTCAGCCTCCACGCCAGCGGGTGGTCCCGCCGGCTGGAGCCACAGAGCCCGGCGAGAAGCCGAGACAGTCACTACGTCTACGACGACCACGGTCGGCGCTCACGAGATGATCGTCTCCTCGATCGGGTCGCCTCCAACCGCTCCTCAAGAATGCAAATGCCGCGGCTCTACTCGAGTACTCCAGAGCAACGCCTTGCCCGCTTCGGATCCCACCGATCCTCCAGAGTGGCCGAGCCGCGGCGCGACGTGGCGAGCGGTAGTTCTACGCTCGCCGGACGTAGCGACAGGCATAGCAGGCTGCGCCGGGGCTCTGGACGCAGTGATCGTTCGTCTTCGTCGTCTCCGGAGCAGAGCAGCAGGCGTCGCTCCGTGTCCCGCCCGCCGTCTACGGCACGGCTTCATGGCAGCGCCACGTCCCGGGAAGTTGGAGCGGGTGGCACCTCGACGAGTCGTCGCGTTGGGAGGCTGGACTCTCGGGTGTCCATGGGCGGCGTGACGTCGCGCCGTGGCTCAGAGCGAGTCGGACGCGGCGCGGCCACGCCGAGTCGGTCGTCGTCCAGCAGCGACGGCGAGGCAGTGACGACACGCAGCCGCATCAGGCCGTACCGGGAGCTGATGGAGCGATGCGTACGCCGAGCTGAAGTAATAGAAGAACTGAGCCTGCGGCGGCGAGGGAAGAAGGACGGCACAGTTCGCAGCGGCATCAGCATGGGTCTGTCCAGCCACCGGCCGCGGCGAGCGTTAGACCGGATCGATTCCGGTAGCACGTACAGCAGCTCATCAAGTGCCTCTATCCCGTCTCCCTCCACGATCCCCACGGCCCCGTCGACGTTGGGCGCTTCAGCTTCTTCCCACTCGTCCTCGTCGGTGTCAGTGTCACCACGGGGCGGTGCGCGGCCAAAGTACCCATTCGAGGAAGCGTCGAGCACATCGAAGAACCGCCGCCGGCGGGAGCGCCAGGAGAGACGGGAAGGGCGGCTGCAAAGGTTCAAGAACAAGCTCGCGCTGGTATTCCACCACCGCCACGACCACCATCACCACCACCACATCGGGCACGGTGGGCGCTCCGGCAGCCCGGTGTCCAGAGACAACCGCCGCGGCAAGAACCGCAAGTCGCCGTGGAGCTACCTCGGGGGTATGTTCCAGCACCGCACTGCAGGACATGACGGGGGCAAGAAGAAGAATAAGAAGAGCACGAGCCGGACGGTGGTGACGGCAAAGCGGCGCGGTGGCGGCGGCGGGTCGCTGTTCGACGCGCTGGTGCGGCAGAAGTGGGGAGCGCGAAAGGCGCCGGCGCGAGCTGGGATGGTGCGCACGCGCAGCCTGAGCAGAGTGCAGGTCAAGAACATACATTGGTGGCAGCGGCTGAAGCGACGGCGCGGCCGGGCAGATGGTAGCAGCAGGCCACGCCGTCGTTTAGGACAAGGGAAAGCACTGTAGTTTCTTTGAGAGGTGCTCTACATGAAAGTAGTGTAGTCTTGCCTGCATTTTCTTCAAGCTGTATTGTATGTTCGGCAATTAATTCGAGCAAGCTTCTTCATAAGCAGTGCTAAGAAAACATGTTGGAACACTATGAATGAAAATATGACAGGTTTTATAGGCACTTAGCACTCTGAATTAGGTTAGATTCCTGCATCTGAGTAGAAAATCCAAAACAAATGCTAGACCAAGGCTTTCAACGCTAGTTAATTATGGATGCCAGTTTCTCACATAAAACATAAGGATAGTTGTAGCATACAAGAATGTGACATGAGTGGAAATCGACAAAATTTTACAACTAATCACCAAATGTTTATCAAGTAGTAGTATCAGACATGGCTGCTGCTGAGCCTCAGCAGCTTATTCCAAGACAAAGAACAAGGAATTACAGCTGGAAGTGGCAAAAAGCCAATTCTTATCACACCTTCCAAATAAATAAACAGATAATACAGGTTCGCCATCATATGCAGGACAGAGTGCGCATCAACCTTTAGTTCTTCACAGTGGTGACGTGCCTCAGAAGCATCTGAATCACCTCTGGAGAGATGCTTGATGCCTGCTGCTTGAGTTGTTCAATCTTTTCGTTTGTCTCCTGCTCAAGGCGCTTGACGTTTGCGCCAGAGTCACCGCTAGTCTGGAAGTGGAAATGACAAGAATTATAGATAAATGAACTGGAATCTCGTTATCATCTTATAAAAGAAAAAGGTTAAATGGGCAGATGCACTGTGCATACCTCTGCAAGCTTCCTCTGGAAATCAGCCTCCATCTGCGCACGGTACTCGGCTATTTCCCTCTCAGCCTCTTCTTTTGCTTGCCTGAGCCTTGCCGATTTAGCTGCCAAAGACATCATATTTCAGTTGATACACAAAGGGCATTCTTTAATTTCAGCTTCATAGTTGACAACGAGATTCATAAGGACCAGGCCTTTCTTATAGCAAATAATGGAACATACTTTGCCAATTTTTAGCAAATGAAGGAACAACATATTTCACTTTCTTTTCATGACTTGTTGATACACAAAAGGACATTCTTTAATTTCAGCTTCATAGTTGGCTATAGGATTCATACAGGATCAGGCCTTGCTATGGTAAAAAATGGAACATATTTTGCCAATTAAACAAATCAAGGCAATAACATATTTTCACTTTCCTTTCATGACTTGTAGCCATATGCAAACTTGTAAAGTAAATTTCTACTCAAGAATGGAATTAGGTGACATGGCCTATCAAGTAACAGAGACAATATTACCAGGAAAGGAAAGTGGTTACAGGATGCCAACAACTGTAGTCTCTATTCTGTGCTATAAACAAGATGATGATTTTGCATCAACTTACAATGGAACAAATGTATCATGACTTTACAGCACGATTGCACTGAGTATGGCAGGCAAGACATAGCGAATAAATTGGAAAAAGACGATATTACAACGTGACTAATCCTACAAAAGTTGATGGATGTATCAAAGTATAAATATTCATTTTAACCAACAGAGCATAACCACACAAACATGTCATTTGGTTCATAATGAATTAAGCCAAAATTAGAGAACTTTACCAGCCCTAGCAGTGCTGACAATTTGCTGGGCCTCTTGCTCTGCAGCCAGCAATTGCTGGATTCCGCTTGGGCGTCTGCTTGCGTCCATCTTCGGGCTGCGGAACGAATAATCATAATCAATAAAATGCAAATTGTATGGAACAATGTTTACATGGTTAGGAGGTCTAAATCATCGTTATGGCATATAGCACCCCAAAACTCCTAGCAAACAAAACAGAAGCCTATATCACTACACATTAGTGAGATATGCAAAAACTATCACAGAAGTAGTATTTCGCTTCAAGCGGCTCATGATCTGTACACGATCGCCTGGTTCCAGGACCAAGCTACCTTGTAGTTGCAGGCTAATCGGGGCTAATTTTACCGTACATACCAACAACGACTACGGATCCATCCGGACAGTTCTTCGTAAGCTTCTACACCAGCTAGACATTATGGACCTCTACCTCAAACTGTAAATCCAGATCAGATCAACTAAGATCCAGCAACAGACGCTAGCTCCCCAACAAATAAGCAATTCTTCGATCCCCAAACCATCGGATCATCAGATTGCATAGCGGGAACAACAGGATCAAATCAAGAAAACGCCCCCAGCATCATCATCAAGCGCGACGGATTGCAGCCCAGATCCGGCCAAATCGACGCGACAGGAAGGCAATTCAAGAAACGAAATACGTGCGGAGGCGGATCGATCCATTACCTGGCGGGGAGGCGACTGGAACCACGTGGAGAGCCGATTCGATGGGGAAAAGCTAATCCTCCGCTGTGGTCGTGGCCCCGACCTTTGAAGCCTATTTATTAGAGAATCGTCTTCTTGTCCTATGATGGGCCGGGCCGGAAAGTCGCTGCTTATCATATGTGCGAGGTGGGCTCGACTACGAAATCACCCATTAGCATGAAAGCCCATAAGCCCATTAGCAGCAGATTATCTCTTCGTCGCCCAAACCCAATCAAAACCCCATCCATTCCTCCTCCGCCTCTCGTTGTCTCCTTCGCCAGCGCCATGGCCACCGCCGCGCGCGCAGTCGCCGCCGCCCGCCCGGCGCAGCCGATGCTCCTGTCGCGTCGCCTCCCGCGCTCCTCCGCCCGCCCCACGCGGGCTCGCGGCGTTGGCTGCGCCGTCCGCTGCATGGCGCGGCGGCCCGACGCCTCGTACTCGCCGCTGCGGTCGGGGCAGGGAGGGGACCGCGCTCCCACGGAGATGGCGCCGCTTTTCCCCGGCTGCGACTACGAGCACTGGCTCATCGTCATGGACAAGCCCGGCGGCGAAGGCGCATCCAAGCAGCAGATGATCGACTGCTACGTCCAGACCCTCGCCAAGGTCGTGGGAAGGTAATTAGTGTGCGCATTTGACTCGAAATAGTCCTCCCAGCCGACAGTGCTTCGCGGAGTGAGAGTAATTTTGGTTGTCTTGTTGGTGTCGCTGGTGTAGCGAGGAGGAGGCGAAGAAGAGGATCTACAACGTGTCATGCGAGCGCTACTTTGGGTTTGGGTGCGAGATTGACGAGGAAACCTCAAACAAGCTGGAAGGTAGGCAGCTGCGAAATGATTATATTCATGTTTGAGGCATACATTGTGATAATTGGATTTGGATACCAGATTAGATTTCAGTTTCCAATTGATGTACAGTCATGTGTCAGTATTCAGTTAAGTTGAATAACATGAAGATAACACATGTTTTTGTTAATTCGAATCAAAGTGTCAAGGGAATGTGTGAATGCCAAGGTCCAAGAATCACATAGATGTTGAGAAAAGGGCAAGGCTGTAACATGCTTATGTTGTCCTACAATTAGAGGCCGAATTGTGTTGCACTATTGCAATCTGCAATCCTTTTGTGTTGTCTGCTCAAGTACATTGTTATTTGTATATCTCACTTCGGTAGAGTGGTATGCTAGTACACTGTTTGGCTTATTTGGTGTGTGTCAGGAATATGATTTGTCGATATCTTGATTCGACCCCTAATCAGAGAAGAGCTGGGACTGCTCAGAGTAGCTCGCCTGGTCCCTTGGGTTAGCTAGCGTGGTTGTAGCTCTTTTTTCTGCTTTTCCCCAGCGCTTGGCTGTTGTACAGTTGTTCCCTCTACTTGATGAAAAAGGCAGAGCACCTGCCAGGTCTGTCAAAAAAAAAATCTTGATTCGAGAAGGTTTATTATTTGGTTATATGCTGTAACAGCATTATGTTTGGCATATACTTGTTTCTTGAATGTTTAGTAGCTATTCTGAAGAGAAAATTTGTTACTGAGTATAGCTTCAGCGTTATGATAGTTATATGCATGTCTGCATATGTACATTTGTGTAATGTCAGTAGCTGTTCAAAAGGGAATAATTGACTATTGGATATTCTGATATTGTTTTGGTGTTTCGTAACCGTAGTTTGTGTTTTCAATATACAGGCCTCCCAGGCGTTCTTTTTGTGCTTCCAGATTCCTATGTTGATGCTGAGAACAAGGACTATGGCGGTAAGCTTGTTGCTTATGTACTATGTATTCTATTGTTTTGTCAATTCTTTAGATTTTATGCTAGATGCTGCCAGGCCATAATTTATGGTTCTTTTGCAACATAATTTATGATTGTCCTTGAACTAGAATTGGGTTTGTGCTATTTGCTTCGAAGTGACTATTTCTCTTTGAATTATTATTATCTACTCCCTCCATCGGAAATACTCCCTCCGGATGGAGTAATTGACACATGTTTGTCTAAAAACGGATGTATCTAGACATATTTTAGTGTGTAGATACATCCGTATTTAGACAAGTTTGTGTCAACCATTTCCACTCGGAGGGAGTAGTTGACTTGATTCTTTAATCAACCGATATCAATTTTGCAATTGATGTGTTCAGTGCACAGCTGGATTCAAAATAAGTCTATACTTGAATGAGCAAACCTTATTTTGAGCAAGATGCATCAATTAATTATCCGTGTTAAATTCCTGTGCTCAAATGATCCTTTTTGGAAAGACTGGTTATTCAATCATGATTTGCTAGGCTTTCTATTCAGTGGTTTTTTACCACCCTCAAACTGTCCATACATCTCATGAACCATCACTTGTAGGACTACAAATTGATCTCTTCAGACCTGAACTATATACCACTCCTCATGTAGTTACTTCTTTTGTCCATGAAGAGCAATTCTCTCAAATGCGATAATCTTGTCCCGGGTTTTCATCATTGTTGCCCTTCTTTGCAGCTGAGTTATTTGTGAACGGAGAGATCGTGCAACGATCACCAGAAAGGCAGAGGAGGGTGGAGCCGGTGCCCCAGAGAGCTCAAGATAGGCCACGGTACAGCGACCGGACCCGCTATGTGAAGCGAAGGGAGAACCAGGCTTACAACCGGTGACGTGTCTCCCCGCAAGTGTCCCCACGGCTATCGCTCTTGACCTAGATATAGCGCGGCTCCGACGCCAGAAATGCCTCTCTTCGTGTTTGCTGCACTGTAGCGCCGGCATAGTATTTGGGCATCTACTTTCTGCATGAACTGTAGGTTAAGATTTTGTAAGAGACTTGTGCGCCGGTCATTCTGGTGATGGAATCCGGTTTCTGGACCTTGGTTGGAAGAAGAAAAATATTCATGCATTTGGAGCTGTAAGATGATATTTCAGCTGGATGAATTCTCCCTTCCCTGTTTCTGCTTCCTTCGTTCACCCCTTCTTACTTGGCCTATCTTGTTGGGAGTTATTTTTTTTCTTTGCTGAGCCGACCAGTTATGAGCTCATTTTCAGAAACCATGTCCATCGTCTGTTCTCGCACGACTGCCATGAAGATTTCAATGAAAACACACACAAAACATGACAGTGGAGGCGTTCTTTTTTTGTGGGTCAGAACGTAGGAGTAAGAGCCACACTGGGGACGCGGAGGAAGCACCCCGCGACGCAGCAAACGTGTGGCGCAGGTGGAGACAGGGGAAATGCCCCGTGCATGTCTGTGATTCGTTGCCTTATCCTCCCGTTGCATGCCGTGCGCACAACACAGCCAGCTCCGTGACTGAGACTGAAAGAACTCAGGTCGGAAATGGCGGGCACAACGATCTTCCTCTCAGCTCCGGCGCTGCTCGGCCTCCCGTCCTCTTCATCCCCGGCACGCAGGCATGCGCAAGTACGTGCATCTCCACCCTGCATATCTTCTTCTTGGACTTGAGCTAAAAAATGATGGTGGGTAAACGCTTGCTTCTTCTGCGCAGATTCAAGTGTGCTGCCAGGCCAAATCTGAGGGCTCTGAGTCTGCCGCCTATGCAGAGCGTCTGCAGTTCCGTCGGCGGGATTTGATCGGGGGATGCTTCGGCACCGCTGTTGGCCTGGTACGTGCTACTCAGCTGTTTACTCTCGCCACAATTCAACTCTGTATGCCTGTATACTGTAGCTCTACATGTTAGTAGCAGGACACAGCTGACACAAATGTAGCATGGCCGGAAGATGGTTCTGTACTTCTATTCATCATAATTTCAGCTAATTCTACATGTCGCGCGTGTGCGTTAGGAAATGATCGAGGGCTCGACGAGATTCACAGGAGTGGCTACTGCAGCTGATCTGATCGAACGCAGACAGCGCTCCGAGTTCCAATGTAGGTCGCCTCAGGCCAATCTTTTTCCCCTTGAAATGCTAGTAGTAATGCTTCTTACCATCACATTGACGCTCTTTGTTTGTTCTTCAGCAAGCATCAAAGGAACCCTTACAGCCGCCATAGAGGTGAGATTAACATTACGTGCTATCGCACAGCTCGTTAATCCATTTCACCTATTTGTCTCTTTTGTTGGCTGAAACTTGGAAGTCTTTTGCAGGCAAAACCAGAGCTCGTCCCGTCTCTGTTGACCTTGGCGCTGAATGATGCTATGACATATGACAAGGTCTGCTCTCTAAATGGCTTCCTGCAATCAATATTACCACTTGGATGGACCCCCTGTGTGTACACATGGAAATAACCCGGTGATACTATTGGTTGTTAATTTTAACTCTTCTGCAGGCCACAAAATCAGGAGGCCCAAATGGATCGATCAGGCTAAGGTAGTAGCTAAGCAGCTTCTGTCTCTACCTCTTTGTGGTTATGTTGCAATTACGATCTGCAGATGACACCATAACAAGTTGCTTGGCCTTGTTGTTTTGATCAATTCCTGTTACATAATAAAGTGCAGAAATAAGCAGACCTGAAAACAGTGAGCTTTCTGCTGCTTTGGATCTGCTAGTCGAGACGAAGAAAGAGATAGACTCCTACTCCAAGGGAGGTCCTATTCATTTGCAGATTTGATCCAAATAGCAGGTGTGCTAACTATCACAATTTTGTTAGCAATATTTTATTTTCGGTTCCAATAAACGTTGGTTACACTTCTTTATGCTATTTGTACCCGTCACTGGTTTATGCATGAGTGCTTTTGGCGTAGTTGGCCTGGCTCTGAACTTACGTGCATACGACTTTATTAACAAAGAAAAAGTTAGCAAATTTAGAACTATGATCTTTGTGTGTACTTCTATACTCATGTTTACTTTTACCTGCAACAGCGCAACAGGCAATAAAGAAAACATTCCTTGATGCGGCCATTGCCAAGACCGGTGGGAACACAGAGAAGGGAAGAACCCTATACTCAGCATACGGATCAAGTGGGCAGGTATTCATTCACTCCGCCGGAGTCTGTCTGTTCACTATTCCTCTGTATATATAGGCATAGTTGCTAATACAAGGTGATATGCATTTTAATCGCGTCTACAACTGTAGTGGGGTTTTTTCGACAAAATATTCGGTCGAGATGATGCGCAAGAACCTGATCCAGAGGGCAGGGTGCCTCAGTGGGGCAGCGCTTCTGTGCAGGAAATGAAGGACAAGTTCATTGCCGTCGGTCTTGGACCTCGTCAGGTAGTCAATACTAATCATTGATCTCTTCATAACTCTTTTTTTTTGTATCGGTTATATTTTGGATAGGGTTCCAAAAACTGTGATTCAGTCTCATCAATACCACGAGAATTGTACTGCAGGTTGCTGTGATGTCGGCCTTTTTCGGACCTGACCAAGCTGCGACGGAGGCGAAACTGATCGTTGATCCAGACTGCCGTCCGTGGGTCGAGAAGTATCAGCGCAGTCGTGACACGGTCTCCAGGACTGACTACGAGGTAAGAATTTTTCAAACGATTTCTACATGCTGGCAATGATGCTGCAGGAGTAGTTCTGAAAATCTTCAACTGTGAGTTTTTGACTTCTGCTTCTCAACGTATATATGGCAGGTTGATCTGATTACCACCCTCACGAAACTGAGCTACCTTGGGCAGAAGATAAATTACGAGGCTTATACATACCCCAAGCAAAAGATTAACTTTGGTAACCTGAAGCTGTGATTGATGATTGCTCTGGGCATACCTGCGAGCCATGCCATTCAAGAAGTGAGAGCTTCCTTAGATATTAGGTGTCTACGGAGAGGGACTTTGATTTGATTCTGTGTTTTAGCCATGTCCATAATATGCCGGCGGCGTTGTAGTGTATCATGAGTACATAATTTCTTCCATGGCATCAAGGGCAGCTAGATGGTTTGTTTGCAGAATTGACATGTCATTACTTCTTGGACTTTTTGAAACTTAAGAGACCAGGAGACCAGGTGATTTGAACAGAAAATGAAAGGTTCTCGCGAGACAGTTGGTAGCGAAAATTCTCCATGTCAAAGTGTGAATAAAATACTGGCATAACATAATTGGCATAACATCATTGTACATGTGCACATGGATTACATCTTAAGTTTCGTCCGTGACAATCACATCTAATTAACTTGCCACTCTAGTTGCCGGCAAGCCTAGACATCGGTTCCATGGTTACCTTGGCCCTGGTTGTCAGTCTGGCATATCGGATTGCTGAGGGGTCTCCACGGATTAACATTTAAAAGTGCAATTCAGTTATTTCAGTGTTAGGTTAATGTGTGCTTGACATCTACTCTCCAGTCTCCATGGTTACCTTGGCCCTGGTTGTCAGTCTGGCATATCGGAGGCAGAACTGCGAGATAAGAGACCCAACTCTATCCTCGTTGTAGTATCGTGTTGACAAGACCAACACCCGAAAGTCTCTATTCTATGTCTGGTGGATTAATTGTCGTCCTACGCTTCTGCATATCTCGGCAGTGCAAAGTTTATTTTGGTCAATGATTATCCTCGGTAGCTCTTTAGGGTTTTCGGTTTTCTTCCCTACCAGTACGAACAAGAGAAATTCAGAAAATCTTCTTCACATAAATCTAATCATTCCAAGAGTATCATAATAATCATTAACTATTTCCTTCTCTCTATATATTATATTGTGTTCATACGTGGTTGTATTCATAGTATCCTTAAATATCTGCAAAACTTGGTAAATGGTTTCAGAGCATAAGTAATTAACATGATTTGATAGAGACTGCTAGATTACAAGACTATGAAGTTTAAAATGTAACAAAAATAGAGAACATAGAGTGTATGATGTGTCAATTTGTCTTCAAATCTACTTATTTTCTCTCGCACTTGTATGCTCCTAGCACATAGAGTGTCAAACATGCCATTTCTAAATAAGATTTGATAGAGACTTATTTTCTCTCGCAAAAATAGAGAACATAGAACATAGAGTGTCAAACATGCCATTTCTGTTCTTGGGAGGAACAATAGTTGGCTCCTAGCACTTGTATGCTCTTTATTTTAAATGACATATTAAACCCTATGTGAATTTTTGTGTTAATGACCAATGAATTATAAGATGATGGTTTAAGAAGTGCATGAACCGAAATTAGTCCTACACTTGGATGAAGCTTGATTGTTGGAGGCTCCTACTTAAAAGGTTAATAAGAAGACATTGTCTTTAGATTTCATTGTTTCTTTTTCAATTTCGTAGGGAAGCCATATTATTAAGAGGGGGCAAAAGTTACTCCCAACGAACCATGTTTAAAGTCCTATTATGCATAATAATTGAATTATGTGGCTACTCAATATAAGAGGTCTTATTATGCAAGTAGACTGAATTTTCATATCTGAACCCTGCCACTACTACTGACCTCAAAACTCTTGATTAGTTGCATTCCCTTGACTTAAACTTTCATTTCTCTTAGGAGAAAGGACACCTGGATCTATAAATCAACAGACCAAAAGTTGATTACCCATTTCGACTTCGATTTGTCTTGTTGCTCTTTGGCTAGCAGGAACACTAGAGGGTTGGAGTGCCTTGTGAACATTCGAGTGTGTGTATTGTCTAAGGGAGTTTGCGAAGGTTTGGATATCCCATCACGATCACTAATAGCGGAAGGGATCTTCTTTGTTGGGAGAGCTCAAGTGGAAAAGAGTGGGTCCAACGGTGGGGGGAGGTGGGTCATTGTGTGCCTAATTAGTTTTCCACATCCTCTCCGGCGGATATTAGAGTCCCTCCTAAGGAATTGAACTTTAATTTATTTAAAATTTGTTGTCACCTATTTACCCTCCCCTCTAATCAGCATATTTGGTCCTTCATTATGGTTCTCTTAGTACTATGAATTCCTCTCTTAATACCTGCTCAAAAGCAAATTAGTCTTTCCAGAAAAAACCATTGAAAAATTTGTGTATTCATAGTGTTGGTAAGGTGTACACTCAAGTGCCACCTCCAACATGGTGTCTTCCAAAAGCCACTTTGTTGTTGTTCCTTTTTTATGTTAAATTATCCAGACTTGACGAATACATCTAAAACCTTGATAAACCCGGAAAACATCTTTGGCTCCTAAGCTTCAGTGCTCTCTATTGTTAAAACAAAAATTAAAAATCATATTTATAAGTTGTAGAAAAATCTGACAAAAACCATGCATGTTGCCAATGATGTATCCCACAAACGTGTAAAATCTGGACTTGAAATACTTTATATTTTGATCTGCACAAAAATGACAAATGTTGTATATTTTGGAGATTTGAAAGTATGCACATTTAAATTCACATATTTGTTATTTTTGTGTAGATCGTAATATAAAGTATTTTGAATCGAGATTTTGCATGTTTGTGGCATATATCATTGGAAACATGCATGATTTTTTTAGAATTTTTTGAAACTTTTAAATGTGATTTTTTTTATTTCTTTAATGAGCGAAATAAGTGGATCTCGGGAGTAAGAAATATCTACTCATGATAAACCCTCCAAAAGGGAAATACTTTGTTGGCTCAACTTTTACCAAGCGTAGAGTTTTGATGATTCTTGTATTCTTAAGTAGTGATTTCCATATAACATACTCCATCAATGATTTTAAAAGCCATTTGTTCTTAATGTCCAAATATCAGATACCGAATCCACCTTGAAGTCATATGTAGTTTGCAAATTAAACCCTAACTATTTGCTCATATACATTTTATGTTGTCATTATCACTTTGCCACAAAAAACAAGTCCGGTAGAAGCGAAGATCCTTTCCTTGCCCTCTTTTAGGTTCTCCAAAAAATGACTCATAAGGATAGGCAAGCTACTCACTTGGATAATAATTACCACTGCCCTTCATAGGATAAATTGCTCAACCTCTACCCAAGCATTTCTCGAATCTATCTTAGATACTTTTTGTTCTCACTTAGACAACTCGCAGTAATACAAAGTTATTTTAAAATGGAAGTCCTAAAACCATAACCAAAAGTGACCACATATATCATTCATTCAAGCATTTCAGGCTTGTGATTACTGTCTAAGCATGTCGATCATCTATATTATCACCGCAGGTCAGCGGTTTTAGCAATTTATTCAAACTATATTCAATGACCGTCTTAGATATACTCCCTCCGTCCCAGTTTTTAGGTCTTAATTGGAAAATCTCTCGGCCGAAGGTGCTAGTTGATTGGAGCTAAAATCTTGCATGCATTGGTGGTAGAGACAACCAGCCACTAATTGAGAGGCAACCAGTCTGCTGACTGTACCTTATTGTACTTGCTCTTAGAGAGTAAGAGGTGGAGGATTTTTTGGACTAATTGTTTTTGAAATTATGCCCTAAAGAGATGAAGGAGCAATGTCTTCCCATATCTGATTGACATGCAAACAACTGCAATTATTAGCCGACATGCCTAAAGGAATATGCCAATTCATGCGCAAGGAATATCCCCCATTAATAATCCATATTCATTCGAGAAAAATGTTCGTTCACTCATTGCCTGCCTTGATCGCGCAACCAAATTATAGAGGCCTAACATACGTAAACGGAGGGATTACGAAATCGCTTATTCTCGCTCGTTCGAGCGCTCACACACTATGCGTCGCGCGCGTGTCGGGCAGGTTCCTATTCTCTTTCCCCTCCCCTAATCAACTAGCTGTCTGCATGCACTGCTAACTCTAGTGGTCCCGCGTTGCACTGCATGCATGGAGCTGAAGTAGAGACTTGCTCTTCACCAGATCCGCTGTGGTTTTGTCCACCGTTTGAATCCATGTCGAAAGGTTCTTCATCTGGTCGGCGATCTCGTCCAGCTTAGTGTTGGTGGCGGTGTTCTGCTCGCTAACGGTGGCCATGGCGGATGCCATCTGGGTCTCAACCACCGTCTTACGAGGCGCCAGATCGAAGTCTGGAACTCGCGATCTACCGAGAGATAGGATTTACGGTTGCAATCCGAAGATCGCAACCAACCACAGACGGATTTACGGATCAAGCTCGAACCGGGATCGAAGATTCTGATACCAATTGTTACGCTCTCACTTTGTATTCAACTAGGAATTCATGAGTTTGAGAAATACAACTGGATTTGCTGTTATTTTGTGGTGATCCAAATTCTTTTATACTGATGAAGGCCAACTTTTCAATGAATCTGTTATGTACTTTGATAAGTTGTCCTCAGATGTTTTGCCAGATTTTTCTGAGGAGCAGGTTCGTGTCGAGGTGGAGCACTCTATTGAAAAGGAAAATGTCACTGTTGACAATGATGGTGCTGCTACTTCAGATGATTCTGATCCTGATTCTGCTGGTTCTGATGATTCTGATTCTTCTGATTCTGATAATAATAATGTTCAGAACTCACCCCCTGTTTTGCAGCCACAAAATCAGCCTATTGCTGCCCGTAGGAACAGGAGGAATTGTGGTCCTCGACCACGTTTAATTGAAGAGTGTAACATTGTTGATTATGCTCTGAGTTGTGCAGAACAGGTGGAGCACAGATGTGGGGACCCGGACTAGCTGTCCGAAATATCCGATTATGCTTAACACAACGATCCCGTGATCAGTCTGTCGTCGCACATAATCCGAATTGGATACCAAAGTTTACATCCATTACAAAACCGAATAAAAGTCTTACATAAATGGTCATTTAGACCAAGTCTTACATAGGTGCCTTCAAGGGCCAAACCAAAATATCAGCGGAAGCTACGGCGTAGTAGACATCATATTCTAACGATGACGACCCGACAGGCAGCTGACTTGTGGAGATCCTTAGTTTGCGTAGAAGTCGCCATACTCCTGCTCGGCGTAGTGCTCCTCCTCGTAGTCTGGCTAGGACAATAGCCAGGGACGAAACCAATATGAGTACATTTGAATGTACTCGCAAACTACCCCAACATGAGTATGCACTAGTTTTATTTAACTTACAACTTTTATTTGTTTAAAACATCTCTATATCTTTATTGAAAAAGGTAAGAAGAGTTTTATAACTATTTTAAAAGAAATCACCATCTCATTTGTTTCTCCAAAACCCTTCCTTTTCCTGACCATGGCTCACCATGGTCCATTTATTCCAACAACTCATACCACTCCATTTGGTATAGTTGTGTCACACCATCACCATTCATTTTCTTTTAGACTTAAAAGCTTTTCCAAAAACTTGCACATGATCTTAGGACAGCCTCCCAATTGTCCATATCCGAGGACTCGGCTATTCGAATAGTTTTGACCCTCTGCAGAGGTAGCACGCTTTTATCCCACATCCATCCGGTAACTCATCGTGTCAGCCACGTCCCGCCATACAAGGTGTATGCGAAGTTGAGCCACCGACCCTAGCCTCTCCTTTGCTCATGCTAGTATAGGATCCTACCCATATGATAATTCCCACCAACACTCAGTCCGGTCCCCGTCGGCAACCCTAAGTGTGAGGACTCATATGTTTTTCCCGGCGACCACATTTATGAAGTCTTCAATCCTCCTCCTTATCTTTCCATAGAGTTTGAGCGAGGACCCAGGTCAGGGGAGTTCTCCAAACCATCCCCTCATGCATAACGGAGTCATCTCCGTCGATGAGGTATCCCATACTAATAAGAGCAAATTATATGACTAAGCCCCGTTCCCATATGGGGGTAAATGTGGTCGCACAGATTAAGATTGGTTGTCATAGTACTAGGACACTGTGCATTTTTCATAAACATTCCCATTTTCCATTTCTCCACTTCAACACCGACATCTCGGTATTCCATAACCACACAAGTATTTCAAAGGAGTTTTGAGTAAACAACATTTATTTTCCCATCCTATAATTTTATATCAACTATCTTATACTTCTACATAGGTGGCAAAATAGTTTTCATGTACTTGTAAAAAGGTTTTCAAAATCATTGATACTTTTGAATAACTCATGTGACAAAATAGATGTATGTAAATGCAAGCTCAGTGAAGTAGCTTGCCTTGCTCGGCAAAGTTCTCAGGTTCTTGTGCTTGCTGATCAAGGTATTCCCCCTCCTCGTAGACTTCGGCAACGTTCTCGTCTAAACGTCAAACAAGCAATGCAACCAATTACTAAACTACTCAAGCAAGCATCACAACAACAATCATAAACATCACAAATAGCTACTGCACACACAAACCATACAATTTGGTTTCAAAATAATTGAATTAAACATCATTTATTTATGTTCAAATTATGGCAGAAACTTGTGGAACATGTTTAATTGCACAACTTGAGTTCTGTTGTCAAAAAAATACAAACTAAATTTCTATAGAAAGCTACTGATGTGTAGAAGACAACACAATTTGATTTGGATCAATTGGGGTTACCAAACTCCCTACACAAATGTTTGAATCCAGTAACTTAATAATCAAGTTTTAGCTACCAATTAAGTTCTGTTGATCCTAAAATTAAATCCTTTTAGGGGTAACTAAACATGACTAAATGTGACCTAACAAAATTGGTCCTAATTCATTTGGGTTAACCATTAAACATATTTAAATGTTTGAGTGCAGAAGGGTGTTTAAACTTCAACTTAATACTAAACAATTAATAATGCACAAATAATTCTACCAAAATTAGGGAAGCTAATACATGGCAGTACTAAGCTAGCAAAATTGGTTTGGAATTATTTGGACTAACAGAGTATCAGAAACAAACAAGTTTAGAATTTAAACCTTCTGTAGTATTTTTAATAATACTTTTTATCTATTTAATTAAATGACATGAACCAATTGGGTTGGTTAAACATTTTCATAAGCTTTCCAGAACAATTGAGTTTGATTTATTTGGATTCCTAAATCTCGAGATATTGAATTTCAAAGTTGGATCCAGTACTGTCTTAACAGAGAAGTTTAAATTTGAATTTAATTGTTCTCTGGATAATGTTGAAAGCTATGACAGGTGGGGCCTACATGTCAGTGACACAGTGCGGTTGGAAATTAATAAAATCCTGACGAGCGGGGCCCGCCCGTCAGTCTCTCTCTCTCTTTCATTTAACCGAAGCGGTACGCGTCCGTTGGATCGAGATCCAACGGTCCACGATCAAATGCATCGGCGGCGACCTAAAATCGGCGGCGCTGCCGCGCCGGCGACGGCGAGGTGGAAGGATCTCTCACCTAGGGGGCTCGGGAGGTCGCGGAGATGATGCAGATCGACGGCGGCGGCGTGTGGGAAGCTCTGGCTGAGTTGCACTTGCTGGGGTGGGCTGGTTCGTCGGCGGCGAGCTCTCGATCTTCCACGGCCACGGGCAGCAACTCCGGCGAGGTCCAACGGTCGCGTCTGGGCACTAATCAAAGGGAAAAAGGATGGGGTGAGTGCGGGGAGGAAAGCAACACGGTGCAGGGGTTTGGGAAGGAAATGGGGCAGCCCAACGGCGTGGCCACGGTCGCCTTCTACCTCGGACACGGCGAGGTCGACGCGGCAGCGAGCACGCCCTCCTGGCGGGGCACAGAGGGGAGTGGAGTGGTGTGGTGTGGTGTGGTGTCTGTGGCGAGGCTCGGGGGTGGTTAAATAGGGCAGGGGCGGCGTATCGTGGACGGAGCGCATGGACAGCGTCCATGGCGCCTCCGGCGGGGATTTCCCGATTCCTCGGCGACGCGTGCAAGCAGCGCAAGGAGAGGGGTCTGGGGGGTCCGGGAGTGAGCTGGGAGCAGCTGTGGCGACGGATGCGTGTCGAGGTGCAGCGGGTGGGGCGAATTTGGCCGGCGCCGTCCGTTCTCTCCACGGCGAGCAACGGGGGACAGTGGCCGCGTCGGGGCGAGAGAGGCTCGAGTGCCCGCAGAGGCTGCAGAGGCAACGACCGTGGACGAACGCGAGCAAGGGGGGCCCTGGGGGGCCTGGGAGCGGCGACGACGACCATGGCGACACGGCGACGGTGACGGGGAGCTAGGGGTAGGAGACGACGCATTTTCGCAGAACGCCCCCTGGACTTTCTTTTCCATTTACAACTAGGTCCTTCTCTGCTTCTTTTTCTTCTTTTCATTTCCAGCAGCATTTTCTGGATTTATTTGGGGTACTTAAACAATTTAGAAAAATTCACAAATATTTGTGAGGCTTCCACATAGCATGTAGTAGCTCCACAAAATTTGGCATTTCAAAATAAAATGTTTTGAATCATTTTTGTTCATAGGGTTTTAATTATGGAATTTTGTTTTATTTCAATTTGATTTACTTTGAATTTTAAAACTAGTTCAAAATATGTTGAGAGAGAAAAGTAGTAAGGATAAAATGGGAGTGTTTACATTACCACTCCACTGAATTTTATTGTGAAGGAAAACAACTTCTCACTTGGAGAATTTCATGTGACACTTGTCACATTATTTTCTTTTCTTTTATTTTATTCTCTTCTTTTCTTCATGTTTTTTTAGAGCAAGCAACACACATTAGCAAGAAAGAAACAACACAAGCAACAATATGAGATCAACACATATAATTAAGCAAAAGTTTTTGTTGGCTCTCATTTTTGGAATAATAATACTGATTAATATTTTTGGGATGTTACAATCCTTCCCCCTTAGAATAAATCTCGTCCCGAGATTTGCTAGGCCTGGGTACTAAAGAGGTCTGGAAATTCGCTTCGAAGATAATCTTCGCGTTCCCAAGTTGCTTCTTCTTCAGAGTGGTTAGTCCACTGGACTTTGTAAAACTTGATCGCACGTCTTCGGGTAACACGAACATCTTCTTCGAGAATTTTGAGGGGTCTCTCGCGATAAGTCAGGTCTTGGTTCAGGTCGATGGAGCGGTGGTCGATGTTTTTGAAAACATCGGCTGGTCAGGAACTTCGAGACACTTCCGGAGCAAGGAAATGTGGAAGACATCATGATAATCTCCTAACTCCGGGGCAATTCCAGCTGATAGGATACTTCTCCTCGACGAGCAATGACCTTGAAGGGTCCAATATACCTTGGCGCTAATTTTCCTTTGACATGGAAACGCTGCATTCCTTTGAGGGGTGTCACTCGGAGATAAACATAATCTCCGACACTGAAAGTGAGATCACGGCGCTTGGTGTCAGCGTAACTCTTCTGACGGGATTGGGCAGTTTTGAGGCGTTCACGAATAAGCTGAACTTGCTCTTCAGCTTCACGGAGGGTATCGGTCCAAACAATTTGCCTTCTCCGGTATCGGACCAATTCAGGGGTGTACGACACTTCTTGCCGTAAAGGGCTTCAAAAGGGGCCATTTGCAGACTGGACTGATAACTATTGTTGTACGAGAACTCTGCAAACGGAAGACAATCTTCCCACTTGGAACCATAGGATAGAACACATGCACGAAGCATGTCCTCCAATATCTGGTTCACTCGCTCAGTTTGGCCATCGGTCTGGGGATGATAAGCTGTGCTAAATGCTAACTTGGTTCCGAGGGCTTCATGAAGGGATTTCCAGAATCTTGAGGTGAATTGCGTGCCTCTATCAGATACAATCTTCTTAGGCACACCATGCAGGCTTACTATTCTGGAAATATACAGTCTGCTAACTGGGCTCCATTGTGAGTGGTCTTGACGGGTATAAAATGAGCAACCTTGGTCAGTCGATCAACGATGACCCAGATTGAATCATGGCCTCGGTTGGATCTTGGAAGTCCGGTAATAAAATCCATTCCAATCTCATCCCACTTCCACTCGGGAATTTTCAAAGGTTGAAGCAATCCAGCGGGCCGCTGATGTTCAGCCTTGACTCGCTGACAGATATCACACTTGGCTACGAAAGAACCAATCTCTCGTTTCATTCCATGCCACCAAAATCTTTCTCGAAGGTCTTGGTACATTTTGGTTCCGCCGGGGTGGATTGAATAAGGGGTCTCATGGGCCTCTTTAGGATTAACTCCTTAAGTTCCGTGACATTGGGCACACAGATACGGTCATTGAATTTCAGCACTCCTTCAGCATCTTCGGTAAAACCGGGTGCTTTGCCGAGGGAAATCTTCTTCTTAATTCCTTCAATGCTTTCATGATCCTTTTGGGCTTCTTTGATTTGATCCATCAGGGTTGGGGTTAACTCTAAATTGGCGAGATAACCATGGCTAACAAGTTCTAGTCCAAAGTCTTCGAACTCTTTGAACAAGGCTGGCTGTTCGGCTTGGATCAGGGCATTCAGGGTGCAAGGTTTGCGACTAAGGGCATCGGCAACTACATTAGCCTTTCCAGGGTGATAATGGATTCCAATATCATAATCCTTGATTAATTCCATCCATCTCCTCTGTCGCAGGTTCAATCTTTCTGGGTGAAAATATACTTCAAGCTTTTGTGATCTGTATAGACCTCGCAGCGATGTCCCGCAAGATAGGGACGCCACGTTTTGAGAGCAAGAACAACAGCAGCTAACTCCAAGTCATGGGTTGGGTAATTCTCTTCATGCGGTCGCAACTGCCGGGACAGGTACGACACAACTTTGCCTTCTTGCATCAGAACGCAACCAAGTCCGAGGCGTGATGCATCGCAATACACGTCGAAACTCTGGGTGACGTCTGGCATAATCAAAATTGGGGCTGAGGTTAGTCTCTTCTTCAGTTCTTGGAAACTATCTCACACTTCTGAGTCCATTCAAATTTCTTGTCCTTCTTCAACAGTTGGGTCATGGGTTTGGCTATACTGGAAAATCCTTCAACGAACTTGCGGTAATAACCGGCAAGTCCGAGAAAGCTTCGGATTTCAGTCACACTGGTTGGGGATAACCAGTCAACAATGGCTTGGATCTTCTCGGGTCAACAGAAATTCCTCCGGCAGATACAACATGTCCGAGAAATGCCACTTTACTGAGCCAAAACTCACACTTGCTAAGCTTGGCATACAGCTGGTGCTCTCGGAGGGTCTCCAAAACTAGACGCAGGTGTTCAGCATGCTCTTCTTCGGTCTTGGAATAAATAAGGATGTCATCAAGGAAAACTACCACGAACTTGTCGAGGTACTCCATGAAAATCTTGTTCATGAGATTCATGAAATAGGCTGGGGCATTGGTCAGACCAAAGGACATCACGGTGTATTCAAACAAACCGTAACGGGTGGTGAAGGCGGTCTTGGGAATATCTTTCTCTCGGATCTTCAACTGATGGTAACCTGTCCGAAGATCGATCTTGGAAAAGACTCGGGCTCCGTTCATTTGATCGAACAGATCCTCGATCTTGGGAAGAGGGTACTTGTTTTTAATGGTCACGTCATTCAGCTTGCGATAATCCACACACAGGCGTGTGGTACCGTCTCTCTTGTCCACAAAAATAATGGGTGATCCCCAGGTGAAGCGCTTGGACGAACAAGACCTTTGCTGAGCATATCAGCCAACTGCTTCTTCAATTCAACTAGTTCTTCCGGATTCATCCGATAAGGTCTTTGGGATATGGGGGATGTCCCTGGGATAAGCTCAATTATGAACTCAATATCCCGGTCTGGCGGCATACCAGGCAATTCTTCTGGGAAAACATCCTTGAACAGGTGAACAACACGGATCTCATCTAGGGCGGGTCGAGCTATGCTCTCATGGCAGCCTGGTTGGGAGTGTTGGTTTCAGACACATACTCCACTTCTACTTCTTTGTCGGTGGTGACGGATACAGCTCTTCTGGCACAGTCTATTCGACCATGGTACTTGGCTAGCCAATTCATACCAAGTATAACATCTATGCCCTGGGTTCCTAGAATAATTAGGTCGGCTGCAAATTTTTCGCCTGAAATCTCAATGGCAGTATTTGGACAAAATCTCTTGGTTTCTATGGTGGAGCCAGGAATTTGTATACTCAGGGTTTTATTTAGGAAGCCTTCTACTAATCCTCCCTTAGCGACAAACTCCTCGGTAACAAATGAATGGGTTGCACCAGAATCAAACAGAACAGTTGCAGGTACTGAGTTGACAAGGAACGTACCCAGCACAACATCTGGCGCCTCCTGAGCTTCTTCAGCATTGATGTGGTGCAGACGGCCCTTGACAACAGCAGCATTTCCGCGGGGTGCGGCATTCTTGCCATTACCATTTCCATTGCGGCCTTGACCATTGTTCGGTGCATTGGGGCGCTGAACATTCCTCTTAGGATTGGGGCATTCTCTGGAGTAGTGACCTTTGTTGCCACATTCAAAGCAGACAACATTGGCATTGGGGTTGAAGTTGTTGAAGTTTCCTCTGGGACGGTTATTGTCATTGGGGCGGTTGAAGTTGTTTGGGCGGTTAGGGTAATTGGGGCGTGGGGCTTGTGGTGGACGATAGGCAGGCCTGGTGTTTGCTGAAAGATACGAGGTTTCTGGCTGCTCGAACCTTCCTGAGCATTCATCCTCCTCTTGCGACCTTCATACATAGACTTGCGCTTGGTCTCCAGCTGGATGGCTTTGTCCACAAGTGACTCCAGATCACGGAAGTCATGGATAACCAGAGCACACTGCAGTTCATCATGAAGTCCACTCATGAAACGCTCCATCTTCTTCTCTTCTTTGTCGGTGTCATCAGGAGCATACCGAGATAAGTCGGTAAACTCATCCAGATAACCGACCACATCTTTACTTCCCTGCCTCAGCTTGCGGAATTCATCCTTCTTCCTCTCAATAAGTCCTGGGAATATGCTTCTTGCGGAATTTCTCCTGGAACTCAGCCCAGTTGATGACATGACCAGCTTGCTGGAGAGCCTTGGTAGTTTCCCACCAAGCTCTTGCAGGTCCAGCGAGATAGTGGGTTGCATACACACTTTCTCATTTTCTCCCACAGCAGCAACTTCCAGATTGTTGTCGATGGTGCGAAGCCAATCATCGGCCTCCAGTGGGTGAAGTCCCTTGGAGTAGGTGGGTGGGTTGGTTTTCTGGAAATCGCCTAAGGTAGATCGCTGGTTCCATCTCCATTGCCATTACCAATTGTTGTTGTTGTTGTTGTTGTTGTTGTTATAAGCGGCTGCGAGTTGCTGTAGGGCAACGAGATGAGCCTGGCGCTCCTGCCGGGCATTTTCACGTTCCTCCATGATAAGCGCGAGAAGTTGGGCGGGGGTTGGGTCCGGTGGTGGTGGTGCTGATCCTGATCCTTCCGCATTGCTGCGACGGGGCGGCATCCTGAAGCACACCGGGTATAAGAGGCAAGGCAAGAAAAGTTCGACTAAGGGAAAAGACGATTTCTCACGTGGTTAATTAATTTTAAGGCTTATATGAAAATATTTCACACAGATCTAACAAGACAAACATACTTATATTTCACAAACATCACATCAAGGAGTTCATAACAACATCAAGCTTACAACATCACCTTACATCTAAGGTACATAGCATCTGGTTTCCAAAAGAACCACTACTCGACTCGACTAGCGATAGGGGTCAACCTAATCCTGCGGTAGTGATCAAGTCACTCGCCTACTGAGGTGGAACCTCCAGCTCTAACACGTCAGCATCTGACTGGTAGGGTGGCTCCTCGGGATCCTCCTCCTCGTCCTCGAGAACTGCCTCGAGTGGCTCCTCCTCCTCGTCAACTAACTCCTCCTCATCATCGTCCTCCTCACAATCCATCTCCTCCACGAAGTCATCATCGTCACTGAGGAAAGCGTTGTTCTCCTTGCGGAGATCCTCGCCCTCCTCCTCCATCTCGTCAGTATGGTGCTCTAGATCCTCAATCAGCCGTCCTGCTCCGCCACCTTCTTGCGGAGCTTCACGATAGTCTCCTCAGCTGGGCCCTCTTCCTGAGAAGAGCGACCTTCTCCTCCATCAGCTTCTCCTCGTTCTCGCGAAGCTCAACGAGCGACTCGCGGTCAAAGTGAAGCTGAATCCTAGTGCGCAACAGATCATCCTGAGTGCACTGAAGTAAGATCTCCATGTCCATGATGTAGCTCCCAAACATCGGGTGGTAAGGGGAAGGAGTAGGGTGTCCATCGCAGTTGCGCCTCCCGTAGAACCGGAAACGGGAGTCTACTAACTCCGCCTTGTGCTCCTCACAAAGTCGGGCTAGCATCCTCTGTGTAGCAGTACAGAGACCATCAACCCAGGTGGCCTCCTTGGTGGTGAAGACGAGTGTCCTGGAACTGGGAGACTTGATGTTCCTGCGAACTGACGACTTGATGAGCCAGCTCAGCCTTCCGACACCGTGAACGTCAATCTGAGCTCCCTCAAACTCTGGAGCGGGGCGACCTAACAGCTTGCTCAACTCGAACAAGTCCCTCTCAAACGTCAGCTTGCTATCCTTCTCAAGCTGAACGAACTCGGTCCAATGGAGTGCCATCTACAATTTTTAAGCAAAATTTTAAGTTAGTGAGATGATAAGTGTACAAAATTTTAATTTTAGTGAGGTAACATAAGCAGAATTTTAAGTTTAATGAGATGACAAGTCTGCAAAATTTTAAGGATACTAAGGAAATTGTAATGTTTAATGAGAATAAATTTTTGCATAAGTAAGAGGATTGGAGATAAGCAGTTTTCGAAAATACTTCATCCTTTCTTTTAGAAATTAATCTTTTTGTAACATTTGTCAACGACCATGCTAACTAAGGTTTCCTAAAGTCAGGATGGCTCTGATACCAAGTCTGTGGGGACCCCGGACTAGCTGTCCGAAATACCCGATTATGCTTAACACAACGATCCCGTGATCAGTCTGTCGTTGCACATAATCCGAATTGGATACCAAAGTTTACATCCATTACAATACCGAATAAAAAGTCTTACATAAATGGTCATTTAGACCAAGTCTTACATAGGTGCCTTCATGGGCCAAACCAAAATATCAGCGGAAGCTACGGCGTAGTAGACATCATATTCTAACGATGACGACCCGACAGGCAGCTGACTTGTGGAGATCCTTAGTTTGCGTAGAAGTCGCCATACTCCTGCTCGGCGTAGTGCTCCTCCTCGTAGTCTGGCTAGGACAATAGCCAGGGACGAAACCAATATGAGTACATTTGAATGTACTCGCAAACTACCCCAACATGAGTATGCACTAGTTTTATTTTAACTTACAACTTTTATTTTTTAAAACATCTCTATATCTTTATTGAAAAAGGTAAGAAGAGTTTTATAACTATTTTAAAAGAATCACCATCTCATTTGTTTCTCCAAAACCCTTCCTTTTCCTGACCATGGCTCACCATGGTCCATTTATTCCAACAACTCATACCACTCCATTTGGTATAGTTGTGTCACACCATCACCATTCATTTCTTTTAAACTTAAAAGCTTTTCCAAAAACTTGCACATGATCTTAGGACAGCCTCCCAATTGTCCATATCCGAGGACTCGGCTATTCGAATAGTTTTGACCCTCTGCAGAGGTAGCACGCTTTTATCCCACATCCATCCGGTAACTCATCGTGTCAGCCACGTCCCGCCATACAAGGTGTATGCGAAGTTGAGCCACCGACCCTAGCCTCTCCTTTGCTCATGCTAGTATAGGATCCTACCCATATGATAATTCCCACCAACACTCAGTCCGGTCCCCGTCGGCAACCCTAAGTGTGAGGACTCATATGTTTTTCCCGGCGACCACATTTATGAAGTCTTCAATCCTCCTCCTTATCTTTCCATAGAGTTTGAGCGAGGACCCAGGTCAGGGGAGTTCTCCAAACCATCCCCTCATGCATAACGGAGTCATCTCCGTCGATGAGGTATCCCATACTAATAAGAGCAAATTATATGACTAAGCCCCGTTCCCATATGGGGGTAAATGTGGTCGCACAGATTAAGATTGGTTGTCATAGTACTAGGACACTGTGCATTTTTCATAAACATTCCCATTTTCCATTTCTCCACTTCAACACCGACATCTCGGTATTCCATAACCACACAAGTATTTCAAAGGAGTTTTGAGTAAACAACATTTATTTTCCCATCCTATAATTTTATATCAACTATCTTATACTTCTACATAGGTGGCAAAATAGTTTTCATGTACTTGTAAAAAGGTTTTCAAAATCATTGATACTTTTGAATAACTCATGTGACAAAATAGATGTATGTAAATGCAAGCTCAGTGAAGTAGCTTGCCTTGCTCGGCAAAGTTCTCAGGTTCTTGTGCTTGCTGATCAAGGTATTCCCCCTCCTCGTAGACTTCGGCAACGTTCTCGTCTAAACGTCAAACAAGCAATGCAACAATTACTAAACTACTCAAGCAAGCATCACAACAAACAATCATAAACATCACAAATAGCTACTGCACACACAAACCATACAATTTGGTTTCAAAATAATTGAATTAAACATCATTTATTTATGTTCAAAATTATGGCAGAAACTTGTGGAACATGTTTAATTGCACAACTTGAGTTCTGTTGGTCACAAAAATACAAACTAAATTTCTATAGAAAGCTACTGATGTGTAGAAGACAACACAATTTGATTTGGATCAATTGGGGTTACCAAACTCCCTACACAAATGTTTGAATCCAGTAACTTAATAATCAAGTTTTAGCTACCAATTAAGTTCTGTTGATCCTAAAATTAAATCCTTTTAGGGGTAACTAAACATGACTAAATGTGACCTAACAAAATTGGTCCTAATTCATTTGGGTTAACCATTAAACATATTTAAATGTTTGAGTGCAGAAGGGTGTTTAAACTTCAACTTAATACTAAACAATTAATAATGCACAAATAATTCTACCAAAATTAGGGAAGCTAATACATGGCAGTACTAAGCTAGCAAAATTGGTTTGGAATTATTTGGACTAACAGAGTATCAGAAACAAACAAGTTTAGAATTTAAACCTTCTGTAGTATTTTTAATAATACTTTTTATCTATTTAATTAAATGACATGAACCAATTGGGTTGGTTAAACATTTTCATAAGCTTTCCAGAACAATTGAGTTTGATTTATTTGGATTCCTAAATCTCGAGATATTGAATTTCAAAGTTGGATCCAGTACTGATTAACAGAGAAGTTTAAATTTGAATTTAATTGTTCTCTGGATAATGTTGAAAGCTATGACAGGTGGGGCCTACATGTCAGTGACACAGGTGCGGTTGGAAATTAATAAAATCCTGACGAGGGGGCCCGCCCGTCAGTCTCTCTCTCTCTTTCATTTAACCGAAGCGGTACGCGTCCGTTGGATCGAGATCCAACGGTCCACGATCAAATGCATCGGCGGCGACCTAAAATCGGCGGCGCTGCCGCGCCGGCGACGGCGAGGTGGAAGGATCTCTCACCTAGGGGGCTCGGGAGGTCGCGGAGATGATGCAGATCGACGGCGGCGGCGTGTGGGAAGCTCTGGCTGAGTTGCACTTGCTGGGGTGGGCTGGTTCGTCGGCGGCGAGCTCTCGATCTTCCACGGCCACGGGCAGCAACTCCGGCGAGGTCCAACGGTCGCGTCTGGGCACTAATCAAAGGGAAAAAGGATGGGGTGAGTGCGGGGAGTGAGAAGCAACACGGTGCAGGGGTTTGGGAAGGAAATGGGGCAGCCCAACGGCGTGGCCACGGTCGCCTTCTACCTCGGACACGGCGAGGTCGACGCGGCAGCGAGCACGCCCTCCTGGCGGGGCACAGAGGGGAGTGGAGTGGTGTGGTGCGGTGTGGTGTCTGTGGCGAGGCTCGGGGTGGTTAAATAGGGCAGGGCGGCGTATCGTGGACGGAGCGCATGGACAGCGTCCATGGCGCCTCCGGCGGGGATTTCCGATTCCTCGGCGACGCGTGCAAGCAGCGCAAGGAGAGGGTCTGGGGGGTCCGGGAGTGAGCTGGGAGCAGCTGTGGCGACGGATGCGTGTCGAGGTGCAGCGGGTGGGGCTAATTTGGCCGGCGCCGTCCGTTCTCTCCACGGCGAGCAACGGGGGACAGGGCCGCGTCGGGGCGAGAGAGGCTCGAGTGCCCGCAGAGGCTGCAGAGGCATCAACCGTGGACGAACGCGAGCAAGGGGGGCCCTGGGGGGCCTGGGAGCGGCGACGACGACCATGGCGACACGGCGACGGTGACGGGGAGCTAGGGGTAGGAGACGACGCCATTTTCGCAGAACGCCCCCTGGACTTTCTTTTCCATTTACAACTAGGTCCTTCACTGTTTCTTTTTCTTCTTTTCAATTCCAGCAGCAGTTTCTGGATTTTATTTGGGGCACTTAAACAATTTAGAAAAATTCACAAATATTTGTGAGGCTTCCACATAGCATGTAGTAGCTCCACAAAATTTGGCATTTCAAAATAAAATGTTTTGAATCATTTTTGTTCATAGGGTTTTAATTATGGAATTTGTTTTATTTCAATTTGAATTTTACTTTTGAATTTTAAAACTAATTAAAATATTGTTTGAGAGAGAAAAGTAGTAAGGATAAATGGGAGTGTTTACATTACCACTCCACTGAATTTTATTGTGAAGGAAAACAACTTCTCACTTGGAGAATTTCATGTGACACTTGTCACATCATTTTCTTGCTTTCTTTTTATTTTATTTCTCTTCTTTTCTTCTTGTCTTTATTTAGAGCAAGCAACACACATATAGCAAGAAAGAAACAACACAAGCAACAATATGAGATCAACACATATAATTAAGCAAAAGTTTTTGTTGGCTCTCATTTTTGGAATAATAACACTGATTAATATTTTTGGGATGTTACAACGGACATGAGCCGTCCACCTATACTGAAGCTGTTGGTTCCGGTGACCGCGAGATGTGGCTTGCTGCTATGCAAGAAGAGATGCAGTCTCTCGAGAAAAATGGCACATGGGATGTTGTGCGCTTGCCAAAGAAAAAGAAGGCTGTCCGCTGTAAGTGGATCTTCAAGAGAAAGGAGGGTTTATCTCCTAGCGAGCCTCCAAGGTTTAAGGCAAGGTTAGTTGTAAAAGGTTTCAGTCAAATTCCAGGTGTGGATTATAATGATGTTTTCTCTCCGGTTGTTAAGCATAGTTCAATTCGTACATTTTTCGGTATTGTTGCTATGCGTGATCTTGAGCTTGAGCAGTTAGATGTAAAGACTGCGTTTCTGCACGGAGAGTTGGAGGAGGAGATATACATGGACCAGCCAGAAGGGTTCATAGTGCCTGGTAAGGAGGATCTTGTGTGTAAGTTGAAAAGGTCCTTATACGGTTTGAAACAATCTCCTCGTCAGTGGTATAAAAGGTTTGATTCTTTTATGTTGTCACATGGCTTTAAGATGTCTGAATTTGATAGCTGTGTGTACATTAAGTTTGTTAATGGATCACCTATATACCTGTTATTATATGTTGATGATATGTTGATTGCTGCCAAGAGTAAGAAAGATATCGCTGCTCTCAAGTCATAGTTGAGTAGCGAGTTTGAGATGAAGGATCTTGGTGCTGCTAAGAAAATTCTAGGTATGGAGATTACCCGTGACAGAAATTCTGGTTTGTTGTTTCTTAGTCAGCAAAATTACATTAAGAAAGTTCTTCATCGTTTTAACATGCATGATGCAAAGTCTGTTAGTACTCCTATTGCTCCTCACTTTAAATTGTCAGCTGAACAATGTCCTAGTACGGATGAGGATTTTGAGTACATGTCTAGAGTTCCATATTCTAGTGCTGTTGGTTCTTTAATGTATGCCATGGTTTGCTCACGTCCAGATTTATCATATGCTATGAGTTTGGTTAGTAGATATATGGCTAATCCTGATAAAGAACATTGGAAGGCTGTTCAGTAGATTTCCAGGTACCTTCGTGACACATCCAATGCTTGCCTCAAGTTCGGCAAGACTGATGAGGGACTCGCAGGCTATGTGGATTCAGATTTTGCTGCTGATTTGGATAAGAGGAGATCCCTCACAGGTTATGTGTTCACGCTTGGTGGTTGTGCCGTGAGTTGGAGGGAAACGTTGCAATCCGTTGTTGCCCAGTCTACCACTGAAGCAGAATACATGGCTATTGCTGAAGCATGTAAAGAATCGGTTTGGTTGAAAGGTTTGTTTGCTGAGCTTTGTGGAGATGATACTTGCATTAACCTGTTTTGTGACAGTCAGAGTGCTATTTACCTTACTAAGGATCAGATGTTTCATGAGAGAACAAAGCACATTGACGTCAAATACCATTATGTGCGTGATGTTGTTGCACAAGGTAAGCTGAAGGTATGCAAGATAAGTACTCATGATAATCCTGCTGATATGATGACAAAGCCAGTTCCTGTTACTAAGTTCGAGCTTTGCTCGGGCTTAGTTGGTATCACTGTCTAGCCCAAGAGGCTATTTGGCGCCGAAGGTGTTTTTTTTCTTTGTTGTTTCAGGGTGAAGTTCTCGTTCATGCTACAAGATGGAATTTGTCTCAAGGTGGAGTGTTATTTTGTGGTGATCCAAATTCGTTTATACTGATGAAGGCCAACTTGTGACGAAGGAGAGCGGAGCGTCCCAGAGTCAGAACCAAGTGTTACAACATTTGCGAGAGCGCAAAGTGCGAATCGGATTACAACGCAACAAGCTTCTATTCAGTTCGACCCCTTTTACAAGCAGAGACGCCTCCTTTTAAACCACCTTCCTCGCTGCCGTGTCGGAGGGGTGATCGTTTCCGTCTGGGCCGTGACAATCACGAGCCAACATGTTTGCGATCGGGCGTCTGCTGCACCGTGGGCTCCTCCTCGCCGGCCGCCGCATTGCCAAAGCGCCGCCCCCGGCTCCTCGACCCTTCTCCACCACCAACGGCGTTCCTCAGGTTCCTGCTAATCCCATGGCTTCATCTGTAATCCGAAATTCAAAATCCTTCTTAATGTCGTTGATCCATCGCAGGTTCATCCGATTAAGAAGGCTGGAGATGAATATAGCTCCATCATCACCAAACACAACCTCCAGATCCAGGCTTTCTGCCTCGCAATCATCGGATACAACTGCCTTTCTGACTACGTTGCACAGTATCTACCCGCGTGTCAGCATCCCCTACCAGTAGTAGTGATAGTAGTAATTCAAGAGATTGAGTGTGACAATGGGTGATGTATGGATGCTCCTTTGTTTCCCCTACATTGGTTTTAATTTGGTCCATACAGATATCTTATACAATTCGCACAATTTTGGGCAGTTTTATTCAAGCAGCTCATCAAATCTTCCATACGCATTCCCTCTTGAGATGACATAGAGTACCCTTTAGTGGTGACATGATGTTTGATAATCTCGTGCACTAACTCGAACAAACGACACCGCCTTTGTTGTCACTACGAATCTATTGTCACTACGAATCTATAACACATTGTACCGCGTTATCCTGTGCTCAGAGTGCTTGCGGCGGCTGTCCTCTTCCAGGCTCACATCTCGGTCCCGATGCTCGCCGACCCGAGGGCAAGCGCCTGCACCTGTACCACTTTGCCAACGTTCTGCCTCGTCGTTTCCGGCGGCTGGACATCAACCAGTTGTACCTAACTGTGGCAGCGCCTCGTGTGCCCACAAATTAAGTCTAATTGGCTTCTCTCTCTACGAATTCATGGGTTCTCTCCAAGAATTTATGCACTGTTTGCTTAAACAACACTTGTTGATTAGTCCTGTCTTGGCTGATCCCTTCATGGCTCGTGATTGTGCTTTCGATCTTTTTTCAGGGAAAGAAAGGATACACTAACTTCTTGGATGATGTAAACAATCTTCCCATGTGTGAGACCATATTATCAGTACTAGTTGAATGCCCGTGCGTTGCCACGGGTAAACCAAGTGTTTTGCATATTAAAAATAATTATTTTGCAATCAATGAATGGAATTGATCAGCATAAACTTATTTTTCTAACACGTTAAAAATGATGGAGGTCCCTATAGATGACCAAATTAGCATCTGATTGTTCTAAATTTGCCCCCATGTAACATTCACATGATTCAAATTCAAGCCCATGCGTTGTTCCAATATGTTATATAACTATCTTGCTTACCCTGATTTCGTTGTTCTAGTATATTATAGGTTCATCGAGAATGTAACTATATCCTAAGGTATATATATACCATATTATATTTATATAATTGGATGTAAATGCGTTGCCACTGTTTTTAGGTATAGCTTCTGGTCGGTGTTCAAACCTATAATATAGAATAGTTTTCGTAGTTCTCCTTGTGGGTGGCCAAAGTCCTGGGAGTTCAGCCCAAGCGAATGCACGCTGTGGTACACTGCCTTAATTGCGTCCAGAATGTGTACACCCGAGACCTCATATTCGTGTAGTTTCTGTCGTGGGTACGCCAAGGGTTGTGTAGGGGAAGCAGTGTTTGTAGAGGTAGGCTTGATGTAGTCGAGATGCTTGGCGTTTGTAAAGTGGAAGGATTGTGAGATGCTTGATGTTTGTAGGGTTGCCTTACGATGAGCCTCATCGTACTCTGAGAGTAGCCTCTATAGGTTGGCTGCTTTGTTCAGGAATGGTCGCTCGACGTCTGAAGGTACGAGCCGGGAAAGCACGGCGTCTTCCGGCGAGGCCGCCACTTGGTCATTAAAACGGCAATCATCGGAATGGTCGTCGGAGAGGCACATCCAACAGCAACATGGCCGGACAAATCGGCCCGTCCAGGATTATAATGTCGCTGGTATCGGCACGGACGGCAAGTTGCCGAACGCCGACGGCCGGACACGGACACGTCTACCCGAGCTAGCACACAAGCAACTGGATGGATCTTTTATCTATGCGTGCGTAGCTAACTCCATGTGAGATCGGGCTGTATACATACACGTACATGGTACACCTACACACAAACTGCTATGCTCTGCTCGTGCATGCTCACGAGTCACGAGCATGCTGGATCGACGCGAGGCGGGTAGGGGCTGCGCGCGTGGTGCTAGGGCCACCGTCGACCAGTCACAGCACGCGTGGGCGTCCGCGTGGGCGTGGGCCCCTGTCATCTAGGTTGAAGGCTTGAAGTGCAGCGAGGCTCTGCCTAATCGAATCGAAGTCGAATCGTTTTTCTCTTTCTATTTTCGCGGGGATCGAATCGTTTTTCACTTACCCGTGGCTTGGTGGGTAATTTGCACAAATTTAAAGGGCAGTTTAATTACGTACCGCCACCAACCATCACCTCTAACCGTATTATATAGTAGAGATCGTTGACAGGGAATCACCATAGGTTTCTACCAACCACGCTGCAAGAGATGCAAACGGTAGTATAAGGAAGTTTGTACTGGAGGCATATACTAAGATGGTAATTAAGATGTGATTTCTAAGGTTTATTCAAGTTCAGCAAATAACGTTAGCATGCTGAGGTATAGTACTGCTTTATGATTTGGGGGCCAAACTGAACATTATAGTATAATGTACAATCTACCGTAGTCGTTTGCCTAATTATATCATCGCATTTTGTTTGAAAACGTAACACTTGACTAACATTTCCCAACATTGAATCTACTCGTTTTTCAGAAAGATCCATTCGTGCTGTCTTGTCCTTGTTGCTTGCCAGAGAGTTCCAGGGTCGACAGCATAAAGAGATGGTGATCAATACGTTCATGCAAGCAGTTGACCAGGTTTTTTATTTATTTTATTTTTTAGAAAAGGGAATTTTATTAATCCCAGCCTCTGCATCGATTGATGCACACAGCCGATTATTACCTTAAGACATGAAAATTATCCTTTCTGTTAAATACAATATCATTTCGACAGTTCCAAATAGACCAACAAATAGCGGAGACGCCGATACGAATCCTATCCTCGGTCTTTTTGTCTATCCCCCTTAACCAATTTCCAAACATGTTTGTGACATTAGTAGGGGGAGGGATATTATAAGTACAAAAGACAACACGCCATACAAGTTTTGCAAAAGGGCAAGCAATACAAAGGTGATCTATACTCTCATCACTCCCACAAAAAGAACAATGTGAGCTACCTTTCCAATTCTTCTTAGCCAGATTATCTTTAGTTAACAAGACTTTTCGATGAAGGAACCACATAAATTTTTTAATCTTTTGCGGTATCTTTAATTTCCAAAGATACTTCTGTAAATAAGTTGTATGACCATTCATGAGGTCCTCATACATTGATTTAACTGTGAATTGTCCATTTTGGTTCAGATTCCATTTAAAATAGTCAGGAACATTATTCAGTGTAACTTGCATCAATCTAAGGCACAGATGAGACCACATATCCCACTTGTTCCCCACTAAGGCTCTTCGAAATCCTATATTCAGTGGGGGGGCATTATGCAATACATCATGAACCGAAACATTCTGGTGTTGCACAATATTATACAATAACGGATATTGGTTCATCAATGGAGAATGACCTAACCAAGTGTCCTCCCAAAACCTTGTGGTTTCTCCATTGCCGACAACAAATGATCCTGTACTAAAGAAATCATCTTTGACTCTCATCAATCCCTTCCAGAAGGGGGAGTCAGTAGGTTGAGCCTCTACTTGAGATAGAGTTTTACTTTGAAGGTACTTGTTATGTAACAGCTCCTGCCACACACCTTCCTCATTCAAAAGTTTGAATAGCCACTTGCTAAGCAAACATTTGTTCTTTAATTCAAGTACTTCGACTCCTAAACCTCCCTGATCCTTTGGTCTACAAATAATGTTCCATTTTGTCAATCTATACTTCCTCTTATTCTCGTCACTTTGCCAGAAAAAACGAGATCGATAGAAGTCCAACCTTTTCCTCACCCCTTTAGGTAATTCTAAAAAGGATAGCATGAACATCGGAAGGCTTGTTAAAACCGAGTTCACAAGTACCAACCAATCCCCATAGGACAACATCTTCCCTTTCCAGCAACCGAGTTTGCCTTCGAAACGACATTCCATCGGTTGCCATTCATCGTTTCAGAGTCTCCGGTAGTGAATCGGAACCCCCAAATATTTAAAAGGTAGCGACCCCAACTCACATCCGAAGATTTGTCGGTACTGATCTTCTACCTCTTTCGCCTTCCCAAAACAAAAGATCTCACTTTTGTGAAAGTTTATTTTCAGCCCCGAAAGCTGTTCGAAAATGCACAATATCAGTTTTAGATTTACCGCCTTCTCTAGATTATGGTCCAGAAATAAGATAGTGTCATCCGCGTATTGTAAAATAGATAACACTCCCTCAACTAAATGAGGTATGAGTCCATCTATTTGACCATCTTCCTTCGCCCGTGCGATTAAGATGGCGAGCATATCTGCCACTATATTAAACAACATAGGAGACAACGTATCCCCCTGTCGTATCCCTTTTTTGGTTTGGAAATAATGACCGATGTCATCATTCACCCGAACCCCGACACTTCCTCCCTGAACAAATTGCATAATCCAATTACACCATTCTTGTGCAAAACCTTTCATACGCAATGCTTGTTGGAGGAAAGGCCATTTTACTTTGTCATATGCTTTCTCAAAATCGATTTTAAAGATAACTCCATCCATTTTTTTCCTATGAAGCTCATGAATGGTTTCATGTAGAACGACAACACCTTCTAAAATGTGTCTCCCTGGCATGAAAGCCGACTGCGTCGGCCTAGTTATCTTTTGTGCAATTTCGGTAATACGATTAGTACCTACTTTTGTGAAGATCTTGAAGCTGACATTAAGTAAGCATATGGGTCTATATTGTTGAATCTGAACCGCATTTTCTTTTTTCGGTAAAAGCGTGATGACACCAAAATTTAATTTAAACAAGGACAAATTCCCTTGCTTCAATTGTACAAAGAGAGCCATAAGATCATTTCGAATTATCTCCCAAAATGTCTTATAAAACTCAGCAGGAAAACCATTAGGCCCCGGAGCCTTATTGAGTTCCATTTGAGATATTGCTTCATACACTTCTTTCACTAAGAAATCAGCTGTAAGAATTTTATTCTCTTCTTGTGTAAGTTGCGGAATATCATGGACCATTTCTTCATTCATGGTGACTCCATTTGGGTCGGGTTCCCCAAAGAGTTTTTTATAATATTCTGAAATATACATTTTCAGATTCGAATCTCTTACTATGGTTCCTTCATCTTGTTCTAATTGGAAAATTTTCTTCTTCCTATGTTTTCCATTTGCAATAAGATGAAAATACTTCGTATTATTTCCACCTTCCTGAATATGTTTAACTTTTGCCCTTTGTGCCCATTTTGTTTCCTTGTCTCTTCGAAGACAACAAATTTTATCATTAGCTTCTCTTAATGCCTCTCGCTCACCCGCACTAAGAGGTGTGCTTTCAGCTTTAATATCTAGCCCATCGATAATTTTTAACAACCGTTCCTTCTCTTTCTTATATTTTCCGCTTTGATTTTTTGCCCAACCCTTTAGGTATCTTCTCAAATGTCTAATTTTATTTTGCCATACTTCAATAGGGGAGTCCCCTTTTACATAAATGTTCCATTCCGCCGCTACCATCTCATAAAAACCTTCTATTCTAAGCCAAGAAAGTTCAAAAGAGAAGCGCGCCGTATTGCCTAAGTGAGCTTGTACCCCCGAATCCACGAAGAGGGGAGTATGGTCAGACCCTGCCGAGTCAAGGCCTGAACCGAAACTAAAGGGAATTTCTGTTCCCACTCAGTTGTGGCTAACACTCTGTCCAATTTTTGATAAGTAGGTGTTTCTCTCCTACTAGCCCAAGTGTATTGTCTACCCGAAAGTTCAATTTCTTTCAACTCAAGGCTCTGTAGGATAGCATTAAACATTATTGGCCAGCGTGCGTTGTAGTTAGCATTGCTCTTTTCTTCAGGTTTCCGTAAAATGTTAAAACCCCCACCCACCAACATCGGTAATGGTTCATTTTCACATAAGCGGACTAACTCTGATAAGAACATTGGTTTGTGCTCGTCTTGTGCCGCCCCATAGACCGACACCAAAACCCACTCGAAACCATCGCATCTAGATTTAACATACAACTTGACACAAAAGTCTCCAACATCCACATTTTTGACTTGAATCGTTGTCGTGTTAACCCCAATCAACATACCCCCCGACCTTCCTCTCGGTGGTAAACAAAACCAACTGAAATCCTGTCCAGCTGCTAAGTGTGTTAAGAAGGGAGTGGCAAAATTAGATCTACCCGTCTCCGACAAGGCGATAAAATCTAATTTTCTCTCTCTAATGGATTCTTGCACAAACAGATGCTTACCGGGGTCACGAAAACCCTCACTATTCCAGAAGATGCCTTTTAAATTATGCATTGTTTTTTCTTGTTTGAAGCTTAATCCTAGCGCTTCTACGCTTGTTGCTATTCGAATAAACCCTCTTTTTTCTTGTTCTTTTGACCTTCTCAGATTGTATCGAGAAATCCGTCCTATCCTCTAAAGTTCTAGAAATATCATCTTCTTCTAGATCTTCGGTAAGGCACGAAGCCTTGTGAAGAATCAAACTATGCGGATGGTCATCATAATTATCCTTTAGATTATGTTGCAACATGGTAGCCAACCTTTCTATCTCATATTGTTTAATTAAAGAGGCTGAAACACTAGCAGTTAAATCATTTGTTCCTAAAGACACCCCCAACTTAGATGCTCTATCAACGATATCTTTATCCGAAAAAGACAAAATGGAAAAACGTGCATTTAAATTCGTACCTGGCAAGGAGTGGCGCCTCTCAGCTCGTGCCTTTGCCCGCTCCATCTGAGTGGCATCTGCATTGTGCTGAGCTCGAATCCAACCACTAGAGCGCAGCCCCAACGCCTCCACGTTAGGGATGCCGCCAAAGTCGATGACGAGCTGGTTCGACGCCATCTTTTCGTCTATACCGACGATAGGCGCTGGAGATCGCTGCTGCCCCGTCTCTCTCGAACTACCACCACCACCTGGGTAATAGGAGAAAGACGAGCAGCCCCACCATCTGTGGGACTCACCACCGCCGTCGAGGGGGTCGAGGAAACAGGACTGCACACGAAAGCACTAGTCATGTCCGACCCCTCGACGATCGCAGCCTTCCGCTGGACGATCGCAACCTTCCGCTGGACGGCCGGCCCATCGGAAACCTGTGCCTGTCGTGGCATCAAAAGTGGCTGAAACTCTGTCGTGGCCGCCTGCCCGACAGTTGCTGTTGTCTGCTCGACGGCGTACGAAACACCCCCGGCAGCCGCAGCACTCAATCCGCCACCACATCCTGTGTTGGTCGGAGAGTAAGAAGAGGAGGACCAGCCCTCCTCGCACCCAAGCAGCGGCGAAGACGGATGAGCAGCCGCCTGCTGCACACCCGTCCGAGCCGATGGAAATCGGGGCTGCTCAGCCGAAGGAGCAGCAACCTCCATACTGTGATCATCCACCACGTCCGCAAGTGCTGCATCGAGTCGCACAGCACCACCCGAAATAAGTGTCTTGTACTCCCTCCATACGAGGTCAATAGAGTGCTGCACCTCCGGCGAGAAAATGACCCCTGCCTTCTCCATGGCGACAGGTGGTTGTGTCTCAGCGACCTCCTCTGGTCCATTTGCAGTCTTTGCATTTGTCTGGCTTGCAGATTTTTCCTTCGTATTAGAGAAACCATACTTTGCGACTGCGTCTTTGAAATCATCTAGTTCCTCCTCATCCTCTTCAGAATCGTCACCGCCATTATTTCCCTCCATGTCCACATCAACAATACCTGCAGTTTGTGCCTCCTCCACCACAAAGGTGAGATTATAGAAGCCGTCCTTGATAAAAAGGGGGAAGTGTGCAGGTATTTTGTCAGGTTTCAAACAGCCTATCCGTATCCTGAGAATCCCATGCCTCCTAGTAAACTCCATATCAATCTCCAGCGTCTCTCCGAACATATCACCCACTGCCCATAGAGCTAAAAAGTCTCCAATGTGTGGACTCGGAATGCCCGAGATCCTCACCCAAACCACAGGTAAGGTGCTCATCGGCTGCGGATTCTGAGCCCAGTTATCAAACGTCATCTGACACGGGCTATTTGGAACCCGGCATATCCCAAAAACTTTCAGCCTCTCTAAATCATTCCGAGTCGGAAACTGAACTTGATATAAATTCTCTCCCATCTGACGGACGTCCCAAATAAATTGCTCCGTTGGGACCAGGCGCTGTAGCTGTGTGACTATATTAGGGATACTCATCTCTCCCTCTGACACCACCAAAGAGGCCAACCGAACATTCTCCATCTTAGGTTTGTATGATGCCGTACATGGGTATTTGAAGAAGATAAGCTCCTCGTGTGCATAGCCGTAGACCATAATCTTTGGCTTAGGAGCCGTCAACAAATGACACTTCCTATCGCCATGCGAAGGCCCTTCACAAATCACACAAATATCGACCTTGCAGTCAGATGATCGATGCCCTGAGACGCCACATCTGTAGCAGCGTTTGCCTTTCTTCGGTGCTGCCGTAGCCAACGCATCCGTTAGTTGATCCGCAGAGACAGCCGTCGTGGGCGCCGTAACCACGGGGACAGCAACGGCCGCAGGAGCTGGTGCCACCTGCACCGGCGCGACCACGGGAATCACCGCAGCAGCAGTCACCTTCACTGCGGCAGCTGGCGCAGGCGCACGGATGACGGGGGCTGGTTGTGGAACAGGGGCACCACCGGTGCTGCTGCAGGAGCTGCCGGGTGCACGAAAGCTCCACGGCCGCCTCTGTTGCCATAAGCTTCATCGCCATAACGGCCACAGACTCCACGGTGATCAGCATATCCCCGTCCCGCTGCATACCCATAGCAACCTCCATATCCATCATCAGCCTGACCATAGCCATCCTCGGCATGCCCATATCCATCCCCAGCATGGCCGTAGCCATAGGCCATGTTGGCCCTGCCACGACCTCCGTATCCTGCGTCTCCACGACCCCGTCCATCGAAACGGCGACCGCGGCCCGCATGGAAACCACCACGGCGTCCCCGGCCAGCGAAAACCGGCATGGAAACCACCTTGATAGCCTCCCTGTTGAGCGAAGTCGAAGGGCGGCGCCGCCGCACCCCCGGCCGTACCGCTAGGGCCGCCCACCTCATAGGTGCTGGCAGCACGCCCTGCTCCGTTGTAGGCACCACGGCCCGGCGGCCAGCCTCCACCGCGACCATAATCCCCTCCTCCGCCCGCGCCATTGCCGCGGTATGCCATTGCTCCGTCGCCGCCGTCTCCCGAAACAGACGGAGGAAAACGAGACCAAAAGAAACCAAAAATACGTCGGAGACTAACTCCTGGCGTATTAGGTTTTTGGGAGGATTTTTTTCTTTTCCGATTCTTTTTTCTTTTCCAGCCATTGAGCCGATCCGTCCAGATGGGCTTCCATGCAGGACAGGGCTGGCCGGGCCGAAACCCACCCGCCCCCTGTTTTTTATTTGAATTTGCGTCCGTAATTCATGGATCGGCTCTCCGGCGAGCTCACCTGCGATGCCGATCTTTGCCGACGACGACAAACCTGTATCCATTCCTTACCTCCATCTTCGTCGACGAAAAACGAAGCCGGTAGCACTGGAATCTTCAATGCCCTCAGTTTTTTTGACGCTAGCGGCGAGATACAGGTCGCCGGTACCTTCGGTGCACGGAGATGGCATACTCTTCCCGGAGTTCCTACATCACATAAACCATCAGCAAAGATCGCCGTGACTAACCTTTGCTGTCGTCGCTTCTCCATTCTTCTCTGCACCCTCGACGCCGATGCATCCAGCGATCTGTCCGCGACGGCCGCCGGTGTCCTGCAATCATCGTCGAAAGATGATGCCAGGTACTTCTTGCACGTCGCTGCCGCATCAACTCCATCCCTTTCCTCGTCCGATTCCCCGTCCTCGGAGTCCGACGCCGCAAGGCACCAGAACCTGCCACCCACCGTTGACGACGGAGCAGATCCAGCCCTGCCCCCTGCGAGCGGCGACGAGGTTGCGCAAGGATGCGGAGGAGCCGATCCAGCCCTGCCACCCGAGAGCGACGCCGGCAGAGAGAGCTCCGGCGAAATCGCGGGCGCGGCGGTGATCGCCTCCGCCATCGCCTCTAACGGCTCCGCCATCGCCTCTAACGGTGGGTGTCGCCTAAAAGGACATGTAAATGACCAGGTGGAATTCCTAAGCTGCTACTGTACTATCCAAATGCAGTACAACAAGGATTATAATTGTGGATCATAACAATTGGTACCTTGCTCCTTTACCAAACAAACGAGAAACTTGCCGAGATGATCCGCGGCAGTATTTGTCATCCGAATCTCAGAGTTAGATTACATCAAGTTTCCAACGAGAGGTTTTTAGAAGTAGTACTATAAGTACCGGATCCTATGCATGTTCTGAACTATCGGTTAGTTAGTGGTCATCTAGAAAAATTTGTTGATGAACATCATATCAATAGTGCGTGCTTAAAATCTCAATTTCAAGTCTAGAACTGTTGATATCTTCTGCAGAACGTTTCCAAGCAGACCGCCGCGTGGTCTCTGCACTCTCGACATCAGCCACTGGTAATCACCCAACGCTTTGTCCGACAGAGGTTCTAAGAACTCGCATTTCTCTAGGATTTCCGGGGGAGGTACTCCTCTGACAAGGTTAGTTTCCAGCTTTGGCTTTTTCTTGTTTCGATCTTGAGGAACCTCCGGCGCTGGGTTCTCGAGGAACAGTGGTGATGCTCCTGGGATGATCTCTTGGCGAAACGGTAAGCTTCTGGCACTCTGCAAGCAGAAATCGAACCACTGGTGGATGAGTGGAGATGGGCCTCTAGTTCTGCCACCGATTCGATCAGTCTGAAATCCTGTAGCACAAGGTATCGCCTGTGGTGCATAAAACCAACTCAACGAATAAGACACTGGGCTCGCTATCATAAGGTAGCAACAAGAACAGTGACATACCCATGGATTCGGCCACAAAGTAATGAAATTAAGCATGAGTAAACCGTAACATACCCATAGATCAGCCCAGAGGCTACTGCCTGACTTGGGAACAACAACAGCAACATTAGACATTCGCTTTGCAGCAGGGATGACATCGCTGCTCCAACCCACTGTGACCCAAACATCCCCAACTCCAAAGGATTTGAGATAGTTCATGCTGTCAAATAACTGGACCTACAAAAAGAAAAAAAAACTAAAATTAACTCCAACGCAGCACTTCAAAAGTCAAGACATTGTTGATTACTGTACCTAATAGGCTAATACTCTAGGGTCATGTTGTTTTTCCAAAAAAATATTTTCGGCTACCACTTGCCATATCAGACACAGATGGAATGCAAGAAACATACAGAGAAAATGAGTCATTTGGTGCAAACCTGCTTCTGTAGCTGCGTAAAGCTGTTTAAGACTGCTTCCCTACCACCACTGACTTCTGTCTCCATGTCAATCGTGTTATATGATGATCCCAACTGCTTAAGGACTGCACCAATGACCTCTCTAGGAGAATCAACCATAGATATCTTCCCAGCAAGCTCAGGTCTCCACAAATCCTCCCAATCCTATAGACAATATATCTATATGATTAACCAAGTATGTAACAGGTAATCATGTTGAGGTTACCTCTTTTCATTTAACTTCAACGTAAGCTTTTTTTAAGGAAAATTCAAACACTGTACAGTTGACCCTGTATCTTCAGCATAATGTTGCATGTTCTCTGAAGAAAAAAGTTTACCTGTATTGGCTTCAAGTTATGCTGCTTAAACTTGTTTTTCTTGTAAGCAATGACCACAGTGCCCCATCTGTATGGAACACCCCATACTGAGCCATTAGAATCTGCCTCTCCATTCTGGTTCCTGCACAAATGGACCTGATAGACTATAATGAAAATGGAAACTACACCTCAGGACATCTTCACTTGAATCGACTAATTCAGTTCAGCCTATTCCAGAGGAGTACATTTAGCTTATGCTTCACGAGTATGATGTTTTCTAGAAGAAACTGAGCATGGTGGTGCAAATAATGAGCATTGGAGATGTTATTCTAGTTAAGAAGATTGCACTAGCATTCAGTTAAAAGCAGAACCATGCATACCATTGCGATTGACAAAATATCTTTCTTACCAGTTGCATCATATACACAAATTCAACAAGCAGACAGTTTTTCAGCCATCGTGGTTCGTTATAACAGCGTGCAAGGCAGTGCGAGACTAACGACAACTATCAGAATTGTTTAGGAGAGAAACAAGGCTTCGACTGCCAATTCTCACCTTCCATCTGTCACTTAGGCTCCGATACCAATCCTGCTCTTCGGCATTCTTGATAGGTTCTACCAGTCCCTTACGGATGGCGTAGCCGAGCCAAGAGTCCCCGATTGAAACAACATCAGCTGCCATGGCCGATTTCAGCTGAACTTGACCTTTGTCCACGCACTGTGACAGCTCGGAGAAGAGCGTCTCGATGCTAGGGCGGAACTCGGGGCTGAACTTGAGCCTCTTTCCCTGTACTTCAACGAAATCCTACAAACACCAAACCAGAAACATCTTACATTCTATAAAATCTCACGCTCAGTTATCACAACAGTTCGTATTCTAGAAAAAGTTATCACAACAGTTCCATAGGGGAGGAAATGGTTTCCTGCAGCGGAGGAGGAAGAGGCAGACCTTGATCCATGCGGGAGGGAAGGAGCCGCGGAGCGCGACGACCCGGAGGGGCACGGAGAGCGCGTAGGTCTTGGACTTCCACTGCTGCAGCGCGGCCTCCCACTCCTCGTCGTCGTCCTCCTCCTCCTTCGCCTCCACGGCGGCGGTCGAAGCAGCGGGAGGGGGCGGCTGGACGGACGCGCGCGCCGGAGTGGGGAAAAGGATGAAGAGGGAGCAGACGGCCAGGTGGAGTGCCAGGGCCGCCGCGGAGGCGCTCCGCGCCCACTCCCAGCCTCCGCGGCCGGGCGTGTCCGATTGGCTGTCGCGCGGGGACGGAGGCTGCCGGGAGGAGGCGAGCTGCTTCGCCTTCGGCTTGCGGCGGTGGTGGAGGCAGAATCGGACGCGGGACGGGGGGAGGTGGTGCTTGGGGAGGATTCCTGGGAGTGGGAGGCGAGGGTGGGGGAGGAGGAGATGGAGCGGCTTCCCCTCCATCGCCGACCAGGCTGCCGCCGCCGCCGCTGGGCTTATCCAGTGGCCTGGCTAACGACCTGTTGAGTGGAAATAACTGAACTACATCTATCTGCTTTCCAACGATAGCCTCAACCCAGCCAAAACTTGTGTCTAAAACTCATTCTCAACTCGCACTTTTGCACGCGATTCCTACAATACCTGAACTATATCTATCTGCTTTCCAAATTCATGTGTGTAAGCTTTAGCAGAAGAAAGAGAAGAAATTCATGTGTTTAAACAGCCACATTTAGCTACATTGCACATACTTTTGTACATCAGAAATTCACCATTGCAGTAGCAGCAACATTTACATCAGGTACGAGTACGACGCCATGAAGATGCTACAGCAAGCAAATGATGTTCGTGCAAGACGACCTTCTGGCTGAAAGCATCAGAGTATAATATCTCTGAAAATTCGCACGGATCAGTACATCACCTATCTCACATCTTATACTTACATGGCTAATGAATAAACGAAGATTACTCGACTGAATAAATAGGAAAAGAGTCCTATAAAAAAGCCATTATAAATGCTACAAGAGACATTTCTTCTGGACAACAGCATGTGCATGAGCTACAAAGAATCGATGAAACATCGGTTTGAAAAAATGCTATCAAGTACATTATCTACCCACTGACGAAGAAGCTTCACCTACTACAGATCTTCTTGCAAGAGTTTGTTCAACAGGGCGGTCAAGAGTGAGTCCCGTTTTTGAGCCCTCGCGTCTTCTCTCATCCTTCGCTGCTCCTCGCGCTTGATCCACTCGTGCTCCAGCATCAGCCTCTCTTGCTCAAGCTTCTGCATCGACTGCCTCCACTCTTGCTCGAAAACGAGCCGCTCCTGGGCACGCCGCTCCATCGTCTCACGCCACTGGATGTCCACGTGTTGTTGCTGTGCCAGGAAATCCTGCAGCAGATCATGGATGCTTGAACTGCCCGTCCTTGGCTTTTCCGCAGTTCGTCGCGGTTGTTGCCCCTTATCAATCGCCCTCCGCTTTTTGCTTCTCATGGGTTTCTCATCCTCGGTTGCTTCAACGTCATCTTCATCGTCATCAGACTCCCCTGATGACCGGTCACAGCTAGCCCGCTTTGGTTTCATTGTAACTGAAGCTCCTGATTCAGACTGAAGGAGTTGGCGCTGCATATCTCTGGCACGTTCAGTGAAGACAGCGTGTAATTCTTCAAAGAAGGGACACTGTCTACTGTTTTCTGGATCAGATGTTTCTTTTCCCTGGTGAAAAAGGATGAGTTATTCCCTCGTAAGCTAAACAATGAAGGGAAAATATATCCTAGTTGCAATCTCCAAGCAAACTTATAACAGTATAAAGTTGCACAAACAAGAGGGTATACTGGATTGCCTTCACCGCAGAGATTACCGAAACACATTAGGCGCCACTTTGGAGGAAATATATTTGTATGAGTATGTAGGAACATTTCAACCTGAAAGCTTGAAATTGGTCCTATCAGCCAGCAGTAGCATCATTCTAAACATGACATGTAATCCTAAAGTTCAAGTCTTGTGCTAACTATTGTGATCAGAACAAGTGTTTACAGTTAGACATATTTTGCCTAGCTCGTTCTCAACAAACCTAAATACCCAACCATTTTTTGCCGAGAGTTTAACTTCATTATCACATTTTGTGAAATCCCCAGCTTTTTGTTATCCTAATTTCATCCCTTACTTTGAACAACATAATTTTAGTTCTACAAAAATCTGAAGTAAAGCATAGACAATGTCACATACTGATTACTGTGCCACTACCACTGCAGTTTAACAGATAAGAGTCATATATATGGATAGAGTTCCAGTGTGACCAAACAAAATGTTAGTATCCTTTTTTTCTAAAGATTTTTCCTAAATGCTCATACCGATTCCATACCATTCGTGGAAATTAAAGTAAAATATTTATTCAGTCTCCAATTCTGGATGGTTTGCCACTGAGTTTTCCCTTAAAGCAGACTGATTCCACCTTCACTCTCCTTTACACTTTACTATCGCACGTGACACCATAGTCACCTGAGCTGATATGTTTTCCCCTTTCTATCAGGAGGGATTATCCATTCCCATTATTGTTGAAACTTCCTTTAGTCATCCTAGCCACAAATAGAATAGTTGCTCATGTTTGATTAGCTTTTACCCCCAAAATACCAATTAGACACAGCTATTCACAAAAGCATCACTTCTAGTCCTAGAGTGTTCCCTTAAGATAAGATGGAAAGCATGAACTGTGTTATGGTTGAAAAACAATCAAAAACAAAACTGCCTTGAACACATCATTTCCTAAATTATGATAGAAAATTGCAGTGGAATAACTAGATCATCTATAGCATTAGTCCTTCCAGGTTTTATAATGTTTAATTAGACCGGATCTTCTTCCACTGATTGAAATGATACTTCCATTCAAACAGCAAATGAAACATTACTCTTGTCAAATCCCAAAATGAGCCCCCCCCCCCCCCCCCCCCCCCCCCCGGCTTGTTGAGATAGAACAGACCATTCGGGGACCCGGAGCGTAGACATGGTAGCCGGCAATGCGTTGCAGATTTCCATTAACCGATTAACGTAAGGCCATCACGTGAGGAATCGTTTATTTTTTTCAGATAATTCAGAGCACAATTGTTAGCCGATACCCCAAATAACAGGGAGGGTGGAAGAGAGCGGCAGGGCATTGAGTAGTACAGTACCTTGTAGCGGTTGACGAGGTTCTTCCACTTGCACTTGCACTGGTCGGCGGTGCGTCGGTACCCGCGCGCCCGGAGCGCGTCGGCCACCGCCTCCCAGAGCGCCTTGGCGCTGCGCCCCGCGGCTGCCTCCCGCTCCAGCTCCCCGCGCGCCGCGATCAGCTCCCGCGTCTCCTGCGCGCCCCACTGCGGCACTCGCTCGTCCCTAAACCCTCCCCCGCCGCCAACAGCCTCCATCGTCCCGCCGCCCCGGCTCGCCCAGTATCAACAACACCAATCCCCAGTACGCCCGTGGCGCTCGGCGGCGGTGCAGGCTCTTTCAGGCAGGCTTCGATTGGCTTGCTTGCTCTGCCACGCGACCTTCTGGGGCCCGTGGCCTCGCGTCGCTTTTCTTCCTCTCGCCGGTGGATGCCGCTGCTGCTGCAGCAGCTGCCTGCCATCTCTTACTTTTCCGCCCATTCACACGCCTCTCTCTGCGGCGCTCAGAGAGGAAGATGGCCCCCCGTTCACACTAGCTGTCTCGTTTCCACAATTTTAATCATCGTTTACTGATATTTTTATTAGGCTGGACTTGACTGGACTGGACTGGACCGGACCGGGCCCGGTGCCGCCCACCCCACTGGCCACCCATCACCACCAAGAACAGGAGAAAAATTCCTACCTTTTTCTTGTATACAGATTATTCAGTGGTAGGAGAAAAACAAGAATGCGCAAGGTCATCAGGACCAGCTGCTGAACGACCTCCAAGCATAATTGCATACCAGCATGAGCTGATGAACTTATTCAAGATCACAAGAAACAGACTTTTTCTCTTACAACGAACAGATCTACTCCTGCACTGTACCCTTTCTGCCGGATGCGCGAGCTGGCCGCCAGTGGTCACACGGTAGCTTCTGTTTACCATGTGAACTTCCATGGCGCTTTCTGCAAGCTGGGGGTGGGGGACTCTCGTTTCACCACGGCCACATGGACGGACAGGGTTGTCTGTCGGCCACAGCGTTTCTTTCACCTCTATCTATGCCTACTACCAAGATTTTACCAGTCGCCGGGAATTACTGTAGGAGAGCTTCCTACTACACCCAGGAACAGTCGGCTGCTTGCAAGAAATGGTCGTCACTTGCCGAAGATCAGCTCTTTCAGAGAAGTTGTGGGTGAGCTGTTGCCGTAGGCGCCGGTGTCTCTCCAGAAGGTAAAACCTGTGATTGTTCGCGGTTAGGAGACCAATTCTGAAGAGTGGCAAGTTGATCAAACTAATACGCTTGTGTTGTTCAGACTTCAGAGAAAATGCTTGGGGGTTAATGCATTTTTATTTTGACTGGAACTCCGCTAGTGAAGTACTCCCTCCGTTCTAAATTAGATGACTTTCATTTATCCAAATATGGATGTATCTGTACTTGTAACATGTCTAGATACATCCACATTTGAGCAAATAGAAGTCATCTAATTTGGAACGGAGGGAGTATAACAGGATAATTAGAGACGGGGTAAGAAGAAAACCTAGCCATAGGAGCATTCCGAATGTCGTCGCGAAGAAAAACTCTCTGCTGATGCTGTTGAAGCTGGAATTGGAGACAGTTCAGGGGGGTTAATCGTCTTACAGAAGGAATGCTTGCAAACAAAACTGCTACTGCAAGTCAGGGCTGGCATGGCTCAGCAACAACGTACCAGTACATGCAGGCCAAGTTACCCCAACCTTGTAGAACAGATGCCCAAATAGAACCAGTAAACCTGATAAGTAGATTAAAAGAAGCGAGACTGAGAGGTCATATAAGAACCACAACACAACATATAGAAATGGCATTTGGTTTACTATGGGAAAACACCAAATAGGATCACTTTCTATCTGACAATGAGATTACCCTTTATCAGCCTAATGTCAATAGCTTTTCAATTACATGAGGATGTAAATGGAAAAAAATCTTAATTGAAGATTTTGGTAAGGTTTAATATCAAATAGGTTGGTAATCTTGCCCTATTTGCTGCAGCAAATAAATAAAACTTATCTCGTCTACAGTAGACATCTTTTAGGAATTTAGTATATCCTAAGTCCTCAACAATATGATAAAAAATGAAACTTCAGTACTGATTTTCCATAAGAGTTCCTGCTTCACATTAGCATTAATCAGGTTTACCATACCACATACGATTAAACTATAAGCTAAAGAAATATCTTTTCCATGTACAAGCATGCAAAACATTTTAACCACTGATTAGGAATATATTGATTGTCTCAGTCGACAAGTGGAAAAGCAGGTTGTGTGAGTTAATTCATCAAATGAAAAATCAACTTTTTCGCATATAGCTGTGCTCAAATTTGAAGAAGAGGTAAGCTGAAAAATATAATACCACATCAGATCTCTGATAAATACAGCACGAGGAATCATAAGTCCATTTCCAATCATTGCAAGTAACATCGAGAAAGCTGATAACCCTTGGATGTTACTTGGGTTGAGGTAGTTTGTCCACTGCACAACCCACCAAACAATTTGTAAGTGAATGTCTTGGTGTTAGGTGATTCTAATTTTTAAAGTCTCAAATGTTCAAGTGTGAAAGTTTGAATACCATCTGGGCAACTGGCATCCACATGAATAGAAGTGTGGCAGTCCAACCAGACAATGACCCCACAAACTTAGTCCCTTCCTCAGAAAGCTTGCCCATCCTTGCCTGAAATGAATGTGCCAGCAAATCAAGAGCAAACATAAGCTAGGACGTATATAGAAAAAAGGATATCATGTCATGAGAATTTGAGAACACGATCTAATTTCAGCCTTGGATTGATTAATCAGCATGAATACTATTATAGAGGCATATGATCAGAAAGACAAAGGAGAGAGTAGAGTAAATACAATGAACTCTTTATTAGGAATCAGGATAAAGTTGTGGGCATGGGCTACTAACTAAATTCATGCAAGTGGTGGAAGATTGTCTATAATTACCTCTTCGTGAGGTACAACTTAGATGTTAAACGTTTTCTAGTGTTCCTCCAGGTATCGAGATGGTACCAGAGAACACACACATATGTACTGTCCTAAAAGGAGAAATAAATCTACCACGCTGCAAAAAAATTAACGCCTTAAGAAGACCTCCATCCTGAATGCTAATATGGACCTGGATTTGATTATTATTGATGCAACTACTTTGTAGAAAGTCTTTCTTAAATCCATAGGCTAATTTACAACCTAAAATTTGCATGGGCTACTAACTGAAGTCATGCAAGTGACGAAAAATTTCTGTAATTACATCTTAGTGCAGTACAACTTAGATTTTAGAAATTTTCTAGTTTTCCTCCAAGCACTGAGCTGGTACCAGAGCACAAACACATGTAACTTTGACAAAAACGGATTTACGGAAGAGGATGTATCATACCATCACAACAGCAGCAACAGCCAAAGAACCACAGATTATGCCAGGCAGTATGCTATTGGGGATGAAGGGAACAAATGTTGACCACATGACCTGCATTTTCAATTCATCACTGAGAACGCCATCAATCACACTTAACATCGACATTGGACAGCAGAGCAGGAGCATCTGCACGATGACATAGCACAAAAGTAACTGTCACCTGAGGGAGCACAGCGAGGCCAACGATGGTCGTGAAATCCTCCCACAGCAGCCAGAGGGTTCCAGGGAGCCACCCGACGTAATTGAGCAAGTTGAGGAGAAGCCCGGCCGCCACAACGCCTGAAGTGGCCACGAACTGCGGCATGGGCATGGACTCCGCCATGGCGAGCTGGACGATGACCACGTATGTGGAGATGGTGCCGAGCGTCTGCACGATGACCGCCTCCGTCTCCCTCTTCTTGGAGAAGTAGGACATGAGCGACAGGTTTCCCAGCAGCCCCGTGAGCATCCCCTGGAGCAGCGACGGGACAATCAATGCTCGCCGTCATTCAGAGCGTAAGAGGGTAAGAAGGTGGGTGGGTGGGGGGGGTGATTGGGGGCGTACGTACGAGCCACGGGACGGCGAAGAGGGCGGCCTTGTTGCCGGCGGGGAGGTTGCGGGAGTTGAGGAGGATCTGCGGGAGCTGGAGGAGGAGGAAGGGGAGGTTGGCGCCGCCGGCGAGCCTCGCCGTCAGGGAGTCCCAGTCCTGGTACTTCTTGGTGACCTACGCGGCATTCCAAGCATCATCAGAAGCTTAATCGCGCGACATTTGCCGCCGATGTCGGGACGGGGGGAGGGAGCCTGACCTTGGGGATCGGTGCGGGGGCGAGGGGGGTCGCCTCGGCGGCCTCGGGCAGCGCGTGCCGGCGGCGGCGGTGGAGGAGGAGCGCGGGGCGGTGGGAGCTGGGCGCGGAGACGAGGGGCTTGAGGAGGACGGGGGAGGGGGACGGCGGCGCGAGCGCGAGGGAGGGAGTTTGGCGGGAGCCGCGGCGGGAGAGCGGCGTTGGTGCTGTGGACGGGCGCAGCGGGAGGCGGACGGAGGGCAGCGAGAGCGACGGCGACGACATGGTGGCGCCGGAGGTGATGGGTTTGGTTCAGGCGAGGCGAGGCGAGGCGGGGCGCCGGTGGCTTCTGGACGAATCGCGACGAGTGAGTGAAGTATGGGAACGTGAGGATGGGGCCGCGGGGGACGCGCGCCGTTGTTGCGCCGGATGCCCAGGGCGCGCGATCCGATGGACTCGGGAGGGACCACGCGCCGCCGTCCATTCTTTCTTGTCCCGTCCGCAATCTTCTCTCTGCCTCCTCCCTCTCGGGTTCTATGGAATGTATTGTATATAAAAGAACGCAGTGTCCTGTCTTCTGTTGATGACGGACGAAAACGGACGATATCGTACGACCCAGAAACTTGCTGATTATGACACAATCAATTTAATTGTACGCCCGGAAACCTCCTCTAATCACGTACGTCGTCCGCCCCAAAACCGCCTTGCACGCTTCGTCAGCCACGCAACCGCCTGTACGCTGCCGGCGCCATCTTCCTCCCCGCCGCCGCCCAGCTAGCTCTGGTCCGCCGCCTCCCCGCCGCCCAATCCCCTAGCGCATCGACCTGGCCGTCGTCCTCCTCCAGCCAGAGCCCTTCATCCCGGCGGACTTCGCCGCGCAGGTGCCCTCATCACCGGCGCGCCGCCTCCCCGATTCCCCACCGTCTCAGCCCAATCCCCACTGCTCCGCCCAGTCCCCGTCCGTGGCATCCACGCTGGTAGCCGCGCCGCCGCCGACCCGCCCGCCCAGATCGACGAGAATAACAACTAAGAAGACGACGTGGGGTACGCCACGGATCCTCCTTTCTCCTTTGAGCGGCGGCGACCGACGGGGACGCGCCGGTCGCCGGAGATCTTCTCTGGCATCCAGTCCGCCCGCAAGTGCAGAGCCGCTCCGCCGATGCCGCCGTCCTCGAGGAGCAGGTCCACAAGATGCTCCGGGAGTGGCGGGCCGAGCTCACTGTCGCCTCCTCCCTCCAGGCACCTCCCCAAACCTCCTCTTACGCATAGACCAGTTAGTGCTCTCAGGGTTTGCCGTCGCTGACTTGTGTGTGTTGCAGAACTCGCAGGGGAACAACCAAAGAGCCGGGGATCCTCGTCGGAGACGCTGCGGTTGCTGCAACAGGCGATTGAGGATGAGGACGACGCCACCAGTAGGCTGGCGGTCCCTCGGTCGCTGATGTCAGTGCAGCCATCTTGACTCAGCCTCGGGCTTGGGCAGGACGACCAGAATCTCAACCCCGAGTTGCAACTGTAGTGGGAGATCTCATGGGATCATGGAATGCTGGGAGATTGTGGGAGGACGTAGATGATATTGCTAATTTCAGGGATCCGGTATCCCACTCGATGTCTCCCTGTTTTAAATGGTTCAGTGGAATTTTTCCGATTGTGCCATGAATCATGTGAAGGAATTTGTGTATTAGAAGGCATGACTACTTAAGGTAATGTTTGATCATAGAAGCGATCAAATCATATGCTCTGGGTTGTCAGAGTGTAATGAACTTTTTCATACATGTTTGCTCTAAAATTTCAGTTTTTATTTTTCTGATGTAGAAACAGCTTTCTTTGACAAATGGCCTGAAGTGAAATGATTGTTATTCCTCTTGATTTTGCAATAAATATTCTTATTATGTAGATTTTTTCCCCTTTCGATTTGGGAGCAGTATATGATGTTCGAACATGTACTGCAACATTACCTTTTCAGGTTCTAAACTTGGTGCCAAAGGAAGCTGATGGCGAGTCTTTTGAGGAGGCTCTAGCTCGTGTTTGCTGCTGCCTCGGAGGTGCTACAGATGGTGCTGATAGCGATAGCGATTTGGAAGTGGTTGCTGATTTCTTTCCGGTTAGCCTGCTTTGAACTGGTAGCCTTCGTATACATATTTCCCTTTCCTATGTGTGAGGTGACTTGTTTGATTTTACATTGTAAGGAAGTCCAATTCGAGAATTGATACGAACTGAGTGGTTATATAGCTGTATTTAGATGCTATTGTGAATTGATGTGGATGGACAAACTTCAAATATACGAGCTGAACTGAGTGTACAAACAATTTGCATTCCTTTATTGGTGTGTTCTGCAAACAGGGAGATGGAGCGGGAATAAGATATGGTGAAGAAGGAAGAAGAGGAGACCTCCGGAGTCTGAACAAACACAATTTGCATTCCTGACTAGAGGTGTGTGGAATCTCTTACTGCATTTGTTTGTTTACAACCTGGTAGGGATGACGTACTCCCGGAAATGTAGCAGGCGTCGCCTCCTCACGCATCCTCGGATAGGTGAGTGATTCAGGCCCATATGTATGCCACGATTATGGAAATTGTGAAGATTAAATGAGGTGCAGCCATGTTAGCCATACATCTATTTTGATATGATCTTGAGAGGCAGAAGAAGCATTTGGTTGTGTCAATAAAAGAAGGAACAACCGAATTCCTTTCTCACATTCTAAATTTGTTCAGGAGTCTGGTCGTCTGGATGCACTCTGAGCAAATTCAGTTAACTCTATGGATGTTGAATCAGGTTAGCACATATCAAGGTACTGCTGCACATGTTATCAATACCCAGTTCATATTTCCATGACAGGCAAGGAGCTTGCAGCAGACTGTCACGAAGGGAGACTATATGTTCATGATAGCCATGTAACTGTCAAGAAGAGTAAGCATACGAGCATCATGAGTGCTCTTATCTTTCTTTGCACACTTAGCTTAGTTATTTTCATGCTGCTATCTTATGTTCCATTTTCATATCCTGCATGATACTCCAAACCACATATCTTCAAGAGCCCTGAGTCTGACACCTATGTCAATTTGGGTGAGGCTAAGATCAAGGATCTGAGCTATCAGCTCCAGTCAGAGGCCGCTGAGCAAATCAAGGCGTTGTAGCAGCTTCATTTCAAACCTTGGGGCTTCGACAATAGCTCACGGTGATGACGCTGTTGTTGATGAGTCCAGCGTTGAGCTGTTGATAACCCATGTCGGCGTGCCGAGGGCAAAGGCTATAAAGTCACACAAGGGTGCTGATGGTGATACAACTTTTCTAGGCCCAAATTAGACACTCCCAGATTTAATAACCAGTCATAAAATTAGACACTCCCAAATTTAATAATTTGGAGCATATATAACCAGCTTTTCTAGGCCAGTCCAAGATATTTATTTCGTGAGGAAATTTACATGCTTTTCTATAATAGCCAGTCTTCTTCTAGCATCTAATGAATATTTTGCCATGCTTTTCCTGTAGATATTTCCTTCCGATAAAAATGGGTTTTTTATGTATGCATACATGAACATGGTTTCCACATGACTTCATGTCATCATTGTTATACGGTTATTGTCTAGACATTTTTCACAGCTGGATATGTGTTTATCGCATTCACCCGTTTGCTTACAATTTATTAATAGTATCAAAATTATGTGTTTATTCCAAATGTTTATACACTTAAGTAATGTTAGTTAAAAAATCTTCATTGCTAAAATGGAAGTTCAAGAAATCTTACTAGCTTTCTCATGAATGCGAGTTGGTGGTCGGGGCAGCAGAGGCAGCCGTTCTCATTTGGGTGCAACGTTATAATAATACAAAATTGAGAGTGTATTTGGGAGACAAGAGGTTTGAACAACATCATGACAACAACAGAACACGTAGAGAGCAAGTAGATATATGATTTTCTGGTTTTTGATTCGGCGACAATAGACTTTTAATAGTAGCAAAGCACGGTCATTCAACTAGTGGAATGTAGTAGGCCGAGCTGTGATCGTTCGAGGCCTGCTACTGGGTTTGTCGGTTGGGCGCTGAACGGGATTATATTTCGACCAGTCCAATTTAAACCGATGGGCCATGAAAGCGTCACCAATGGCACCACTTAAGGGTAAATTAAAGTTGATGGAGCTGTTGCTAGCGCTATTTGCAGAAGAGTAAAATGCATGGTTAGTCACTAAACTATTGACGAGGGAGCGGATTGGTCATCGTACTCCTGGAATACGCCATTACTGTCATGGAAGACGCGCTGGAGGCCCAACTACGGTCACTGCCCACGTTTCGGCGCTGTATTGGGAGACGTGGACCCACTGGTCAGGGCAGGTGTCACTTAACCTGAAGCGGAGCATGGTAAAGGAGGGGTATTTGTAAAACCATCATCGACGATTTAACCGAGGGGCCACGTAGAAATTCTCTCCGCTCTCTCAAATCCCTAAATCCCCTTCCGCCGTAGAGCCCTAGCTGCCGCCGGAGCCAATTGCAGCCGGAGAGCGAGGCGTTATGGCCCGGCCGTCGTCGCCATGGCAACCGGTAGCTCCAGCAGCGGCGTGATCCGCCGCCGTGGCCCGTACATTCCACTGATCCCGTGCCCGGACTGCACGAGGAAGGTGAAGCAGTACGTGTCGGGGACGCCGGAGCGCCGGAGCATGACGGCTGGGTTTTCTACAAGTGTGTGAAGCATGCGGTTAGTCTCTTAGCTCAAATGCCTGTTCTTCTTCATGGATTTATTCATTTTATTTGCTGAGAGTTGAGACAGTGCAAAGAACTCATTTTGTTCTCTGATTTGGTTTTAATTTGAGCAGCACGGTTGCAATTTCTAGTACTGGGAGCTAGAATATGTCACTTATTTGGTTGGGAATGAATATCTCCGAGGAGAAGCTGCTGTTGATGCATTGGCGTGGGCTGAAGAGAAAAGGGAGGAACTGAACCTGAAGAAGGAGGAGGAGGCAGTAACTAGAGGAGGACCAGCAGCAGCTAGGGATGCGGCGAGAGATGCGATGCTTCTTCAGAACATCACTGCAAATGCCAATGCTGTGAGAGATGTGGAGTTCGTTCTGAAGATTGTAGTCGGGCTGCTGTGTGTGCTGTGTGTTCTGGTCATTTTCAAGATGCAGTAATGAAGATGCAGTGATGAAGATGCAGTGTTTGCTGCTGGGTTAGCTAGTAGGTGGTTCAGGTCTGGTAGTGTTTTGTTCAGTTTTAGTATGTTGAAGCTATCATTTTGGTGTTGTAATGATCAAACATGTATGTGTGTCTGCTGTGTGTAATGTAATGAACAAGTGTTTCAGCAGATGTTGTTCATCATGTGGCAAGCAATATTGAAAAAAATACGATCTCAGAAATATCACAAAAGTAACCTGCCAACATCTCCAAACTTGCATTTTGTTTTCAGCATTGACATAAAGGTTCTTGCATGCAAACATAAGGTTTTTTACATGTCACAGTACTTGGTAACCTGGCAACATTGCCATATGGTTCATACATGTTCTAGATCACCTAAACTCATCAAACATGTTGACCCTTGTTGTTGTTGGAGGCATGAATTCGTCCTCATCTTGTTCAACGGGCTCACTTGAACAGCCTGTAGCACTTCTTTTAGTTCGAGCTGTTTGTGCAGCTCTCTGGGCAGCCCTCTGTGCAGCTCTTTCTGCAGCTTTCTTCTCTGCGGCTAGTTTCTTGGCTTCAAGCTTCTTTGCTGCATCTTCTAGTTTCTTCTTGTCAGCCACAGCTTTTTTTACTTCGGCAATTATCTTCTTAGTTTCTGCCTTTGCTTTTCTGTTGATTTCAGCTTCTTCTCTTTTTCTTCTCTCTTTTTGCTGCAAGTTCAATTGCTCTAAGTTGTGCTTCCAGAGCCTTTCTTTCTTGAGCTTCCTGTTTCTTTTTAGCTGCATCATCTGCTTTCTTCAACTGAGCTGTATATTTGGCCTCAAGTATTGCTATCTTCCTATCCTCAAGTGCTTTGTTCTTCTCCTGTTGCATGGCTAGCAACTTCTGAGCTAGAGCATTGGGCATTACAGTGTTTGCCCTTGGCATTGGTTGGTTGAGCAAGCTTTGAGCAGCTGTTAAGAAAGAGGAGTGGGGAACAGGCTAGGCTTCCATATTTCTAACAATTGGCCTCTGCAAGTGATGATTTCCCAAGTTATTTCGAAACATTTGAGGAGGAGTTCAAGTAGTACTACTGATCACATTACCTGCTGGGACATGATGTGAACTAGATTATCTTCTCCACTGGTATGTACTTGCGAGCTGCTGCCTTCCTGTTGTTGCTCCTGTTAGTTGAACAAAGTTGTTTAACTCGGGCATTACAGTGTTACTGATATTATGCAGTTCATATATTCGCAGTAATAGAGATGTAGTTGTACCTGTGTAGGTGCTTGAGGAGTAGGCGCAGTTGGTTGAGGAGGAGGGGGAGGAGGAGGCATATTCATCTCTTCTGCAGTAGGTTGAGGTAGGCCATTTTTGAACCAGAAGCAACCATTGATGTTATGGTCAGGGCCTCCACAATAGCCACAGTGCATTATAACCCCATGCCTCGACATTTTTTTCCCCTCCTCCTCTTGCATCTACCTCACCAGGTGCTTTCCTTCTGCACTTCGTAGGCCTCCCAACATGTTTTTGGTACAAAGGAGGTAGAATTGGAGGGAGTTGCATCTTCTCCCACTCAGACTTGTCCTTGCATGGATACACAATGTGAGCATATGCTATCTTGTGCATGTCAACAGAATAGCATTTGTCAACTAGACTCAAGGGATCAATCCTCTCATTCCTTAGGCAAGAAATGGCATGTGGGCATGGGATTCCAGTCTTTCCCCATCTATTGCAACTGCAAGTCTTGGCCATCAAATCAACTATGTAGTCTACTGGAGTGGAGGAAACCAACTCTCCCACTGCAAACACACCATCCCCTGCTCCATCTATAAAGCAATTGTTTGAAAATTCAACATGTTGTTCAACTTTCATCCTAATCTTAGGGCATACAGAGGACCTGTCCATGTAGCTTGCTCTCTTTGCTTGTTGTAATGCCTTGTCATTAGCTGTGACTTGATCTTCTGAAACATTGAAAGTACAGGAAGTTCTCTTTTTTTTTTTTGAGGAAGGGTCTGATTCATAAATTAGGAGGCTTGACACTTTTACAAACAGGTCTCCAAACAAACACGAAAATACAAGGAAACCCAGAAAAGTGCGGAAAGCACCCTAAGCCGCCGGTGAGAAACGCAATCAGACCCATAGCCGCGCCCAAAGCTCCTAAGCGCCGCCGGCGACGCCGTACCGTCAACCGCCGAGAGGAAGCACCACCACATGTAGTAGACAGCCGCCGGCGACGCCGTACCGTCAACCGCCGAGAGGAAGCAACCCTGGCCGGCTCTCCTGCTCCGGCAGACCGGCACGCTCGATTTCGTCATCAGCTGGATGCACCGCTGTAGGCGTCAGCCGTGCAAAGCGAAGGTTTTGTTCGTGAGATCGCATCTAGTCGGCAAACTCCGCCGTCACCACTCGGGTCTCGGAGAGACAGGCACTGCAAAGGCTATGTCGCATCCGTCTTCTCTCCAGGACGTGGTTTGGCGTCGGAATTAGCGGCACGAAGATTGGCGTCCGACTCGATGTTCCGGAGATCTTCTACCCATGCAACCGGGGGCTCGTCACCATCTCCGCCCCTGTGTGCGCGCTGAATCGACTTGATAACCTACGTGGAATTGTCGGATTGAAGCAAGAATCGTCCTTGACGATGTGATCCGTTATATTATTACCACGAGCTGACCAAAAGCTGCACGTGCTTGAGAGGATTGAAAGAATCGATCCTCAGCACTACTGCGTCAGATCAATCTCTGAAGCTTTCTAGCGGAACAAGTCCCGGAGTCGGACCAATTCAATGCACCTGCCGTCAATATCGACCTGGATGGCGAAATCAGGAAAAACACTGCATGCACGGAGACAATGATCCTCCTGTGCAACATACATACGGAATACATACGAGGGTACATATCTCAGGCTGCGTGGCTACCTCACGTGCAAAACTTGCATGGGATTCTCAGCAAGAGAGATAGCTAGTCAGCACACGCATATTGTGTTCCCTAAACGAAAGGGCTAATTAGATGCATGGATTTTCCAGCTAGGATGCCATGTATATGTCAATCGTTTAAAGTCAGGCGGCCAGATATCCAGTATATATGCGTCTTCGCCTCTCGACCAAATGCAGTCGACAAATCAAGTCGCCAAACTCTGGCCGTATCAGGCGGGACGCCGCCATCATTGCAATCGGTATAGGCGCATTCATCACCAGATCGCTAGCTGTTATTTCCGATCGCCCGAAACTGGCCAGTTTGGGAACACATCGATTGGTACAAAACAGTCTAGCTCCGCGTTTTTAGCTTAATTGCTAACGCGGCAAAATGCCTATCCGGCATATTTGTCGTCGCGTTCCGACGCGGCACGCCGCCTTTCCGGCAAATGTATTGACGCGTTCCGGCTTAATTGCTAACGCGGCAAAATGCCTGTCCGGCATACTTGTCAGCACTTTCCGGCTTAATTGCTAACGTGGCACAACGCTTTTCAGCATACTTATCATCGCCGCCGCGTCCCGGCTTAATTGTCGTCGCGGCCTACTCGTCATCACCTATTCGTCAAGAACTGTGTGACCGACAAGCTGTAGCATACAGCATAAGAGGAGAAATAGGAAGCCGCCTACATTCTGGGGGCTGCCGCCTACCGCCTCGACCTCTTCGACATCAACGTCAGCAAACATCAAAAAGATAAGTTTTTTATAATATTTAATTAATCATATGGTCATGAAATAAAAGTCTATGGTTTGCTCATTATGCTCTGAGATCATGCCGTCTTTGTCTTTTCATATGATCATATACTCTTAGTATCAAAGTTACCCAAAATCTGCTCTGTGCTAACTGGTTCAAACTTTTCGATACTTGCCGCCTTCGGGCCAAATTAAGCAATCATTTTGCACCGCCTAATATCCGTATTCTGATTGTTTATATGTGGGTTGTCTAGTAGTATGTTTTTGACACCAACACGCCGGTTTTGGTCTCTGAGTCTAAACTATTTGGTACTAGCCCTGGTTGACTCAGCTGAAGTAACTGCGCTGCAGTACCGCCAACATACAAAAAGTTAAGCATATATGCCAGATAAATATTAAGGCAGACCACATAAAATTTACAACCCCTAAGTGTTTGTTCAAAAAACTACCGGTTCAGGCCTTACATTTGTCCAACTTACATTAAAAGTACAGCTTAATGCAGCTATGTTTACTGTGCAGGATGCTTGACACTCGGGGGCTGCAGTCGCAGCATTTTCATCAAGTCTCGAGCCGCCTTTTCGTCAAGGCGGCACAAACCTCGACAACTACAGTCATTCGATCTACAACGCCACAAGTTCTTCTGAGCATCGAGCTGACTTTCGAGTACGTCCACTCAACGCTCGGGGGCTGCAGATAGGCGGATCAAGAAAAACTCTGGCGAACAAAGTCCGGGGGCTCGACATAGACACTACCCCTCGACCAGATACTCGGGGCTTGACATCGACATTGCCTTCGCCCAATACTTGGGGGCTGCACGACATGCAGCTCCATCATCAGCGATACGACCGCCTTGTTGTCAGCAATAAGGCCGCCTTGTCGTCAGCGACACGTCCGCCTTATTGTCAACGACATGACCACCTACATGTACGACAGACAAGCATTGCTCCGCGCAATTCAGCTGCGCCGCGTCACGTGCATGACCGGCTATTCAAGTCATTAAAATCTCACCATGTCAACGATGTCAGCGGGACGCCGCCATCATTGCATCCGGCTTGGATGAATTCACCAACAGCTATGCCACGTTCGGATTCACTCCGACGTCTGGCTTAGGTGGATTCGTTACCACCTTTATTGTCATGTTCCGACTTAATTGCTAGCGTGGCACGGCCGCCTTGTCGCCCGCGACACGGCCGCCATCATCGTCTTTGCGGCACGATAGAAATGCCATCATGACGTCGCTCCATCTTTCCTTGAGTTCAAACTGTCGTGGACCAAACATGACATGGACACGTCAACTATTGATTTGACTAGTCAACATGACAAGACCTCGCTTGGAAGATTCCTACAGGAGGTCAGGCCGTCTTTCTCATGTTGGCGGCACTGGTCCGGCTACTTTAGACGGACCGCCGACTGATTCAACTTCGGAATGCTTCAAACTCTTCAGCCGCCTACTACAAGAACAAGGCAGATATCGCATACGAAAGAAGACGGTGCCTGGAGAACTTCAACCCTTCCGGGGGCTAATGTTGGGGATATACCGACTAGGGGTATCACCAGCATGGATCAATCCGGCTAGTCCAGGGTGGCCCGCAGTGGTGGTAAAGGCTTTGCCTACCGGGCGGCCCAGATAGCTGACGACCAAGGCAGACGGATGCCGGCAAGGAGGAGGCCCAGGACTGAAGCCCATGAAGCCACCAAGACCAAGACGGAAGGCGATAGACTTGCCGGCTAGGTTTAGGACTCTGTATGCTTGCCGGATATGTAATCACCTTGTAACCCTAGGTCCAGCCGCCTATATAAGCTGGACCTCGGGACGCCTTTAGGGCACGATTTGATACACAACCAACTAATTGTAACCCGATCAAGGCTATTGCCATTATAGTGAGTTATAGCAGCACATAGGATCTCGCCACCGCTATGAGATCCGAAGCTGGGTAAACTGCCTTGTTCGATCCCGACCTCGATGACGTCCACCTTCTTGCCCTATGTTCACCCTCGGCTAGCAGGACCCCGTCTCCTATCTCAGATGCCGATACGACGACAAGAATGAATTCATACTTGTTGAAGACCTCAGAATTGTTGTTAAGGAGGATGTCACACTTGGGAGTGTCACTCTGAAATGCCCTAACCCAAGTTCTTGGATCCAACTCATCTAACCAAGCATGCGCATCTGGATGGAGCACTTTCATAGCTTCCATGTTCTCCTCAAATCTGGTGACTGTGCTGCTTCTTGCTATTTTCCACAGTTGGTTCTTCAGAACATCACCTCTAAACAGTTGTTGGAAATTCTGCCACAGGTGCCTGACACAGAACCTATGTTCCGAGTCAGAAAAACATCTTTTACAACATTGATTAGGCCCTGCAAGTTAAGTAGAACAACAATTGTAAATGGAAGTAGTGTTTTCGATCCACAATGACGAGGTGTACCCTCATCAAATCCCATGGTTAAGGACCTAGGGTTGAGATTATGGGGAGAGAACGTGGTAGTACTGGTAGTTTCGTCGGCTGACAAGCAGAGGCAAAGATTTACCCAGGTTCAGGCCCCTCGGGTGGAGGTAAAGACCCTACTTCCTGCTTGTCTGTTATTGATCGCTGGAGATTATGTGGTTACAAGGTGGCTCCGGCGAGATGACGATCTCGCAAGAGCTTTGGTGGTTCGAGTATGGCCCTAGATCGGCACCCCTCCCAGCCTTTAAATAGGCTGGGTCTCGGGAGTTTGTAACCGACCTAGTTTACACATAAGGAAAGTATAAACCGACTATGTCTATGTCTAAACTTGGAAGTTACTTCATCTTGTTGGGCCTCTCGTCTTGGGCTTCGAGTCGTATCTTCGCTAGTTGGGCTTTTAGTCATCACGTGCACCAGGTACCCTCACAGTAGGGTACCCGAGATGTATATCCTTGTCAGTAGCCCCCGAGTACTTGTCTGACTCGAAGAATCGGGCATGGACTCGTTCGTAAGTGCACGTCATATTCTTAGTTATAATTGGAATTCCTGTATGAATAGCACATGTTGGCTATGTCGAGTATTTCATCGACTGTGGTTTTTGCTTATGATGATCAAGGGATAATAGCTTAGCAGGCCCAGTTCACTCGACGGATCGGGACTGGTTAACTACACATTTGGGTAACACCTTACTAGCTTTCAATCAAACTCGAGTCCCCGGACTCGAATCTGGAACAAACTGGTCAGATTCGACTAGGCCGCTGAGGTCTTACTGAGTCGATCTGCAGTATAACTTTGAATTTTACCCAACGCGTCCGTCGGGATTTTTCATCATGTCTGCTGACACGGAAAATATAAGGATTGACGTTGCTGGAACGGTCCTTAGCCCAGCTCGAAAGTTCGGCGGGTCTTACCTTTGCACTATGCGTGCAGCATCCGAGGTATTTGCGACGGACGCAACTCGGGAATGTTTCGAGTATGATTTTGCATATGAACGCAGTCGATATATTCATCGACTGACACTTTGATACTATTTTATCGGGTGCGCGACAGCGCTCCCGATGGGAGTAGCCCCCGAGATTGTGCTTTATTGATTGCAATGAAGGATAATCTCAAAACCATCTTTCTCTACATTTGTTAGTCGAAGAAAACCTTTAGCCATAATTCTATCGGGTGCGCGTCAGCGCTCCCGATGGGAGTAGCCCCCGAGATTGTGCTTTATTACTTGTAATGGAGGATAATCTCAGAATCACCCAGTCATGATCATCTTTAGTCGAAGAAATTTTTGATACGCTCCCGATGGGAGTAATATGTATTTGATCGTAGAACAGTCGAGTGACCATACACCGACAAAGAATCGAGTGATTAGTATGCTTTGGGTGAACCCGACATCTTTTCGGAACAAATTTGCTGCAATGACGTCAGGGATGACGTTTTATGGCGACTGCGCCACCTGACACGCGGTGGCGTGCGCTGTGCTGCGAGAGATGGGACGTGACACGTCTTGTGGGCCCATTGTACAGCCGTTTGGACTGGATTTGACCGTTCAGGCACGATTTCTCCGGGCCATGATGGTAGTTCCTAGATTCCCGTGCGTAGTGGGCGGAGTGGCCGGCGACGGTTGCCCTCCGTGGCTGCCACGTGTACGGTTAGATTTGCTTATGTGCCCACGATCTCGCATCGACGGTGCGGATTCTTTTGCTTTGAGGTTAAAAAGGGGACGACGGCGTAAATAGTGTTTTTACTTGCCATTTGCTCTCCGCCGCCGCTACTTCTTCCTCCTCTCGCATCGCCATTGCCTCAGAGCAAAGCTTGCGCACCACCGCGATGACGAAGCCTACCACCCGAAGGGGCAGGAGTGCTGCATCGGCGGACAGCGCCGCGGGAGCCGCTGCCAGCGGCTTGAAGAGGGAGAAGGGCGCGTGGACCAAATCCACCTGCAGCAAGAGGATGCTCACGGCCTGCGGAACGACGGGCTGATCCCTGAGGACACCTCTCAAGTTCGCCTCCCCGGTGCCGAGGTAATCCCGCGCCCAGGCCCCAATGAGCGGGTCTGCTTTGTTGATTTTGTGAACAGGGGATTCTCCTTCCCTGTTCACAACTTTCTTCGTGCACTGATGCACGTGTATGGAGTGCAATTGCACGATTTCACGCCCAATGGGCTTTTGCACATTGCGTGTTACTTCGTCCTTTGCGAGTGCTTCTTGGGCGTCGCACCCCACTTTGGTCTGTTCCGCCGCATCTTCAACGTCAAGCGCCAGCACAGCACCAAGGGACCTGGTGGTTTTGGAGTACAAGCTCGACCTGATGTCGAGTACTTCAAGATCAACTTCCTGGAGTCTGTGCAAGGATGGCGCCAGAAGTGGTTCTACATCAAGGATGTGACCATTGGCGACCAAACCTTCGGGTTGCCTCCTTTGACGCAGACGCCCTGGTGAAGAAGAGGCCATCATGGATCGCCCAGCCGACCGGAGTCGAAGCCGAAGAGGCTGACATTCTGATGGAGAAGGTGCTGAAGCTTCAGACCACTGCTGGTCGAGAGGTCACAGGGATCCATCTGCTAGCCATTATGGCCAAGAGGCGAGTGCAGCCTCTCCGAGCCCGAGTGCATGCTTTGTGGGCATATGGTGGGGCTTCTGATCCAACCCGCTCACGCGCAGTGGAGCTATCTGATGCGGAAGCGGAGAAGTTGGTAAGGAGCCTTACCAAGCTTACCGATGAAGATCCCTGCGAGATGAACTCGCCTGTGCCTCCTTATGAGACCAGCAACCCTCTGCCAGAGGTAACATTGATACTACATCTCAGTTGATATGTTATGCATGTGTGATGTTGAATCCTTTGCTGTTTATGTGTGCAGGGTCACAAAATGTTTGAGTCAATGCCTCCCTTGCCAGAGAGCGGCCCAGTGCCAGACAATGAGCCACTCGAGGTAGATTCTGATGATGAGATGGCTTCACTCGCCACCGCACACACGCCAGAAGCCGATGAGGGCGATGCTGAGGTGCAGGGCAAGCAAAAGCGGTCACGCGACGAGGAGGATACAGCTGACTCGGAGGAAAAGGAGGAAGACAAGATGGAGTCGATGACGGCGCCACTCGAAATTCCTCCGATTCGCTCGCTTCCCCTCGACCACCGAAGAAATCGCGCCCGAGCATGGGTGTGCTTGCGCCTGGTCGATTGTGCGACCTTACTGAAGAGTAAGTACTATGTGCACTTTCTTTGTCATGTTATGAATAATATCACCTTGTATACTTATAATGTGTGAAACAGTGTTTCCTCCGATGAGGATATGCCTCCGCCACCTACGGCGGAAAAGAGCAGCGCAGCGTCCACTGCACGGACGCTGCCACCAGAGCAGCCGCCTACCCCGGCGACTCCTGCCGCTACAGCCACAGCTACGCCACCCCAGCCGGAGGTTGCAGCAACTGAGAGTGGAGCTGCGGCTGCAGGTGTCCCTGCGTCGACTTCTTCCTTCTTGGAACACGTAAGTTTGTGCTTGCCAAAGTTTGAATCAAATGCGAATTTTTTGCCTATACTCAGTTATTGAGTTGTGAATTTGCCCATGTCGTGTACTTAGGCGTTTGTGCGAGAGTTGCTGAAGGCTGGTGCCCAGTATGTGCACAAGGAGACTGAAGCCGCCACCCTGCAGCAGCAACTCGAAGTTGCAAAGAGTGCGTATCTTTTTATGCTATCACCACTTGTTGAGGGTGATTTCTCTTGCAGCCTACTAATCATGTGCATCTGTTTTTGTAGAGGCCGCCACTGAAGCGGCAGAAAATTTGAACAACGCCACCCGTCGAGTGGCTGATCTGGAGAAGAGGCTGAAAACAGCCGAAGTTAGGGAGGAGTCGGCGATTGGTCGACTCTCTGCCGCCAGCACCAGCTTAACTGGTAAGAATTTTTGCTCTGCTCCTTAGATGTTTGAGGTTTCTGATACATGGTGCTGATTATTTTACCCTTATGCTAGGCGTGATGGATGGCCCGACTGCTACTGGCAAGCAGAGCCTTGGCACCTCACTTGATGAAAGTGTGGCTGTCTCGGAGGCCACCAGTAGCAGAGCAGGGGAGATGCTAACGCAGGCGGCGAGTGCCCTGGGTGCCCTCCATGGCAGCTTCTTCCCCGGCGAGGAGCTACCATCTTCCTTTGCAGAGCTGGTTGATCTATTCAAGCCTGAAGGGACTGCCGTTGCTGACTTCAGTCGCGAGCAAATGGTAAGTGGTGCTCAGACTACTTTTCTCATGTTGCTCGCGCACGGAGTCGAGGCAGATTTTGACACAGCCACAAAGAAGTTTCCACGGGGTCCTGATGGCAAAACCGTCGGGCTCGGCACTTGGATGGAAGCCGCCAAAACATATGCCCAACAGCTGGTAACAACTGTTGAAGAAAGGGCAGCCAAGGTCCAGGCGAAGAAAACTTCCTCCAAGAAGTCGACGACTTAGCCAGTGACCCCTTTGTTTGACTAGGTCTAGGAATTGCGTCACTTTGCTTTTGCTATATGTAAATTATCAGACATCGTATCTGTCTTATTATGAAACATGAACTTCAGTGATCGGGAGGCGCAGCCCCCGAGCCTTTTGTTTGAATTCTTTTATGCTTCCTTATGCATTGAATTATTCTGACTGTAGAACCGAGCTTCTAAACCATCGACTGGCCCTGTTGTGGGTGGTTCTTCGAAGTCACGAAGCGTTAATGACCAGAAAATTATGGACTTTCTTCATCAAAAGCTTTCCGAAGTTACTCGCGAGCTGAAGGAAACGCAAAATGCGTATGCTGAGTTGCAGTCGAGGTCATCCCAACTACAGAGCGAGAAGCCTTTTTGCTTGAGGAGTTGGAGAGAATAAATCTGCAACTCGAATGTAAGACATTTTTGAATCATCGAGATCTCTCTTAGCAAGGTGACTCGACTGGGCGATGATGAGCCCTTTGCTTTTGCGCAGGTGTTTGTTCTGACCCAATAAAGGAGGAGGCACGAATTCAGGATCGACTCGATGGTCATGCGAGTAGCACTGAGTACTCCGCCCACCCCTTCTGGTCAGACAGGGAGAAGAGTGCCATTTTGGTAAGGCTTCTGGACCGTGCTTGGCGCACAGCCATTCGACTGGAGACTTGCAGGCTGGCTTTATTTCGAGTCCACGAAGCTTTGTTTCCTTTGAATGAGCAACCACAGGGCCTTGTGGCTTTGCTGAAGAAATTTCGAAAAGGCAAGGCGATCAAGAAGTTTGTGCGTGAGCAACTGATTAGCGGGGCTAACGTTGCTCTTGCCTTTGTGCGATCGCACCTTCCGCACCTTGATTTGAAAAGGATTGCGATGGGACCCGCACCCTTACCAGGTGGTGGTCCTGTGCCGATGGAGGAGCACTACCAAGAGACACGAGTGGACGCACTGGTCCTAATCCATCGTGTGCTGAAGGAGGAGGAAAAATGGACCGAACCCAAGGAAGAACCTGTTGAGTAGGTTATGTGTATGGGAAGTAACTCCAAAGTGTAAAACGCAACACTTGTGATTATTGTACATTATTTGTTTACACGTATGCAGCCCCCGAGCCTGTTGAGCGGGGTGTATGAAGCAACATGCTGTAAAATTAGGACTATCCAGCCCCCGTGTATTTTGAGTGAACTTGATAGAAATATTTTAGAGTATCAAACATAAGCTGCACAGTCCATGACTATTTATGTGCGGTTATGAATTTTTGCAATACTTGAAGCTTCACTTGATGCTTCTAGGCTCAACCCTCGAATAATTGAGTGGGTTGAGCAACTTTTGTGTTTATGTATGTTTTTATGACCCAGCCCCCGAGTATTCGAGTGCGGCTGGGGTATTATGTTGTGAACAAGCGGAAACACATGCTTTTTGAGATAGCGCAGCCCCCGAGTGCTCGGGTGAGGCTAATTTTGTGAAATCAATTTATGCGAGTAGTAAGCAGGGAGAAATATGAGGAATCATGAATTATATTCCTTTTTTGAATGTTAAGCTGCAGGCCGCCTCATTAAAAACCTTCCAGTCCCCTTAGGTACCCTGGTAAGGAAAAGAGCGCGTCTGAAACCTGCAGCTATCCGACATATGTGCCTATTACATTGTTCGACTGATCAATCTAAGCATAGAAACGGCGCAGCTGCGCAACGTTCCAAGGATTATGCGAGAGTTCTCCTGTCTTCGCGTGCTTCAGTCTATATGCTCCACCACCAACGACCTCGGTGATGATAAAGGGTCCTTCCCATGGAGAAGCGAGTTTATGCACCTTCTTTTGCTTCAGTCGAAGTACCAGGTCGCCAACCTCGAAGGACCTGGTACGCAGTCGACGGCTGTGATAGTTGCGGAGGTCCTGCTGATAAATAGCTGTGCGTGCGAGCGCCGTGTTACGTGCTTCTTCTAGCAAGTCGACTGCGTCTTCGAGTGCCTCGTCTGCATCTTCTTCATTGTATGCTTCGACTCTTGGTGCGTTGAACCTTACGTCTGATGGCAGAATTGCCTCTGCGCCGTAGACCATGAAGAATGGAGTGAATTGCGTTGAGGCATTGGGTGTTGTGCGTAGGCTCCATAGCACAGACGGAAGCTCTTCTACCCAAGCACCCGCAGCCCTTTTGAGTGGCACCAGGAGGCGCTTCTTGATTCCACTTGTTACGAGCCCATTGGCCTTTTCGACTTGGCCGTTTGATTGCGGGTGCGCCACAGATGCATAATTGAGCGTGATATCTTGCTCTTTGCAGAAGGATTTGAATTCCTCAGCCGTGAAGTTTGTACCGTTGTCAGTGATAATGCTATTTGGCACACCAAAGCGGTATATGATGGATTTTATGAAATTGACTGCTGTAGCGGCAGTCGAACTTGTGATGGGTACTGCTTCAATCCACTTGGTGAACTTGTCGACCGCCACCAGAAGGTGAGTATGCCCTCCATGGGAGGATTTTTTGAGTGGCCCAACCATATCGAGCCCCCACTGGGCGAAAGGCCAGGCCAATGGTATTGTCTTCAACGCCGATGCGGGTGCGTGCGGCTTTGTGGCGAATTTTTGGCAGCCGATGCACCTTTTGACTATGTCCTCCGCGTCTTTGAGTGCTGTGGGCCAGTAGAAGCCTGCGCGAAAGGCCTTGGCTACGAGTGATCGACTGCTGGCGTGATGCCCGCAAGTACCTGCATGAATATCACGAAGGATGGCTTGGCCATCTTCAAATGCTATGCAACGCTGGAACATACCTGATATGCTGCGTTTGTAAAGTTCACCGTTGATGACAGTGTATGCTTTAGATCGTCGAGTGACGCGTCTTGACTCTGTGAAGTCTTCGGGTACCTCGCCGCGGAGTATGTACGCGAGGAAGGGTTGAGTCCAAGTTGGCTCGATGAGGAGTACCTCGACTGGTGGGTCCTCTGTGCTAGGTGTTTTGCTCTTGGCTGGTGCGGCTGGTGCAGGAGTTGCCGCTTCTTTTTGATTGATCTGTGTTCTATGCGCTCGAAGAAGACACCAGGTGGCACTGGTGCTTTGGTCGCACCAATGTTGGCTAACTTATCTGCTTCTTCATTGCTTTCACGCCCTATGTGCCGCAACTCGCAGCCTTCGAAGCTGCCCTCCATGATGTTGTACAAGTCACGGTAGGCGATCATGTTATCTGCGATTGCGTCACAAGCCTTCATTGTTTGCTGCACCACCAGATTCGAGTCGCCGTAGATCATCAGTCGAGTGCACCCGAGGGCTTTGGCCATCCTCATGCCATGGATCAGAGCCTCATATTCTGCTTCGTTATTGGATGGGAACTCGAATCCCATTTGCAGTATATAGCGGAGCTTGTCGCCTTTTGGTGATATGAGGATGACACCTGCGCCTGCGCCTTCGTTTTTCTTCGAGCCATCAAAGTACATAGTCCAGGAATTGGACACATCTGGTGCTCCTGGGAGCTGAGCTTCAATCCACTCGGTGTGGAAGTCGGGTAAAACTTGTGCTTTGATGGCCTTCGGGTAATCATACTGATGTCTCTTGGTGCTAGCTCGATGAGCCATTTTGCTACTCGCCCAGTCGCATTGGGGTTTGTGAGGATGTCCCCGATCCCTGAAGTGCTGATTACAGTGATCGGGTGCTCGGAGAAGTAATGTGTCAGCTTCCTTGAGGACATGAACACGGCGTATGCCAGCTTCTGATAGTGCGGGTACCGCTGCTTTGATGTGGAGAGCACTTCACTCAAGTAATAGACTGGACGTTGTATGCTTTGCGCGTGCCCTCCTCTCTGCGTTCGACCACTAGAACAGTGCTTACCACCCTGTTAGTTGCAGAGACATATAGGTATAGCGGCTCGCGTTCCTTTGGTGCTACGAGGATTGGAGGGCTTGTGAGGACTCGCTTGAGGTCCGTGAAGGCTGCTTCGGCTTCTGGCGTCCACTCGAACTTATCTGCTTTCTTCATCAGTCGATAGAACGGGAGTGCTTTTTCGCCTAGCTTGCTGATGAATCGACTGAGCGCTGCTACTCGACCCGCCAATTTTTGCACGTCATGGAGTTTTGAAGGCCTTTGCATCGTCAAGATGGCCTGTATTTTCTCCGGGTCCGCCTCGATTCCTCGAGCTGAGACTAGATACCCGAGGAGTTGCCCGGCTGGCACGCCGAACGTGCACTTCTTCGGGTTGAGCTTGATGTGGAAGCGTTTGAGGTTTGCGAATGTCTCTCGCAAGTCATCGAGTAGTGTGTTTTCTCTCTTGTGGTGATGACGATATCATCTACATAGACCTGGACGTTTCGCCCAATTTGCTTCTTGAGGCAATCTTGCATCATGCGCTGGTATGTTGCGCCTGCGTTCTTGAGCCCGAAAGGCATTGTGGTGTAGCAGTAGACCCCGAGTGGGGTTATGAATTCGTCTCTTCCTTCATCCTTATCTGGTGGTAACCCGAGTAGGCATCCAGGAAGGACAAGCGAGCGCACCCGGCGGTGGAGTCGACGATCTGGTCGATTCGAGGTAGTGGAAAGTGATCCTTTGGACAACACTTGTTGAGTGCTGTAAAATCAACACACATCCGCAGGATGTCTGTATGCTTCTTTCTACAAGTACGGGGTTGGCCACCCATTGTGATTTCTTGATCTCTCTGATGAATCCTGCTGCGAGTAGCCTGTCGACTTCGGCTTCGACTGCAGTTCTTTTTGGGCCGGATATGCGGCGCATTGTTTGCTTGACTGGTTTAGCACCTGGAAGTAGCTGGAGAGAGTGCTCGGCGAATTCCCTGGGAATACCTGGCATGTCTGCTGGACACCATGCAAATATATCCCAGTTCTCACGGAGGAATTCGACGAGCGCGCTTTCCTATGCGATAGGCAGACTCGACGAGACATTGACTGTCTTGGTCGGGTCAGTCGGGTGCACCTGATGCGATCTTGTGTCATTGGTGGCATTGAATGCTCTGTCGACTGCCACCTTTTTGTGCTCTGGCATAAGTGTTCGATCGTTGGAGACCGCTAGATCAGCGAGTGTTGCTTCCATGCCAAACATCTCAGAGATTTTGCTGAATTCTCGGTCGCAAGAGTCAGACTTTTGGAAGTTCCCCTTGACTGTGATTACTCCTTTTGGTCCAGGCATTTCAGCTGGAGGTATGCGTAATGTGGCACCGCCATGAATCGAGCGAACGTCGGCGTCCAAGTATAGCATGGTATTGTGACTTCCAGTCGACCACTTCGAACTCAATCGACTCTGTCCTGAAGTGGTGCTTGTCCCCGAACGTTACGTCGAGTTGTATGGTGCCCTCTGGGCTTATTGCTTTCCCTGGAACGATACCGTGGAAGGTATTTGAGGATCTTGGCAGGTTTTCGACTGACCTATTCATTTTGCGGAGCGTATCTGCGAAGATGATGTTTATGCCGCTCCCACCATCCATGAAGACCTTGGACATGGCGTAGCCTCCAATTTGCGCGTCGAGTACCAGAGCAGAGTGCCCTGGTCGAACAACCGACGGAGGGTGGTCCTCTTTGCTGAAGCTTATTGCAGTATCAGATCCCTTCAAGTACTCTGTCACCGCAGGCGGTGACATGACCGCCATGTTTACCTGTCGAGTGCGAAGCTTTTGCTCCCTGTTGGAAGGTCGACCTTTCTGTATCATGTACATCTGCCCTTGGGGCGGAGGGTACTGTGGTTCGTCCACCCGAGGCACGGGCTGTATGGCACCCGCGAGATTTCCGCCTGGGGCAGGCTGTGGTGGTGGAGGTGGTGCCATCAGAACAGGCACGTTGTTTGGCTGAGGCACGGGTGCAGGTGCTTGTGCGGCTGCTGCCTTTCTGCGATTTACGTAATCAGTCGCCATCTGGTCGAACTCCCTGCAGTTTCTCATCGAGTGGTTGGACCGCAGTTTTCCATCGTCCCCCTTGTACAGGTGGAATCTGCAATCAGCGTCCATCTTTTCTTCGAATGATCGCTCAGATTGTGCCCGTGACTTGCGCCAATCCTTCCTCTTGTAGCTGTCACTGCGTTGGCCATCGCGACGATCATCTCGACTGTTTCGCCGATCATCTCGACTGTCTCGCCGGTCGTCTCGACTGTCTCGCTCTTCCGACCGTCGGTCGCTTCTGTCCTGATCATTGCGGGGTGTGGAGAACCCAGCCGCCATGAATTCGGGTCTGTCGTCGTCGTAATGACGTTTTGAACGTTTGCGCCTTCGGTCGTCTCTGTACGAGTCTCTATGGCTTCGACTGCTATTCTCGTGTTTGTCACGGGGTGAGGACCCGCGTGTGGTGCGTGCCATATCCTCTCCATCTGCCCACTCAGTCGCGATCTGCAGGAGGTGGGCTACAGATTTTGGCTTTTGGCGGCCAAGTGCTTCTTTGAGGTCTCGCCTGGCGAGGCCCATGACGAAAACATCCATGGCCATATCTTCTGAAACCACTCCAACTGAGTTACGTATCTCAGTCCATCGTCTGATGTATGACCTCAACGCTTCGTCTGAACGCTGAACGCAGGCCCGCAGCTCCTCGAATGTTTTCGGGCGCTCACATAGAGGCTCGAAGTTTTTGATGAAATCCCTGCGGAAGTGATCCCACGAGTCGTATGTTGATGGAGGTAGGGCCTTGAGCCAGTCGCGAGCTGTGCCTTCGAGCATGAGTCGTATGTACTGCATGGCTGTAGTGTTGGTGCCCCGCTGGCACGCAACTGCCAGCCTGTAATCTTCCAGCCACCCGGAAGGTTCCTGTCGACCCGTGTACTTGGGCTGTTCGGATGTGAGTTTGAATCCTTTGGGCATCCGTGTCTCGCGGATGCGTCGAGTGAAGCACAGAGCTCCATGTGGCTCAGGCTCTCGATCAGAGTATGAGTCGCTACTGTATGATCTGCGTGATCTGCTCCTGGACCTGCGCCTTCGCGAGCCGCTTCTTTCTTTCGAGTGGTGGCGACGACCACTGTGATTATGCTCTTCCCGAGGTGTCGACTAGGGCACGGTCTCGACTCCCACCTGGAGTTCTTGGAACTTGGCGTATGGCCTTTGCAGCTAAGGCGAGTGATTTGATCTGTTGGCGGTGTAGTTTTGCGTTGGGGTCATCCGCTGGGGGCTTGATTGCCTCCAGGTATGCTGCAGCGGTGTAGAGAGCACCTGCTGCTGTTTTGGGCACCGGCAGTCCTTCCTCATCGTATTGCGGGTGAGTGCCGCCTTCTCGCCTGGCGAGAGGTGTGACAACCTTGATCTGCGTCCTGTGTCTGCTCGCCCGGTGGAGCTCAGGGAGAGCTGTCTTCTGCGCACACTCGACAAGCTGGCTTGCTTTTTGCGTTCTTCGAGTGTGGCTCTTATCTGCTTCAGTCGAAGTGACTCCTGCCAGTTGAAGTACTGGAAGGTCAACATCTCTTCTTGTGTTGCGTCTGCTGGCATCATTGTGCACTCCTTGATAACTTTATCTGCTTTTGCTGCCATCTCAGCAGTGATTGTGAGGGTTGTGGCTCCGTCCGGCATAGTGACTGTGCACGGAATTCTGTAGGCCTGCGACTGGCCGCAGTTTCTGATGTTTCTGCGGCGATGGCCACATAGACCTGTTGGGGTATGACCCGAGGGCATATGTATGTACTTTCGAGTCCCGTCATAGACTCGACATCTTCGTCGAGGCTCATGTCTGAGCCTGTATGTTCATCGAGTGGTTCGTCTGGACGGATCTCGCAGTCGACGTCTTCGTCGCCTATGCCCATCTCGGCGTCGGCGAGGTTGTCATGAGCCTCGGAGTCGAGGTTGTTGTTGGCGCAGATCTCGGAGTCGACGTGGTTGTCGATATGAGTTCGAGGTCGTCGAAGTCGCTGAGGGAGATCCCGCAGTCGAAACTATCCTCGAGTGGTTGATCTAGCTCGGGATCGTTTGTGCGGTATGCTGATTCGGCCTCCTCGCCCTGGAGCTCTTCAATGAGCTCGCGCATCTCTCGTGTGGACATGGTTGTTGCAGATGAACAGGCTTGGAGGGTTGATGATGGTATGGACGCAGCGGAAAGATCCGCAGTCGAAGGAGTCGCAGCCGATGGAGCCTCGGGTGCGAAGTCGCGAGTTGGCGTGGATCCGTCAAGTCCTGCACACCAAGCTTGTTGACGAAAAAATTGAACGAACCAACGGTTAAACCCAAACCTGACTCGAGATCGGAGAAGGCCTCCTGGAATCCTGGCGAGTGTGGCTCGAAATCCATCAGAGGATCCGATGTGCTTTTTGCGGGTGAAGCTGGCGTGTTGCCGTTTGTCGAGTGAGCCGGCGAGTTGCCGTGTGCCGCCTGAGTCGGCGAGTTCTGGTTTGTCGATGCAGCCGGCGAGTTGCCGTTTGTAGATCCGATCGGCGAGTCGCCGTTTTCCGATGGAACCGAAGAAACCGCGAGTCCAGCACTATTCTTTCCCACAGACGGCGCCAATTGACGAGGTGTACCCTCATCAAATCCCATGGTTAAGGACCTAGGGTTGAGATTATGGGGAGAGAACGTGGTAGTACTGGTAGTTTCGTCGGCTGACAAGCAGAGGCAAAGATTTACCCAGGTTCAGGCCCCTCGGGTGGAGGTAAAGACCCTACTTCCTGCTTGTCTGTTATTGATCGCTGGAGATTATGTGGTTACAAGGTGGCTCCGGCGAGATGACGATCTCGCAAGAGCTTTGGTGGTTCGAGTATGGCCCTAGATCGGCACCCCTCCCAGCCTTTAAATAGGCTGGGTCTCGGAAGTTTGTAACCGACCTAGTTTACACATAAGGAAAGTATAAACCGACTATGTCTATGTCTAAACTTGGAAATTACTTCATCTTGTTGGGCCTCTCGTCTTGGGCTTCGGGTCGTATCTTCGCTAGTTGGGCTTTTCGTCATCACGTGCACCAGGTACCCTCATAGTAGGGTACCCGAGATGTATATCCTTGTCACACAAGTTGCACAATTCAGTGGACTGGCACAAACCTTTTGCTTGTCTGACATGATAGTCCATGGTGTAGTGTTTTCGATCCCTAAGTCATTCTTCAAAGTCTGAAGGAACCATGTCCAATTCGCTGTGTCCTCCACTTCAACTGCAGCTATTGATATTGGGAATATACTGTTGTTTGGATCTATGCCCACAGCAGTTAGCAACTGTCCTCTGTATCTGGTCTTAAGGTGGCATCCATCCAGAAAGAGAATAGGCCTACAGCCTTTAAGGAACCCCAACTTACAAGCTTCGAGGCTCATATAGCATCTCTTGAACCTTGCAGTTGCATCAAGTGCTAGATAGAAAGAACTTCCTGGATTGCTTCTTCTGATTTCATTTGCATAGTCCCAAAGCAATTTGTATTGTCCCTCCTCATCACCATAAATCTGCCTCATGGCAAGCCTCCTAGCCCTCTGAAGCTTTGTTCTCCCTGGTGTCATGTTCCAATCCTTTTGAACAATCCTAGAAAAGTTGGTTAGGCTCATGTTTTGGTCAGCCCGAAAACACTCCAGATACTTATCTGCTAGAAAATTGGCAGTGAAACCATGGACAGCCTTTCTTGCTGCAGCTGTGCTCACCCTCATATTTCTTTACCATGAAACACTTTGTCTTACTGTCATATGATACCCACAAATACCAGGAGCAACCTTCTTCACACCTTCCATTTACCCTCTTCTTATGATTGACTGGAATCTTGATGTCAACTCTGTTTATGCAACTGTAGGCAGTAATTGCTTTTCTCACCATCTTACATTCTCGAAAATTTGGCCTACATGGAACTTGGGATTTTGCAGGTCAGCAGTTCTAAATGTGTTGAACCTCATTTCCACTGTCTCTTCATCTGAATCAGGTTGCCACAGATCCTCTCCCTCCGAATCCTCCTCCTTGCAAATTTTCTCTTTGCCTTTGCCAGTTTCAATCTTCGGTTTCTTCTTTTCGAACCCCTCATACAAGTCCTCATCACCTTCACTAATATCATAGTCAGAATCTTCCAATCCTTTTGGATCAAAGTCAGAATCTGCATCACTGTCATTTTCTTGTTCTTCAGGTTTGAAAGCTGAGCCTTCCTCAACTCTGCTCTCTTTCTCTGTTTAGTTCTAAGAGCTACACTGTCTTCAGCATTCACACCTTCATCTGGTACTTGTACATCCTCAGCAGCAGGCATCTCAGCTTGGGCAGCAGGCATCTCAGCTTCGCTTCCATTCATCGGACCTTGGCTTCTAGATGGTTTTGCAGGACTGAGCACTGGAGGCAACTCTGACACTGGAAATTGAACAACATCATCCAAATTCACTGCCCTCAAGCTGTCATCATGATCAATATACAAACTCAGAAAGTGATGCCCAATTGACACAAAGGTGTTCATTGTCTCAGTGTCCTCTTCACCTCTAATTTTTCTCAGCCCATTATTGCTGATTGTTAGGAAAGGCACACAGTAATGTACCTTCATTCGGCCTGGCCTCTCATACCCAATTTCCTCAACTATGTTCTCCAGCATATGGGGTGACCATGTCACACTATCTACATGATCATACCAAATGACATGTCCATTCACATAGCTTCTTCTCTTCCCTGTACCAACGAAAAAAACCCCATGATTGATTTCCAACGAGAAAAAAGAGCTCCTTTGTCCTGCAAAAATTGATCAAAGCATGCACTCCATCAGTACACGATCTGAATTTGGACAAACTCGAACAAATACTACAGCATAATCCCCCCAAAGTGACTGCCTTTCTGGGCCAAACCCTCCCAAACCCCTGTTCCAACGAAAACACAAGATTTTGCGAGGTTTTGTTCATGGTTTTGCCGTCTAAATCACATCAAACATCACAAAATCGCAACCAACATCCCAAATTACAGGTTACGAACCCTAGTTCGACACCAAATCAATGATTTCTGGAACAGAATTGAGTGGATTGGGGTTTACCGTACTCAGGCGGGGCCGCGCCTTCAGGCCGCTGACAAGGAGCCATCACGCCGGAGACGATGTGGACGCCGCCACCACCTCCACGCCCGCACGTCGTTCACGAACGCCGCCACCGACCTCTGCCTCCACCGACCAGTCCGCCAAAAAATGCGCCCTTCCTTTCCCTCTCGGACTGATCGAGGCAGCGATGTATAGACAAACATTTTTGCAATTAAGCCCTCCTTCCTCGCGAAACTACACCGCACCACCCCGTGCCATCCTCAGCTGCCCTGACGTGTGGGTCCTTGAACTGCCACGTCGCCCAGTACACCGCTGAGACGTGGGCAGTGACCGTAGTTGGGCCTCCAGCGCGTCTTCCATGACCGTAATGGCGTATTCCAAGAGTACGATGACCAATCCGCTCCCTCGTCAATAGTTCAGTGACTAACCATGCATTTTACTCTTTGCAGAAACCAGGCAGGACAGTACATGGGGGCATCATCTATATGCTTTCCTGGAGTAATTGATCCACCATCTCTAGAAGCGTTTAGCATGCAGAGAAGCTTTGGCACTGGCAACTGATATTGGAGAGAGTCGGGTTATAGTTGCATCTTATTGCAAAGGGGTGATTGGAGATATCAATTCTGGAGTGGGAGGTACTTATGGTAATATAATTAGGGAGATTCGTGCTTTAGTAGCAAATTTTACTTCTATTTCTTTTATTTTCGAAGGAAGGGCTTCTAATGGGGAAGCTGATTCCCTTGCAAAACACACTGTAACTTTAGATTCAGGTCGTCACTTGTGGCTCCTCAACCCACCGGGAGAGCTACAGATTCCTGTAAACATCTTTGATTAATAAAGTGTGTTTTGCGGACTTAAGGGTAAATCAAGATTATTTTAAAAAATTGATCCTAAAAAAGTTATGGGTAAAACAGGAGCATCGTAGTTGTTTTTACAATAAATACAACGATATATTATAGTAGTGAATAGTACATGTTAGATGTTAGAGATATGAGCTGACAGCAGCGATTACAAAATAAAGTCTAAAAGAAACGAGCAACTCTTCCTTATTCCATGACACGATCGTATACTTTTCTGAAGGCAGTCGTAGAACGACAAATATACCAACCACAAACCTATGAATACCAACGAAGTTTCTCCATAATTTAAATTTTGAGCCACAATGCCAAGGATAGGTGCACGCACGTAGCCATTAAAATCAACCAACATCGGCAGTAGTACCAACACCGATAATCCGGAGAAAAGAAACGGAAAGTTTGGTCGACGTCGCCGGAAGCCGATAGTACGAATCACCATTGTCGAAGATGTAGTCGTCGGTATTTCGTAGCAGCCATGAGAAACAATCAAAAAATCGATCTGGTGAAGCAAGATCGGAAAAGGCATACCTAGACAAACTTAATCTTCCAAAACCACCATTGACATCGGGAAGGAGATCTCGCCGTCGAACAAAGGCCGGAAGATTGCTTACTGTAGACGATGCCATTTCCATATTGATGAAGAAGACGGCTATCAAAACTCTAACCAATCTCTTGAATTAACACTACTTTTATTTAAAAAATCCACTCATAGATCGAGTTCCCCACCCTTCGCGATGTCGGCAAGTCCGGCCGGAGGAGGAGGAACCGGTCTACTGTGGAGGAGGAGGAGGAGGAGGTGGCGGCGGCTAGGTTCCTGAAGAGCTCTCGCGTAACGAAAATGATCAATGGAATAGGATTGCAGGAGCATCGTAGTTTGCACGCTTGCTTGTTGGATTGCCATATTTTGTGTTGTCGCTGAAGCTTTTTTTAGGCACTTATGCATCTTTAACAAACAATGCAGGTATGCGAAGATTTTTTTCGAGTAAGCCTTGAAGAGAACTATAGTCACCTAAAGAAATACATGGTACATGCGGCGGACATCACGCCAAGCCATCTAAGTCGATGGACCTCATGTTGTATGTCCTCGGGACGTTGTGGTACGGGCCGATGGCCACTGTGTGTAGCGCAGAATTGGCGCACCGGCTGTACGAGCGGAGGTTGGTGTCGGGGCGCTCGCCGGGCTACCACATTGTCGGTGTTCACTAATGAGGATCGTTTCCTCTTCTCCGTACGCTCGGTGCATATAGGTGCGTGATGACGGTAGTGTGCGTCTTCTTTACTCTTCTTGACGAAGAGAGGAAGCCACGCGCGGTGGTGTGACGTCATGGCACATGAATTAATATGATTGGTAGGATATGTATACCTATAAGATGCATATTTCCTTTTTCAAAGGTTATCTTGAGCAAATCTCTAGGTTAAGTGTGCGTGGTAGGATAAAGTGTGTTAAGAAGATTTGTGTTGATCTGTCGACCAGTTCAGATATTCTAAAGAGCTACTCCCTCCGATCCATATTAGTGGGCATAGATTTATCTAAATTCATATGTATCTAGTTAAGTATTTAGACTAGATACATGTGTATCTAGACAAAGTTGTGCCCACTAATATGGATCGGAGGTAGTACCAATATTGATTTGTGTGCAAGTCTAGAAATTTTAAAGAGGTGCCAGGAGTAATGACCACCGGGCCTAGACTGCATGGGGTCCCCATGTGTCCGGACTAGGCCTGGATAATGAGCTAACTCATATCGTTTAGCTCAAACTCGCCAAGCTCATCAATTTTAACGATCAAACAGGTTAGCTCGTTATAGACTCGAGATGGATCATTATGCTCGACAAAACTAATAACATTTTGGCATCAACTATGCACAAAATAGAAATATGTCACAATCAACAATCCAATTTGAAATAGCTCACAAGAGATATTAAGTCAATACACAAAAATATGCAATTAGGTCACAACAAAAATCAGCATTCATGTTGAAGTTCATAGTTCACACAACAAGCATCCAACAACTGACATAGTTCACGTACTCAATAGACAAAATGGAACATGTTCCATCATAACACTAGTAGAAAGTGCCACACACATATAATAAAGTTTTACTTAGAATATGCCAATCCTATCTTGGTCTCCTTGACTGAAGTTGGGCTAGCCGGCTATGAGCCTGTGGTTTCTTCTAACATTTGGGCTGGGCGAATGTGGCTTATAATTTTCTAGTGCAGCGAGTTTTACGAGTTTATTGAGTCTCGCAAGCAGCTTGTTGGCTCGAACGTTATGCTCTGTAGGTATTCATAACGATCAAAAATGCATGGCTCGACTCGACTTGTTAAGCTAGAGAGTTTGATCAGTTAAGTGAGCCGACCTCTGAACGAGATGAGCATCTCGTGATTTTTGAATTTTATTTCTAGGCCTAGTATGGTGAAAGTGTGTCCTATGTGGGTTTTGGGTGATAGACAATAGCACGGTTAAGAGACTAACATTTTCATCTAGTGTAGACAACAACACAGTCCCAGATGTTAGTTTGATTTAACCACGATTACTTGATCTATCGCCTTGAAGCAAAATCCATTTGCATCAAGTCAAGATTGAAACAAAGCAGCTAGCCAAATGCGGGAGAGGCGTTTTGGCTCCCGAGCTCAAATGTTCCTGGTATATTAGACCAAATTTAAAAATAGTAAAATATTTCCGAAAATTCTGAAATTTTTTGGCGATGAACATATACATGTTTTGTAAATACGTGTCAATTTTCGTGATGAAATGTCATGTATTCCGCTCTGTGCAAAAATAACAAAATCAGTGCCCTAAAAAGTATGTTTTTGAAATTGCATTTCGACCATGGATTTGTCTTTTTTTCACAGGGCATACCAAATGTCATTTCACCACGAAAAATTACACGTATGTTGAACATTGGTATGTGTTCGCCTCCAAAAATTTTCAGAATTGTTTAAGACGTTTTACTAGTTTTTGAATTTGGTTTAGTATAACAGGAGCATATGACCTCGGGAGTCAAATTGAATTTCGCCTAGCCCTAGGCTTAACGTCGGCACACAATCTTCTTGAGAAACAAACAAGAAGGAATGCTGACACACATAAGGATCAATGAAGCAGTGTTGGACCACATGAAGATCTGATACACTACCGCTAAAATGAAATGCTTCAAAGACAAGACCAGAAGTATCCAAGAAAAAAAATCTCATTTGGTTTGTCAACTGTCAAGACGTCTCAAAAACATACACTAACCACCAGTACATCAGGCATACTTGAAGACCAAAGGAGACAACATTTAAGGCAGCACTACAAGAAGAACTCAAGGCCCAGACATTTGCTTGATGCAAGACTCAACTTGACGCTCTTGAGGAATATGTGTTGTGCAACGATGAGCTGAAAACCAAAACACAGACAATACAAGGGTAAATCTGACGTAATTGAAGAACTGTCACAGAACAACGCGGAAGACAGTACGGGTTGGTTTCCAACGCCATGCAAAAGCCTGGTTGAAGCAAGGAGCTCTCTTATGGTGTGCTGAATAACTCAAGATGCAATTTCTTTCCTGAATCTCGGAACTGATCCAGCTAGCATGAAAACTCAAAACAAAACCAAGTTGAAGACGGTAGTAGTTTCCCAATGAATGGCATTTTCGAAAATAGCAGAGGGTCTTCGTGACTTGGCTAAACATGCTCGTATTGCTGATTCTATTCGGGATAATCGGTTGGATTTTGTGGGAATTTCCGAAACGGGTAAACGTGACTTCTCTGCGAGTCTACTCAACCGCTTGTCGGTGGGGTTGATTTCACATGGAGGTCACGTCCGCCACGTGGCAGGTCTGGGGGCATTTTACTAGGCGTCAGAACAGAGACTATGAATGTGTTGGCAAGTTCGGATGGGGAGTTTCATGTTAAATTCCACATCCAGAACAGGGCCGACAATTTCAAATGGACTCTTGTTGCCGTGTATGGAGCCGCCCAGGACGAACATAAACCTGCATTTCTTAGGGAATTGGTCAATCTGGCAAAGGACAATCCATATCCTATAATTATAGGTGGTGATTTTAACTTGCTAAGATTCCCCCATGAGAAGAGCAGAGGTCGATTTGACAATAGATGGCCTCTCCTATTTAACGCTGTCATTGACAGTCTTAATTTAAGAGAGGTATCGATGACTGGGAGGCAATTCACATTGGGCCAATAGCCTCCCAGAGCCGACATATGAAAAATTGGACCGTGTATTGATGGACTCGGATTGGGAAATAAAATACCCACTGGTCTCAGTACGGGTCCTCGAACGTATAAAGGCATTGTCAGATCATGCTCCCATACTGTTAACCACGGGAACGCCTAATCCATCGTGTAAACGCTAATTCAAATTTGAATTGGGCTGGTTACATAGAGAGGGCTTTTTCGAAATGGTTAGAATGGTGTGGGAAAGACCGGTACCTGGTGTTACCCCGATCCAAAGGTGGAATAATAAAATAAGCGCATTACGCAAACACCTAAAAGGTTGGGCTAAACACATGGTTGGTCAGCTAAAAAATGAAAAGCTTCGTTTATCATCTATTATTGATGAGTTAGAGGCTATTGCGGAAGTTAGACCGTTATCAACACAAGAAATCGATCTAAAAAATCGATCGAATGTAGAGATGGCGGAACTTCTTCGTGAGGAGGAGTTCAAATGGTACCAACGATCGAAGGCCCAATTCATTTTGGAAGGAGATGCGAATACGAGATACTTTCATAGTCTTGCCAATGGCAGACACCGGAAGAAACTCATTCACTCTCTTGTCCAGGAGGAGGGCACGATTGAAGGCCATGAGCAACTAAAAACCTACATCACGAAGTATTACAAAAATTTGTTTGGTGAACCGGAGGCGGATAATTTCTCGCTCGACGAAACACAAACAAATGATATACCGCAAGTTTCCGATGAGGAAAACGCCCACCTTACAGCTCCTTACTCTGTTGAGGAGGTGAAGAAGGCGGTTTTCCAAATGGAACACAACAAAGCACCGGGTCCGGATGGGTTTCCTGCTGAGTTTTACCAAACTTTTTGGGATGTAATCCAATCGGATTTGCTCCGGTTGTTCCATGCTTTGCATGCTGGACAACTTGAGCTATTTCGCCTAAATTTTGGTGAGATAATTTTGTTGCCAAAGGTTAATGGAGCAGAAAGGATTCAGCAATATCGTCCTATCTGTCTTCTAAACGTTAGCTTCAAAACTTTCACTAAAACAGCTACTATTAGGCTTAACTCGGTTGCAGATCATGTTGTGAGACACACTCAAACGGCTTTTATGCAAGGTTGCAATATCCTAGATGGGGCAGTGATCCTACATGAAACCGTTCACGAGTTGCATTGGAAAAAACTAAACGGTGTCATTCTAAAAATTGACTTTGAAAAAGCTTATGACAAAGTCAAATGGTCTTTCCTATAGCAAACACTCAGAATGAAAGGTTTTTCAGACGAGTGGCGTGCAATGATACATAATTTCGTTTCCGGAAGAAGTGTCGCCATCAAAGTCAATGACGATGTTGGTAGATACTTCCAAACGAAAAAGGGATTACGACAGGGCGATCCTCTATCACCTATACTATTTAATATAGTTGCTGATATGTTAGCCATAATCATTGAGCGTGCAAAATTGGATGGGCAGATTGTTGGAGTGGTTTCGCATCTAGTGGATGGCGGATTATCTATTCTCCAATATGCTGACGACACAATTCTTTTTATGGAGCATGACATGGAAAAGGCACGAAATCTGAAATTAATATTATCAGCGTTCGAGCAACTTTTCGGTCTAAAAATTAACTTCCATAAAAGTGAAGTGTTTTGTTTCGGCGATGCTCAGGACGAGGCCGACCAATACGCTGAGTTATTTGGCTGTGGTCTCGGCCAGTTTCCAATTAGTTATCTTGGCATTCCAATTCATTTTAAGAGGCTAACGATAGCTCAATGGAAGCATGTGGAGGAAAGAATACAAAAAAGATTGAGTAGCTGGAAAGGAAAATTATTATCACTGGGTGGTAGGTTGGTTCTCATAAATTCAGTACTTACCAACATGGTGCTGTATATGATATCCTTCTTCCAATTATCGGAGGGAGTCTTGCACCGATTGGATTACTTTCGATCTAGATTCTTCTGGCAAGGAGATAATGAAAAAAAAGAAATATCGTCTGGCAAAATGGGATGTAGTGTGCCGCCCTAAGGACCATGGCGGTCTTGGGATTCATGACCTCAGGGTCAAGAATAGAGCTCTCTCGGGAAATGGCTGTTTAAGCTACTAACTGAGGAAGGGGTGTGGCAAACTCTTCTTAGGAGAAAGTACTTAGGCTCAAGTGCGCTATCACAGGTTTCTTGGAAACCAGGTGATTCACATTTTTGGGCTGGCCTAATGGCGACGAAGAAATTCTTCTTCCCACATGGTTCTTTCTCCATTAAGGATGGGTCGGAGATAAGGTTACTACCTCGCTCCGAGAACAATATCCAGCCCTATACAATATAGTCCTTGGACGTCACAAGAGCGATACACTTGCTCAAGTGTTGGTTAATAACATCCCAACTGTGACGTTTCGACGAGATCTCATTGGTTCCAGGCTGGCGGCGTGGCATGAGCTGCTACAACGCCTAGCAAATGTCAATTTGACACAAGGGACTGATGTGTTTCGATGGAATTTACTCAGTAATGGTAAATTCTCAGTGGACTCTGTGTGTACAACGCTCATCCAGCCAGATGTACCGGTTGATAACAATAAGAAAATCTGGAAGATGAAGATCCCACTTAAAAATAAAGTTTTTGCGTGGTACCTTCGTCGAGGAGTTATTCTTACAAAAGATAACCTTGCAAAACGCAATTGGCATGGGAGTAAACAGTGTGTCTTCTGTCATAAAGATGAGACAATCAAACACTTATTCTTCGAGTGCAAATTTGCTAGTTCTATATGGTCAATCATCCAGATAGGTTCTACTATATACCCTCCCAAAAGCATTGCCAATATTTTTGGCAATTGACTGAATGGGGTGGATAATAGGTTCAAACAACTTATTAGGGTGGGAGCGCTTGCCGTAATATGGTCGCTTTGGCTATGTAGAAATGACAAGGTTTTTAATGATAAAAATTGTTCTCTTATGCAGGTTATCTACAGGACTACTGCTACTCTCCGTTCGTGGTCTTAGTTGCAACGTGTGGGGCATCGAGACCTGTTTATGGAGGTGTGTACCAGACTGGAGGATACGGCGAGGGACTTTTTATCCCAGCATGGATGGCAGCATAATTTGCGGATTGGACCTCCATCACCATAGGCGTTCTTACAATTTTTCATTATGATATGTAGCTCGCCTTTTTATGTTTCGTACTACAGACTTGTTTCGGCTGTGTGCATCTTGGTTATGCAGAGGCTGGGTGTAATACTTAAACCTTTTAAGTAATAAAGCTCCCTTTATCTAAAAAAAATATTTATTTATAGCTTTGCGTCATAATAGAACAATTGTACTATTAATGGGGTTTCATATTCAACGCCATAGCTGAAACTTGTTGTGCACTCAAATCGACTCAAATATCTTAGATTACTCATAGTGGGGAGTAACATGAAGTAGTAACATGCACATGTTACTAACTTATGTTACTACATCTATAGTGGGTAGTAATATAAGAGTGGTGTCATGCAAGTCTACATTAATTAGGTTGTAGACTCACATTGCATTGAAATATGTGATGTTCCGGTAACTAGCTATGTTACTCCAACATACTCTCTCCACATTAATTACTTGTCACATCACCTTTTTGCTTACATGGCATTGAAGTTACTAGCTATATTACTCCCACTATGGGTAGTCATACAACATACAATCCTTTGAAATCTCTCTAGTCATCAGTCTTCTTTGATATCAGGTTGAAGCAAGAGGTCGCAGCCTAGTAAATTTGTGATTAGTCTAGCACCTCATATAATGAAAAACTAATACCTAGTAGTTAGAGATTCAAGGCCGCTATTGAGGCTTTAGGTGATCGGTGCATATGTGCACAACACCAGTTGAAGAGGATAATCTCAATTGAGGAAAACCTCCACTAAAACTAGTTGTTAATCTGTCTTGTACACAACCACCTTACCCAATGGCCAGATCTTCCAAACTCCTATAAAAAACACCTAGAACCCGGTGCGAAAGGTTGGCGAAATTGAGTAGAATTCAAAGATCATTTCGATCTGTCCTATCAAGTTTTCCCCTCCTACTCTCTTGTTCTACACGAAATATTCTGAGAGTTAAAGTTTGAGTTTGGTTTAACACCAAACAACAGCAGGTCATGGCACACAGGATCATATGTTTTTCCCTTAGAGATTTGGCATCTCCTAAACTGCTACGTGTCACCTTCGAGATTCCGGTGTGTGAACTTACCGCAGCAAGTTTGTAAGGGTTGTGAGATTACCTCGAATAACTTCATAAGGGATAGGTCCAAGCCGGTGAAGCTAGGCTAACAAGTAATAAGGCTTAGCCATAAGTGTGTGATGCTTGTGTATTGGAGTGCATGCGTGCATAGCCTCTTCAACAAAAAAAGACGTAAAGCCGTTACCAATAGGTTGAACTCCGGGAAACAAACATGTGTAATCGTCTCCATCCACTATAAGATTTAGTTCATATTCATGTCATGTTTGTGTTCTTCATGATTCGTTTCCTCAGTACTTGAATATGTTGTCCTAGTTTAGACTCTCCCTATGCGTTATGTCTCGATCTCCCTGTTTACACCTAAATTGATTAGTTGCTCCTCTCAGTACGCGTGAATCTTTCTTGTTTACTCAATTTACTCAGTATTTTTCGTGAACTTCTATCCCCCTGTTTGGACCCCCCACCACACACACATTCTGTTTGTTTCGGGGTGTTTGGAGACGATGTCCAGGCAGAACCGCGTCGATGCCTCCAATGGTAGCCCCCAACGGACCGGGTCCTGTTCATTTTTGGACGTTTTATTTGCTATTTGGCTATTTTTTGGGCCACTTCAGCCATTTTCTTCTATTTAGCCAAACTTGCTGACATTAATTAAACATTAAATAATATAGTTAATACAATAAGTCAGACTGAAGTAAGATTCTGAAAGTTTCTAAAACTAATAGTTCACGTTACAACAACACACATGAGAATCAAACCATGCATTGGTGCCCTCTCAGTGCCGACATGTGCTCAATCACGTATTAGTCGCCGGGAACGGGGAATAGGGCCTCGTTGCCAGATTTATAGTCACGGGCGTGGGTGCAATATCTTTTTTCCTAAATGGCCCATAAGCTAACCTTCAGCTAATTGTGGCCCTTTGTATAACTTTCAGCTACATATGGTCCTTTTCAAAAACGTCATGCACTTAAGCGTTCTAAAACTCTCAGAAGACGTCATTTATTTTGGCTCATCTTGAGCCTGAGAAACACAAAAAAATTAAGTCACTTGGAAAAAGCCATATGATATGGCATTTTCAGTTTCAAAGGCTATGAGAATCTTGGCGTACTCTGAAATTCTCATAGGCTCTATGACTGGAAAACGCCATATCAAATCATTTAGATTTTTTTTGTGTTTTCCGGATTAGTCCTAGATTTTAAGAAATTCTGAGATTTTTAAAGGGTTTTTTATTTCCGTGCCCTGCTTCGCTTAGTTTTTCTTGTTTGTGCCCTACTCGCTTAACTTTCCTCGGTTGTGCCCTACTTCCCTCTCTGGTTTGACCATTAGCTTCTGACGGGTGGGACCCACACATCATAGATTTAATAATTTTAGAAATGGATTTCAGAAATTAGAAAAGAAGGGATGACATCATCAATGGCAGCCAAGGATCTGCTAGCACACTCGCGACGATGCAGAGCGAGAGGGGTCACGCAGCTAGGCTCTTTAGACGCGCACAAGCGTGGGAGCATTCGGTGGGCGGCGTCGCCAGCTATTGGTCACCAGAGATAGTCCGATGACCAACTCGCGCGGTGGCACAAGGTGGCACACGGCGGCAGAAGAAACCAGAGAGAGAGGGAGTGAGAAAAGGGGTCTTGGAGAATCCTTAGGTCAACAGGAGAACGTAGAGGTGGTCATTAAGCTCGGGGAAGCTCGGACGACGACGAAATCATCCGCGGCGCACGGCGGCCGGAGTTGAAGGAGACGGCTTGATTCCGTCGATTTGAGCCTTCCCAGAAAGAAAAATTCGTCGAGGAGGAAGCTGGCGTCGATCCCGAGCTCCACGGCGCTACGTCTGGGCTTCAGATGGCCGAGAATGGCGGCGCTCCGCCGCGGCCGTAGGTAGGGTTTGGGTTTGGCCGGCGGGGAAGAGGAAAAGGGTGTTTTTACAGAAAACCCCTGGACTTTTCTCAGTTTTGCCCTCGAAGGGGTGATTTTACAGAATACCCCTGAAGTTTTAGAAATGCGCTGGGTTTTCTCAGTTTTGCCCTCGACAGGGTTATGAGAGAGTCAACTGGGTTATATGGTCGACGGGGTTATTAGGGTTATGCTAGGGTATGCCCTAAACTTTGCATCCCTTGTCGAAGTGATCCAAAAATTTGCACACGCCTATACAATGCCATTGCACACAATATTGACATAGGTACAAAGATGGGGTTTTTGGCACCAAAAATACATTTTTCATTTTTTTAGTGCCAAAACTGCCTTTTTTTGTGAAGCAGCTACCAAAACGGCTCCCCGAAAGCGGAATATCCCGAGGTATAAAAAATAACATACCACTTTATAAGTACATATATATGACCCTGGGTTTGAATATAAAAACATTCGTAGGTATTTCTCGTATTTCACAGAAGTTCCTGCTGATTTCGCTAGAAGTGGGTCTGATTTGAACTATAAGTGTCGCAAATTTTGCTCGTGATTTTTTGAAAAAATCAATTTTAGATCCACTATATGTACTTTATTTAGAGATCTTAGTCTCTTTTTGTTGGAACGGGGTACGGTTAGGTTTAGGTTTGGGGTTAGGATTTACGATCACGGTTTAGGATTAGGGTAAGACACAACTAATTCAAAAAAATCAAATAACTGGGAAATCTTCGCTGGCGTCATTTTATGTGACCTACCACCTAGAAAAAATAATAAACATGGGTTATGAAAGTTCTTGTGGAAAACCCTTCTCAGAAATGACCTACGAGGTACAAAGATGTATAACTTTCGACTCAAATGAGCTAGGTCATGGCCGTAACCATGACATAGTTTGTCTAAATGAGGCCATATTTCACACACTCGTGTATCTTGGATGTAGAATAGTGTTGAACAAGGGATTTTTCATATTCTTTTAACCAAAAACCCATTTTCTATTTTCGGAGTGCCGAAAATGGCTTTTTATGAAGCAACTACCAAAACGGTTTCACTGGGTAAAAATAAGTAAAAATAATAAATGACATCTTATATAAGCCACTCTACCTAATTGATAAGGTTTCACTTTCTGAAAAGTTCATTAACAACTCCAACTTGGCAATGCCATTTGGACTAGAACAGTTTTTCACAAAAACACAATAGAGAAAGTTCAAAACTAGCAAAACCGTATAACTAGAAAGTTGTAGGAAATCCAATTTGGCACACAACCTTATAAAGATTGCTTCCTAATTTATTGGTAATCGGCCGGAACGTGCTGATGCCGACATCGGCATGTCCAGATCGCGCCCTCAAGGTGTTCGACAGCAGTCCGATGACGCCGCCTGCTCGTGGTCGTCGGAGAAGCGCTCCCTCGCGCATAGCACCTTGCCCGTTAGGACGCTCGGCTCACCCTGAGCACGATAGAGTGGATGGCGAGGTCGGACTAGAACTGTTTTTCACAAAAACACAATAGAGAAAGTTCAAAACTAGCAAAACCGTATAACTAGAAAGTTGTAGGAAATACAATTTGGCACACAATCATATAAATATTGCTTCCTAATTTGTTGGGAATCAGCCGGAACGTGCTGATGCTGACATCGGCATGTCCAGGTCGCGCCCTCAAGGTGTTCGACAGCAGTCCGACGGCGCCAAACCCGCTCGTGGTCGTGGAGAAGCCATCCCTCGCATGTAACACCATGCCCGTTAGGACGCTCGGCTCACCCTGAGCACGATAGAGTGGACGGCGAGGTCGGACGGAGACGAATCGAGCACGGCGGTGTTCGCGTATACGGGCTATCCAGCCAGCAATCAACTCACGTATAGCACCTACTCGTACTAGCTAGCCAGCCATCGAGCCAGTCATGTATAGCACCTACTCGTACTAGCTAGCAAGCCATCGAGCCAGCCATCAACTCACACTAGTTGAATTTTAGCGCGCCGCCACGGCGCGCCGTTGGTGAATTTTGGAGGAATTTGAATTGAGTGTTACAAATATTCATTTTTAAATTTTGGTCATATTACGTGAGTAGTCATTTCAGAATTTAATAGTTTTGGAAAATTGAATTTGCCAATTATTCGAAATTACCGTAGCATTTCTAAAAGTTTTGAACTGTTCAACATTTGGATATAGCTCGAACACATTTTCTCAAATTATAGTTAACAATTCGTGCCAACATACAAACATATTTTAAGTAATTGAAATTGCTAAATATTTGGCTATTCTTTAACCTATATGAAAAATGTTCAGAAAAATTAAACGGTAACTACATATAGCAAAACACAAAGCATAGTTCAACAATTCAAAATAGTCAAAATTTGCCGGCGCGCCCTTGGTGAATTTTGGAGGCATTTTAGTTGTGTGTTTCAAATATTCATTTTTGAATTTTGGTCATGTTGCGTGAATAGTTATTTCAGATTTTAATAGTTTTGCAAAATTGTTCAAATACCGTAAATCAATATGTATAAAGTGTTCTAAATTATGTAAAACATGCTCTATTTTAGAATTTGATTTCTAATTTGAATGTATGGCCCTTCATGAAAAATATCATGTATGATTTGTTTTCTTATTTTAGTGGCACAATGTATATTGTAAGTAGGTTTTGGATGTTTTAGTGTAATGCATTGTACTTTTGGCTTCTTATAACAAAATTGACATAATATGGTTCAAGTTATAGCGGTGGTACCATAAGTAAAAACATAGATGGATACTCATGATATGAACAAAATAGCTGCGAGCCATTAGAATGTGAAATGACATTTAATAAATCTAATTCTTCGGATTTTTTTTCAAATCTATGTTTAAATTTATGAAGAAATGGAATATTTTGGAGAGAAAGAATTATTTGGGGATTTTTTTCGTATATATGATTTGCATTATTATGATTCATAGGAATGAAGATTTTATTGAATATTTCATTTATTGAATTATATTTTTTAACTTGCAAGGAAATTGTGCGGGAATGCTTTTTTTTGTGCATGTTGTATGTATGTTTCAAATATTCAAATTTGGAGGTACAGTTAAAGTTACCTTTTTTCCAGCATTTAGCATTTTTTTGAAGTTGTTTAAATGCCCTAAAACAATATCTACAAAGTGTTGTAAAATATGTAAAGCATGTGCTATATTGAATTATATTTATTTGGGAGAGAAGTTTAGAATTTAAGATTGGAAAAGGCCCAAAGTATTTGGAGTAAATATTTCAATTTGTACATTTTTTTTGAAGTTGGGATGAATTGATTTGGGGATGTCTTTGGAAACTTACAAAAGTTTTGCAAATTGGAAAAACAAAATAGAGAGGGCGAAAAAAAAGGCCCGACCCAGCCGCTAAGCAGGCAGGCCGGCCCAACAGGAAGCCCATCTCGCCAGCCCAGCCCATCACAACGTCACGCTGATGTCAGCGGTGGGTGGAACTGCCGCGGCGGCGACGACGTCGCCGGCGTCGATTGACGGCGAGGCAGGACGCGGGAGTGCGCGCGCTGGAAGCGCCTCGAGGCGGGGTACCCGCAGGCGGCGGCGCTGCCGATTTTTCGGCGCCGGAGCGGTGAGTACAGCGCGTGGACGCGGCGGCGACCTGCGGGCACGCCGGCGTCGATTCCGGCGACGCTGCGGCGTCCCGGCTCGCGAAAGTGGGGGAGAAGGAAGGGGACGCGACGGCGGAAGTCTCCGTGTGAGCGGATCTGTGCGGGAAGGGCTGGAGCGGCGGCGCGACGCGTGGGCGGCTCCGGTGAGCTCCGGCCGCGTGCGAGAGAGGAGGAGAGGGAGGGGGGTTGTGTGGGTGTTTTGCACGAAAGTCCCTGAGGTTTGTCGAAATTGCGAATAGGTCCTCTTTTTGTGAAATCTTGGACTGCGGAGCAAGAGATCAATTTGCGAGGGTTGTTTTTAGAAAAGCGTCACGGGGGAGCTGTGGGAGCCGTTGGATGAAGTTTGCACGGCGTAGATCAGAACACTGTTGAACACTGTTCATTTGCTACAGTGCTACAGTAACGGAGCGCTGTGAGGGCGAGAATCCGGACGGCTTTGATATAGTTAGTAATATAGCACCTATTGTATGCTAGCTAGCCAGCCAGCCATCAACTCACGTATACACTAGTACTAGCTATCACGTGCTCCATGGTGCCTTTTTTTGTAAAAATCGACATTTTAATGTTTCCAAAAATTCTGCAAAAAAATCATAGATGTTGACAATGATATTATACCGTTCTGTAAATTTTCAATCCGAAATAGTTTGTATTCTGATCTACACAAAAAAGAGAAAATCTGACAAATATGAAAAAATTCGAATTTTGCACTGTTTAGATTTTAGATTCAGAAATTTGTCATTTTTACACATACCAAACTACACAATATTTCGCACTCAAATTTTGCACACTAGTATAAATAATCATTGTCAACATCCAGAATTTATTTCACATTTTTTTTCAAAACTTGAAAATGTCTCATTTGACCATGTAACGGTCAAAGTGGTTGACCAAACGTTCATTTGGACATGTGTGAGACTCGAAATAGCTAAGTAGGGCAAAACTGAGTAAAGTTAAATGAATAGGACACAAACGAGGAAAACTAAGCGAAGTAGGGCATGAAAATAATTAACCCATTTTTCATATGTGGCTAAAAGTTAGTTAAATGGACACAATAAGCATAAACTTAAGGTTAGCTAAGGGCCATTTAGGAAAGAAGATACGCGGGTGCACGTGCATGATGGGCCAAACCTGCCATGATCCCGCGTGATGTCACAGTGTCAAAGCATCGTTCCCCGACCCCGCACTTGCCTCTGCAATCTATTGTAGTTTGTACGTAACTACGATTCACTCGCTGTTAACCCTCTATTCTATCTAATCGGATGACGGATACTTCACTAGTGATCGCCAGCTTTTGATCCCCGACAGTGTTTGTTTTTTGTTTGCTCGACATTTTCACCTTCCGCTCCTCTTGTTTCGCTTGCAGAACACGAGCCGTTCTAGGGTCGCCGTGGACCCGTGGTTAAGGAGCAAATGCACGGGATGTGTTCTTCAGGCAAAATGGCCGGTGTGCTGGCGTTTTGGACGCGACCTCGCCGCACGACACGAGCGAGCAGCTGGCTTAGATTTTCACGTCACGTGTGAACAACACTGACACGGTTTTTGTTCTCAGCTCGCATTGCACAGTACTGCCGCCATGATGCGACGGTCGTGTGGGTGGGACACGAACAGGGTGGTGAGATTCAGCTATGCTAAAACAGGGGGTAGTATTACGCTACGCAAAGAAAATCGCATAATAGTCCTTAACCGTGTCCAATGGCAATCCAAAATCTTGTAAGGTAAAACTTCTCGTAGTGTTTCCATTGCTACTGATATTTTTGGTAAGTTTTTTTTTTGCCAGCAGATACCATGCAAAGGACGGAGAGCTTCCACACGTCGACATTACCAAAACTTGATCGAAACTTACTTCATTTAGTAGTGAACCAGAGCGAACAATGGATACACGACTTGCTCAAGATTCGGTTCCTACTCGAAGAGCCATATATACCTTGCTTGATGCTACCGCCATTGTCGGCGTCCTGACTCCTTTAATGCTTGTCTTCCCTCCACAGCCAGCTCTGCTATTTATGTCCGCTCCCCCACTAGCTGTGGTGGCCTGAGGCTGCGCAGTTCTTCCGCTCTCTCCATCTTCTCCGCAAGTATGTGCCTAGTTCTTATGTGTTCGATCTCCTTCTCCGTGATCTTTCCATCTTATAATTTCTCTCCTATGAGATATTTGATACTAGGAACTAGAGAAAGATCTGGCTGGTCTTGCATTGCTTGATGGCTCCTACCGCGACCGTGTCCATGGCGTGGCTGCTCCGCGTGGCGGTGACGCTGGCGCTGGGTCTCGGGGTGGCGGCGGAGGATGTGGACATGGTGTTCCTGAAGAGCGCAGTCGCCAAAGGAGCAGGTGCGTCAGTGTCTGTGTTTGTACTAGCTTCTGTCAAATTCCATGTGGCCACATTGCCCACGCATGTACCCCACGATGTCATCCAAGAGTTCTTCTTCGACAATGGTTACATTTTCTGTCTGACTGACACTGGCTAATGGGTGCAGTGTGCCTGGATGGGAGCCCCCCGGTCTACCACTTCTCCCCTGGCTCTGGTTCCGGCGCCAATAACTGGATCGTTCACATGGAGGTAGTTAAGCCAATCTGACTTAGATTTTGTATATTCGGATCAACCTATTAATTTTTCTTTCGAGATAAAATCATATTTTGTTTGTATACTACTTGCAAGGGAGGAGGGTGGTGCAAGACCCCTGAAGAGTGTTCAATCCGGAAGGGCAACTTCAGGGGCTCTTCCAAGTACATGAAGCCACTCTCGTTTTCTGGGTTATTAGGGGGCAGCCAGAAATACAATCTTGGTATAACATTTTCTTTGCTCACATTCAGCATTACCCTCATCTAATCTTACCATTTGATTTTCTTGCGTAACATCAAATCCCAGATTTCTACAACTGGAACAGAGTGAAGGTCAGATACTGTGACGGTTCGTCGTTTACCGGTGATGTCGCAGCAGTGGAATCTGTATGTTCCGGACTTGTGGATTGTATGTTCGTTTATGTGTTAGATATACTAAGATTGATCACATGTTTGCAATGTAGTCGACAAACCTGCACTACAGAGGGGCAAGGGTTTGGAATGCCATCATCGAAGATCTGCTCGAGAAGGGGATGAGCAATGCAAATAATGTATGTTCACTTTTTATAATAAGCTGATTTGATGGAAAGAAATTACCATTGAATGCAGTTGCGATAAAACTCATAACACTGACAAAAACGGAAGCTCATTTCAACTATTAGGATCATGAACTATACTGCAGAACTGCATATATTCCAATTTGCATTATGATCCTGAAAAAAGTGAACGGTTGCATCACACCATTTCAGGCTCTTCTTTCTGGATGTTCAGCTGGAGGTCTAGCAGCAATACTGCATTGTGACAAATTCCGTAATATGCTTCCAGCATCGGCAAACGTCAAGTGCCTTTCTGACGCTGGTTATTTTATTGATGGGTAAATTCTGAACTGTGGGTATTCATTTCGTTACAAGTAATTAGTTTGATAGTTTTCATTGCGAGATCTGATTATTTCCGCTAGATATCTCATTTCTTTTTACATGTTTTTAGCGTTCCACATTTCCGATAAAGCGATCATTGTTGTTGTCATTGCAGGACAGATATCACCGGCAACAAATTTGTCAGAAAGGTCTATAAGGATATTGTGAACCTACATGTATGTTGTCATCTGACTTTACACTGGCCATGGTCCCAATTATCTAATGCTTAATCTCTCAAATCCTAAATTTATAGTTTAGTACTTCAGTTCACTACTAGGGAAAACTTTATTATGGTATTTTTACAATGACAGTTAGATGCACCTTTTATTTTCACCAGTTCTTCCATCAATATCATGAGTTTCATGACTGGTCACCTGAATAATTTATGAAAATTGCATGCAAGTTTTCACCATTTTTAGCCTAATAACCATTTTAATCTCTTTCAGGAATCAGCTAAAAATTTACCATCTTCATGTACCACGAAGCAATCACCTGAGCTGGTCAGTATTATTCACTTAGATTTGAAGGGAACACTTCTGTCATAGCATGTGGACTAACATAAATAAAGGGGAAAATATATGCAGTGCTTCTTCCCGCAGTATGTGATCCCAACATTGCGCACGCCGTTATTCATACTTAACGCAGCATATGACTCATGGCAGGTGAGTTTTGTACCTTCTCTTGTGTGTCGAATCGGTTCGGTTAGGATAGATGTGCATCAGCGATGAAGAGTAACAAACAGGCACCTGCATTGCAGATCAGGAATATCCTAGCGCCTAGCGCCGCTGATAAAAGCAAGGCCTGGGCCAAGTGCAAGCTTGACATAAAGAGCTGCTCCTCCAGCCAACTCGTGAGCTTGCAGAGTTAGTGATTTTTTAACTACAACTGTTGCATGTTTTCAATCTAGACTCATCATTTCAGCTACTTGGGTGACGATGCTGTTAATCTGAGTTGTTTAATCATCGTATCCATTTTTTGGGACAGATTTCAGGAAAGAGTTTGTAGCAGCGCTTCCTGAAACGGGGCAGTCTCGCTCTCTAGGCATGTTCGTGGACTCATGCTTCGCTCACTGCCAATCTGGAGCCCAAGACTCATGGCTTGACGAAGGTTCCCCTTCCATTCAGAAGACGGTAAGTCTAAGGGGTTGCTTCGAATGGATGCAAAATTTGGGTGGTCAATGGTATATTTAGCTCAAAGATGAACCAAATACAGATGGCCACATTAATTTAACATCCATTCCAAGCGGAGCTCAAGTCTATTCCCTACTTCAGTTTGAAAAATTATATTCCTTACTTGTTTTGCCAGAGTGAGCCAGACGCCTAACGCTTTCAACGCAACTCAATTTCAGTCTTGGACTTAATATGATTTATACCTGACTATCTGCAGAAAATTGGCAAAGCAGTAGGGGACTGGTTCTACGAACGGGCCGTATCGCAGCGGATTGATTGCGCGTATCCCTGCAACCAAACCTGCAAGGACAATGAAGACGATTGAACAATCGTATCTGGCCATCAGTTAGATTATTTTTTGTTGTGCAGGGAAACGGGATTAGACCACATCCATGGCTATAGGTAGAATAGATGGTTCTCCGTAGGTGTTTACTTGCCCATTCTTGGTTTGTGGATGTTTACTGCTACTGAAAATAAATTAGAAAATAAGGTGTAACCTTGATGCCCCAAATGCTTATTCAGAATTTACAGGAAACCACGCTTTTTTTTAACTGTTTCAGAGAACCTCGTCTTTATATTGACACACATGGCCCATGTGTGCATCATTTTTTTTTTTTGAATTTTTCCACTATATCTCTACTATATAATGACCGTGGTACGTCGGGATGTTTTTCAGTTTAGCCCCTGTGAAATCGGAAAAGCAACCCGCAGTCCACAAAATTGGCACGTTTGCAGTTAGCCCCTCAACCCTATCCACTCAAGACTCAACCCGTTGCAGTTTCCCCGTTGCCGGCCGGAGGCTGCTCATGCGCGCAGGCCCCAAATCCTCCGGCGGCGGCCCGCGCCGCCGACGACGTGGAGGTGGACGCAGCCCGAGCACGCGCGCACTAACTCCAAATCAGCCGGCGACGGCGCGGGTCTTCGCCCTATTTGCGGTGCCGCTACTGTGCCGGCACGTAGCACACGCGCCGCCGGGCACGGCTCCCTCTGCGTCCGCCCCTATTTCCTCCGCGGAATCGCCGATGGAACGCTACCACATGCACACCGCTGGAATTCCTCGTGGCCACCGTAGACGGGATGCGTCCGGCGTCCGCCACATCGTCATAATCTGGGGCCGCGACTGAAGGCCCTTGCAGCCTTCAGGAGCTGGGACGCGTTCGGAGCTTGGCATATGCGGTTCTCTCGACTCTCGTGCACCGTGCAGGCCGCCTCAGACTGCAGGAGCTCGACCACACCGCCGGACCTAAGAGGAGCGGCACTCTGCGAGCAGCAACATCTAAGGGAGAGGAGGGTTACGCATAGCAGCAGTAGGACGCGGCGATTATGGAGAGGCGGGTCACACAGAACAGCAGTAACCACCATGGCGATGATAGAGAGCAGTTCCTTTACTGGCAGCAACACGCCCCTCCTCCATCGTTGGCGAGTCACCTCACGCCATCAACTGGATTAATCAATATATATGTGTTGTACGTGATTGCATATCTGAGCGGAATTGATTATTGGGCTGAGGTTGTTGAGAAATTGGCCTGGGATCTTCGTCGACATAAGGCAGAGTGAGTAGCTCCGTCAGGCTTCTTACTGAGACCATCTTCGTCAGGAAATAATCCAAGGTGCTCGGGTAGTGTGGTGCCACTGCTTCTGCGGAAGGCTTCACAACGATGCCATTGAGGAGATGGGATTGTATGATCAGTGCATGTGAGCTAAATGAACGGCCTGAGGAGGCATTTGACTCGTCAGACGATCCTAGAAAATAAAGGAGAAACTCCAGCAAGTCATGATTTGTTAACCTCTGGCGCCAATATTTACTGCCATGTTAATGTCACATTTCTTATACTCCCTCCGATCCATATTAATGGTCTCAACATTGTCTAGATACGGATGCATCTAGTCTAAACACTTAACTAGATACATCCGTATCTAGATAAAGTTGAGTCCATTAATATGGATCGGAGGGAGTACTAATAATTTCTAATACTATTAGTATGCGATCCTCTGTAAAAATACATCCAGTTCCATGTACCTACTGATATGCAAGGGGTGATCAGATTTCCTGTCTTGTCGCCATGTGCTTGAGTTTATGAAGTTTTGTTTTTGTGCATTCTGTGTGTCACAGTAATAATTTCAGAATTTGGTGACCACATGTAAAGTGCAAATTATGAAACTTAATTTAGGTTTATTTCATACTATAGTTTGATCATCAAAATCTAGGCTTCAAAGCACAATTTTCTTAATTTCTTTTAGAAAAAAATGCATGCTTCTCACGATCGCTAACGTAAAGAATGACATGGCCATGGCTCACGGTCGGATAAAAAAAATATGTTTCTGAGAAATTAAAGGCCAAATCTTTTTATTTTTTGTGAGGGCTATTTATCATTTGTTAACCCGTTGCAACGCACGGGTATTATGCTAGTATTAATTAAAAGGCATAGAAATATTACAATCACGATTGGTCAGATTGACCACGTTCAGAGGGACAAACCCCAATAATACACTACCCAGTCTATCGATCCAGCCAAGTTTAGCAAGTTCATGAGCAACAGAATTGCTCGAGCGATTCACTTTTGGTGGAGAGGAACAGTAAAATCTTTTTCAGTAAAAAGAGCACGGCAAGATAATTGGATGTTGATTTTCAGAAATTAAGACAAGGGACCTGTGTCACCGAAAGGTGGCTCACAACTAACAGTATGATTTCTGAGACGGTGATATAAAACAAACGTTGTTTTATGAAATTACTGCTTGAAAATGCAGTTAAGAAATTTATTCTATAATGTATGAGTTGTTGACTCATCCAATTTCTTCCACGAGGATAAAATATACCCAAATGATAATGAACAAAGCTTTGGTTTGTGTCTCGTTTTGGCGCACACCCTTCCGCGCCGTTCGTTTCGTAATCGAGGACGTTCGTACCACACCACCTGACAAGCGCACATGGGTACAAAGATTAAACGCCACCTGATGGAGTGGAACGTACCTGACATGGGGAGTTTTTGGTGTGGTCCCCATGAGGAATATTTGCATGTGCTTTCACTTTGTGGGAGAGCGGCATTGCAATAGCGCCAAACTGGACGAACACATGGAATGTCCAGTTTAGTGAGAAACTTGTGGAGAAACTTTAGGGGCAAGGGCCTCGTTATGAATCGGTAGGTTGATGATAAGGCCACCTTTTGAATTGGGTTAACACACCCAAAACCTTTTGACTTGGGTTGGCACGCCCTACCATAGGCAGGTATGGACTTGGCTTGATAAAATCAAATTTCCCCCAAAGACAGATGCAACACGCTCTGTCAATGGCTTCCTTGACATTGTCAGGGAGCTTCAGGGTACAGAGACAGAAATTTGGCAAGACTCTCATGGCGGCTTTGGAAACAACAGGGCGACCATCCAAGGAAAGGAAGAATGATCAGGAGGTAAACCTATGCTCCACACAATCCGTAAGGGGAGCATAGTCACGTATTCTAGGCTGGAAGAGATCAAGAGGAGGCCCAAGTAGGTGAAAGGGAAGGAGCCCACCTCACATCCGAACATACCAACCACGCCACCTCACATCCGAACATACCAACCACGTACCAGCTTTGTCATTGTCAACGTTAATGGGCACTGCATACTTGAGACATATGTTCATTGGATGTATTAGCTTTAAATAGTACTTTAACCTATACATATTCATTTGTGAACAATCCAAATTTTAGACGCATACCACATTATGTGCCTCGGGAAAGCCCCTTGGCCAGTCTTGACACAGTTGTTTCTTACTTCACCTGCCTATTCGCAATAAATCCATGTTAGTTATGTGTAAGTATGGATCATATAAACTGCATAGCATAACTTAAATTATAGGATATAAAATCATTATACTAGAACTTACAAGATCTCTTCTTCTTCTACTTCCTCCAGAAAAAGAAGGTAATCCATCGGGAAAGAAGGCCTCCCTTTTATAGGTCCCTAAAATCCAACTGTTATGTGCAGGAAACGTGCATGCCGGATAATCTGGACCCCCTAGGGTTTTCTGGGCGCCTAAATGTGTAGTTCGCACTGGTCCAGACGGATTTCCCCATATATGGGTCAGATTATCCGGCCCCCGGATTGTCCGGGCAGATCCTGATATTCTGGACAGCCTCGACGAAAACCGCAATAACCTTTACATCTGGATTCCATTTTCGATGAGCTTGGCCTTGTTTTGAAGATAAGAACAAGTTGTAACTCTTCATATATAGAAACACAAATACCAAAAAAGTGGGATAAATCCATAAGGGGAGAGTTTATACCTCTCTATAAAGACGAACTGACAAAACCTCTGATGTCAAAAACACAATAAGTTTATCATAAAAAAAATGTTTTTTGATGAACTTGAGTTTTTACTGAAGATCATACAAGATATATAACCTCGCATACATAAAATCCAAAGAAGAACTAAGAAAGATGATGCCAATAATGCAAAGGTTTGAGCTCTATACGAATGATACAATCAAACAACTCACTCAGAGAATCCTTGATAGTACGACTATACATTCTATAATAACCCGGTCTCACAACAACCACCTTGAGACCGGTAAAATAGAAAACCTATGAAGGTCGTACCTTTGCCTTGTGCATATTTCACTTGAGTTACATGATGAAGGAGTGCTACGATGAGAACTATTGCACTCACTCCTACAAATACTAGAACCAAAATAGCATACATGCTAGCCGAAACTATTGTGAAGCAGAATTATAAAAAAATCTTGCATTGCCAGCTCACCTTTTGGTTGATTGTAGGTGAATGTTGGAAGTCGCATACGTGGATCTCCAAATATGAAGTCATAAGGCCCGTAGCGGTAACTGCACCGCAACAAGGCTTTCCTCCCGCCCATCAATCCAGGAAAAGCATAAGGAACCATCAACTTCACGAGACATGTGTCGCACTCTACATGTCATTTTTGGCATACATTGTGCCAATCTGCAAGCATTGTACTTGTGCCATTATCATTGACTTCCTGCAGTGCAGTGACGAATCTATGCGGTGAGCTTGCCGCCACGCTGACCGCAATGATGAGCATACTCGATACCATTTCCGTGCTTGATGGCATACGGGAATCTGCTTTCACATCGATCTGACAATGGAGGTCCAACTGAACATCGTGTTGGACAGCTGAACAATATGAAGTTCGTTAAGTATGGTTGCGCAATTTTAAGGGCATGTACAACAGTGTGACTCAGCTGTCTGTAAAAGCAGCCACGTATGATATTTGTAAGACGTGGAAGAGAGAGGCAGATGAGAGAGAAGACATCCGTCTGTAGAAATAGAGACGGGTGATTCCCCTAAATATCGCTGGTTACCGACAGACTATTCCCCGTTGTACGTTAAGTCGTCGCGTATCGTGGCCGAGAAAATCTCGTGTCCAGCTTTTCCCTGGTAGACCACAAAGGTTTATCTTCAACTAACTAATTGTATCTCCATATTTTACGCTGCTAACAGATGACCAAGCAGACGACTCGTTGTAAGTTATGTCTGTACTATTCTTTCAAGGTGACGTGGAGTCAGATTGTAGACGACATGCGTCTGAACCATTGTCCATGCCCTGACTTAAGCTCTCTTGGAAAATAAATTTTCACGTATGGGCCAATCCTTGTGTGCGTGTACTAAGCTCCGCCATCAATTGCAAGTGTGTGGATGCATATGCCACCTCTTACCTTCTTGGGTAGGCTGGCAAACAACAACTTGATATTTTCTTCCTCACTTTCGTTTAGTTTCTAGTAGGTACGGATAAATCAAGACACTAATTTGTTGTGCTAGAGCCAAGCAGAAAACCAACCATGACAATAACGTGAGCAATTATTTTCATCTCTAGTAGTGGCAATTGGAAAAAAACATGAAGTCAAAATCAGTGTTAGTTGGTAATGGTAGTTTACTTGAAAGGACTTGGATTGTGTACACACACGAGAGGTAAGAAAATTAAACACAATAAGGCAAACATAAAAGGGAAAAGAACTAAGGTACATAATCATGTCAATAAGCATGCTAATTCACAATTTTGATTTTTTGTTTTTCTCGAAGGATAGTTTTCACGATCCCACGGCAATCTCAACTCCGATGATCGGAGAGAAGTTTATTTGTTCGGTGAGGGCTCAGGCCAATAGGTAATGGATCGATGATGATGAATTCGGACGCAGACACCAATATACCCAGGTTCGGACCCCCCCCCCCCTGTGAAGGGTAAAAGTCCTACTCCTGCCAAACTGTTGCTAGAGCAGCCATACCTACTGAATAACTAATCATTGTGGTTCCATTCCACCACAAGCCATTGGAGAGTGTTGCGACAGAGCATTTGCTGCTTTATTCTCTATTTCACCGATTATTAAAGTTATCAAAACACTCAACAAATACTGAATGTAACATCTGATATTGTAAAGATTGATTGAACTCACAATTGCATTGATCTCATACAGTTTACATTGTTTATATAATACATCATGGAAACGACTTAGGCTAACCTAACTTGGAGTACAAGTCTAAACATAGTCCGTATAGGATACAACACGTATAGTCTAACATCCCCCCGCAGTATCAACGTGGGGTTCGACAACGTTGAGACTGAAACGGAGTTGTGGCGAGTCCCTTGGTGAAGATGTCCGCAAACTGAGCTGTAGTAGGCACATGAAGAACTCGAACTTCCTCCAAAGCAACCTTCTCACGAACAAAATGAATGTCAATCTCGATATGTTTAGTCCTCCTGTGCTGCACTGGGTTGCTCGACATGTAGACAGTTGAAATATTGTCGCAGTATACAATGGTGGCGTGCTGAATAGGACGGTGTAACTCCGCTAAAAACTGACGTAACCAAATAGTTTCAGCAACTGCATGTGCAACCGCACGATACTAGCCTCTGCATACGAACGAGAAACAGTGACTTGTCGTTTAGAAGACCATGAAATTAAATTGTCACCAAGAAAAACACAGTATCTGGATGTGGATCGACGAGTATTTAGACAACCAGCCCAGTCTGCATCAGAATAAGCTGTCAAAGAAGTGGGTGAAGATGAGTTTATATGAAGACCATGGTTAGAGTGCCTTTGAGATAGCGAAGAATGCGTTTGACATGATTGTAATGACGGATACAGAATAGGAGATTTCAGGCCTAGTTATGGTGAGATACTGGAGAGCACCTGGAGACTACGGTAGAGAGTAGGATCAGGAAAAAATTCATCGGTAGAAGATAGTTTAGCGTTTGTGTCAGCAGGTGTACGGGAGGATTGACAGTCAAGCATTCCCGCCCGAGACAGGAGATCAAGAATGTATTGGCGTTGAGAAAGAAATAAACCACTAGAATCGCGTGTAACAGCAATGCCGAGAAAGTGATGAAGAGAACCAAGATCTGTCATGGAGAATTCTTTGTTGTGTAAAGAAATGATGTGAGTGAGAAAAGATTGCGAAGAAGCCGTGAGAACGATATCATCAACATAAAGAAGCAAGTAGGCTACCTGAGAATTTTGGTGATAGATAAAAAGAGAAGAATCAGAAAGTGATGGAGAGAAACCGATTGTTTGGACGAAAGTGGAGAAACGTTGGAACCATGCACGAGGAGCTTGTTTTAAACCATAAAGAGACTTCTTAAGAAGACATACATGATTGGGCCTAGAAGAATCTATGAAACTGAGAGGTTTTTGACAGTAGACTGTTTCTTGTAGATTTCCGTCTAGAAAAGCATTTTTTACGTCTAGTTGATGGATGGGCCAGGAGGAGGAGATAGAAACACTAAGAACAGTACGAATGGTGCTAGGTTTGACGACATGAGAGAAGGTTTCATCAAAATCGATGCCATGTTGCTGAGAGTAACCACGACAAACCCATCTAGCTTTGTAACGAGAGAGAGTGCCGTCGGAGTGAAATTTGTGACGAAACACCCATTTTCCAGAGACAACATTAGCACCGGAAGGACGAGGAACGAGCTGCCAAGTTTGATTTTGGATTAATGCATGGAACTCATCTTTCATAGCAGCGGACTAGTAGGAGGTGGGAAGAGGAAAGAGGGTGGGAGTGACATGTAGATTGAGACGATCGATGGGTTGTCGGAAACCTGTTTTTGAACGAGTACGCATTATGTGATCATTGGTAGGTTGGATAGTGGGGATAGCACGAGCTAGGAGAGCAGGGGGAGGAGTAGGAGTGTCCAGCGCAGTGGATGATGTGGACACGGGAGTGGATGGCGAGGAGGGAGAGATTACGGTTGTCCCGGGTGTGGAGTCTGTCGCGGCAGAGAAATCAGAAAAGTCTACCGCGGCAGAGGTTTGTGGAGTTTGGGTTGAGGGGTGCTCGTAGGGGCAGGGCTAGGTGGGTTGGATGGCGCGGCAGGGTGTTGGGGGGTGGCGAAGGGTTAGTAGCAGGGGCTGCCGCGGCAGGAAAAAGGGGGTGAAAACGCTGTCGCAGCAGGAAATTGGTTGCGATGAGAGCAAGACGATGGGATAGACTTGGTAGCATTGTCAGGGGAGGTGCGGCTAGCGAAGGGGAAGACGTGTTCAACAAAAGTGACATGACGAGATATGTGGACACATCCAGAGATTAGATCGAGACAACGGTAACCTTTGTGTTCATTGGAATAACCAAGAAACACACAGGGAAGGGATCGGGGTGCTAATTTGTTGGGAGAGGGTAGCATAGGTATTAGGGAAGCAAAGACAACCAAAGACACGAAGTTCAGAATAGTTGGGGTGACTAAGAAAAAGAGAGTAAAAGGGTGTTGTTTTGGGATTAACTTGAGAAGGACGAATGTTGAGAAGATAGGTAGCAGTGCGTAAAGCTTCGGCCCAAAATTTAGGTGGCATGGAGGAGTGGATTAAGAGAGTTTGGACAATATCGTTTATAGTGTGAAGAGATCTTTCGGCTTTGCCATTTTGAGGGGATGTGTAAGGACAAGAAAAACGAAGAAGAATGCCTTATTGAAGAAAGAAATTACGATTTTGGAAGTTGTCAAACTCTCGACCATTGTCACATTGTATAAAACGTATAGGAAGAAAGAAGTGAACAACAACATATCGTTGGAAATTTTGGAAGATTGTGTGGACATCAGTGTAACAGCCCACTACTGGTAATGCAATTTATGAGCAAAATTTTCACTTTTTGCATCCCATACATGCATCATGGCATACATTTAAAATTGCTAAACAACACCATAGTTGGTTTGGCAACATTGAAAAGTGAAATGCCCAACTTGCTTCAACCAAATCTCACCACAAGGAAGACACTCAAATTTTCAAATACAAATCCTTGTCATCTTATATTTGTCAAGGAAGTTCCAAGAGCCTAAAAGGTAATGTTTTGCAATTACTAAATTTTCCAAAAAGAGCAATCTTTTTGAATTTAGCAAAATGCCCTATTCTGAACCTATGAACAAAATTGGTCCAAACTAATTTATTTTGAGGCAACAATTTTTGTGGTGCTTCTACTTGTTGGTGGAGGCTACCCAAATTTTTGCAGATTTTAATAAATTGTTTAGGTGCCTCTATAAAATCCCACAAAAGCTGCTGGATTTTTAAAAGGAGCAGAAGGACCAATCTGTGATGGTTTGAAAACTTCTAGGGACCTCCTTGCAATTTACCCTTCTTCCCCACTGTAGCGACCGAGGCGCACTGGCGCCATGGCCGCGCTCGACGCCGGGCCCTCCCTCCTCTCGCTGCCTCCACCTGCAGGACGCAGGACAACCCGAGCCACACCTGCTCCCTCTCTCGATTCTCTTCCTCGTTTCCCCATTTCCTCTTCCCGTGAGCTCACCGACCTAGCCGCCATGGTCGTGCTTGTCGCCGCCGCGTGAGGAACTCCCGGGCAAATCGACGGGCCCCAGCACCTCCGCCGTGGTCCGCTCTACATCCACGCCAGAGGAATCGACGCAGGAAGCCGAGGATCGACGGCGCGATCACCTTCTTCCTCGCGGCCGTCCGAGCACCACCGCCGCTTCGCCGGCCGATTTTCACCGCTTCCGTCCGCCTCCTTCTCCGACGAGCATACCCACGACCCCAGGGTGAGCACGCGAGCCTCCTCCGTTCCTCCCCCTCGCTCTAACCTCGACGGAGCCGTCGTTTCCATCGCCGTGTTGCTCGCCGTGTCCTGTTGCACAAGCTGCCCGGCCGTGGAGACGGCATAACCGGCCTGTGTGCCGTCTGGCTCGGGCCCGTGACCGGCTGCTGGGCTGGCCCAAACCGGCCGAGAGGCCGGAGCCCTCTAGAGCCTGCCCGGCCTGCTAGCCGGCCCAGCCGGGCTGGAAACCGGCTGAGCAGATTTTTCCTGCTGCTTTCTCTTTTTCTTTTTCCCTCGTTAGCGCATGTCACCCCGCTCCCCCTCTCGCTATTAGGTACATCGACTCCGATGATTCGTACTAGTTCCTCCCTCTTCCTCGAGTCGAGTAACTAATTTATTTATCGTTGGAATTAAAAATAATTAGAAGTAAATAATTAAAAAGAGGAAATTCTAAATTTAATAACTTTTAATCGGGGCATCCGAAAAATGTGTTCCTTATACCAAAATGTTCAGAAAAATATGAATCACCCAAAATCGTCATCATCATGCATATTTGATCACAATTACAATAATGTACTTCGAATAGTATCTAGAATCATTAAGTGTAAATATGGGGTTATTCCAAATAATGCAATAAATATAACGGGGACCCCATTTAACTTGTTGCTCTTGTTTAATGCTTCTAGGGTGCATTTAAAATGTCATATCATCATTTTTGTATGCATTGCACAATTGCCATGTGTTGATTGTTGTTTCCTTTCCGGTGTTGTTTGCTCTCCGGTAGATCACGAGTTCGGAGTTGAGCATCATTACTCCGACGAGCAGTTTGACTCCTCCGCTCAACAAGGCAAGCGTAATCCCCCCTCTGAGCATATCTTATCCTATGTTTCCGCAAATATTTTCTCCACTATAATATTGCATGCGGTTCTAAATGTCAATTTTCTTGGGTTAGAGTATCCTATAGTTGCATTACGATTTTGATGCCAATACCTGTTTCCCTCCTATTATCCATAGGATTGTATTGTTGGCCGAGGTACTTACTATGCTATGTTGATGCTTAGCCATGCTTAGTTAATTGCATAGCTATACGATGGATGGTTCATGTTGGAAACAGGTGATGAGATGAGAATGATGGTGGAGAAATTGTGGTGACGGATAATAAAATGCTTAAAGGTGGGGATGAGAGGCCACTGTGGTTGTGGTGCTTTGTCTCGTTCTCGCCGCCTAGGTGCGAGTTCTTTACCTCCCGAACCAAGACTGAGCGTGCAACCATGCGTGAGGCCTATGCATTCGCAGTGCAGGAACCCTCATAGACTAAATAACTCGAGCGGGGCTAGCCAGGGTCCTCTAGTTCGGGCTTCCATTTGCGCGTGCGTGATGATGGTGGTTGAACTGAGATGAGGATGGTGGTGTTAGGAAAATGAGTGGCTGTGGGGCGGGGTGTTGTGATCCTGGCAGTCCTACCGCCACTGATGATCCTGGAAAGTCCTTAACGAGGGAGAAGTCGACACCGCTCCCACCCAGCCGGCTTTCCAAGGAAGAGAGCTAATGCGCAGGTAATGGGCCGGACGGTACGCGTGGCAAACATTGTACACCCCTGCAGGGTAAATCTTTTCGAAAAGCCGTGTCCACGGTTAAGGACAACTTGGGAAAGGACGATAAGATCATAGAATAACTTTAACGGAATGATTAAAAACTGGGTACTAGAGGTACCACTTCAAGATTGTAAGGTGAGCTTCCTCGAGGGTGATTCGGGGAGGTGCCTTTGATGAACAGGTACAGTGGTTGATGATGGTTGATGTTGAGAAAGGTGATAAAAGAAAGAGTTACTTCTTACCTCTTTTAAAATACTCTGAATAGTCGATGCCATTGAGTTATGTTTTCATAAATAAAATCAGCTTTATGCAAAACAGCCATAAAACTTTGAAAGCCTCATCGAGCTAAAGCTCTATATATAATCTTGCGAGTTCGTCGAACTCAACGTCGTTTGTTTTGTTTCAGAGGAGGACTTCACCGACCTCGAAGGTGGGTTCTTTGTGGACGTCGACGAGTAGTCTGGGGTTCCCAGGTGGCAGCTTGGGACATCCCGGAACAGCTGGCGCTGTGATGTTTATCTGTAGGCCTCTTAGGCCATATTTGGATCTTGTTGTTTAGAACAACCTAATTCGCTTCCGCTTGATGTAATGTTGGGTCTGTGACCTCTGGTTGTCATTTGCTATCTTTCTCTATTATAAGAGTTGAACTATATGATTTGTGTCGTAGAGTCTGTGATGTGCCAGTTGTTCCACAAGTCTTGATCTCTCTATTATACATTGAGGGTTGTGCCTGTGTTAAGGCATCAATCGGGGTGTTGCGTTGCCGATGATCCATTCCGAGCAACGCCTGCCAAAGGTTTTGGCCGGGGATTGGTAAACCCGTAACCTCCGGTTGTATCGCTTAACCGGTGACACACAGCATCACTGTATAACAGTCGGGTCGGGGCGCCACAAGTTGGTATCAGAGCAGTACTGCCTGTAGGAAACCCTTCTACTGGTCGATGTTGAGTCTAGTGTTTGTGAAAATATTTTTAACCTAAAAATGAGTTGTGAAAACCATCTTAGGATTCTTTTTACTCCTTATCTGGTTACCCTCTAATCTCGGAGCAATCTTACCTCGATTTGAGTTTAAAGGTTTTACTCCTCGTCTGTTACTTCAAAATGATTAGAAACGGGGTGGGTTCGACCTTTAGTGTTATGTGTCCAGTTGCTCCCGCTGCGTTGCAATCCCAAATCAACTCAGATGTTTCTACCTAATCAAATCATTTGATCCTTTCTTTGGGTTTTAACCCAAGGACTTGAACATAAGGTCCCGGATTGTGCCAACTAGAGTGTGTTAAGTTGTGATTTCTTAACTCTCACTAGTAGCACATGATGCTGATCTTTGACCCAAGTTCTATCTTGTTGATTCCTTGTCTTTTGTACAATGTATTATCGTCCCTAGTCTGTGTACTTGTGTAGACGCTAATGCTATTGTTCGACCATTCGGAGAAAGATACTAACCGTGTCATTGTCAAATCTCCAGAATGGCTCGAGGAGGCCGTGGAGGCCGTGGTGGTCGCGGTAACCACAATGATGATGAGGATGATCTGCCGCCACCACCCTCGATGGCTGAGGTCTTGATGGCCATTGAGGAGAACCGTGGGCGCAATGAGCGCTTGCTTGAGCAGTTGGTGCAGCAGAATGCACGGAGGAACGAGTGCAACACTCTCACTGAGTTCCTGCGCTCGCAGCCACCCACCTTTGCTGATGCTAAGGAGCCACTGGAAGCTGATGATTGGCTTCGTGCTTTGGAGCGCAAGTTCTCCGCGCTCATGTCCCATTGGCGAGCAAGTCAACTTTGCCACCTACCTCTTGGTTGGTGCTGCTGGCTGTTGGTGGGAGAGCCATGTGGCTTGTTTCCAGCCAACCATGTCTTCACCTGGGCTGATTTCCGCACTGCCTTCCGTGCGGAGTACATTCCCCAGCCGATCATGGACTTGAAGAGGAGGGAGTTCCTGGATTTGCAACAGGGACGGATGGACCTCCGCACTTATGGTCGAGAGTTCAACCATCTCTCTCGTTACGCCCCAAGGGACGTGACCAATGATGCTGACAAGCAAGAGCTGTTCCGCAAGGGTCTTACGCCGCAGCTCCGCTATGAGTTGCTTCCCTTCAGGTTCCAGACCTATCAGGAGCTGTTCAACCAGGCTTTCACTCTCGAGCAAGGAAGAAAGGAACTTGAAGCTTCCAAGAGGCCCGCACATGGGGACCACCAGAGTTCCTCGGGTTCTGAGAGCAAGAAGCGCAGGGTGTTTGTTCCCTACAGCGCCGTACCTCGTGCTCCATTCATGCCGAGAGCCTCGGATACAGGCCACCTCCTCCGCGCCCCACTACTTCGACACTTGGGGTAGGCGGGAGTGGGTACCGTCCTATGCTACCTGCTCCACCTGGACTCACTTGCTACACCTGTGGCCAGGCTGGCCACTACTCCAGGGAGTGCCCCCAGAAGGCACCTCTCGCGATAACTCCTGCACGAGCCCCTGCCACTCCAACTGGCAAGGCTGGACCTATTGTGCGTGGTCGCCTGAACCACATCTCTGCTGAAGAAGCTGAAGAGGACCCCGGCGTTCTCATGGGTGAGTTACGAATCAACAACAACGTGCTACAGTTTTGTTTGATTCTGGAGCATCGCATTCATTCATATCCATAGCTTTTGCAAAAGACCACAAAATACCGTTTGAGAAATGAGCTGTCCCTTGGTGATTGCCACTCCTGGCTCCAAATGGCAAACCGATGGGGTTACTCCTGAAGTTCAGATTACTATCGGTTACTACTCTTTTCCTTTCGCTTTGGTAGCTCTGAGGTCAAGTGGCATTGATGTCATACTGGGCATGAACTGGCTAGCCAAATACCAGGCTAATCTCGACTGTGCTGCCAAGACCGTCACCGTGACCAATTCTTCCGGTGACAGTGTGAAGTATTGGTCTGCATTGTCAAGACCTCCGTCCTCCATCATACCCAACTCACCTGAGATTCTCCTTTGCTTTATGGAAGGCGAATCCCCTCCTGAAATCCAGGACATACACGTGGTGTGTGACTTCCCGGAAGAGTTGCCTGGCATGCCTCCTGACCGAAGTGTGGAGTTTGTCATAGATCTACTTCCCGGTACGCTCCAATTTCCAAGAAGCCCTACCGTATGCCGGTGGAAGAGTTGGCTCTGTTGAAAGAGCAAATTGATCAGCTGTTAGCAAGGAGTTCATCCAGCCTAGCAGTTCACCTTGGGGTTGTCCGGTACTCTTTGTCAAGAAGAGGGATTCTACCGTGCCTCGTCTAGTCTCTGACTATCGACCGTTGAATGCGGTGACAATCAAGAACAAGTATCCTATTCCTCGCATCAATGATCTGTTGGATCAGTTAGCTGGTGCAACGTATTCTCCAAGATGGATCTGAGGTCAGGCTACCATCAGATAAAAATCAGAAAGGAGGATATTCCAAAGACGGCATTTGTTACTCGCTATGGCTCATATGAGTATACCGTCATGTCCTTTGGTCTCACAATGCTCCAGCTACTTTCATGAGGCTCATGAACTCCATCTTCATGGATTATCTTGACAAGTTTGTCGTCATTTACATTGATGACATCCTATCTATTCCAAAACCGATGAAGAGCATGAGAACATCTTCGTTTGGTTCTGACACGACTTCGAGAACACCGTCTATGCCAAGTTCTCCAAGTGTGAGTTTTGGTTGGATAATCTTGTCTTCCTTGGTCATGTGATATCCGCAATGGTGTGGCTGTCATTCCTGACAAGATTCAGTCCATTCTGGATTGGAAAACTCCAATGTCAGTCAAGGACATCCGTAGCTTTCTCGGATTGGCAGGTTATTACCGCCGATTCATCGAAGGTTTCTCCAAGATAGCCAAGGCCCTGACTGACCTTCTCAAGAAGGATAAAAAGTTCGTATGGTCGGCCGAAGCTGAAGAGAGCTTCAAAACACTGAAAGCCAAACTCACTCCGCTCCTGTGCTTGTCCTGCCGGACACAAGCAAGGATTTCGTCGTCTTCTGTGACGCCTCTCTGCAAGGCTTGGGCTGTGTGCTAATGCAAGATGGCCATGTGGTGGCATATGCTTCTCGCCAACTTAAGCCGCATGAGCTCAATTACCCAACTCATGATCTAGAACTTGCCGCGGTGGTCTATGCTTTGAAGCAATGGAGACCATACCTGTTTGGTAACCGTTGCGAGATCTTCTCGGATCACAAGAGTCTGAAGTACCTCTTCACCCAGCCGGATTTAAATCTCAGGCAAAGGCGTTGGTTGGAGTTAATCAAGGACTATGATGTGAGTCTGAACTATCAACCCGGCAAAGCAAACGTCGTGGCTGACGCGCTAAGTCGGAAGTCCTATTGCAACAATCTGATGATTGAAAAGGCCCAACCTGCCCTCATGAAGAGTTCTCTCGTTTGAACTTAGAAATTGTTCCCTCCGGCTACCTTGCAAATCTGGAGATCAAATCTACTCTTGTAGACCAGATTAAGGATGCTCAAACTCGTGACAAGGGTATTCTGAAAATCAAGGAGAACATTGCTAGCGGGAAGGCCAAATGTTTTCTGTCAATGAATCCGGAGTTGTTTATTTTGGTGACCGCTTGGTAGTGCCAAAGAAACAAAATTGAGAGGGCTGATCCTCCAAGAAGCTCATGAATCTCCTCTCTCTATTCATCCCGGTAGTACCAAGATGTACCAAGACCTTCGACCACAATTCTGGTGGACTCGTATGAAACGAGAAATTGCCAAGTATGTTGCTGAATGCGACACCTGTCGACGGGTAAAGGCTGAACATCAAAGACCTGCCGGCACTCTTCGCCCTATTGCAGTCCCGAGTGGAAATGGGATGAAATTGGTATGGACTTCATCACCGGGTTTCCCCGATCTCAAAAGGGCAACAATGCAATCTGGGTAATCATTGATCGTCTTTCCAAGGTTGCTCACTTCCTACCAGTCCGTGATGATATACGGGCAAGTCAACTTGCTGACTTATATTTGGCTCGTATTGTTCCATTGCATGGGGTCCCTCTGAGGATCATATCGGACCGTGGAAGTATCTTTGTATCCAAGTTTTGGCAGAGTTTCCAAACTGCTATGGGGTCCCGTCTCAACTTCAGTACCGCCTACCATCCTCAAACTGATGGTCAGACCGAAAGAGTGAACCAAGTTTGGAAGACATGCTTCGGGCATGTGTGATCTCTTTTGGCAAGGGTTGGGAAAAGTATCTCCCTTTCGCGGAGTTCTCCTACAACAATAGCTATCAAGCTAGTCTGGGCATGGCTCCATTCGAGGCTCTATATGGAAGAAAATGCCGCACTCCTCTAAATTGGTCCGAGACCGGAGAGAGGCACTCTTTGGTCCGGATGTGATCAATGAAGCTGAGGAGAAGGTTCGAATCATAAGAGAGAATCTGAAGATTGCTCAGTCTAGGCAGAAGAGCTACTATGATAAGCACCATCAGGAAATTCACTATGAAATTGGTGATAAAGCTTATCTCCGTCTCTCCCCTTCGTGGCGTTCGCCGCTTCGGTATCAAAGGAAAATTGGCCCCTCGCTATGTTGGCCCTTTCACCGTTCTGGCAAGCGAGGAGATCTTTCTTATCAATTGGAGTTACCGGTCAAATTCCCAAATGTACATGATGTGTTTCATGTCTCCCAACTCCGCCGGTGTTTAAGGATCCTATCCATGGGGTCAATCATGAGGAGCTAGACCTCCAGGAAGATCTCACCTATCGCGAGCATCCTATCCGTGTCCTGGATGAAGCCGAAAGGAAGACCCGTAACAAGACTACCAAGTTCCTCAAAGTTCAATGGTCTCACCATTCGAGGAAGAAGCAACTTGGGAAAGAGAGTCTAGTCTTCGTGAGGAGTATCCCGACTTCTTCTCGCAATCTTAGAATCTCGGGACGAGATTCCTGTAAGGAGGGTAGAATTGTAACAGCCCACTACTGGTAATGCAATTTATGAGCAAAATTTTCACTTTTTGCATCCCATACATGCATCATGGCATACATTTAAAATTGCTAAACAACACCATAGTTGGTTTGGCAACATTGAAAAGTGAAATGCCCAACTTGCTTCAACCAAATCTCACCACAAGGAAGACACTCAAATTTTCAAATACAAATCCTTGTCATCTTATATTTGTCAAGGAAGTTCCAAGAGCCTAAAAGTTAATGTTTTGCAATTACTAAATTTTCCAAAAAGAGCAATCTTTTTGAATTTAGCAAAATGCCCTATTCTGAACCTATGAACAAAAGTGGTCCAAACTAATTTATTTTGAGGCACCAATTTTTGTGGTGCTTCTACTTGTTGGTGGGAGGCTACCCAAATTTTTGCAGATTTTAATAAATTGTTTAGGTGCCTCTATAAAATCCCACAAAAGCTGCTAGATTTTTAAAAGGAGCAGAAGGACCAATCTGTGATGGTTTGAAAACTTCTAGGGACCTCCTTGCAATTTCCCCTTCTTCCCCACTATAGCGACCGAGGCGCACTGGCGCCATGGCCGTGCTCGCGCCGCGCTCGACGCCGGGCCCTCCTCCCCTCTCGCTGCCTCCAACTGCAGGACGCAGGACAACCCGAGCCACACCTGCTCCCTCTCTCGATTCTCTTCCTCGTTTCCCCATTTCCTCTTCCCGTGAGCTCGCCGACCTAGCCGCCATGGCCGTGCTTGTCGCCGCCGCGTGAGGAACTCCCGGGCAAATCGACGGGCCCCAGCACCTCCGCCGTGGTCCGCTCTACATCCACGCCAGAGGAATCGACGCAGGAAGCCGAGGATCGACGGCGCGATCACCTTCTTCCTCGCGGCCGTCCGAGCACCACCGCCGCTTCGCCGGCCGATTTTCACCGCTTCCGTCCGCCTCCTTCTCCGACGAGCATACCCACGACCCCAGGGTGAGCACGCGAGCCTCCTCCGTTCCTCCCCCTCGCTCTAACCTCGACGGAGCCGTCGTTTCCGTCGCCGTGCTGCTCGCCGTGTCCTGTTGCACGAGCTGCCCGGCCGTGGAGACGGCATAACCGGCCTGTGTGCCGTCTGGCTCGGGCCCGTGACCGGCTGCTGGGCCGGCCCAAACCGGCCGAGAGGCCGGAGCCCTCTGGAGCCTGCCCGGCCTGCTAGCCGGCCCAGCCGGGCTGGAAACCGGCTGAGCAGATTTTTCCTGCTGCTTTCTCTTTTTCTTTTTCCCTCGTTAGCGCATGTCACCCCGCTCCCCCTCTCGCTATTAGGTACATCGACTCCGATGATTCGTACTAGTTCCTCCCTCTTCCTCGAGTCGAGTAACTAATTTATTTATCGTTGGAATTAAAAATAATTAGAAGTAAATAATTAAAAAGAGGAAATTCTAAATTTAATAACTTTTAATCGGGGCATCCAAAAAATGTGTTCCTTATACCAAAATGTTCAGAAAAATATGAATCACCCAGAATCGTCATCATCATGCATATTTGATCACAATTACAATAATGTACTTCGAATAGTATCTAGAATCATTAAGTGTAAATATGGGGTTATTCCAAATAATGCAATAAATATAACGGGGACCCCATTTAACTTGTTGCTCTTGTTCAATGCTTCTAGGGTGCATTTAAAATGTCATATCATCATTTTTGTATGCATTGCACAATTGCCATGTGTTGATTGTTGTTTCCTTTCCGGTGTTGTTTGCTCTCCGGTAGATCACGAGTTCGGAGTTGAGCATCATTACTCCGACGAGCAGTTTGACTCCTCCGCTCAACAAGGCAAGCGTAATCCCCCTCTGAGCATATCTTATCCTATGTTTCCGCAAATATTTTCTCCACTATAATATTGCATGCGGTTCTAAATGTCAATTTTCTTGGGTTAGAGTATCCTATAGTTGCATTACGATTCCGATGCCAATACCTGTTTCCCTCCTATTATCCATAGGATTGTATTGTTGGCCGAGGTACTTACTATGCTATGTTGATGCTTAGCCATGCTTAGTTAATTGCATAGCTATACGATGGATGGTTCATGTTGGAAACAGGTGATGAGATGAGAATGATGGTGGAGAAATTGTGGTGACGGATAATAAAATGCTTAAAGGTGGGGATGAGAGGCCACTGTGGTTGTGGTGCTTTGTCTCGTTCTCGCCGCCTAGGTGTGAGTTCTTTACCTCCCGAACCAAGACTGAGCGTGCAACCATGCGTGAGGCCTATGCATTCGCAGTGCAGGAACCCTCATAGACTAAATAACTCGAGCGGGGCTAGCCAGGGTCCACTAGTTCGGGCTTCCATTTGCGCGTGCGTGATGATGGTGGTTGAACTGAGATGAGGATGGTGATGTTAGGAAAATGAGTGGCTGTGGGGCGGGGTGTTGTGATCCTGGCAGTCCTACCGCCACTGATGATCCTGGAGAGTCCTTAACGAGGGAGAAGTCGACACCGCTCCCACCCAGCCGGCTTTCCAAGGAAGAGAGCTAATGCGCAGGTAATGGGTCGGACGGTACGCGTGGCAAACATTGTACACCCCTGCAGGGTAAATCTTTTCGAAAAGCCGTGTCCACGGTTAAGGACAACTTGGGAAAGGATGATAAGATCATAGAATAACTTTAACGGAATGATTAAAAACTGGGTACTAGAGGTACCACTTCAAGATTGTAAGGTGAGCTTCCTCGAGGGTGATTCGGGGAGGTGCCTTTGATGAACAAGTACAGTGGTTGGGTGATGGTTGATGTTGAGAAAGGTGATAAAAGAAAGAGTTACTTCTTACCTCTTTTAAAATACTCTGAATAGTCGATGGCATTGAGTATGTCTTTCATAAATAAAATCAGCTTTATGCAAAACAGCCATAAAACCTTGAAAGCTTCATCGAGCTAATGCTCTATATATAATCTTGCGAGTTCGTCGAACTCAACGTCGTTTGTTTTGTTTCAGAGGAGGACTTCACCGACCTCGAAGGTGGGCTCTTTGTGGACGTCGACGAGTAGTCTGGGGTTCCCGGGTGGCAGCTTGGGACATCCCGGATCAGCTGGCGCTGTGATGTTTATCTGTAGGCCTCTTAGGCCATATTTTGGATCTTGTTGTTTAGAACAACCTAATTCGCTTCCGCTTGATGTAATGTTGGGTATGTGACCTCTGAATGTCATTTGCTATCTTTCTCTATTATAAGAGTTGAACTATTATGATTTTGTGTCGTAGAGTCTGTGATGTGCTAGTTGTTCCACAAGTCTTGATCTCTCTATTATACATTGAGGGTTGTGCCCGTGTTAAGGCATCAATCGGGGTGTTGCGTTGCCGATGATCCATTCCGAGCAACGCCTGCCAAAGGTTTTGGCCGGGGATTGGCAAACCCGTAACCTCCGGTTGTATCGCTTAACCGGTGACACACAACATCATTGTATAACAGTCGGGTCGGGGCGCCACAATCAGATTTATTACGCAAAGGAAAAGTCCAAATGTAGTGAGTACAATCATCTAGTATGACGAGATAATATTTGAAACCGGAGACACTAGTATGAGGAGATGTCCACAGATCACAGTGTAGTAATTCAAACGGAAAAGTACTTTGAGAAGAAGAAGAAGATGTAAAAGGTAGACGAACATGTTTTCCTATTTGACAAGCTTCACACACTAATGGATCATGACTATTTCGATTACAAGGTAGAGAAAATTCACTAAGAACAGACGATAAACTAGCAGCTTGTGGGTGTCCTAGATGATGGTGCCAAAGATCAGCAGAGGCCAGCATGGAGGATGGTTGAGCGACTGCAGGGGCACCATGGATTGAGTAGAGATCTCCGGAGCTATTGAATCAAGCGATTTCTGCCTTAGTCAGGAAGTCCTTCACAGATAAACCAAAGGGGTCAAACTCAACGGAGACATAATTATCAGAGGTAAATTTGAAAACAGAAATTAAATTTTTAATTAGGGCGGGTGCAACTAGAACATCACGAATAAGAAGGTTTTTAGTTGGAGTGGTGAATTTGGTGTGTCCGACACAATGAATTGGAATAGAAGAACCATCACCAAGAGTAATAGAGGAGAAAGGGGACGAAGTGCAAGAAGACAGCATAATATTTGAAGCAGACATGTGACTAGAAGCACCAGATTCGAAAATCCAGTCCATACCTGAGTTTCCTTGAGCAGCAAAGTTGTTCATGGCCTGCAGAAAAGCAGCTTGGTCCCAGTTTGGTGTCGACGTAGATGGCTGAGCAGATGCTGGTGATGGCATGAGTGCAGGAACATGCATGGGGTACGCAGAAGGGAAGCCTCCGCTGTCAGTAGGTGCACCATATGGAGAGTATGTCGGAGCGGCGAGGTAGGCGGCAGCAGGAGGACGCGATCCAAGTAGACCAGGGGCACCGGTCTGAGGCTGCATCCCAGGCGACCAGGAGCCGGAGTAGCGGGCGAGGCGCCAAACGGTGATGGAGCGGCCCACGGCATGGGCCAGGCCTGCACCATGCCGATCCACGGGTCATGTGGCCGGCGCCATGCGTGAGGAGATGATGAGAACATGATTAGCCGGGATACAACCGAATCTGTTTTAAATAAACATATTTTTCAGGTGAATTCTAGTAGTAATTATAAAATATATTATTCTTATATTATGAACAAAATTACTACATTTATATTTTTAATATGCAGAATTATGATGGACATGTACAAGCCGTGAGTTAAAATGTGAGATCAATTCCAGCTAGAGTTAGGCGCAAGAGGAATAGGCGGCCGATGGATTATTGGAAGCAGCTTAGGATAGCCTCGTATGTATGTACGAATCATGCATCAAATTGTCTAAAGGAGTGGGCCCCGGTTATGCATGCCATGCATGCATGCGTACATGGTTTGGGCCAGGATTAAATACGTACATGCAAGAGGCCGATCGTGATGAAAGACTGTGAACGGACGAGCGTACTCGCCACCGGCCGCCAATAAATAGAACGTCGTACCTAGGGTTTAGTTGACTGTCTAGCGTTTCGCTGCATCTTCGTGATCTCGATTTGTGTCCAACGACCAGATTAAGACCGCTACGGAATCCACCTTTTCAATAAAGTTCATCTTATATCCGCAATTCTTGATTGCATTATTGGTTCTTACTTGTTCCTCGATCGCAGGTAGAACTAGACCTATTGGTCAGGCTGATCGTGCTTCTGCAGAATTGGTAACCTCGAGAGATTGGTTTAGCGATGTCATTGACGATGCGTACGTGTGCGTAGTAGTCGGATCGCCAAGGTCGACCTCCACCAGAATCGACGTATCTTCATCTCATCGAAAGATCGGACACCTTCGCCCTATCAAGTGGTATCAGAGTTCAGGTTGCTCGGTGAGAAAATTTATCCCTATATTAGAATTGTTTTTCACACCTATAATCCATGAAAAAGCCACACAAAAATATTTTAGGTTTAGATCATCTTGTCCTACAACCAGTTTTAGGCTTTTCACCAAATCACTTAGTTTTGTTTTGTTGAATTTTCGTTGCATCGTGTGTCGAGTTGCTGGTTTTAGTCTTTGTCCTTTAGAGTTTCGAGTTCTAGTCACGTGTTTCATCTCCATATACCACCATCGCTTCGTATTCATCTTCAGTCACGCCTATTGTTGCCATCGCCTCGTCCAATATTGTTCCATTGTCTGTTCTTGTTCGCCGCCGCCATTGTCAAAGCTATTCCGGAAAAAAAATTCCGTTTCCTTGGCGTATCCGGAATCAGATCCGTTTCCTATTTTTCTTCCGGTACACGTATCTTCGTTGCAAAGTCCCGTTCGACTGGCCAATGCGTGGGATCCTGATCTGATCGTAGTAAAAAAAAACAGTTGTATCGGTACGTGCTGGTGTTGGAATCCGATCAAGGAGTTTTGGATCGGGTTTGGCTTCAAAAAAAAAAAGCATTACGTACAGATCCTATCCCTTGGAAAGTGATCCTTATCTTGGTTTGTTCTCCGGTTAAAAAAGAAAGAAGGATTCGATCGGTAAAAACAAGAGAAAAAGTTTGATAGTACCCGTGTCTCAGATTGGCAAGTCTGGTTTTTTTTTCTTGGCTGGCTCAAGTTAAACTTCCATCCACGCACTCCTTATTTTGCAAGTTTGGATCGGTAAAAATATAATAAAGAGAAAGAAAAAAAAATTGCCGATCCATATGTCATGACCAGTGCATGTTCAGGTTTGGCGTGCTTGTACGACCTGCTGCCTCGCGGATATAACTTGTGAATCGACTCCTGCCACATTTTACGTCTTCGACCAGTTTATGCGCTCCTATATCACAGTCATTACTGCAGAGCGTACTTCCTTTCTTACTGGTGCTGCTAGTTTATTTCCGTTGATCGGTGCTCTGTTCCATACTGTTCTAGATTTTTCATCGTGTGATTTCATCTGTGTCATAGGCTCGCGTCTCTAGTACGGTATAGCCTAGGACCAGCAATTAACCACTTTGAATGAATTTTCAGCTTTACATTTACTAGCGTGATTTTGGTTTTGTCTCCACATACATATAAGCCTACCTACAGCTCCACATATTTCTACTCCGTGCACTATACGTTCGTCTGGTAATCGCTTTGTCCAATTTTCGGAGTGCTGATCTTTGTGGTTGCCGTGACGCCCTCCTGCGTGGTAAGGAACTTGCAAGAGCTTTATATTTTGCTTGACGGATTATGCGATTTACCACCACATTCTAGTAGTTGATAGGAACATATACTTGTGATTTGTTTCTTGTTTTCTAGTAATCATGACAGGTTCTAGAGTTCGGACTTCTTGGGTTTCGTCCATAGTTGGAGATTTTCCACCACCTACAACAACAAAACAGCCACCACGGGAGGTACAAAGACGTACCCATGCACATGATCAGGTTATTGTTTCTACGCCACCATTTGCTGGTCGTTACAAGCCTGAATTATATATTGAATGGGAATTTGAGATAAATAATATATTTGTTTCCCATGATTTTTCTTAGCGCAAGAAAGTAAAAACTGCAATTAGTACATTCACTGATCTTGCTTCCATTTGGTGGAATGACTATTGTCGCTCATATCCTGATTATATACCTACTACTTGGCATGATTTAAAACTTGCTATGCGGTATAAATTTGTTCCATCATACTACACACGTGACATGGTTAAGAAATTGCAGAATTTAAAACAAGGTAGTAACACTGTAAGAGAGTATTATGATGCTTTAGAAACCACCTTGTTGCATTCATTTTTAGAGAAAAGTGAAGAAAATTTCATGGATAGATTTTGGGGAGGTTTAAACCATGATATTCAGTACCTATTAATGCATGAAAATTGTTCTCCTATGGATGTTTGTTTCGTCTTGCTTATAAAGCTGAACAAAAGATAAAGAGACGTGTTGCCACTAAGACAAACAAACATGAGGTGCATAATCCACGAGTTGAGTCATTTGTTCCTGTCACCGCTACCATTGCACCTATTATGGAAACCACATACGCTGATTTGAGCACTACCCCACCTCCAACATGGGCACCATCGTCACCGACAGTACCTACACTATCTGAGTCGGACATATACGGTAATAATAAAGGTACTGATGATATCACTCGACATGAGATTGATTTATTTCCTAGAAATTTAAATAATTCTTGTGTTGCGTTGCATGTTGATTTGGTCACACCACATATTTTCGAGGATAATATTGCTGAGTTGAATTTACCTTGTGATCAAATACTTGATATGCCTGCTGTTTTGAGTGCACCTATTGCTGAATTTAATTCATCCATTGATATGAGTGCACCCGATGAAATAAATGTTGCTGCAAATAAACCATGTGCCCTGAAACTTAACTATGCTTTGGATCATATAAAATTGATTAGGAATGACGAAGTGTTAGCTAGAATTTCTCATGATAATACTTTGTTTTTTGTTTCAATGGATCCACCTATATCTTTGTCACATGCTAGGAATAAAATTTCTGAAATCACATGCTTGAGTATGTTGAAAAGCGTTTATGCCCCAGATTTTACCTTTCAGTTGATTGGTGATTATGATATTAATGATGAATTTTGGGTGTATAGCATTTGTATCACGTGTGATGACCTTGCTATTCTAAAAGAAAATATTGTGTTGCATATGTTCACTCGTTTTGATATGACCTCCAACTATGGTAATTATTTTACAACAAATAATAGCTTGTTACATGATTCCTTGTCTAAACAAGTTGTGGTTCGAATTTTTGATACCTCAAATTTTTGTTTGCCAATGTTGGGATGGTTTAACGATGAGCATTGCAGTATCAATGTTGTGAATAAATGCTTCACTTATATGTGCAAACTGAGTTGCAATAGTTTCATGTGGTTAAATTCTTGTGATGATTCTTTGGATTCATATTTCACAATGCATAGCAATCACCTCCGGATAAATATGTCATATGTGCAACAATTGAGGGAACTAAAAATGGATGACCTATACATCTATCATGTGTACACCTTGTCTATTTTGTTATCCCTGTTTCAGAAGAAACAGCGCCGAGGACGGCTTATCTTTCAAGAAAGGGAGGATGATGAGAACATGATTAGCCTGGATACAACCGAATCTGTTTTAGATAAACATATTTTACAGGTGAATTTTAGTAGTAATTATAAAATTTATTATTCTTATATTATGAACAAAATTACTACATTTATATTTTTAATATGCAGAATTATGATGGACGTGTACAAGCCGCGAGTTAAAATGCGAGATTAATTCCAGCGAGAGTTAGGCGCAAGAGGAACTAGAAGATACCCCGCGCGTTGCAGCGGGTATCACTTTAGAAACTATATCGTGTAAATAATGGTATAAAAGGTATGACATATTAAATGAATATACGAAAATCAATTGGTCATACTCGATATACTAAAACTTCATAGACATGAATTGCGTGTGTATTATATATTGTCAATGTGAACTTTTAGATGGTTGGAGGAATGAATGATGTGTATACTAATAAGTATTAGTCGTAATGATATGGACAATTGATTGGCTAATAGCATGGATGATGTGGATAACTTGCATGTTGAGATAGAAAAATAATAAATGCACTTAGTGGGGTTTTACTTTATAAGAAGTATAGATAGGCGTGCATGCGGCCGATGGATTATTGGAAGCAGCTCAGGATAGCCTCGTATGCATGTACGAATCATACATCAAATTACCTAAAGGAGTGGGCCCCGGTTATGCATGCCATGCATGCGTACATGGTTTGGGCCAGGATTAAATACGTACATGCAAGAGGCCCATGGCTGCCGATCGTGATGGAAGACTGTGAACGGACGAGCGTACTCGCCACCGGCCGCCAATAAATATAACGTCGCACATAGGGTTTAGACTCGGATTTTGTTTAGCTAAAAGACTGCCTAGCGTTTCGCTGCATCTTCGTAATCTCGATTTGTGTCCAACGACTAGATTAAGACCGCTACGGAATCCCACCTTTTCAATAAAGTTCATCTTATATCCGCAATTCTTGATTGCATTATTGGTTCTTACTTGTTCCTCGATCGCAGGTAGAACTAGACCTATTGGTCAGGCTAATCGTGCTTCTGCAGGATTGGTAACCTCGGGAGATTGGTTTAGCGATTGCATTGACGTTGCGTACGTGTGCGTAGTAGTCGGATCGCCAAGGTCGACCTCCACCAGAATCGACGTATCTTCATCTCATCGAAAGATCGGACACCTTTGCCCTATCAGGAGCAGTGGGAGCCATGGTCGATAGTGGAGCAGCACTCGGGGACGACGCGGAGGGCGCAGATCGTGGCGGCCGGTAGGTGGGGTTTTGCCTTTTTAGTTGGGGCTTGGACGCCAGCCAGGAGGAAGATGCGCCGATGGAGGTGGCGGCACGGTGGCAGGTGCAGGCGGAGGAGGTGGTGGCGGACGCGGCGTAGCAGCGAAGACCTGGGGTCGTGCATCCTTGCAAGACTGCGTGAGACTAGCCCATTGGAGCAGCGACCGGACCTAAGCGAAGGACGGCGAGGGCTGCATCATGGGGATGAATGAGGCCTGCTTTTTGAAGCGATCAGAGAGACCGACGAGCAGGACGTTGATCAGCTGCCGATCGTCAACGGGATCGCCAAGTTCCCAAAGCTCGTCGGCGATGGCCTTGAGGCGCTGGCAGTAGACGCCGACATGAGAATCTTCTTGCACGGTATTGTGAAGCTCGGTGTTGAGGCTGTTGACCCGAGCGTCGACGTTGTCCTGGAAGAGCTGACGGAGAGCCGCCCACAGCTGAGCGGCGGTGGCGGCATCGCGGAAGACGAGGTTGAAGATTTTCGTCAACACCCTAGTGTAGATCCACTGGATGATTGCAAGATCGTCTTTGACCCATCTGGGGTCGGCGGGTTGAGGAACGGAGTTCTCGGCGACATGGGATCGCAGGTTGCAGCGGCCGAGATGAACGTCGAAAAGATGACGCCGGTGATAGTAGTTATGGGCGGCTAGATCGAGAGTAATTGGGATGAAGGGGGTGACATCGGCTACGGTGTCGGTGTAGGAGAGAGGGGCAGCCATGGAGGTAGAGGGCGCCAGAGCAAGGGAGGAAGAAGAGTTGGCGGCGGCGGATTGGGCCACGGCGGTGGTGATTGTTTGGTGGAGATAGGAGGGCGGTCGGCGGCGTGGGAGGTTGCGCCATAGCCCTAGGATCTAAAATCTGATACCATGTAAAGATTGATTGAACTCACAATTGCATTGATCTCATACGGTTTACATTGTTTATATAATACATCAAGGAACCGACTTAGCCTAACCTAACTTGGAGTACAAGTCTAAACATAGTCCGTATAGGATACAACATGTATAGTCTAACAGATATCAATTCCGAAGCCAGTTCAGGATAACCTGAATAACTTCAGTTTCTCGGAATGTTTTGCTAAAGCATGAACACTTGAATCTTTATAACAAAATGAGAAGGCCAAATGTAGACCCCCATTGCGTTTTTTGCTAAGGTGCAAGTGAGGAAATCATAAAACAGAAAAGGGAGCTCCGGTATAAAAATATTTCCGTGTGTTTCTTACACAAGTACACAACTGCTATTTGTTTTTTGCTTAAGCTGAAATGTACCTGTGCTAGATTTTCTTTAAGACCATCCACAATGTCGAACCGATTTACATGAAAGAATGGCAGACCCTGGAACTCTCTTGTTTCACTCCAATCTTAAAATCGTTTTTTCCACTGGCCCATGATAACAACCTTACTTTTACCGACTCTTCTGTTTCCAAACAATCTCTCTCTATGGTTCTTCTCTGCCATGTGGGTCAAGTTTCCCTGCCCTTCCTATGTTTGATTCCTTTGAAACAAACGAAAAATATGATTCGCTTTTCTTTCTAACACAATGATTCACCTAGCTCCAATGATTTGAACCGATGCCATGAGGCTTTCAAATTTTGCACCAAACTGTTGATGGTCTACCCTGAGTTTATAGTAGCTTGGACAGGTACCATCAGCATCACAACATGTAGTATTCATTTCTGCAAGTGTTTTGCTCTAGCTAATGAATCGTCCAAGCACAAATTGATCACGTAACTCTTGAAACATCCTAGCATCATGCATGTGTCGAACCAAGATCTACAATACCTCATATGCCAAACTAACTTCATGGCTGCTACTGTCAGCTATGTGAGTTAATTGCACTGACGGTCACAAAACTCGTCGGGTACGTGCACTTAAGTCACACATCTGGAGAACGTGATTTTTTGGTCACACAACTGAACTTTTGGTGCACGCTGGTCACTAACCCCATATGTCAGTCCGTTTTCCGTTTTCCGATGCTGATGTGGACATGTAATTTTGCAGAAAACCCCCTGTATTTTCGGACATTTTGCAAAAAAACCCAAATTCGGGTCAAAATTACAGGGGGTTTTCTGCGAAATGTTCAAAAATACAGGGGGTTTTCTACAAAATTACATGTCCACGTCAGCATAGGAAAACGGACTGACATGTGAGGTTAGTGACCAGCGTGCACCAAAAGTTCAGTTGTGTGACCAAAAAATCACGTTCTCCAGATGTGTGACTTAAGTGCACATACCCAACGAGTTGTGTGACTGCTAGTACAATTAACTCCAGCTATGTTAAAGCTATACATCTTATCGTTTACGTCTACCCATCTCATTCCAGCCTCCTTCCTGCTCCTGATGCCTCTCAACAGCCTCCTCATGACAGCATACTCACCCCATTTTCTACCTGCAGCATATATATTCGCAAGTAAGATGTAATGCCGGTGTCAGCTAAGTATAATTTGCGTCTATACATCTCCCTATGCCTCAACAGCCTCCTCGTTCCAGCATACTCTTTGAGTGGTGCCACAAACACGGCCGCACCATCCGCATAATGCTTGTCGTCCCGCCGGGTTGTATTGCTTCATTAAACAAGATTGAGCGCATTTTCTTGTGGGCCGGTTCCAAAGAGGTCACCGGCTAGAAATGCAAGCTAAATTGGGAGACGGTTTGTAGGCCTACACAGCTTGGGGGACTTGGCATAATCCATCTAGAAAAATTTGTGAGAGCTCTCCGATTGAGGTGGCCTTGGTTTGAATGGAGAGACCCCAAAAAGCTTTGGGTCGGGATGGGAAATCCGTGCAACGGAAAATTATTGTACACTATTAGGACAAGAGCGGTCACACTCTTAGGCTTCTCACCCGGCGATACATTTCTGTTCCTACCATAATTTTGCTTATTTTTTAAACCTAGTTGTGCCACCTATTCTTGGAGAAGACATGGTTGCTCATGGATAACAAAATAGTGCACGCTCACTTTGTAGATTCTTCAAACAAAAAATTACCTACTCAGAGAGACGGAGATTGGTAAACAATGAAAGCAGGTTCTGGGAAGACGCTTCTGCGTACGTCTGTGGCTCACCCTCCTCACTGCTCGAGCCGGCACGAGGCACAGCTCACAGTCACAACTCACAAGGGATGATGTCAATAAAACATGATGTACAACTCTACTAATCAGATAGTCCTAAATTTGTGGTGAGACGTATTGTTTTAAAGGATCATTTCTTAACTAAGAGAAGTCATGGCTCTTTTTTTATTTCTCTCTCCTCAAGTCCTCAACATCAACAATTATCCTACGTGGCAACCATAAGATTAAACATTGACCCATGTACATGCCCTTATAATGATCATACATTTTAACCGAAATTTACAGGCACAATTTTTAACCACAATTACGTACAATTTTTTTGTAACTCTCTGAAACTTAAGGATGTAGTTTTTTATTACAAAAATGTGATATTTGCTAAGTTATAAAAAAAATGGGTTCATCCCACAAAAGAAGGCACAAATGCTTTGAAAATGTGAATGTTCTTCAGTCCAAACATGAACCGTAGGTGAGAATTGTTATCTCAACTATCCTACACGAATTTGGTTAATGGTTTTTTCTAGTGAGTAACGAGCCACAGCAAACTATTTTACACTATTAGGACAAGAGCGGTCACACACTCAGGCTGCTACCATAATTGTGTTTCATTTTTGAGACCTAGCTCTGCCACCGATTCTTGGAGAAGACATGGTTGCTCATGGATACCAAATAGTGCACGCTCACTTTGTAGATTCTTCAAAGAAAACTCGGTAAGATGGCGCGGCGTGTGCACGCTCACTTTGTAGATTCTTCAAAGAAAACTAGGTAAGATGGCGCGGCGACACGCCGCGCCCATGCGGTGATATTGAATGTTATAAAATATTCACGGTAATGTTAAGCAAATGTGGTTTTTTTAAGAATGAAGATATTCGAATATATAGTGGATAGGGGAGAAAGTGCTAGGGTGGCGGCTATGAAAATGTTGCTAAAAATTATATGTAAATTATAGTGAGCTAATTCTTAAAAAAATTGATAGACAGAAAGACAACAGTTTGTCAGAAATAGAGATTACCAATGTGAAGTTAATGAAATAATACAAAATGAGATGTATGTACAAACTACATGAGTTATATTAATGGTATTTGCATATTGTAAATCTTTTAAAAATCCTGTGGGGAAGTGATTAATTAAGGTCACGTACATTGGTATTTAGAGAAGACATCTGCTTTTGTTCCGGTCAAAAAAGAATATAGTCTTGTTGTTTGTTGGCTTTCCAGATGTCAACGCGTGCCATCGCCTTCGCAGTTGTCACTTCTCTCATCATCAGAGAAGGCGATGCCTGCCTTGCCTAATGGACAATGTAACTGTTTGCTCCATGGTCGAAGCCCAAACTTTGTCGGGGAAGCAAGAGACCTCAGTGAATAGATCGTTGTTCTCCATCTCAATTCTCTTGAATGGTGTAGCCGCCCGTGCGAGACATGATTAGCTGTCATCTTGTCACTCTTTATAGTGTAAGGAGAAATAGAAGTAGAAATGTCTTGGTCATATTGGACATAGCATCTAGTAACCTATTTGTCCATGTATCACCGATGTAGTTACAGAGATAACAAACATATAAGATTGTCACAACGCCATAAAAGCAAGAGAGCACATTGTATGTCTATCAGCTAGTCCGAACCTGGCAGGTTACGTACCAAATGAGAATGTACCTCAATAAAAATCATCCAAGAACATGCATCATCAAATTCAGCTTGCATGTTTGTACCAGAAAAGTAATTCCAATGCAACAAAAAACACCTCACAATAATATAGCATGTTCATGCAAAACTGCATCAATATGTCGGAGAAGTTAAAATATTGGGTTAATTCATTCCACGAAAAATCATTATTTCAATATAATGTAGATTTATAAGAAAACATGCAATACAACCTAAATGGTCCATGTCTCACTTATCTATCCATGATAAAAGTCATTTTTGTAAATAACCAAAATATCACGAGCATAGAAATAGATCAGTATAGGGAACTGAAATCTGAGAACAAAACAGAATACTTATTCTTCTTTCAAAGCTCTAAAGAAAGTAATTATCAACCCTTCATTTTTTCTATGCATTTTCTATGGGATGTGGTGAATGAAGAAATAGGCTTTCGCCCCGCTATATTAATATAGCAACCACCCGATACAAGATTGATACCACTGCTGGGGCAAAACAGCACAGTCATGCCCAAAAGAAAAGAAAGAGAAAAAAGAGAAGAAAAGAAAGCCGACATAGGCGGATCAACGAAAACAAAAGAGACTCGCAACCGCTGCGTTCTCTCCGGCAAAGTCCCACCACTAAACTAGCACTCTGAATCGCCGCGTACCAAGCAACACCTCCAAGAAGGAAAACAACGACGACGCTGCTGCTGCCCGGACTGAACCTAGGGTTTCCCCGGTACGCTACCGGTAGTGGGGAAGAGGTACACCCGACGCCCTTCAAGAAGGGACAACGACACCCGTAGGCGTCACTGCATCGGTGTCAAGATGACAGGGATTTCTCCGACCCCGAAAAACCACAACCCTGGACAAACAGAAGCGCTCCACCCATCTTGCCACCCACCAACAAACGCCACCACGGAATTGAGTCGCCATTGTCGTATCACCAGGCAAGCACTGCACGACTGGTCGAACTGAGAAGAACCCGCCGTAGACAGAGTGGCAGTACCACAAACACGTGGGAGGGATCGACCTCCACCGCCATAGACGGTAACCGACCGGACGCAACACACAGGATCACACCAAGCCACATTGGAGCCGGAGGGCGGCCGCAGCACAGCCACCAGGAGGACTACCTCCACCACCATCGGCGGGTGCCGACCGGACGCAGTAGCAGAGACACACCAGGCTGGGCAAGCCCGGCCGGTCCCTGAAAGGGTCCGTGAAGTCTCCGCCACCACGCTGCTGCACGTAGGCCGACGCCGCTGCTACCCTCAGATCGGCACCAAAGGCCCGGCCGGACCCCAAACGGTCCGCGAAGCTCCCGGCGCCACGCTGCAGAAGACGTGTCGTCGTTGCCGCCACTCCGTCACGAGCATCGCCACCGCAGTCAAACCAGGTAGCCGGGTCGAGCCTGGGCCCACACTAACCCAGATCGGGCCCAAAAGGGCCCAGATCTGGGCCTGCAGGGCCCTGGCCGAACCCAAGCCACCGCACCACCAACTGGCAGCGCCGCCGCTGTGCTCACCTCCGGAAGCAGAGAAGAGCCCGTGTCGCCGACCGCCGTAGCCCGTCGCCGCCACGCCGCTTCCCTGCCGAAGACCGAGCCGCCGCCGCACCGAGGAACACCGACGCCGGAGAGAGCAGAGCCCCGCCTCCACACATCCCGGCGCGGGGAGGGACAGGCCGCCGCCGCCGGCGCCGCACGGGACGCGCCCGACGGCCGCTGCCGACGGCGGCGACAGGGGATGCGCAGGAGAGGTTCGCGGGCGGGGACGGGCCGAAGCCGCGGCCGGCCGCCGCGGGGGCGGCGCGGCCGCGCGAGGGAGGGGGAGGAAAAGGGGAGGGGGAAGCGGCGGCCGGCGGCCGGCGGCGGCGGCGGCTAGCTAGGGTTGGGGATGGGGTTGGGGTTGGGAGCGTCGGGGAGGATTTTGAAGAGTTTAGCAAAGGTTGTGGTGAATGAGTCCACAACATAGATAGAACTAAAAGCTGAAAACAAAACATAGTACTTATTCTTGTCAACCAAAATGTGTAAACATTAGTACTCAAGGAGTTGGAGAAGGCTGAGGAACTCAGACCTGAGATTTGCCTGTCCTTCTGATAAAGGAGGGACTATTTTTGCATATTCAGCTAGAATTTTCCCAGTGACTGAACGGCAAGAAGAAGAAAAAATGTTATTATCCAATAAAAAGGAGTTCCTACACTGCACGATGAATGATCATTGACTGTACTCACCAGTCAAACAATCCCCATAAAGACGACCTTGATCCAAAATAATAATGAAGTACTGCAGGTGTTCCACCAATCTATAATGTTAATACAAAGACAATTATCTCGATGGTTGTGTATGAACATGATTCCAAGTTCAGAGAACAAACCCATATATTTAATCAGCGAACCACACTTTGACTTCTTGATTCAAAACAAAATCGTGGTGATGTTGATGAAGATGACTAATTTTGGATGAGTATACATGGATGAAGCTACTAAGAGGACAACCTCAACATATGAAATTGATTACTCTAACATATTCTGGAAAAAGCTCATAACTCGTAGGTTGTTAAATGTACATCACAAAATAACAGATGAATTTATAGAGGAGATGTGCATTTTATATATATAGGAAGCCTAAATGTGACACTCTTCAGAGCACCACCCATGATGAACTACTTTATACCATTCATAAAATTCTCCGAGTGGATGATAGAGTTTCCCCAGGACAGCATGTGTGCGCAGAAGAAATGCAATATTTGTAAAATGGGTAATAATGATTAGTACATGGTAATAAATAAAATAAATAACTAAATCTTATTGTGGTAAAGTTTACCAAATCTAATACGGATACAGAACAATGGGGAATCGAATAAATCACTAATTTCATTTAGTTTTTTTTTATGGCTATCATTTGCATTGCAGGTATAGAGTTTAAAATATTCCGGCTAGTAAAGCAAGCGAGAACAGCACATAAGTATTGGCACATTGACTATAACTTTAATCTGGCGTGCTATAAATGGTTGTGAGGAATATGCAAATTCACAGAAAATGGCTATGCAAGAGCTCAGCTGCAGCAGGTATTTCAGATACTGCAGGTAGACATACTTCTATAAAAGATCTCACCGTCTTCAACCTTGGAGAGAACAGCTGGTTTTATACCCTACAGGAAGCACCAATGAACAAAAATCAGTTACTTATAGATAATGCTTGATAGATAAAAAATTACAAATTCATGTACTCACACTAGCATGTTTCCTTCGAGTGTTTACAGAGAAAATTCTGCACATCCAGTTGCAGGTAAACACTAGCAGTATCCATTACCTCTTGCCTTTATGCAAAACTCCCAACCAAATGACACACAGATGTAGCCAAATCGAACAGTTTTCTGTACGAAAGATGCATAGTAGAAATCTACAGATTGACGGAATTAGGCACAGGTTTAGCAACACTGTTCGAAAGATGCATAGTAGAAATCTACAGATTGACGGAATTAGGCACAGGTTTAGCAACGGTCTATCAAGATTATATATTTCCGCTAACCAAAACAATGGCTCTGAATGTCCTATTTAGACCTTAAAATTCAGACAGCATCCAGAAATATTTGATGGATAAGTCTCTGTACTGTAGTCTTGTGGGGTTTGGTCTTTGGTCTGTGGTCTTTGTGGGACTGCAGCACATGGTCCTTGTGTCAAGGACAGGTTGCAGTTAGGATAGAGCATCAAGGACTGGCAGCATCTTGGACTGGCAGTTAGGATAGCACAAGGACTGGCTGGCTGTTAGGACTGGTTGTTAGGATAGCTTTTAGGACAGCATCTTAGACTAGCATCTAGCATATTCGTGGCTGGCTAGCAGCATATAAATATGTATCCCCAACCCCTCAGGTTGGCATGCCATTGTGTGAGAAATAAACCAGAAAATTGCCCCAACTCTCCAAGTGTCATCCTCTCTCAATGAGAGTAACCCTGAAACAACTATCAAGTGGTATCAGAGCGAGGTTGTCTTGTAGCCTGACCTTTACCTGTTCTCCTCTCTCACCAGGAGCAGAGCAGCCCAGCCGGTAGCAGCAGTTGCTCCGACTGTCCCTGGTTACTTCCCTCCCTCCGGGTTGTCGAGCAGCAGCTCGTCGGCAGCAGACAGCCCCCCAGCAGCGAGCCATGTCCACAGGTCACTCTCAGCACACGGCTACCTCGAGCATGCGGCGTCGGCAGGAGGCCGAGCGCGCAGAGGCAGAGGAGCGTGAGCGAGTGACTGCGGCAACCGCTGCAGCGGCGGCAAGGGCGTCGAGGCTGGCAGCCGCGGAGCTGGCAGCAGCCAGAGCGGAGGTAGAAGCAGCAGCGACGGCGGAGGCAGCACGTGTGGCTGCGGCGGAGGCCAAGGCATTGCGCGACAGCGCCAACAGCTCCGCGTCCGCTGATGGCAGCGTCGTCGCAGACCGCGACGACGCGGAGCAACAGCGGGCGGCGCAAGAGCGGGCGGCGCAGTGGGCAGCCGAGCACGCTCGCGGTGGCGCCAGAGGAGGCGCGCACGGCGACGGCGGCTGGGATGACCAAGGCCGAGGCCTCTACGGGGTCCGGACTGTGGTCAGGGACGTTGGTCCCGGTGCTGGGTGGCCTACCCTCACCAAAACCAACTACGTCGAGTGGGCAGCGATCATGAGGATCAGGCTGCAGGTGCGGCACATGTGGGAGGCGGTCCAGGACGACGCCGTTGACCCACATGAGGATCGACGGGCGTTGGACGCCCTCATCGCTGCAGTCCCGGCCGAGATGCAGTTCTCGCTTTCCAACAAGCGGACTGCCAAGGAGGCATGGGACGCCATCGCCGCGGCACGCATCGGCAGCGACCGTGCCCGCAAGTCCACCCTGCAGGCACTTCGCAAGGAGTGGGAGAACCTGGCCTTCAAGCCAGGTGAGGACGTTGATGACTTTGCTCTCCGTCTCAACACTCTGTTGCAGAAGATGGTGCAGTTTGGTGATGCCACCTACAGCGAGGAGAGAGCTGTCGAGAAGCTCTTCCGGTGCATCCCCGAGAAGTACAAGCAGATGGCTCGCTCGATCGAGTCGCTGCTGGACCTCTCCACGATGACGATCGAGGAGGCGATAGGTCGCCTCAAGGTCGTCGACACCGACGAGCCACAGCCTCTCTCGGGGCCCATCACCACCGGCGGCAAGCTGCTCCTGTCTCGGGAGCAGTGGGACGCCAGCCACGGTGACGGGAAGAAGGGGGAGCCTTCTTCCAGCAGCCGCAGGCGTGGCAGGCCGCGAAGGGGACGCCGAGACTACCAGGCCAGGGCACATGGTGATGCCCGTGGAGGTGCCCGGGGAGGCGCCGCCGGCAGGCCCCAGCCGGCACAAGACGAGGGCTGCCGCAACTGCGGCCGCCTTGGCCATTGGGCCAAGGAGTGCCGACGACGTGGCCAGGCCCACGTCGCACAGGCTGCGGAGGAGCAACGTGGCCAGGCCCATGTCGCACAGGCTGCGGAGGAGGACCCAGCCCTGTTCATGACGCACGCAAGCGTCGAACTACCTGCTGCAGCACCAACTGCAGCAGCTCTCCTCCACCTTGACGAGCCAAAGGCGCACGCCCTCCTTGGCGACGGCTCCGGCAAGGACAAGACCAGCGGGTGGTGCCTCGACACCGGCGCCACCCACCACATGACCGGGCGACGAGAGTTCTTCGCCGAGCTCGACTCGACGTACGAGGCTCCGTCAAGTTCGGGGATGCCTCCGCCGTAGAGATCAAGGGCGTCGGCTCCGTCCTCTTCATCGCCAAGACCGGAGAGCACCGGCTGCTCACCGGTGTCTACTACATCCCCGCGCTGAGGAACTCCATCATCAGCCTGGGACAGCTGGACGAGAACGGCTCGCGCGTGCTGATCGAGCATGGGATCCTACGCATCTGGGATCGCCATCATCGCCTTCTTGCCAAGGTAACCAGAGGCGCAAACCGGCTCTACGTCCTTGATGTGCAGGTGGCACAACCCATCTGTCTCGCTGCTCGTCGGGATGACGAGGCGTGGCAGTGGCATGAGCGCTTCGGGCATCTTCACTTTGAGGCCCTGAAGCGGCTCAGTGCCAAGGAGATGGTGCGAGGCCTGCCCTGCCTCGACCATGTGGAGCAGTTCTGCGATGTCTGTGTGTTGACGAAGCACAGACGACTCCCCTTTCCCCAGCGGGCGAGTTTCAGAGCTAAGGAGAAGCTCGAGCTCGTCCATGGGGATCTGTGTGGGCCGGTGACACCAGCCACACCAGGAGGACGACGCTACTTCTGCTGCTCGTCGACGATCTCTCCCGCTACATGTGGGTGGTGATCCTTGGCAGCAAGGGGGAGGCAGCGGGCGCCATCAGGCGCGCGCAGGTTGCTGCGGAGGCGGAGTGCGGCCGCAAGCTGCGTGTGCTGCGCACCGACAACGGCGGCGAATTCACAGCAGCTGAGTTCGCGTCGTACTGCGCTGATACAGGCATCCAGCGCCACTACTCCGCGCCGTACAGCCCACAGCAAAATGGTGTTGTTGAGCGGCGCAACCAGACGGTTGTGGGGATGACTCGGGCCCTCCTCAAGCAGAGAGAGATGCCTGCTGTTTTCTGGGCAGAGGCGGTGCTGACAGCCGTCTACATCCTCAACCGCTCACCCACCAAGGCGCTCGACGGCAGGACGCCGTATGAGGCTTGGCATGGGCGGAAGCCGGCAGTCCCCACCTGCGGGTCTTTGGCTGCCTCGCGTTCGCCAAGGAGCTTGGTCACATCGGCAAGCTCGATGACAGGAGCACTCCGGGAGTGTTCATCGGCTACTCGGAGGGCTCGAAGGCCTACCGCATCCTCGACCCCAAGACACAGCGCGTCCGCACGGCGCGAGACGTCGTGTTCGACGAAGGGCGAGGATGGGCGTGGGGTAAGGCGGTGGACGACGGCTCGACTCCGACGTGCGACGACTTCACCATCGAGTACGTCCACTTCGAGGAGGCCGGGGGAGTAGGCAGCAGCTCCTCGCTGAGCACGTCTACTTCAGCCCCCAAGTCCCCATCGACCCCGGTGTTAGCTACACCGGCGACACCACAGCCGGCAACGCCACGCACTCCAGCACCAGCAGCCACTCCTCCGGGCGCGTCTACACCACCACCAGCTCACTCCGAGCACAACCCGGTGGAGTTCGCTTCCCGCTCTCTCACGACGAGGAGCGTGTCGACGCGTATCATGACGACGAGCCGCTGCGGTACCGGACGATGGAGAACCTTCTCGGTGACCAGCCGGTGCCGGGGCTGGTGCCACGTGACCTGGTGGCGCAGCTGCAGCTTGCGCGTGAGGATGGTGAGCCTCAGTCTTTTGCAGAGGCTGAAAAGGACGCAGCATGGCGTGCTGCGATGCAGTGGAGATGGATGCGGTCAAGGAGAACCGCACCTGGGAGCTTGCTGATCTCCCTCGTGGTCATCGCGCGATCACCCTTAAGTGGGTGTTCAAGCTGAAGAGGGATGAGGCCGGCGCCATCGTCAAGCACAAGGCTCGCTTGGTGGCGCGAGGTTTCTTGCAGCAGGAGGGGGTCGACTTCGACGACGCCTTCGCTCCTGTGGCACGGATGGAGTCCGTGCGACTCATCCTTGCACTAGCTGCCCAGGAGGGCTGGCCTGTCCACCACATGGACGTCAAGTCGGCCTTCCTCAACGGCGACTTGAAGGAGGAGGTCTACGTGCAGCAGCCGCCGGGATTTGTGATCCCCGGCCAGGAGGGCAAGGTACTTCGCCTGCACAAGGCTCTCTATGGCCTCCGGCAGGCACCAAGGGCGTGGAATGCCAAGCTGGACTCCACGCTGAAGACGATGGGCTTCGAGCAAAGCCGCACGAGGCGGCGTCTACCGACGGGGCAGTGGAGGAAATGCCCTGTTGGTGGGCGTCTATGTCGACGACTTGGTGATCACCGGCATCAAGGATGCAGAGGTGGCTGCGTTCAAGGAGGAGATGAAGGCTGCCTTCCAGATGAGTGATCTGGGGCTCCTCTCCTTCTATCTGGGGATCGAGGTGCACCAGGACCACTCCGGGATCACGCTTCGACAGACCGCCTACGCCAAGCGCATCGTTGAGCTAGCCAGGCTCACCGACTGCAACCCAGCTCTCTCTCCGATGGAGGAGAGGCTGAAGCTGAGCCGCGACAGCACGGCGAAGGAAGTGGACGCTACACAGTACCGGCGTCTTGTGGGGAGCCTTCGCTACCTCGCCCACACTCGGCCGGACTTGGCGTTCTCCGTCGGCTACGTTAGTCGTTTCATGGAGCGACCGACGACGGAGCATGAGCAGGCTGTGAAGAGGATCATCCGCTACGTTGCGGGGACTCTTGATCATGGCCTTCACTACCCTAGATGTCCTGGGGCAGCAGACTTCGTCGGGTACAGCGACAGCGACCACGCCGGCGACATCGACACCAGCAAGAGCACGAGCGGGATCATGTTCTTCCTCGGCAAGTGCCTCGTGAGCTGGCAGTCGGTCAAGCAACAGGTGGTTGCCTTGTCCAGCTGCGAGGCTGAGTACATAGCGGCCTCCACAGCCTGCACCCAGGCGCTCTGGCTCTCTCGGCTGCTTGGTGATCTACTTGGCCGAGATGCTAGAGCAGTGCAGCTGATGGTGGACAGCAAGTCCGCTCTGGCCCTGGCAAGGAACCCCGTTTTCCACGAACGGAGCAAGCACATCCGGCTGAGGCATCACTTCATCCGAGGCTGCTTGGAGGAAGGGAGCATCAAGGCGAGCTACATCAACACCACGGATCAGCTCGCTGATCTGCTCACCAAGCCTCTTGGGAGGATCAAGTTCCTTGAACTCTGCTCCAGGATTGGGATGGTTCAGACCGTCCACAAGACAACGCACAAGACTTAGGGGGAGAATGATGGATAAGTCTCTGTACTGTAGTCTTGTGGGGTTTGGTCTTTGGTCTGTGGTCTTTGTGGGACTGCAGCACATGGTCCTTGTGTCAAGGACAGGTTGCAGTTAGGATAGAGCATCAAGGACTGGCAGCATCTTGGACTGGCAGTTAGGATAGCACAAGGACTGGCTGGCTGTTAGGACTGGTTGTTAGGATAGCTTTTAGGACAGCATCTTAGACTAGCATCTAGCATATTCGTGGCTGGCTAGCAGCATATAAATATGTATCCCCAACCCCTCAGGTTGGCATGCCATTGTGTGAGAAATAAACCAGAAAATTGCCCCAACTCTCCAAGTGTCATCCTCTCTCAATGAGAGTAACCCTGAAACAACTATCAATATTCAGACCAATATTCACTGTACAACTCCAAGAACTGATCTAAACTTGTAAAGTAGCAATATTGCATACTCCATGGATTTACTGAACACTCTCATTCAAATCTAATGAAACATTACAGCTAAGACGGTGAGATGGTTCAGAGCCAATTTGACTTGACCCGGACTGCAAATGTGCAAGTCTAGGCCCCAAGAAGCCGTGCGATTTTTAGCATTATTGCGGATAAATATTGTTCAGGAACCATGAAATTTTATACGGGCTATCTGAATTTATAACCTATACCACGGATGAGCAAAATTAGATGCTAGGTTAGATTAATAAGAGGGAGGGTGGGGGCAGGATAACTCACAAGGTCGAGGACTTGGAAAAGGAATCGTGTACAATGGGGAATCGAATAAATCACTAATTTCATTTAGTTTTTTTTTATGGCTATCATTTGCATTGCAGGTATAGAGTTTAAAATATTCCGGCTAGTAAAGCAAGCGACAACAGCACATAAGTATTGGCACATTGACTATAACTTTAATCTGGCGTGCTATAAATGGTTGTGAGGAATATGCAAATTCACAGAAAATGGCTATGCAAGAGCTCAGCTGCAGCAGGTATTTCAGATACTGCAGGTAGACATACTTCTATAAAAGATCTCACAGTCTTCAACCTTGGAGAGAACAGCTGGTTTTATACCCTACAGGAAGCACCAATGAACGAAAATCAGTTACTTATAGATAATGCTTGATAGATAAAAAATTACAAATTCATGTACTCACACTAGCATGTTTCCTTCGAGTGTTTACAGAGAAAATTCTGCACATCCAGTTGCAGGTAAACACTAGCAGTATCCATTACCTCTTGCCTTCATGCAAAACTCCCAACCAAATGACACACAGATGTAGCCAAATCGAACAGTTTTCTGTACGAAAGATGCATAGTAGAAATCTACAGATTGACGGAATTAGGCACAGGTTTAGCAACACTGTTCTTTTTTTTGCGATAAAGGAGCAGGTACAACTACAGCAGGATTCTTACATAACGATCCAGAAACAAAGCAAAATTACAATACGGTCCTTCTGGATCTCGTCGAAGACGAAGACGAACAAGCCGCTCCGACGGCGCGCCGCCGCCGCTTCTCCTCACATGCCTTGGATTCGGAGAAGTCCCTCCACGGTCGGGAAGTCGTCAGTTCTCGGCTCCTGAGAGCCTCCACCTTGCAGCCTCGACGCCGACGTCCTGCAACAGAGTACCTCCACCTTCGGGGATGTCACAGTTCCGGAGCCGCCGTCCCGCGGACTCCGGCGAGGGAACGAGGTGCAGCGCCACTCCGCAGAGCCGCGAGCACCGCGATGACGGAGATCCAGCAGCTTCAGTCCTCGGACCGCCGCCGCCAGAGGGGAAGATCCCCGCCCCAAAACGCCACTCCGGCCGCGCCTCCCGCTCCCAAGCGCCGCCGGCTAGCCACCAAACAGAAACAACACTATGTACACGTCGTAGATCGGGGCCTCCCCATCCTCCCGCTGCCGGAGCAGCCGCCGGAGGGTGAGGAGCCCGCCGATCTGACGACGGCGAGGTGTCTCGGTCGGTGTCGCCCAAAAGTTGCTCCTCTCTACTGTGGACGGGGAGAGGATAAGCTCCAAGGTGCTTCTGAATAAAGGTTTAGCAACACTGTTCGAAAGATGCATAGTAGAAATCAACAGATTGACGGAATTAGGCACAGGTTTAGCAACGGTCTATCAAGATTATATATTTCCGCTAACCAAAACAATGGCTCTGAATGTCCTATTTAGACCTTAAAATTAAGACAGCATCCAGAAATATTCAGACCAATATTCACTGTACAACTCCAAGAACTGATCTAAACTTGTAAAGTAGCAATTTTGCATACTCCATGGATTTACTGAACACTCTCATTCAAATCTAATGAAACATTACAGCTAAGACGGTGAGATGGTTCAGAGCCAATTTGACTTGACCCGGACTGCAAATGTGCAAGTCTAGGCCCCAAGAAGCCGTGCGATTTTTAGCATTATTGCGGATAAATATTGTTTAGGAACCATGAAATTTTATACGGGCTATCTGAATTTATAACCTATACCACGGATGAGCAAAATTAGATGCTAGGTTAGATTAATAAAAAGAGGGAGGGTGGGGGCAGGATAACTCACAAGGTCGAGGACTTGGAAAAGGAATCGGATGTTGGCCTCGTCCATGGAGCAGATGTGCTACTCGACCCAGGTCCCGAGCACCAGGTCCAGCTCCAGGAACCCTCTATCATTGCTCCTGTACACGGCATGGCCAGCAGTGTAGGTACACAGCTTCTCCAGCGCCGCCCATCACAACGCCTCATCGTCGTCCTCATCCCGCGACGACCGGGAGGTCCTCATCCCGCGACGCGGGAGGCAGCAGGGAGGAGTCGCGCTAGTGCGCTGGACGCGTACGACCGCCGGCTGCCATCCCGCGGCAGCGTCGCCCCTTTTAGCCTGTGGGAGATGGCTGGGCGACGAATATCGGCGGCGGCGGTCGTCGGCCTACACGGAGCGGCTGAATCAGACCGAGGGGAAGCAGAAAAAAGGTCTAGGAGAAGTGGCGGATCAACGGGAGCACGATTCCGTCGTCATCAAGGCGAGAGGAGGCCGAGATCGACCGGAGCGAGCTCGACGGCCGGCGACCGGAGCCGGGGAAAATCAAGTCGATCCGCTCGATTCGCCTCGTCTTGGCTCGAGCTATTTGGGAAGGAAGTAGAGGAGAAGGAGGCGGTTCCGGTGGTGGCTTTCGATTCGGCCGGGACAGCTGGAGACGGCGGCACGGCGGCGAACTGGCGCAGCATGCAGAGGCGACGGGGTGGGCGAGGAGGCGACCGGATGGAGCGGGTAACGGGGAAGCGCAGTACAGCGGGGCGACCGGGTACCGCCCGTGCGGTGTGCCTTAAAAAGCGTGCGAAGGTGCGTCAAAAAATAGTGTAGCTAGGAAGGTGACCGGGCACGGGCTGCTATCCGGTTGCCGGGCGCGCCAATATTCGTGCATGAACAGTAATTTGCGGGGATGAGTTGGTTGTGGGCCATCGATCCGCGATCGGACGGGCAGGAATCGCTGTGAAGATGAACAGTACCAAGGCCCCTGAGAGGCAGAGTTCTTGTCCAACTTACTTTTATATATTGTAGGTATAGGTATATTACTCCTACAGTCCTACCTATTCGACGGAGATTGTTAAACAATGAAAGCGGGTTCTGGGAAGACGCTTCTGCCATCGATGCGTCTGTGGCTCACCCTCCTCGCTGCTCGAGCCGGCACGAGGCACAGCTCACAGTCACACGGGATGAGGAGATGAGCGAGAGCTGCTAGGAGGAGCGACACCATCCATGGCTCCTCCTCAGTGCGCCGTCTCGCCACCTCCGTCTTCCCCCACCAATGCTGCCACCGGTAGTGGCAAGAGCAGGACGCAGCTGGCGGCGACGCAGGCAGTGAAGAAGCTGTGCAAGCAGGGGCGGCTGGAGCACGCGCGGCGGCTGCTGGTGGACGCGCTGCCGCGCCCGCCGCCGACGCTGCTCTGCAACGTGCTCCTCATCGCCTACGTCGCCGGCGCGCTCCCGGACCACGCGCTCCGCCTCTACGCGCTCCTCAACCACTCCGCGCGCCCGCCCCCACGCTCCGACCACTACACCTACTCCTGCGCGCTCACCGCCTGCGCCCGCTCCCGCCGCCTCCGCCTCGGGAGGTCCGTCCACGCGCATCTCCTCCGCCGCGCCCGCGCGCTCCCGGACACCGCCGTCCTCCGCAACTCGCTGCTCAACCTCTACGCATCCTGCGCGCAGTACCGCCACCACGGTGGTGGCGCCGATGTCGTCCGCAGGCTGTTCGACGCAATGCCGAACAGTAAAAGGAACGTCGTTTCCTGGAACACCCTGTTCGGCTGGTACGTCAAGACCGGGCGTCCCGACGAGGCCCTGGAGATGTTCGTGCGGATGCTGGAGGATGGCGTCAGGCCCACGCCGGTCAGCTTCGTGAATGTCTTCCCGGCCGCGGGGAGCAGCGATCCCAGCTTCCCATTCGTGCTCTATGGTTTGCTGATAAAGCATGGGGTGGAGTATGTCAATGATCTCTTCGTTGTGAGCTCCGCGATCGGCATGTTCTCTGAGATTGGGGATGTGCAGTCGGCTCGGATGGTGTTTGAGCGTGCTGCCAAGAAGAACATTGAGGTTTGGAACACGATGATCACTGGGTACGTGCAGAATGGGCAGTTCTCTGATGCCATAGATCTCTTTGTCCAGATATTGGGGTCTAAAGAGGTTCCATCGGATGTTGTGACTTTCTTGTCAGCCATCACAGCGGCCTCGCAGTCACAGGATGGCAAGTTGGGTCAGCAACTGCATAGCTACTTGATCAAGGGAATGCGTGGCACACTGCCGGTGATACTCGGTAATGCGCTTGTTGTGATGTACTCGAGATGTGGCAATGTCCAAACCGCGTTTGAACTGTTTGATCGCCTGCCAGAGAAGGACATTGTTTCTTGGAACACCATGGTCACTGCTTTTGTGCAAAATGATTTTGACTTGGAGGGCCTCTTGCTTGTTTATCAGATGCAGAAATCAGGTTTTGCTCCTGATACGGTAACATTGACTGCAGTGCTGTCTGCAGCGTCAAATACAGGAGACCTTCAGATTGGTAAACAATCACATGGTTATCTCATCAGGCATGGTATTGAAGGCGAGGGCTTGGAGAGCTATCTAATAGACATGTACTCCAAATCTGGAGGTATAGACATGGCGCGGAAAGTTTTCGATGGCTATGGGAATGGCGGAGATGAGGTCACATGGAATGCCATGATAGCAGGGTACACACACGGTGGCCAGCCTGAACAAGCGGTCTTAGCATTCCGGGCGATGATTCAGGCAGGTGTGGAACCTACTTCAGTGACACTTGCTTCAGTTCTTCCCGCGTGTAACCCTCTTGGAGGGGGTGTAAGTGCAGGAAAGCAGATCCATTGTTTTGCTCTGCGCCATTCTTTGGATACCAATGTCTTTGTAGGTACAGCTCTTGTTGATATGTACTCGAAGTGCGGGGAGATTTCTGCTGCAGAAAATGTCTTCGGTGGCATGACTGAGAAGAGCACTATCACCTATACGACAATGATTTCTGGTCTTGGTCAGCACGGCTTCGGCGACAGAGCGCTATCCCTCTTCTACTCGATGCAAGACAAGGGGTTAAAGCCTGACGCTGTGACCTTCTTGGCGGCCATGTCAGCATGTAATTACTCTGGACTGGTCGACGAAGGTCTTTCTTTGTACAGGTCAATGGAAACATTTGGACTCTCAGCCACTCCTCAGCACCACTGCTGTATTGTAGACTTGTTGGCTAAAGCCGGGAGGGTGGAGGAAGCATACGACTTTGTAGAGAGCCTGGGTGATGATGGGAACTTCATCGCTATCTGGGGATCGCTTCTTGCATCCTGCAAAGCACACGGCAAGATGGAGTTGGCAGCATGGGCCACTGAGAAGGTGCTCAACATCGCGAAGCAGCATGGTCATACGGGCTACAATGTTTTGCTGTCGCAGTTATTTGCTGCTGAAGGTAACTGGAGTAGTGCTGATAGTCTTAGAAAAGAGATGAGGTTAAGGAGGTTGACGAAGAAAGCAGGTTCAAGTTGGATCGAAGTCCAAACTCCAGCATTACAGGACAGGTCTATCGAGAGAAACCAAAATTATCCTGACAATGAGCACATAGGAGTATTATCGATGCTCGATGGGGATATTTGACATTCTGGCACGAACAGATTACAGTTTTGCTGATACCTGGAGATTACAGGGTGGTGATCAGCTCATGCTCTGATGGATTCAGTTTCCTGTTATCTGGTATAACATGACTTGCCTTCTCCCAGAATTCGTGCAGCTCCTGATGTGCTGGATGAAACATGGAAAGATAGCCCAGCCTGCAGGCAATGCTGCGATTGTCAAGGGGTGAACATGTGCAACGAGACAACAATATATGCATCCATCAGAAAGGGAACAAGAGGCTGAGATCGAGACCATGATGTGCTGGATGCAGAACCAACTGCAGCCTTGTAGGTGGCCAAGCTGTAAGTTACAGTGACTACTGAAACATCGAGACGGCATTGATTCTGAGACCTGGCATGTGGGTCTGTTATAGTGAGTGAAGTGTACATCAATTTATTTTCATACTAGTTTCTGGTGACAGGAGCTGTAAACATCAATGTAAAATCTCAAATTAAAGAAGACTACCACACAGTTATACAGAAAATGTGATTATGCAAATGTCTCTTTTTTTCTTGAGGGAAACCGTGAGCTTTATTAATCAATCACCACAGAATTACAATCAGCCTCTAGGCTGTGTTCTAAGAAGCCAGGTGGCTCAGCATCCCAGGAAAACGAACCCAGCTGTATGGCCGCATTGCAAATGTCTCTTCTGCACTACAAATATGCATGATAAATTAGGATCAGATGATTACCCGTAAAGGTTTGCATTTTTTTCATTTCTGCAGTTTGTAAAAATATATTTGGAATCACTAAGGTCAAGGTACAAAATACTAAAGCCCAAATGTACAGGCAGAAGTAGAGAATAAGTAGCACCTTTTCTCAACAAAACTAGTAGCACCTTCGGCCCTTCACTAAAAAAAACTAGCATCAAACACTGAAATCTCAGAGGTACAGCACGGCACTCAAGTTCAAATGAAACATCCAGCCAAAATGACCCCAGCAGTGAAAGAATGGTGTAATTGAATTCCACGATAACATCAATAATTTGATGAACAATGGTGATCTGTTATAGTACAAACAAAAATAAAAATATCTCTCACCGAACAAATCAGGCATCAGGTGCAAACTACATGCTTCATTCGAGAATGTCAGTCTCCAAATTAGTCTGTTACAAGATATAAAACTTGCAGGCAGATGATTCAGTACACTGACACTATCCATTGGTTTGCTCAACTATCTATTGCTTCCGCTCAATTTCCTTTGTTGGTGGGATTGTGCTATCAAACATCACCAATAAGACCACCAGCCTCTGGTAAGTAATAACGGGTTTGCCAATAGTGTAGCAGGTGATGTTCAAATTTTAGCCTTAACCCCATCTTGATATCTTACTTACTCTGAGAATCACAAAATTGCCCATACTCACAATCACAAAGACCCATTCTCACCTGAAATTTTAACCCGGAAAGGGTACTCTTATGAGTTCAGCCAGGACGATACTTGCAAACCCAAGAACTAACAAAATGAATACTAGCATACCATACAACTATAAACTGTTCAGGGAAACGAATGTCCAACTGAGAGCTGACCTTTCGAAAAGTGAAAGAAACCCGCCGCAAATTTCTTTTAATGACTTGACCAGCCACATCGTCAATCTACAAGAGAAAAAGAACACAACTATTATATTGTGCTGCATTTTGGTGCTAGATACAACGGATGAATTGCGAAAAATGTATGGTTAAGATTGATACTTTATCCAACACGCACATGATTCTGCCGAATAAAACTGAAGTTACTGATTAATTATGTAACTTAGCAGTCAAATTTGTAGGTTAAAAAGGTATGTCTAGAGCAGGAAAAGACATGCTAACTATTTAACATTTACAATAATTACTAGCTAACAGTCATACTATTGTATATGAAGTGTTACGTTCAGAGCAGGAGCAAAACATTAACGTAAATGTCAAATACCTTATGGTGTGGTATGTAGTGATGCCAAGCATATCGGCCTTCTCCAGACATAAGTAACATCGACCGAGGAGGTAGAAAGACAGCTTTCCTAATGCACCGTGGATCTTGGATGCTAGCTTCATCAGCTCCATCGACCATACTTGGAGCACGCCAACTTCCTTTAGGATATTGTCTGAACTCCATAATACAAGGTCCCGCCAAAGAAAGGCTAAAGATCATTTCTTCGAATGCTGAGTGTGTGTCTATATGTGGAGACAAACCTACACCACAAGGATATTCGTTTACCTGTTAACACAAGAGGTTAATTCTACCATTGGATTTCAATAGCTAATGCTGTTAGTGATAGGTAAGCGAGAAATAAAATATACGCAGTTACACCTTGGACAGAACCAAGAACAGAAGAAATTTGAGCTCTAGTTGCCAACTTCAATTGGGTCCAAACAGACAATCGTAGGTACATAGAAACTTACTGTTAATTGGTCGACCAGTTTGGTATTACGATTCTTCACACCAGGGAATGTCACAATTTTTTCGAGGATTTTCGAAACAAAAGATGGCAATTCACCCAAGAACTGCTTTGAATCAACACTCCTAGTCTGAAAAAGTCAACAAATCCCTGTTACAGAGTAAATATGAGCCTTCGGATCAAGGTTCAATGTCTAAAGGTAAGAGGTAGCCAAGAAGATACAAATTACGAAGATTTGTGACTAAACAAGAGTTTAGTTGCCAATGTGGACAGAGGACCATGATGCTACATAGCGTAAAAAATGAAGGCATTGAATAGGTACTTCTTTTACTTCGTATTGAAGAAAGAATCATGGTCCTCTGGATAGTACATGAACTTACTGTACTAAACAAGACAGTAAATCATGGTCCTCTGGATAGTACATGGCAGCTAATCTACCTAACTAACTAGGAAAGGGCAAAGAGAGTTGCAGAGGGAAAGAGCAATCTGGATGCTCAATTGATCATACACGGATCAAACTTACTTCATACAGAAACTCATAACCGTAATGCTGAACTCGTCTTTTGGCCAATCTCTTCCACGTCCCGCTATCCACAGCTGCAAGAAGTTCCTGCCAAAGGAGCAAAATCGCATATGCTAAGTCAGCCCAAATGTATCAAGCAAGCAAGCCGCCAATGGAAGCTGAGAGGAGCCCAATCCACCCACCTGTTCCTCGGCGGCAGTGACGAACTCCTCGACCAAGTGAACGCCCGGGATACCGAGCTCCGACGACGAGAGGGCCACCGGGAGAGCGGCGCCGCCGATAGGAGCCTTGGGCGCGGGGACGGGCACCGAGTAGCGTATGTGCAGCACGCGCCCCGCGAGGCGGCCGCAGGGGCGCCCGTGGAGCGCGGCCATCGCGGCCCCCGCGGCGGCGGGGTCGCGGAACCGGACGATGACGCGGGCCCCGCTGTCGTCGGCGGCGCTGACCCCCTCGACCTCCCCGAAGGCGCCGAAGGCCGCGGCGACGTCGTCGTGGGTCAGCCCCACCGCCGGCCCGCAGTTGGCCACGAACAGCACGGCGCTGGGAGCGGTGTCCTCGGCGGTGGACGGCGACGGGCGCGTGTACCCGGACTTCGCCATCTGCTGAGTCGCGGCAGCCGAAGATTGAGGCGGGACAGAGGGGGAGAACGAGCAAGCGAGCAGCGGGCAGCGGCGGCGGCCCAGTTCGGCAGTTATGTTCACGGTGTCAAGACGAAAACTGGAATTTCAAACAGACCATCAGAAGTTATGCCATGGAGATTGTTGAGGCTTTTTCTGGAGAGGAAACATGGTGGGTGAATCTTCGGCTATCTTTGCAAATTGCATTGATCTGGTGACTCTTATTGGAAATGTTTCTTTTAAGCACTGCCTGAGGGAAGCAAATGAAGTTGCTCGAACTAGCTAGGCTTTATTTTATTGATAAAAATTCATGTAATTGGATCGATGAACCCCTAATTTTATTTGGCAAACTAATAAACGCTGTAACTATTGTTACCAATTAATAAAATCTCGCAGCAGGACGGAGTCCTGGTGCTTCCCTAAAAAAACACACCATCAGAAGTTCACACAAATATGACGAGAGATTCCGCATTACAGAGCCACGAAACATGTTTCGTAGATACACCCTCCCAGGTGTATCATGTTTCATAGAAGAAGCCAAAACAGCCAATACAACGCAAATCACGATGCGAAGGCAACGCCAAACGGCTTACAACACAACCAACAACCACCAAACAACAAAGACTCTGCCTTGCACCGTCTCCCGCCATGAATGGTGAGGAGGCGAAACACTGAGCTCCAAGACAGACCAACTCCGACTCCCAATCAGCAGCACCGGTAGACGCACTGCCCGCCGTTATGCGCCTAAGAGTCGGCAAACAAATGGCGAGAAACCAAACCGAACGAGGAGCCGACCAAGAAGACCCGACAACAGTGTACATGCCTAGGAAGCCCACGCTCTGAGCAGCCACCACACCGAGGATCCCACGAACAACCTAAGCAACGCCTCTAAGGAGGGAACGACACCACCATGCCGCCGCTGCCCGAGCCACGGATCATGAAATACATCTTTGACAAGTTTCCACATTCTAAACAGAACCACGGAACTTCGAGTAATGTCTGAGAAGGGAAGTTTCAGCTCTATTTGGAATGCATGAGTTCCACAGGAATCCGTTCAGTCTGCAGGTCCCAAGGCTCCAGACAGTAACTGTATGCAAACAGTAAGGCAATGCATTGCAACAGGGAGAACAGATAACAGTTATAAACAACGTCAAATCTGGAAAAATCTTTAAATTCTAGACAGCCACGAGCCTGGGTTCGGCGCCGAAAGTTTTCGCAAGTGAGCACAGATATAATGCTGAAACGAACGATTGTATTATATATCATATTGTTCTCAACTGTCTTGACAATGGAGGAGACCCAATGGGGCAATGCAAATACAGCAACATTGCAGGAAAGAAAAAAAAATCAACAGCCAGAAGAGTCAAGGCTCCGATTTCGCCAGTACAAATAACTTATCCCAGCAATGAATGGCATTCCTCTGAGTCCACACTAAAATATGCTCCCATAGTCTTTTCTCGGAAGGGATGAGGGTAACCCGCCCGCCGTAAACGGATGCACACCTGTTCCTCCTACAAATTAGGACAACATGGTTAGTATTACCAAAGTGACGTGCTTCTCCAATCTGCTAAAAGAGTGAGTAAATTACCCCAGGGCATTCCCTCACCCACGCCATAGGGAGGCCATGCGGGCTGCCCACTTTGGTGACTCCCCATTTGTGGTCGCATATGACTGGTAGTTGCCTGGCTGTATCTCGGTTGAAGAAATTGATGTCCATGGCGACCGCGGAGATTTTGTTGAGGATAATTCTGGGGGCTGTAACCACCATAGGTGATTGGAACAGTAGGACGAGTGCCTCTTCCAAGAGAGGATGAGTGGAGTTGTTGATCCCCTCTGTAGCTGAGAATCAAAACAGAAGTAGTTTAGTTGGCATAACTTACAAAGGAGCAGATCATTTAAGGTGGGTTGTCGTGTCTTAGTCTTGAACAGGAAAAAAACCGATCTTATAAAGCAAAGCAACTAAGAAGGCCTCTGAAGATATTTTGTCAGGTGGGTTCTTGTTTCGAGGAAAGCTCATCAGAACAAATGTAGATCATGATACCTTTGGCTTGTCGGTAAAGGGTTTGAGCTTGCAAAGTTGTGGCTTTGGACACGAGTTGATCGGGCAGATCCGTCTGGCTGACCAGTTGCGTCCCTAAGATGAACGCTGCTGCTTAACTCAGCTGCCAATGAATTGTCTTCTTGCAACAGTGACTCGTCACTGCAAAATCGAACAGCGTAAACATTAATCTTCAGGCTACCTTTGCAGGAAGCAACTTCAGCACACATTTCCTTACCTATAATTAGGATCCCAGTCAGAAGGATCAAGTGTTGATGGAGCAGAAGTATCTGGTAATATGTCAAATGAGGGCAAAGGTGGAGCATTATGTGAACGGAATGCTTGGGAAGGCCCATGACTAGAAGAAGCCTCCAAGGAAAAACCACTTGCAGAAGCTATCTGCGGTCTCCAATTAGAATGACCAGAAGTAGGTAACGAGTGCTGAGAGTGGCCAGCATGTCCTCGAACATAGGCATCAGAGTGACTAAAACTGACACCATCTCCCTGTCGTCCTTGTCCATGCTGAGATGCATATTCATGTGGCGGCATCGGCATGTTCTTCCTCTGGCTGTATTGGCCTACTGGTGCAGCTTTTCCCAATGGGGAGCCATGAAAGCTTCCACTCGCAGGAGAACCAGAACTATGCTTCCCAGTAGAATTAGCTGGGATATGCATCTGGTAGTTTGGTGGGGTAAATTGTGATGGACTGGTACCGAGGGACATAGGCCCCATACCTCCAGGGCTTAATCGAATGCCCCTATCATATGAGAGACGAGGTCTCAATCTAATATCTGGACTAGTGCCAACATGTGGAAACCCAGAAGGACCTACTGGTGAGTAATACATGTTGACATTATTAACATCACCATAGCTTCCATAGCTGCTAGCAGGACCAGCATTGCCAGCATAGCTACCATGGCTACCATAGCTTCCATAACTACTCCCATAAGAAAAAGGCATTCTTGGAGGATAGGGGTTATTAGGAGGTAGACATCTGTTCACACTTCCAACCTAATTTTTTTTCAAAACATAGGACCTTTCAGTTAGAGGAATAAATAAAAAGATGATATAGGATTACTGATCCTGCAATTCAACTCAGGAGCAACATAAGCGTATCACCTGAGGGGAAAGACCTGCAGCTAACCAGTGGCCTCCACCTGGATTGTGATCAACTGCTGCAGCATGAGCAACAGGCTACAAGACAAACCGAAAACGTGATAAGTTTGAGAAAGAACTACTGAATGAGCGTGAGTCATCTCAATTAAACCATGCTTTAATTAAGCTAGAAAGCTACTTATATCTACAAAGTGATGCACAAGGCAATGGAATACTCGTCCAGCAGAATAACACTCCCCTGCACATAGGAAGCATTTAACCTACTGATAGGTGTGTCTATTAGTGTATGAGAGAAAGACAGGTAATTGTGTTAATTATCTGTGGACATTGGTTCATATAATCCTCAAAAAGGGAATACGCCAAAATAATCAAAACGTAGTAATAAGTTTATTTTTCACAAGATAATCTTACTTTTATGCAACAACTGTAATACTGTATATATACTTTCCCAAGATACATAACTTTAACCCAAAAGCACAAGCATATCATCTAGTGTAATTTCAATTCCGTCTTCAATAAGTACAAAGATAAGACACTTGAAATAAGACCATACTCACAATTTTTGGAGTCTCTGGACAGGCTTATATGGACCAGTGAAAGGTTCGCCTGTAATGAATGGATGGCCTAACGCCTGAAATAGAGTTTAGTACAAATTAGGTCCTTCCACGTGGATCTGAATTATTTGAGATTACCAACTTGCACGTAAGAAGAATTTTGTGTTCGTGAGTGCAAAAACTAGTCAAAAAATATTATGTTATAAAAAAGAAAGGATGATTCATCAACTTATAACTTGACAGACTCGAATAGATACATTTAACTTGAAGGCTCGAACAACACAACAAAGGACAGGGCAATATAATTGCACAATTAGCATGAGAATACCTGAAATGGTGACCATCGTTTATTTGGATCGAATTCAAGAAGTCCCCTCAAGAAATCAACTAATACGGAGCGATCTGCCTTTTCTGTCTCTGAATCAAAATGCAACACCTGAGAACATAATATCAAACTTGCAAGCTGTATTCTAAGAGCTCTGTTGTTGAGATTCAAGATAGCCGTTCATTACGATTATTCGTGTGAGTTTTTAGAAAAAATTCAAAGCCCAAATTCAAGCAAATACTCATACAATGTCCATACTCCATAAACCATACTAAGGAGTAAGGACCACTAACGCTGAGCGAAGTTGCATCCAGTATTCCAGTTTATCATTCATTTCATTGGGGAAAACATCACAGCAACGCCCAACTATAACAAGATATCCTTATAAAATCAAAATAATGCTTTCAAAGATGAATGTGAAATTACAACTAAGATGACACCAGCAACATGGAGCAGATTGAAAGTGTTCTCTCTAGTTCTAAAAAACATGTTTTGGATATTGACACTGAGGCACTGTCTTAAAAACACAACTTAGACTACAAAGTTCTAATGCAATATTCATGAAGGCCAGCAAAACTATGATATTACCGAAGTACTATTGAAAAAAAAATACATGTGTGATCTTCAAGAATCTGGTCGAAATATTTAAAAAGATAACCTAGTCAAAGTCTCAAAAGTTTGACTGCAGTTGAAAAGAGACGTTTTTGCGAACTGGGAGTATCAATGAGCACATATGGTACTGATCTGAACCTACTCAGGAACAAGAGCTCAGCAAGAATCTTATTCGAGGAAATAAAGAGACAACAAAAAGACAAACCTGACAATTCTGTATTGTCCCAAGGATAGGTAAATATTAGCTGGTCCAACCTTTGTTGTGGGAAGTACCATTTCCCTAGTTTCGGCCTTTTTGCCTCCCTCTATATTTGGTATAGATATTGAGGCAGTGCATTAAGACAGTCCATAATACAACAGAAATAGATGTTTTTTTGCGAAATATCAAGAAACTTACCCCCTCAACCTCTTCTTCACTTAACATTCTGTATGCAGTGCCAGGGCTATCGTGTGACCCGATACCCGGATACAATTTCCAACATGTTTAAAAAAATTGCCTGTATTTTTAGCTCCCCTTAGCAAATCATCTGGTGGTTGTCCCCTATAATGTTGTATTCAAAGGAACATCAGAAAAAGAATACAAGCATGATAATATGGTGAAGCATTAATAACATTAAACTTGATCGAGGCATCTGCTTTAGCATGCTGGCATGTCTTAACTGCGTGTAAAATACAGAGCTAGGAGAGAAAATTGTTAGATACAGGACTTACCCGAGAATCTTAGCATACGCTTAAGCACATCATATTCTGATGCTCCAGGAAACAAGGGCAGTCCTATAAAAAGTTCAGCAACTATGCAACCGAATGACCACATGTCTATTGCCGTAGTATATCTGTCACTGTTAAGGTTCACCTAATTTGAGAAGGCGAAAAGGATAGCACTTCATCAAAAAAGTCATTGCTCTGTTCAATAAATATAAAAGAGCATTCCAACAAATGATGAGCAAGATGATTATGGTGAATGATATGCAACAACATGCGCTAGATATATAGGATACGGATAGCCAAGCAAAACTTCTGGAGACCTGTAATAGCGGCTCTAGCAAAAAGGAAGGAGAGAAGTCTTATTTTCAGATAATCACTACTGTATTACTTAAATAAGAAAAAATGACATGATGTTAGAGAAGTCCCAAAAAACCTGAATGTACGAGTACACAGTTTTACCCTCCATGCATGCTGATCCAAAATCGATAACTTTCACTGCTGCAGCTGTTTTGGCACTGTAAATTCATCGTACAACCATCAAGCCACAGTTTGCCTGAGAAAATAGCATCGAAAATTTAATAGTGCAAAATTTAGTACTGATAGGGGCTACTCACGTTGGGGCTAAGAGGATATTTTCCGGTTTTAGATCACAGTGAATGATACCACCATCTCTCATCACAGTCATGGCATCCAATATCTGAAAACACAACACCAGATCAGGTAAAAGTACTAAGTTACTAGGTAACACAAAAACAGAATGCGAGCATACCTGTTTTGAGAATGCTTGTACATATTTCACTTTTAGACCTCTTAAATGATTCCTTTTTAATAGCTCATACCTATAATGTTGAAGTTTATAGTGCAGTCTGAACAGAAGTAAAACAGAACTGACCCTACTAGGGAATAATAAGTTATAAGTTAGTTAACTTACAGGTTTTGACCAAGCATTTCAAAGGCAATACACAAATGATTTTGGAAATTGAGAAAATCTAGCATTCGGACAATGTTATGCTGATCATCGGGATCAAATTTCTGATTTAGCTGCAAACATATCCAAAATTATAATGGTCAGCTATCGCATATATTAAGAAAAAAATGTTCCTAATGAACTGTCATACCGTTTTTAACAGTGAAACCTCCACGATCGCCTGCTGATAAAATGCTGGCTGGTTTTTTATAACCTTGACAGCAACATAGTCGTTAGTTTCCGTATCCCAGCATTTCACAACTTGGCCAAACGTGCCTTGACCAAGCATTTCCTTGACAACAAACCTGAGTACCAAAATGAGAAAGAGGTACAGCTCAATGATAGGCTAGTCATGCTCAGCTTCAGCTTTCCTGACTCTTAGGACAGGAAATGGTGAGACAACCAGTTCCGATTTATTAACAGAACTTCCGGGCATGTCATCAGAATTGGAAATGCAGTTCATCTAACTTTAATGCATATAAATATAACCTTCAATTACTCCTCAAAATACATGCACTAGCTTGTTTAGTGGTCACTGATCAGGATGCATATTGCCTATTCCAATATAATTGATTTTGGAAGAATAACTCGGTCCAATGTGATAACAGTACATGGTGCACTGAAAAGATGGGCTGGAAGATGAAACAAAGTAAATGGGCACACTGAACACCAAGTCTGAGAAAGGTTTACCTTCGGTTTGATGTCTCGTTAACCAATTCCAGGTTGACATACAATATGAGGTCCCAGTTTGCATTATCAACTCCATTATTATGGGCTGGGGTGGAAGGATGGGTGAGAAAGCGTTTTGGGTTTAGTGTCTCTGAGTACTTAAACTCTGGGTGGCATCTTTCGTAAGTTTGAATGATGTCTGCCGTTAGCCTTGCAACAAACTGCATGATAAGAAGTGTCAGCTGGAAGCTGAAAGACAAAAAGCATATGCAACAAGAGTTGTAACAAATGAGAGAACATTTATGTATCTCGATGTGGTATACCAAATTGTTTACAGTGCTTACTAACAAACTAGTAAGAATGTTTACTTCTTTAATAATGCAGGGATGGTGTCTTGTTCAAATACACATCAAACTTACAGAAATTTACCTACATAATTGCTTAGCTGAAAATGACTAAAAATGAGCAATGTATCTCAGAACATTCTTAGTCAATACAACTAGCTAAATTAGTTTGGTATGTATATACGTTTGTCCCCATTTGTGACATCCCTTCAAACCGTACTCAATAATTACAAATGCACAACACACGAGCATACAAACTTGACAGGCAAACAACAACACCGTGTTCCAAGCTAAGGGCGTTTGACCAAACGTGACAGTAATTAGGAGCAAACCAGCAACAATTGCAAGGGACTAGCGGTATGCTGATCAATCAAAAGCTACATCAGCACAAGCAAGATGAAGTTGTGCTACATAAAATAGTTAATTCCAGAGGAGAATGAGGCGTACCGGTTTCCTCTTGACACCATGAAGCTTGCTTACGCGTGCGGCAACACCACCGCCAGACGCCGCCCGGGGGGACGCCTCCGCGGCGCCTATGAATGGTCGGAACGCCGTGGCCTCGCTGGGCGCCCACGGCGGCGCCGCGTCCTCCTGCCTGCCGTTCCCCTCCATACGCCCAGGCTATGCCGCCGCCGCGCGGGGAGATCTCGCGCCCCCGCCTCCGAACCCGGCCCCAGTAGCGACGATCACAGCATCCGCGGGAGCAGCCGAGCAGCGGCCGGAGGAATCCAGCTCCATCCTAGGCGTCCTCAGCTGCGGCGGCGGCCATCTCGATGTGAGAATTCGGATGATTGGAGGTGCGGCAGAGAATTCGGATGATTGGACTCCTCCGCGACTCAAAGGGGGCGGATTGGCTAGCACGGAGGCACTAGGGTTTTGTTACAGCACGGATGATGATGATGAAACGAGGTAGGAATCGGCGGATAAAAGCAGAGCAGTGGGGAGGAAGAGCGAGGGTGGACTCTCCTCCGGATTTGGATTCCCCCGAATCGGCGCCGCGACGAGTCCCGGGAATTGGGGATTCGGGGCTCAATCCGGATTTCCTTTCCTGGAATTTCTTCGTCTCCGCCTGCCTGGCTGGCTATCTCTTCTCTTTTCTCCCCGCTGTTTCCGTGTGGAAAAAGGATATACGATACGCGGGTGATTGGGATTAGTTGCTGATGGAGTAATTAATGGGATGATAATGATAATATCAACCTTGCCCAGCTCCCGTGTTCGTTTGTTATCTCCTAGGCATCTCCGGTTATTCTATTCAGGGCCGGCTGACTGCGCCGCCGTTGTTTTACCTGCAGCGCGTGTCGGCACGTGGGGCAGGCGTGTCAGTGGTCAGCTTGAAAGATGTGTGTGATATCCAACGGCGGGGAGAGCGTGCGCTTGGGAACGGAGGGCCTGATGCCTGGACGCGTGTCTGGGAGCAGGGAGGGCCGCGTGACAGGGCATGGCGCCTGCGTGCGCGTGGTGGCGCATGTCAATGTCGTGCACGGTTGGGGGTGACACATCCTGTCATCCCATTTTGTACTCTTCCGTGAAACTGTCTAGGTGACGTTGTGAACCCTCCCGTGAAACCGTTCAGGCGGCGTGTACCTTATTTTTATGATTATTATCACGTCCTTACAAGGTGTATGCGAGGACACTAGGTCGGTAAGTCAGGGCAACTCCAACTCCAACGCGCCGATCCATTTGGTCCGTTTGTGTCCGTTTTTGTCTGAATTGAGAATTTGGACGACCCAACGCGTCGACGCATTTGGCCTGACGTCCGTTTTTCTGTCCGCGCGGACCCAATTCTAGCACAAATTTGATCCGGCTTTGCATCGGCGCGAACACACGCGGTCGACCGTGCAGCGCTCCCCTTGTCCTCCCCCTGGCCCGCCCTCCATCGACACCAAAGCCATTCCCCTCCCCGCTCGCCCAAGTTCCTCCCTCACGCACCCTCCTCGCCCTCACCGCCGCCGTCCCGCCCCTGTCCCCTTCGCCCTACTTCTCGCCAGAATCCCGCCGCAGTCCGGCCAGATTTGTTCGCAGCAACGCCCGCCCCCGACTAGGTCGTGTTTCGACGGTCGGAAACTGCCGGAGGCTTCCAACCTTGGCCTCGCCCGCAAGGTTTTCGACCGCCGGCCAGAGGTACAAATTCATCACCAGCTCCATGGCAGATAGCTTGGACGAGTACTTTTACTACAACAACATAGCGTACTCCTCCTCCTCCGATGAATCCTCCGATGATAACAGCGACATATTGGTTGCTACACTCGTCGTCAATGAGCACATTTCTAGGCTGCAACCCATGTTCAGGGGCTCGGTACCTGGCCGTGCACCGGTGTTGGACCGAAACAGAGAAGGCAGCCATGTCCAGCTGTTTAAGGACTACTTCTGCTTGGATCCAACGTACAAGGCCCCAATGTTCCGGCGTCGTTTCCGTATGGCCCGACATGTGTTCAACCGCATTCGGCTAGGAGTGCATAGCCATGATAACTTCTTCAAGTGCAAGCGAGATGCCCTTGGCAAGCTTGGGTTCTCCTCCTACCAGAAATGCACTGCGGCCATCCGGATGCTTGCGTATGGAGTGGCCGGTGATCTTGTCGATGAGTACATGCGCATGAGTGAGTCCACTTGCTTAACGGTGATGTACAAATTTTGCAAATCAGTGGTGGCGGTGTTTGGCCCTGAATATTTGAGAGAGCCAAATATGCAGGACACGACCCATCAATGAGGCAAAGGGGATTTCCCGACATGCTTGGAAGCATAGATTGCATGCACTAGGAGTGGAAGAACTGCCCGTTTGCTTGGCAGGGCAGTACCAGGCCATGTTGGCGAGTGCACAGTCATACGTGAGGCAGTGGCTTCGAAAGATCTTTAGATTTGACACTCTTTCTTTGGCATGGCCGGATCCCACAATGATATCAACGTCCTGCAACGCTCTCCGATTTTCTCCAGGCTTTCAGAGGGCAATGCCCCGGTGGTGAGCTATGATATCAATGGCACCACATATAACAAGGGATACTACCTAGCTGATGGTATCTATCCAACATGGACCACTTTTGTGAAGACCATCCCCAAGCCTAATGGAGAGAAGCAAGCACGGTTCTCCAAAGAACAAGAGAGTGCTAGGAAGGATGTAGAGTGTGCTTTTGGTGTCCTCCAATCTCGATGGGCTATTGTTCGCCACCCTGCTAGAACATGGAGCGCGAACACTATGTGGGAGGTGATGACTGCTTGTGTGATCATGCACAACATGATCATGGAGGATTAGCGTGATGACAACATCTACGACCAGGATTGGCAATTCTGAGGTGAGTTGGTTGAGCCTATTGGTGGAGCGGCCACATTTGCCAACTTTATCCACTTTCATGAAGAGATGCGTGATCGTTACGCTCACAGGCAACTTCAGAATGACTTGGTTGAGCATATGTGGCAACACTATGAAAACCAACTGCCGGCAAACCAAGCAGGGACATGATTTGTTGCTCATTTTTATTCGATTTGGTTGTAAAACTATGTGGTTCTATTTACATTCGTCCGCTACTATTTTATTTCAATTTGGTTGTAATAAAAATTTGTGATTTCGTTCAATTTGGTTGCAATAAACTATGCTACTTCCATTATTATTCATCGTCCCATTTTCTTTTCAATTTGATTCCAGAAAAAAAGGTCCAGGGCGGACCAAATGGGTCGTCCCGTTGGGTTCACTGCCCAGAAAATGCCGGACATGGACCGGACGCTGTCCGTTTGGCGACCCAAACGACCAAAAAAACGGACAAAAAATGTGTCCGTTTGGGTCGCTGCATTAGAGTTGCCCTTAGATCGTGTGTGCGTTGTATTTATAGGAGTGAGTGTATAGGCGTATTATGAGCATGTACGTTTATACTATGTTTCATCTACAGACCGGTCCATTTACCTATATATTTACTTTCATCAACAATTCCTCTCACACCATACGTTTAATAATTGTAACTAGCGGTACTAGCGGTACAGAAAGCTTGACAATCTTTTTGAAAAGTTGGGGATAAGCTTTGTTGGTGGTTGTGTGCATGTGTTGTTAACTGAGTTGAAATCTCATTAGTTCATTAGTTCGTACTGATCCGATAAATCTTGTTTCTCAATCCTAAGAAATATTTTTGTTGCTGGGTTACATCATCCCTTCCGCTTGGGGGTTCCCAGCAACATCTCTGGAAGTAGCACCGTGGTGAGAGGTTATGTGACGGCGTGTGGAAAATATGCGCACCACCTGATCCTCCGTCACACAAATGTTTCTCTTAGGTTGTGAACCTACCAGAGTGTGGTGTGCCACACATACCATGAACATGGAAAGAAACATGTCTGTAATGAACCATGGAAAGAAGTGAGCCCAGCTCAATTGGTTAGGGAAGTGGATGTACCACCCAACCACCCAGGTTCAAGTCCTCACTGATTTAAATTTGGGTTCTTGTTATTTCAAAAAAACAAATCGCTGTAGGGGCCTCCCCTACCACATTCCTTTAAAAAAATGAACCATGGGGAATCAAGGACGCTACAAAATCTCAAAGAAAAACCAAAACTAACAAAAATTCTTGAACTAGATCGCATATCCATTAACTCTAAGCATTTAGGGGAAAACGGATCAGTTTAATTTATGATCAGTAAAGGAGGAAACGGAACAAATCATGAACAAAATTTCACATAACTCATCTTTTTTGCATGATAGACGACAAACATGGTCTTGAAAAAAAATAGCTGGTAGACGGGAAAAACACTCATCTTTGAGAAAATACATCAAAGTTTACTTTTGTATAAATGTACAACGACTGAACAAGAGAATTTTAATATAACGATGAATACATATGAGTGCAAAAAATCACCTTACCGGCAACCCCCTATTCAACATCATACATTTGGCATATTTGTAAGTCTTATACCAATGAATTAGCAACATGCAGATTGGTTGGATAACTAGGAAGAACAACCAACAATTGATATCCTCCAACTTCTCGAATACGAGTATTCACTGGAATCCTTAAAGATAGATCAGTGGTGATTAGTTAAACAGACTTCAAGTCATTATCATAACCAGATTGCTTGTTTTTCAGACTTCTGTTTAAGCAAAAAAGTAACATGAATATAAAAAATCCGTAAAACGACCCTCCGTTTTGTTGATGATCTAGAAACTAATTCCCGTACGGTACTTTGTAATGGCACACAAACATGAATCTTTAACTAACCAAAGACTACATAAAGTTGAATTTGTATTTTCTAGCTGCCTTCCCTGATGCAAAACAAGTTGTACTTAACTTTTATACCTTACATACTACAATATTAATTAGTATATTTCTTATTTGCCATAGCTAATCACATTGAAATGATGCTAAACTTTAGTTGTAATGTTCCTTATTTTACTGTGTAATGCATATCTTCAAGGAAACTGCTTGCGCTATAATTTAAATTGTATTGTGTAACTAAAGTTCCTTCTTGATTTATGTTTCAAAAATTTCAAAATTTGTATAGTTTAGACGCATTTGTTTTAAAGATCTTTAAATATTACGATCTAACAAATATCTTAATAGATGTGTCTAGTATATGACTAGGTAATATATTACTAGAATTTTTAGAGTATAAATTAAATTACTGGCATGATTTTTACTCGTATTTATGCATAAAATGTGTCTTCAATTTACAATGGGTCAGTATAAGCTGGCAACATGTGCATGATACTTGTATTTGAGTAGCACCTCTTATAGTTATCACTAATGAACATAAAATAGTGATTATTGTACTACATTGCAGACATACAATTTAATTAGTTATATTCTCGTCTGCAAAGGCCGCTTATACAAGTGCTCCTATGAGTGAATGAAATAAAAATCTTGTTCAAAACTAAGCATGCAGCTCTTCCTATGTGATTTCTTTCTTCCTATGTGGTATATGGTCCATGGTGTAGACCTTCACATGCTAATTGATTATTTTATTTTATTTTATTTTATTCGACAACAATATCTTAGGTGTAAAGAACAATAGTAATAGTAGTTAATATAAATTATTATTTGGGCCTCCTCCTCTCGTTTCCCTTGTCCCTGGTGTTCGGATCATTGGTTATGTTTCTGAAACCTCGAAAGTGAAACCTCGAAAGTTTTCCCTGGAGGTAAAGCAATTAGTACTAAGGCTGAAAAGAATGACTACATAAGTGATATGGTTCGCCTTTCGCACATCACCACTCCAAGCTCACCAGTGCCAACAACTCCTTCAACTATAGTAGGTCGTCCTATGACATGAGCTCGAGCTAAAACACTACAGCCAAGGTGAATCTATTCTTAAAATTGTGTACTATTTCTCCCTCCACGAAAGGTAGGTATACTACCAGAAGAACGGAATCCGGAGTCAAGAAGAAATGAGTCAAGCATCAAGAAGACGATATGGAACGCTAGAACTTTTGCTCCTCAAATCTTGCGGGAATTCAAGACCTCAGGACCTCTCCCCTAGTGGATCTAGTTTACGTGACTTCAAGATCTCTTTATCACAAATGTTTTTTTCATCAGGTTCTATTTAATCGGTGGACCGAACGATAGTAAAAACGATTTCATTAAAAGTTGAGTGAACTAGTATTTGACATTAAAGGGCTACACCATTGGGTGCATGTTATTGAGTACCCAATATGATTACGCGTTGCTAGTTATCTTGTATTTTGTGCTTGTATTCATCTTTATTTTCGTGTTTTTTCCCATCATCTTCCACTTTCCCCTTTGTGTTCTTCGTACCAACCTCCATAAATCCGTGACACGTCGGGTCAAACCGTATCAAAGCTAGATGCATGCATGCTATTTTTAAAATGCATGTGAATCGTTGCAATCAACTAAAAACATAACTCATTCCCTAGTAGAAACCGAAATGCGATTATGTGGTATAGAATACAAGTTGATTAAATCATCACCAATTCCATGGGTACATTCCTCAAGCTGTCGAGTCCACGTCATCCTAAAGTGCATAATATTTAAGTTATATACATGTAATGTATGAATATAAACTGTCTATAAGCCTAAAGTTGGGCATCAATGCTTTATGCCACCCCGAAGGCACCACCTTGGCATCACGAAGTGCTCCCATATAGATCACACACATTCAAAATGGTATAAGATCACACAACCACAATGCTACCTAAGTGGCTCCGAAATTCTAAGCTTTCTAGAAATATAAACTACTCATCCCGTCTGAATCTCCAGTCTTAATGATGCTCCCAAATACTATATAAATACTCACCCCGTCTAAGCTTGCTACAAATAAGAGCGAGGATTTGCTATGCATGGGGGTATCTACACACCCATACGTTATGCGGCGGATGCAAGCCGTATATATCAGTTTTAACTTGTTTTCCTAGTAGAACACGGGTTTTTGGTGTACGAAACTGGTTTCAGAATTTTGTAAAAAATATTTTTTGTTGTCATTTTCAGCTTGTTTCCTTAGATGAATTTTCGGTCAAATTTTATTAAAAAAATCATAGCGGATGGAAAATAGCTGAAAAAATTCAAAACACTTTTTAATAATTCTATCAACCCTACTAGTGGCATCCACTGGTTCTTTTGAGTAATCTCTTTTTACCGTTGCACATACGTTTCGGTCAAACTTAGAGTGTGTACGTACCACATGAACAGCAGGTATTTTCCCCTACTAATCATCCGATCTAGCAATGATGCTCATCACGAGATGCAATTTCTAAGCGAGATTCCTAGCAATGATGTTCATCAGGAGATCCTATCAAAATCTAAAATAAATAAATAATAAATATACTAATTTTCATGTGCGGATTCTGATTTTTAAATATCGAAAATGGAGCAAAGATGGCAGAGGTGTTTTTTTAGGGTGTTTATTTATTTTCATTTGAGGGAAACAAAGATTTTTTTTGAGGGAATTGAGGGAAACAAAGATGGTAGAGCTGGAATGGAAATTTTGGGTTGGGCCCTTTGGGGCCAGAAAGCTCCGGAATCATGGACTCGGCCCACTAGGCGTACCAGCATCTCCTCCCTCTCCCGGCGGCCCGACAGTTTCGCCTCCTCGCCTCGCCATGGCCGCCCCAAGCTTTCCCCCTACCCGTCCAGGTCCCTAGCAAAAAAGCTTCCGCATGCGGCATCTCCTCCTCCTCCCGGCACCTCGCCAATCATCTCCCCCCGCTTCCCTAGCCCTGAGCCACAGCGCAGGCTCCGGTCCCCAGATCCCCGCTCTGCCCATGGCGGCGCGGACGCAGGCGTGGCAGTTCGCGGCCGCCCTCGTCTTCTTCCACGGCTCCGAGTACGTCCTCGCCGCCGCCTTCCACGGCCACCGCAACGTCACCGCCACATGTGAGTCTGCCGCGACTCTTCGCTTCCCCTTTCGCAATTCGAGACGGTGCTTTTGAAATTGCTACTAGAGAAGATGTTGTGTTACCCAAGCACATGTCTTTTCTGTGGGTAGATTACGGCGTTGCGGTTATACTACTATGTGATAATGCGAAGCGCATATCTGGGGCCATAAGAATGCCAGAGTGCGTCGCTCCAACTGATCCAATTGGATTGTTGTTGGTTTGGTTTTATTTTTGTTCAGATAATTGGAATCGCTTAAAACGTCAGAGACGAATTGACAAGATGCTTACTTTGGCATTTTCCTTATCTGCATAATACTTGCCTACTTGACATCCTGGCCTCGGCAAGCTCTCACAATGCTCGTTGAACTGAAAAATACCCATAGTTATACTTGCGACTGTGAGATTCTGTTTAGTACTCCCTCCCTTCCACAATATAAGATGTTTTAGTCTTTTTCCACATGCACATGCACACACATGTATCTAGACATATTTAAGTGCATGTGTCCATTCTTTTTAGTATGAATCTAGACATGCATGTGTAACACCTAAAACATCTTACATTGTGGAACGGAGGGAGTATAACACTCGAACCGAAAGAAGCTACCAAATGTTGGGATGAATTTAGGGTAGAAGAAAAGAACAAGTATCAATGGGCCGACATCAAGTGTGAGGTGAAACCCCAAAACCAGAAAGTACAATTTGAGTGCCTCTAAGTAGCGTTCTTACAAACGAATTGTTAATTGCTTCACAAGCCATTATAAATGTCTTTTAACTGTATAGAGTTTGAAATAGGGATAACAAAATAGTCATTCAAACTTTGTTTGTAAAACTTGCATTCTGTTAGCTCATTTGACCTTGAAGATGTTAGTAGCTCACCGCTAAGAAAAAAAAGGGATGTGGTTTCTCATTGTTTTTTTTAAGCTTTGTACTGCTTTTCTTATTAGGACGAGTATTTAGTACCAGGGTTTTAAAAGTTGGACTGTTATGTACGATGCACCATAACATATAACGAAAAGGATATTTTGATTGGATAAAAACAAAGTTAGAAGATTCTTATCCAGGCTTATCAACTGGACATGGAGGAAGTTAAACAGAATATGAGAGAACACTATAGAATGCATGTATTGAAAACTGCTACTTTGTTTCCCTGTCTTCTTTCTTATCCACTTAGTTCTAATCTGTATTATTGTAACTTACTCTGTGTTTTGGGAGTAAGTTCTGTGATCTAATTAAGGTGCTTCTGATGCAGCGCTTCTTATCAGCAAGCAGTATGTTTTGGCTATGAGTTTTGCGATGCTAGAACACCTGACAGAAGGCTTTCTCTTTCCAGAACTAAAAGGGTATCAGTTTGTCAGTAATATTGGCCTTCTAATGGTGCTTGTTGGTGAAATTATTCGTAAAATTGCTGTCGTGACAGCTGGGCGTGCATTTACGCATGTCATAAGGATTCATTATGAAGACCAGCATCAGTTGATAACTCATGGTGTTTATAGGTGATTGTCTATGTGCTTATGTTGCGTTACACAATTAAACGTTCATAGTTCTTTATTAATGTTGTTGCCTTTCTTGGCTAGAGTTCCAACTCATTAATTTTCTTTGCAATATAGAAACATGATGGTAATTATGAAGACCATTTAATAGTTACTGTTTCTAAACTTTGTGCTTAATTTGACAGATTTATGCGGCATCCTGGGTATTTAGGCTTTCTTCTATGGGGAGTAGGAACACAGCTTATGCTGTGCAATCCACTATCTACAGTTGCATTTGCATTGGTGTTGTGGCGATTCTTTTCAAAGCGGATACCGTATCCTTCTGAAACAACAGTGCTTTTTTCTTCATTACTTAGTGCTTTCATCAAACGATGCATGCAGGCTCCCCATTTTTAGAATGTAGCCTTTGTTACCCCTGTGAATATGAAAAATTTGTACCTTTTTTCTTGTGATTCCTTCACTCAAGAGCAGGTACGAAGAATTTTTCTTGAGGCAGTTCTTTGGCACTCAGTATGAAGAATATGCACTAAACGTGCACTCAGGGTTGCCATTTATAAAATGAAAGTTTGAAACTTGCAAAGTATGTTATCAAGTTCTTGCCTTCGATTGTTTCATTTCATACCGTGTGTTTCGGATTAGCAGGTTTAACAAACTGTTTAATCTCTAACCATGAGGTTTTGTCACTCTACACTGATAGATACCTGATCTATAAGTAAGAAAGATGGCTGTTTTAAGTGTCATAATTTTGTATCTATTCTCTCATAACTTAGTTTGAATGTTTGATCTATTCTACCCAGAATCTACTGTTTGTAGTATAGAAATCTGCTTTACCACCTGTTCGTATGCAATAACCCCCTCAGAGTTGCATTTTCACACTTAAAGCATGTTTTCTCACTAGTTTTGAGAATGTGCTTGAGTCAGTGGCCAAACTGTCTGGTGGCATGGGTTCTCACATCTTAGTTACACATGAGTTCTTGAACATTTGTATTTTTTAGCCATGTCTACCCTTTGTGCCTTATGGATACTTTGTGGATAAAAACTGTTCAAATTGTGTCACATTTGTTCAGGAGACCTTTTTCTTTTTGAGATATTGTGCTTCCTTGAGTGGGGTCTTTGATTGTATTTAGAAGACACTAGAAATCTTTATGTCATACATATCCGGGAATCACAAATCTATCTTTAGGCTATACATATCCGGAAATTGCAAATCTGTAGAAAATACAAGGATTACAAATGACTGACACAAAGTAGGAGATATCTGCTGATTACACTCGAAGACATGAGTTGCTCATGTTGCCAATCTGTGAGATCATCGGCATGTCTTGAACCAACCAGTATATAATGGGTCTAGGCATGTGGCAATATCGCAAACTCATTAAACATCTATTGCAACCTGTCAGCAATACAAACATTTTTTTGTTCCTGTGTATCAGCCAGAATGAATCTGGAGACGGGATACTAATGTCTACTTTTTTCTTATTGTCGTAGGTATGATGTCCTTACCATTGATATGTCGAAGTAAAGCACCTTTACGATGTGGATTCAAGAGATACCAAACGAGAGAGCTATGTCATGGGATTTATACAATACAAGACAAACCTGGAATTTTATCGAGCAGACGAGTCATTCTCCCAAGCTCACTAATTTGGTGCGAATGCAAAGAATTGTTGCGCTTGTCATCTGATGTAAATGGTTCGCATACAGCTAGTTTTTGTGGAAGCTCTCCTGTTCATTAGATTCGAACTGAAACAGTTGACGGTATCACAGACTATTTGCTGTAGGTTCGTTGTGTCAAAGCTTTTTCCAACACGACCGTATAAGTGTGCCTAGCATATATGCTCCGCAGTGCTTTGCTTTTGGACCTTCGTGAGAAACTCCTCGTTTGTTCCGCGGAATCTGGAAAGCATTTTTAGCGGTACATGCTGCAGTTTTTTCTCAGCTAAGCATTCGATCCTCATCTCAGCCCACTGTGTAAGCTGCTGAATAATCAGCCATTTTACTATGCTTTGCGCGGCTCCAGGATGCGAACAAACCCGGATGAAAAATGCCGTATTCTTGCCAGTAGAAACTCCCTGAAGCTACAAGTGCCGGACAGCCTGGAAGGAAGGATTATGCCTTTATTTACGGAAATCGCATTCTATTCGCTGCAGCGATAGGGACGCTATCATTTTGTTGGTTCGTGCTATCATCAGCATAAGCCAAGTCGACATCAGTTGTGCGTAGCTAGGACTAGGTGGGCCTTGGTCGGTCCAAAAGCACCCGTGTCCATCTAATCGCTCCGATATCCAGTGGACGCTCGGAGTCTACTTTTGACGTTTCAACTTTCAGTTAACCCACACTGTATCTAGACGAAAGGTGAGACAAGAGTAATAAGGAGGAAACCAGCTTATACAAAGATAAAAACAAGAACAAGCAAACAAAAAAAAAAATTGAATGAGACGGGTTGCTTGAGAATTGCCCGAAGGCATTGTGAGCCTCAACAGTCGTTGACCAAAGGTGAAGCGAATGGAGGATCTCGATGCTGGAGAAAGACGAGCTGCTGATGAAATCAAGGGAGGAGATAGATGGGGGATCTAAATTATCTGTTCCGCTCGCCGCTGGTCCGCCCCTTCTCCGATGGCCCTCGTGTGTGGCGGACCACGGCCCCTCGCAGGCGGGAGGGTTTACGTTCTCGTTTTCTCGGAGTTTTAGTATCTTCTTTGGTATGGTGAGGCGGCGACGACATTGTGAAGCCAGAATAATGTCCTCCCCACCCTAACTCGATCGGTGGTGCGCCCATCGCCGACGGAGCGCGTGGAGTCGTGTGTCCGGCGGATTTACTGGGATACAGTCGGTTTTCGTGTTCGTTGATGTGTTTGCAGGTATGGATCTTCCAATATATGGTTCTTATCATGGGCGATGGTTGTTGGTCTAGTGCGTTGGTCATTTGTGGTTTTAACGCGACAATTTTCCGTCTGTTTATTACAAAAAATTACTACGATATGCTTTGACTGGCTTCGATGATGGAGGGGCGAGGACAGCGGCGCGTTTTCAGCTCGCTATAGTGCTTCTAGACGTTGCTAGGTGGTTTAATGACCTATTTGTAATTTTTATTGCTGTGACGCTTATTTATAATGTTGTTGATGATTATTAATAAATCGGTGGACCTTTTTGAAAAATAGGAATTTCTGGGCGACTACACATTTTGCAACTAATGACAGAAAAGTGTTACCGTACTCACGCTCCATCCAACCCTCCGCCCCAAGAGAAGAAAAAATTGAAGGGTTTCCATGCTCTTCGTTTCCACTTATTTCGTGTAGAACTTTAGCGGGCCTCACTTAACTGCTCCTCAACCTGCGGAATTCTCCATGGTTAACCACTTAACACATTCATCTCATCTACCAGCTCTCACACGAGTAAATCTTGAGCATCATCCTTAATTATGTCGCCCCAATGAGAATAGAGTAGAAATTAAACTTGTGAATGTGGGTGTTCATGGTGTTAAAATGAAGTTGAATCATAGTCTTGAAGGAAAATTTTCATTTTGGAAGATTTAAATTTTACAGTTGATGAAAAATTTCTTTGATCCCTTTATCTTCTTCACTTCCTTTGACCCCTTTCTCTTCTTCTCTCCACCCTTCCCAACCACCGAGACGACACCGACGATCGGTAGGGAGTCGCGGCGGAGAAGATGCCGTCGAGAAAGAAGCGAGCAACCGCCGAGCACCGGACTTATCGTTGGGGCTGGGGGTGCGGCGACGGAACCGGAGAAGAAGGGCAGGGCGGTGCGGGCGGCAGGGGGGGGGCTTAGAGGGATGGTCGGGGGCGGCAGCGACTGGCGGAGACGGCGATTTGAGAGAGGGGGGGGGGAGGGAGAGGGCAGCGAGGCGGCAGTGGTTGGGGTGGTAGACGGTTCGACCGACGATGGATGTTGGGTGGAGACGATCTTCTTCCTTCTAACGTCCTTATCGTTTCACTGTCGAAATCGACGCGAGCGCTCGCGCGTGTAAACTAGCCTCGCCCTCTAGCTGCTGCTTACGGTGACCTTAAACATTCGTGGCCAAAATCCGTCGCGCCAGTACAAATAGTTGAACCTAGATGGCGAGATGACTGACACGGATGACGCCGAGGCTTGAGTCCATCTATTTTTGTTTTTGACATGTAGAACCGTGGTTTTAGATGGTTATTCCGAGGATTTTTTTTGAAATACTAACCGGCTACCTAATTCTCGTTTGTTTCCCATACGCGCGGTCACTTAACTTTCACGGCCTGATTCACAATTCCCAGGAAGGCCTCGCCCACGTTGTTTCCTCGGCCACGCCGGCGGCCGCTCGCCATGAACACTGGCGGAGGCGAGAGGATGAATGAGTTGTTTTGTTGTTCATTTTCATATACATAGTGTTATTTTATTGTTTTCGTTTCATATATATGTGTCGTTTGCCGAATCAGTGGATGAATGAGCATACTTGTCGATGGTTTTCTTATATATTGTGCATGAATGACTTGTTTGGTGGGTGTACCCGCGGGTTTTTTATACCCACACGGGTGTGAGTATGGTACAAAATCTATACCCAAACGTGGATGTAGGTACGGGTGTGGTTAAAATACGAGGACCCGGGTACAGGTTTGGTTAAGCTCTACCCGCACCCATTGGGTGTGGGTGCCATCGGTAGGCTTGACCCGACACGCCAGCAGAGCCTATGTACCTAGTGTCACTAGACCCAGCCCGAAGATAACTCAGCTCGCTCAGCCCGGCTCGCTCCAAGCAAGCTCCACAGTCCGCTTCCTTCCTTCGTCCTCCTCGCCTCGCCTCGCCTCGCCTATAAATACTAGCCGTCGCACTTCGGATTCCTCTCTTCTCTTCTCTACTCCACTACCTTTCCCTTTCACTCGCCCACGCTCGCTCTTGCTCTGCTCTCGCGTTCGTGGTGGGGATTGGGGAAATGGCCGGCGCCGCCTCCGCGTCCTCGCCGCCGCCCACGCCCAAGTCGCCCAAGCTGCAGCCGCCGCTCCTCGAGCGCGCCAAGGGCCCCTCCGGCCTCGACAAGATCGTCCTCCGCGACCCCCGCGGCTTCTCCGCCGAGGTATACCCCCTCCCCCCGTTCCGACCCGACTGTTTTTTTTTCCCAGAGCAAGTCGATTTGGGGCGCATTTCTCGCGGATCCGTTTGGGGGTTCACGACGGTGTCGGTTTCGAAATGAAGTGCTCAGGGTGCGCAGACGAACGGATTTTGCGCGTGTGGTGGATGAACGCGGGAGCGTTAAGCGATCCGTGCTGATAGCGATAGGGTTCAGCGTTCCCCTGGTGGCTGGTCAAGTCAGTGGAGGCGCGCTGGCTGGCGCCCCTGATTTCTGCAGCCAAGTTGACTGTTTGTTCTCTCTATCACCTCTTGATCAGAGGAATTCAGTTCAATCGTTTTTCTTTTTTCGCGAGTTGGCTCCAATCAGAAAAAGGGTGGGAATTTCGTGAAATCACCAGGCGTTGTTTCGGTCATACGTCACCGTAGCATTCACGGCTTTGGTAGCTGGACTGTACTAAAAACGTTCTGGTGATAAGACTTTAGTCTGATGATGCAGGCAAATTAGCCTGTCCTGGGACCTACCGGAAAGAAAGACGCACCGACTATGCTACCTGAAAGCGAGAGGGACTAGGTTATCCCCTCACGATGGATGATCCCCTGTTTCCTTGCATTTGGTCCCACATGTGCGTTTGATGGCCATTTTAGGGGAGGTGTTTCTTCATTGAGTTTTTTATAACAAGTAGTGGGAACCAGAGCACAGTGAGTTTCTGTTTTTAGTTCTGGCGTGTTAGGCCGAGTGAACCACGTACCGGATTTAGCTTGGATAGATGTGATCCTTTCGGCGCATGTAGCTGTCAGCTTGTGCCAGCTGCGTAGCATGACAGGGTCTTTAGAAGTGGAGGTGTTTGGACCTGGGACTTAACTGTTCTAAAGACAGCTTTAGAATTTCAGGATGAACTTGAGTATGCGTTGCTCTGTTTCCCAGTCATGTATTATTGGAGTGGAGGGGCTAGCAGACATAGCCCAGTAGCTTACTTATTCCTAACATGAGCGTCTATATTTCGATGCTATTTCATGGGGCTAATTTCGCCAAAGTAGCAACAACTTTTGTTTATCTCACTATCAGAGGAGCCCTTACAGCTTATTGAGACTCGTAAGATAGAGAAAAAAAGTCAAATGTGATCTCATTAAAAGTAATTTTCCATCGCGTGACATTTCTAAGTATATCAATGCCAAGTGGTTAGGAAAATCTGCTTGTGGGCGGTGGAACTATTGCTACAAAGACGGTAGTGCCCCTTTTGGATGAATGAGTTGTTCCATGAATGAGTAGGTGAGCATTTTGTGTTAACCAGATGTTAAGGTTAATCCTTTCAAGTAAGGAGGTTATCAATTCTTGTTTGGTGCCATGCTTGCATACGACTAGGATTCAGATTACCATTTTAAATTCTTCTGCATTATTGCTGCATACCTTTATCCCCTTATTTATCCAAATCTCAAGAATTATCGATGCTGCAAACTAAATATTTATGGCTGGTCCCTACGTTGAATTATTGCCAATTATCATCACCTTTATAGACTTTGACCAGTCATGTTAATCATTTTTCCTGTCTTTTGCTAGGTCCGTCTATATGGAGGGCAAGTAACCTCTTGGAAGAATGACCGTGGGGATGAGTTGCTTTTTGTAAGCAGCAAGGTACATAACCATTCATGAGGTCATGGATGACCTCATTAGCTAAGGCATTAATTTGTTGTATCGATAAACTTCTATAAGATGCATTGACACATCCTTGTCATCCTTGTCCCACTAATTAAACTTGTTGTTTGTCCCCATTTGACCAAGTGTCCTTTTGAGCATAGCCACAAACCACTCCCTCATTTTCGCCTGTACTGGCATTTTTGGTCATCACAGAGGTTTTACTTGTTTTGCACCAAGGAAGTTAAACCCCATTAAATGAGAAATTCCACATTATAATACATGCATATTTTGCTGAATTAGTTGATTTTCTGTGTGTTACTGCAGTGATTATAGCATCTCTGAATTGTGATCTCAAAATACAATCCGTTTCAGGCCATCTTCAAGTCTCCAGGAGCAATTCGTGGTGGCATACCCATTTGCTTTCCCCAAGTATGGAAACTTCATCTGTATGACTTCCGTAAATTAGTTATAGTCTCTTTGTCTGCTGCAGTCATCTAAAAGAACCATATACATGCAGTTTGGAACACATGGAAATCTCGAGAAACATGGATTTGCAAGGAACAGGTTATGGTTCATAGATGATAATCCCCCACCTCTCCCAGTAAACACTGCTATTAAAACTTTTGCCGATCTCATTCTAAAGCCTTCTGAAGAAGATCTCAAGATTTGGCCTCACAGGTTCACGTTCAACCATCCAGAGATCATGTTTTGTTCCTTTTCTTCATGTTGCAAATATCTAGTTCTACTCCTCATGTCTTGGGACAACTATGGTTTGCAGCTTTGAATTTCGGTTAAGAGTTGCTCTTGGACCTAAAGGAGATTTGCTTCTCACTTCTCGAATTAGAAATACCAATGCTGATGGAAGACCTTTCTCATTTACATTTGCATATCACACATACTTATCTGTGTCTGACATAAGGTACGTGTATGCTTTGCAATTCCTTTTCCTCCCTTCTCTCAAAAAGTTTCCGTCCCCGAATATTTTAACCTGAAATTTCTCCAAGGGATCAGAATTGGAACATTGAGATTGTGTTTGTGTAAGGCTGTCCAGTGTTAGATGTGTTTGGATCACTAGGCAACAGTGCACCACCTGTCCACCTAGGGTTGTAAAGCGGCGCCCGGATCTGGCCCGCTTCGTATACAAACGTACAGAGTTTAGTTCTGAACCGAATTGTGGGGTGGGTTAGTTTAATTTGTGCACTGCATACGACTTTTGCGGGACTATGCGGGCCGCCGCTCTGCAACCCTATGTCCACCTTTCACTACCAAGAGTCCAAGATCATTAGATTCAGTTAAACAAATGGAGCAGATGTAGAAAATATGCTCGTTAGTACTTTGGTTTTCATATAGTTAATGCGACTATAGAGGCTCATGTACGTGATAGTTCTGGCTCTGTATTGGCTCTATTAAACCAAGGCTAGCAGATGCAACACCTTTATTGACTGTTCGTGTTTTTTTAGATTGTCTTCAGGTGAAGGGGAACTGAGAGTACGAGCATAGAGGAAAGCATGGTGTTAGGATATTTCATCCTCATGCTTAGATAGCGAACATTGAGAGTACGAGGGTAAAAGAGAGCATGGTGTTAGTATTTTTTGTCCTCATGCGTAGATAATTGACACTGTTGAACAGGATTATACGGTTTTACTTCAGTTACACATTCATAAAATCTATAACCAGTGTTATCACAGTGCAACTGTGAAAAATGGTCATCTTAAATGCACATTTTGGTGAATATCATTGAACATTTAAAAAAAAAATCTGTAGCTTCAACTGTTCGAATACTTGAGAATTCAGAACTTTATTCTGTGCTTACTGAGACTGCAAAATTCCTTAGCGAAGTGCGTATTGAAGGACTGGAGACATTGGACTACTTTGACAACCTGGAGGGGAAGAAGCGATTCACAGAGCAGGGGGATGCAATTGTGTTTGAATCAGAGGTAGTTAAACCACTTCAAGGTTACATACGATATATGAAGCTACAGCTGCTGACCTGTAAACTTTGCTGTGAAGGTTGACAAAATATATCTGGACACACCACCAAAAATTGCAATTATTGATCATGAGAAGAAAAGAACATTCGTCCTTAGGAAAGATGGGCTTCCAGATGCTGGTAAGCTAATTTGGCAGTGAATACTGTACCTAGATGTCTCAACTTCTTATTTTTCTTGGTAGAACATTAATGCTTCTGCTATCATTTTGCCCTCCATAGTTGTATGGAATCCATGGGACAAGAGGTCAAAAACGATTCAAGATTTTGGTGATGAAGAATATAAGCAGATGTTGTGTGTGGAGCCTGCAGCTGTTGAGAAGCCCATTACTTTGAAGCCTGGTGAAGAGTGGAAAGGAAGGTTGGAGCTCTCAGCTGTTTCTTCCAGTTACTATAGCGGTCAGCTAGATCCAGACAAGGTTCTTCATGGTTGAAAAGCCTCAGTTGGTGCGTCACGTACAGGTAATGCTTCATTCTTTTTGCAACTTTTTGGTTGGATAGTTGAACTTGGAACTAATTTGCCTACATTATGCTGCTGTACCTACAAGGACAGATAAAGATAAGAAAATAAGTTAACTTGCGACTTCTGCACCGTTTACAATTCAATTTGTTTGTGTTCTCGGAAGCCTGGATTTTGGAATGTGGTTGTACTTATCTATATAAAAAATCAGTCCTAAGTTTAGTTTTGATTTGAATGCTGACGGTATGTGATATGTCTTTTAAGCTTTCTTCTTGCCAAACCCAATGCTCCAACTAAGGCATTGGAATTTTCAATGTTTGGGTGAGAGATCTACAAACTAAACTATCGAAGTGCTAGTGCAGTAAAGGCGGCCAGGTTTTCTATTTGGAACATGACTATTCACTAAACCGACGAGCATGGCAAATCGCTGGCCACCATGTCAGGACCCTGTCGCTCTCTGAAGAAGAAGTGTTGCTGCAGCCGCCGCGCCTTCAGTTATCCAACGGTCCAGAAACATCCATACCGCTTCGGCTGCATCCGACGGTCCGGAACGCTCGAGATTCAAATCAACAGTGTCTTAATGCGCTCTTATGTCTGTAATGGCGATTATGCCTAATAACGAAACATCTAAGCGTGGTCCTGCCTTTCGATATAAAAGGCAGGAGTGGGTTGGCTGGGAGGCACGCTATGAAACCTTAATATATTTTCTTTCCTGCACTTTCCTTACTTCCTTTCCAAGTAGTAGCTGTAGATCTGAGCCCGCGTGCTCCACTCCTTCTTCTTCTCCGATCGAGCTGTTCATGGCCTTCGGGTCCTGACACGGTGGTATCAGAGCAGTCGGTTCTGCCCCTCCCTTCCCAAACCCCCACTATCCAAGATCCCCACAAGTTCTTGCCTTTTCCCCGCGGAATTCGGCAATCAGATCAGCGAGGTTCCTAGTCACATCGATCTAGTGGTAAAATTCCTCCGCGACGATCTCTTCACTTCGCTATGAGAGGCAGGTCGAGATCCCGTGAGAAGAACGATGAATCGGAGAACACTGACGCCGCCGCGCTCGCAGCCGCGGCAGATGCAGAAGAGGAGAAGAGAATTCAGGCGAATATTCCGCGCGAGGTCCTGCACTTGGGCCGCCACATGGATCTGCAGCAGGAGAACACGGATGCGTCCTTCGTCCGCTTGGAGAGCAAACTCGAGAAGCTGACCGAGCTCATGGAGTCCGGATTCGCTGCGCTCGGGCTGGGCAACAACACCAACGAGTCGTCTGGAGTGACGAACTCCGCAGGTAGCACCCAAGCCCACACCTTTGCTACTCCTCCGCCGGTTAATTCGCATGTCCTATCACCGATTCCTGAAGGAGTGACCCCGTCGAGCTCGTCTATGCCACAGTCGAGTTCGTCCACAAGCACAACCCACCCTCCTGCTCCCCAACTCGGCCAAATTCCACCCACATCCCTTCCCCCCCACAATTTCCGCTCACAACAACACAATACAACACCCATCCCACCCCTATCATGACCACATCCACCATCACCACCATTCCATCATCACAGATACAACAAACACAATACACATCCCCAAACACCCAGCCACAATACTACACACCTTCCTACCCAAATCAACAGGCTTACATGCCACCACCACACCAGCAACAGCCTTACTACCCACCACAAAACCCCAGTACCAATATTACCAGCCACCTCAACAATACCCATACCAATACCCATCTGTTCCACCACCAAACAATTACCAACAGCCACAGCAGCAGTACACCAACAACAATCCCCATTATCAGCACCAGGAGCCACATATTAGAACACCACATGTAGAATTACCTATCTTTACTGGTGAAGCACCAAGGTCCTGGCTTTTAGAGTGTGAAGATATTTTTACTCTGGTCCAAATACCTCCTGAAAGCAAAGTCAGATGGGGTTTAGCTCACATCAGAGGACAGGCCAAGACATGGCTTAGCAGTTCTGGCCTAAACCTGCAGAATATCACTTGGACAGAACTGGGCAAGGTGCTTATTGACAGATTTCCTGATAATCAGTTGGCTGATCCTATGGATCAACTGCAAGTACTGAAACAGGTCACTTCAGTTAATTTGTACATTGATAATTATGAGTGCTGGATGCAGCAAATGAAGAGGGAAAGACCATACCTGCCACAGGATTTCTTCATTGACAGATTTATCAGTGGTCTTAAGGATGGAATTAAGCATACAGTTCATTGTCAGAAACCAACTACTCTGCTAAATGCTTACTGGTATGCAAGGAAGTATGAACTGGCTTACCTGTCAAACAAACCTAAAGCAGCTCCAATAGCTCCTGCAGCAAAAGCTTTACCTCCTCCACCTCAAAGATTTATACCTCCAAGAGAAAACAGGAACAGAGGTCCAAATGACAGAAACAGAGAACCCAGGAAATGTTGGTACTGTCCTGATAATTGGACACTTGGCCACAGATGCCAGGCTGTGCAGAGAGCACTAAATACTATTGAAATGCAAGGACACTCTGATGGAGAACTCTCTGATGATGAAGAAGCACCAGTGGAGCAGCCAGATGGCAATAACATACAGCAAGCTCCTGTAAATCCACCTGTGGAGCAAGCAAACCCAGCTCAGATTAATCAGATGCATTTATCTGCTGCAGCTTACAAAGGATATCCAAGTGAAACAACCATTTCCCTCCTGTTACATGTGTCCAAGACCACAGCAATAGCTCTAGCTGACACTGGCAGTACTAGCACATTTATGGACAAGAAATTTGCAGAAAAGCATAACATAGCCCTTACCAGTACACACAAGAGAACGTTAAGGTAGCTGGTGGTGGTCTACTCACATCTGAAGCAATGGCTCTCAATTGTGCTTTCACAATACAAGGCAAAAAGTTCAGTGGTGATTTCAGGATACTGGACTTACAGGGCTCAGATATAATCCTTGGGGTTGATTGGTTCAAGCAACATAATCCTGTCACCTTTGATTTTATAGAAAGGAAGCTGACAATTGGTCTGAATGGCAGGCTGCATACCTTCCATGACCATTTGTTTCCCAAGGAGAAGATCCTCATTTCTTCAGAGCAATGCAGTAAGTTACTCTCCCAAGGAGCTATGGGTTACTATCTGCACCACAGCCCTACATCATCTGACAGTGATCAACAAACTGAGCACCCACCAATTTCTGAGGAATTACAAGCCTGCTTCATGAATTCCAGGACATATTTCAGGAACCTGAAGGTTTACCTCCACAGAGGGAGTGTGACCATCAAATACCAATGCTACCTGGAGCCAAACCACCAAACATTAGGCCATACAGGATGTCACATTCACAGAAGGATACAGTTGAGCAACTGATCAAACAAATGCTAAAAACTTCTGAAATCAGGCCTAGTTCTAGCCCCTACTCTTCTCCCATAATACTGGTCAGAAAGAAAGATAAATCCTGGAGATTGTGTGTTGATTTCAGAGGGGTTAATGAGCTAACAGTAAAGAACAAATTTCCTATTCCTGTAATTGAGGACCTCCTAGATGAACTGCATGGAGCAACTGTCTTTTCCAAATTTGACCTGAGATCTGGTTATCATCAGATTCGTATGCACAAAGATGATATAGATAAGACAGCATTTTCCACCCATCTGGGGCATTATGAATATTTGGTTATGCCTTTTGGGTTATGCAATGCTCCGGCTACTTTCCAGCAGCTCATGAACTCCATATTTGCTAAGTACCTAAGGAAATTTGTGCTAGTTTTCTTTGATGATATCTTGGTATACAGCAAATCAGCAGCTGAACATGAAGAACACCTGAAACAGGTGCTGCAAGTATTCAGGCAACATGATCTGAAGGCCAAAATGAGTAAATGCAAATTTGAACAGCCCAATGTGGAATACTTAGGGCACATAATCTCTGGCCAAGGGGTGTCAACTGATCCTGCCAAAATCAGGGAAATTGTCAACTGGAAAACTCCTGATACACTGAAACAACTCAGAAGATTTCTGGGACTCACTGGATACTACAGGAGATTTATTCCAAATTATGCTCTCATCTGTCAGGCATTGTATGCTGCACTGAAGAAAAATGCCTTTCAGTGGAGTATTGAGCAACAAACAGCTTTTGACAAGCTAAAGGAGGTGATGTCCACTCCTCCACTGCTAGCACTACCTGATTTTGCTCTGCCATTCACACTGGAAACAGATGCATGTGCTACTGGATTAGGTGCTGTCCTCATGCAGCAACAAAGGCCTTTAGCATACTACAGCAAGTGCCTGGGCCCTAAAAATAGTGCTGCTTCTATTTATGAAAAAGAAGCAATGGCTATCCTACAAGCACTGAAGAAATGGCGCCACTATTTCCTGGGTAACAAGCTCATTATCAAAACTGACCAAAGCAGCTTGAAATACCTGAATAGTCAGAGGCTGTTGGAAGGCATTCAACACAAACTAATGATCAAGTTGCTTGAATTCGACTTCAGCATTCAGTACAAGAAAGGAGTAGAAAATACAGCAGCTGATGCTTTGTCCAGGAAATACCAGGATGATGAACAGTGTACTGCTGTTTCAGTTGCAGTCCCAGTTTGGACACAAGAAATCACCAATTCCTATATAGGAGATGACAAATGCACTCAGTTGTTACAGCAGCTAGCAGTTGACAGCAAATCTCAAGCTGATCACTCTCTTCACTCTGGAATTATCAGATACAAAAACAGAATATACATTGGTCAGTCCACAGACCTCAGAGACAAAATATTTGGCTCCTTCCATTCCTCTATATTTGGAGGTCATTCTGGCAACAAGGTGACTTATCACAGAATCAAGCAGCTGTTCTACTGGCCTAAACTCAAGCAGTTCATAGAAGAAAGAGTTAAAGCATGTCCTGTTTGCCAGATTTCTAAAACAGAGAAGGTGCAGTACCCTGGTTTACTGCAGCCCCTACCAATTCCAACTGCAAAATGGTCTGAAATCAGCATGGATTTCATTGAAGGGTTACCCAAATCCAAAGGCAAGATGTCATCTTAGTGGTTGTGGATAGATTAACCAAATATGCTCATTTCATACCACTCAGCCATCCTTATACTGTACAGTCAGTAGCTGACCTCTTCATGAACAATATATTCAAGCTCCATGGGCCTCCTACTGTGATAACAACTGACAGGGACAGGATATTTACAAGTAAACTCTGGCAAGAAATATTCTCTGCTATGAAAATTTCTCTGCACTTCACTACTGCCTACCACCCTGAGTCAGATGGCCAAACTGAGAGAGTAAATCAGTGTGTAGAACAGTACTTGAGATGCATGGCTTTCTCTGAGCCAAAGAAATGGGTAAATTGGCTGTCAGCCGCAGAATGGTGGTACAATAGCAGTTTCCACACTGCTATACAAATGTCTCCATTCGAAGCCTTGTATGAATACAAACCACCTGCCTTAACTGAGCTGCCAGTTCCAAATGAGTTCTCTGGGGAAGCACAGGCCACTCTGGGAGAAAAAGAACACATGCTGAAAACACTGCAGAGAAATTTGGAAAAAGCACAGAAAAGAATGAAGAAATATGCTGATGCTCACAGAACAGAGAGATCTTTTACTGTGGGAGATATGGTGTACCTGAAAATGCAAGCACATCGAGAACATGCTTTGGGATCTGGTAATCCTCTGAAGCTCGCTTCCAAATGGTATGGTCCATTCAGGGTTCTTCAGCCAGTGGGCAAGAGAGCATACAAGCTACAATTACCTCCTGGTACACAACTCCATGATGTGTTCCATGTGAACCAGCTAAAGAAGCACATTGGTCTCCATGCTGTTCCAAATCCCAACCTTCCATTGCTCACCCCTGAAGGAAAGGTAAAGCTATACCCTCTTGCAGTTCTTCAGTACCGACAAGTTCCTCGTTCTGCAGGTACTTTTGATGTGCCAGTGCCACAATGGTTAGTACACTGGGCTGAAATGTCTGAAGCCGAGGCCACCTGGGAGGATGCTGAATTCATCCAGCGCACCTTTCCAGAATTCAAGCCCTGAGGTCTTGTCTCAAGGGGGGAGTACTGTCAGGACCCTGTCGCTCTCTGAAGAAGAAGTGTTGCTGCAGCCGCCGCGCCTTCAGTTATCCAACGGTCCAGAAACATCCATACCGCTTCGGCTGCATCCGACGGTCCGGAACGCTCGAGATTCAAATCAACAGTGTCTTAATGCGCTCTTATGTCTGTAATGGCGATTATGCCTAATAACGAAACATCTAAGCGTGGTCCTGCCTTTCGATATAAAAGGCAGGAGTGGGTTGGCTGGGAGGCACGCTATGAAACCTTAATATATTTTCTTTCCTGCACTTTCCTTACTTCCTTTCCAAGTAGTAGCTGTAGATCTGAGCCCGCGTGCTCCACTCCTTCTTCTTCTCCGATCGAGCTGTTCATGGCCTTCGGGTCCTGACACACCAGAACAGGTTACAAAATCTGGGAAAAGGTCCATTCGCACTGCGTAGTGATCATGCCCAAGACAATAACCATACTTCGCCAAGTCATGCTTTAGGCAGTCTGTATTAGCTGAGCAGTCTGACAGAGTGACAGGTAGCTAATTTCATATGACCAAATATACCCCTCATGCTTATGAGTTGTTGCAAGAAATTCCAATACCTACCATCAATTAGTCCACCAAAGTTTGGAGAGACCGGTACAATCTCAGTATGTCCATACTTTGGCCAGATCACTCATAAAAAGAAACCTATGGTCGGAGTATGATAGAACAAAAATACTGTCAACAATTCCACATGCACAAGAGGTATACAGAGGATGAGGATACGGCAAGTCATTGGAAATTTCACCTTATTGAAAAAATGCCAAATATTCTGTACTGGTTGGAAACGAAGATGGTACATCCATAATGTATGAGTAGTTCTAGCCTTCTAGGTAGGTCGTAGGCATTTCTGATGTGATCATGTAGCAGCTGCTTTTGTTTTTAACTTGTGGCTTGTCGATTTCCACAGGAACACTTCATGGCACTTATATTACCTGGTGATTTGGCTCACCGCTGTTGATGCAATGTGGACTCATTATCTCCACCTTTGTATGTTTATTTCCTTGATATGTACAAGGAGCCCAGCACTGAAATAACGCAACCACCCCGGTGGCTCTATCTTGGAATCTGTCTTCGGCAAGCTCAATCTAGTGTTCAGTCGCGACGAAAAGAAGAAGTGAATAATAATATCATGCCATAGTTTAGTGCTGCTTCCTGGCCACGTGGATATTGGATGGTGTACTATTCTTCACCGGGCTAGGATATCTACCAATTATTTGCAGACTATTGTCTGAAAATCTGTACATATACTATCTTAGCGACTTTTGGAACTTGCTGGTGGTCACCTTAATTAATAACAAAGGGATTTGTGCTATTAATTTATTTACACTCACCAGAATGCTCTAGTATATAGAAGCGACACCGTGGATATCCCACAGTTTTTTTTTCTTCTGAATTTTGAGGAGAACAAATGATGTGATTTTGGATGTAGGATTGGAGGGATATATTGGTTCTGTATCCTAGCGACTTGAGGTTCTTACGGAAAGAGCAGCCATTGTCGTAGAGAAAGTAAGAGATTCTCCACCGGCTGCAACTGCCTCTATGCTGTGTGGTGTCAACCATGAAAGGAACCGGGAGGAAAGAAAAGTAAGAAAGGAACAAAGGTGTCTCGCAAGTAGTGTTATCAATATCGTTCCTGTCAACTTCTGTATTCGTATGGATGAGATTTGTGTACGTCTCCAACCACTTCTACATAGTACTCCGTATTTGATTTCGAAATTGATAAAATGGTGTGCGCGTAGGAGGATAAGGTATGGCCTGTGGATGCACACGTCGAGGAGTATATGTATCTTAAAGGGAGCTGAGAGATGTGCCGTCAACTAAGATCAGACTGGAGTGGAAGCATCAGTTGACAACGTATGCTCATTGTGAACTACTCCCTCCGTTCCAAATTAACTGACTTGGTTTTGTCCAAATATGAATATTTTATACTTGTTTGATGTCTAGATACATCCATGTGTAACAAAATGTCTGTCAATTAAATCCGAACAGAGGGAGTACTCTTTAATAGATTCAATGATGACAAGAAGTGACTATGTACAACACAAAGGAAGAACATGAATCGAACACTGACAATGGTCTATCTATAGTTCATTTTTGTGACATCTTTTTTCGAACGGAGGGAGTAAGAGTTTATTTCTTGTCCCCTTTTCTTTGTTCACTGAACCTTGTGAACTGCAGGAAACCAAGAAAGTGTTGCAGGCCCAAACAAATGATTCACTCTACAAAGAGCAGAGGAAGAAAGAATACAGATTTGTGTCTAGACATGAATGATGAATTTCCATTTTACAGCGAGGACTGAACAAGCATGCACAAAGCTCCTAGTTGGTCTTGGCAGCGACCGATTTGCAGATGGGGCACCAGTTCTTCTGCCGGAGCCAGTGCTGTATGCAGGCGATGTGGTAGTAGTGCTTGCACGCCATCTTGCCCACCTCCTCGCCACCCGAGTACTCCTCCTGAAAATATCACACGGATCAGAAGCTTTTCGCTTGACAAGAATTCAGAATGACACCGAAACTCTGTGTATGATGAACTCACCTGGCATATGCTGCATTTTCTGTCGCAGTCTTGGTGTGTCTCCGGAACCGTGGGCGCGTACAGGCTTCGCTTCAGGCACTTGTACAAGGCGTCCTCCGAAAGGCCGGTGTTCACGGTGCCGATCCGGTCACCCAACGCAAGCAATTCCTGCAGAACCGAGTGTCAGATTAATGTGCCAGTAAGTGACCAGGTTAGGACAGGGAATTAATCTGTGTAACTGTGTACGCATACCTCATAAGACATGCCGTCGATGTCCATCCTCATCGCCCGGTGCCGGTCGCTGCGCATGAAGTAGTTCTCGAGCTGCAGGGCAAAGCGCAATCTCAACAGATCAGACACATTGTTCGTACGCACGATTCTCGATGCAGCGAGTGAAAGAATTAATGTCGATCGATACCTCTTCGGTGCCTTCGACGTCGAAGCGCCAGTACCCGCCGGAGTCCCCGGCGCCGTCCTCCAGCGACCCTCCTCCCTGGAGAGTGCGCCTGTACCTCGCCAAGAACCCAGACAGGAACGGCGCCTGGTGCTCCCTCGGCGCCGCCTGCTCGGCCATCACCACATCATCATCTGCGTTATTCCTCCTGGAATCACCGCCACCACCGGCGGTGCCCCTACGCACGCCGCCACCGCCGCCTGCATTTTCGCCTCCGTCCCCTTTCCTCACCCGGGACGCGGCACGGTGCGACGGCCTCGACACCGATGACGACCGGGCCGACGAACCGGCGCTGAACCCACCGGACGACGATGACGACGGGCTGTTCATCTCCCTCGCCAGCGACCGCTTCCTCGACGCGTTCGCCCTGTCCTTGAGACGCGCCAGCAGGTCACGCCCGGCGCCCGGAGTCGTCGCCTCCCCTGTTGCCCCGTTGTCGGAGGAGCTTGCCGGATTGCTGCTTCCCTGTGGAGGTTTCCTGAGAGTTTGTGATCTCCGGGGCACTGGTGTTGCCGGCGTGGGTGCTGCCGCTGCTTCCCTGTGCGTTTGCCGGCCTTTTTCGGCCGAACGCCGAGGAGTACCGTTGCAGCCATGGCTTTGCGAGCGTCCGGGCTTGGGGCGAGAACTGTCTTCTCTGAAGAGCAGGATCGAGCCCCCCTTGGTGAAGAGGAGGCCGCCCACCGTCCGCCTCCCCATGTGTTCATCCATGTCAATTAGATGATCACCTGGGAATGAACATGGTGTATAATTGTCAGAAAAGATCAAAACAATCAGGCCGTGATTCAGCTGTTAACTGAGTCGATACTGAACATATGCGAATGGTGAATTGTGATAGCGGGCGAGAGGCTACTTTCAGAGTCACCGCAACGGCACTCAATGGTACTACTGTCAAGTCTCATGTACAATTGCAACATGACACAAATACTGCTGTTCGTACAAAAGCAAAGTTGCTGATATTCAGCAGGCGAAAGCAAAGTTGCTGAGATTCAGCAGGCGTGCACTACTCAATCCCTAAGAAGCGGCATGTGATGGCAATATGCACGACCTAGCACGGCACGTCGCGGCAGTACTGTATCCTGAACCGAAAGGCGTACTGGTTCCCCTGCTTTCGGGAATCGGACGAAAGGGGAGGCAGTTGACGCGTACGGGCTACATAAACGCCTCGTATCTGTTCCCTACCAGATTGATGACATGGTATATACGTTTTCCAACCGAAAGGAAACCGGAGACAGACACGACGATCCATTCCAAGCAACCGGCCGGAACATGCAGGCCAAGGCGTATCTGGTTCGAGGGCGGAGAAATGGATTGGGGTACAGAGAACAAGAAGAAACCGATCAAGAACATCCATGGCGCCTCCGGTGTTTCGAATTCACAAGAGGCTTAATCAAAGGCAGGCATCCCATAATATCGCCGTGTTTAATCACCATACGAAGCCCCAAAACGAAACGAAGAGAGATAGTACGATTCAAGAAGCCCGTGCGATCGATTTCATCTGCCCCGCAGAACTAATCTCAAGGGATGAACCGCACGCAACATACGAACAGAGACCAGTTCTTCAGACTCGAGAGAGAGAGAGAGAGAGAGGACTAAACCAGGAAAAATATAGAGATAGGATCAGATGATCAAACAGAAAATCTGAACGAATCTATCTATGAGATAAGAGAAACTAACCTCGTCCTCCGCTAGCCTTCCCCTGTTCCGATATCCCTTCAATGAAGAGACCAGGTTAAATCCCCAGAGAGAGAGAGAGAGAGCAGGGGTAAGAAGCAGCGGAGTTCTTATATATAGATGCCAAGAAACCAGATGGGGCGGGGAGATAGAAGAAGGGAGAAGCTTGAACAGAAAGGGGGAAGATACAAGAAGAAGAGGCAGAGGAAGGCGGCCGTGGCGTGATCGGATGCGCGAGACTAGGATCAGACGGCGAGATGGCCGGCGAGGGCCCGCTCTAACGGAACGAGCCCCACCACTGATTTCTCCTGCAGGATTATTTGCCGCCCGTACGTGCAACCCCCTCGTGTACCTGCACCGGCCGAGGGCCGACGGGTGGGCCCGCCCTGCTGCCTCCGCGTTTCCCGTGAGCCGTTCCCAGGATTTCCTGCAATATTTTCTTGGTACTTTTTTTTAATTTCATTTTCTTGGTACTTTTGAAGTGCAACAGATAATCTGCATATCGGCTCAAAAGAGAGCAGGGCTAGCTTGCGCGCGCGATGACTCGCTCGGTTTCCGACAGCCGCACGTGCGCGCGTGGGCGTTCCGACAGCGACGGGAGGAAGAAGAGGAGCTCGTCCCCGCCGCCGCCGGCCTAACCGCCTGCCCCCGCCACCCGCGGCCGGCGGCGCTACCGCGGCCTCCGCCGCCGACCATCCCTCTAAGCCCCCTGCACACCGGAGCTCGTCGCCGGCGAGCACCCCACCCCACCCCCTCGTTAAGTTCATCCGACGGCCGCCTTCTCCGTCGCGCCTCCGCGCGGCGTCGCCGGTGCCGTCTCGGCCTGGGATCTCAGCCGTTCGCTCGGCTTTGCCTTGCTGCATCCTCGATGGCGCCTCCTCCGCCGTAGCTCCCTCCGGTCGCAGCGGCGTCGTCGGTCGCCATCTCGACGCCGAGAAGAGTAAGGGAGAGAGAATCGGGCGTCGGCGACGTGGGGCGAGGTGGGGGAAAAAAGAAGGAAAGGAAGAAGATAAGGAGGAGGGAGAAGATAAGGGAGGAGGAAGAAGGCGTGGGTGGGACCCACCCACGTGGTGCGCGTAACCGCCCGAGACCCACCCCGCGTCAACGCGTCCGCGAACCGCGCGTCGGGTCGAGCGCGCGTCAAGGAGACTTTCCGCTCAAAAGATGGCTTTCTCTTGTTGAGATTTTTGCCTAAGACAATCGCGTGCCAAGATACGGTTTATTTATGACTTATGAGTGAGTCTCATCAGCATCTATTTTCGGTATCAGTGAGATTTCGACCTTCGATATTGTGTAAGACAAGACAGTGACATAAAAAATCATTTCTGATATGTGTGGGATTGAACAGTTCACATGGACAAAAAATCTAAATGGTGACAAATTGGAAAAGTACTAGCTTTAGGTTAGCAAATGTGTTTATTTTCTAGTCTCCGTATAGTCTTTTCTACGATTTTATCAATAGATTTCTTTGATATCTTACTTAAGGACTTCTCAATGCTGGGAGAGCAGTTTTGGCTCCCGGACTCATATGTTCATGTTTGATTATAAAATTTGAAAAAAATATATACAAACACGTTAGAAAATTCTGAAATAAAAACAGAGACAAACATATCCAATTGTTCAACATAGTGCAAATTTTCATAAAGAAATGAAATTTTGTGTGCTGTGTAAAAAAAACAGTGCTCTAAAAAGACATTTCAAATCCTATATTGGCCTGTTTTTTTTTGGCACAGAGCACAAGATATGTTATTTCTTCACGAAACTTTGCACGTATGTAGAACTTTTGAATATGTTTGTCCCTGATTTTTTTCAAGTGTCTTTTATATTTGTTTCTAATTTTGATTCAAACAGGAGCATATGTGATTGGGAGCTATATTGAATTTTCGCTTCTCAAGGAGGCTAATACGAGTGGCCGAGATTGATTTTCTTTGATCTATAGGAGATCTAGGCATGTTTTGTGAAAATAGTTTTAGGGTTAAATAAGTGTGCAGGCACAAAACGACGTAGCTTAGTGAGCACTGGGATACTAGTGTAATTAGCATAATTTTACATCATACATATGATAATAATTCATATTAGCCTCCTTACTATTTTTTATGAGAGATGTTGATTTTTGATTCGGTATCAATGAGGTTAGGTCCATCGGCATCTCACAATAGCACGAAATCCATTGCGATGTGTGCGGGATCAAGCGGATATGATGGACGCACAATCTAAATGGTGACCTTGCCAACATCCTAGCCGCCTTTGGAGAGGTCACCAGGTCTTTGCACTAATTTTCAAAAGAGCTCCGTGGTCCCTATTCATTGTGGGATATTAATCTTGATGTGGTTCTTGAGGATCTTTCGGCGGAGTGAACTTCTTTTCCTATCCGTTACCTTGGGCTGCGTCTCTCGGTTCGGAACCTTCGGAAAGTTGATTTATAACCTCTTGTGGATAAAATGGCAAGCAAATTACCGACTTGGAATGGAAGGTTCTTCAGCATGGCCAGCTGCACCGCTCTTGTCAAATCCGTGCTTGCTTCGCAAGCCATTTACCACTTGACGCCGCTTATTGTTCCTCCCCGGGTGTGCACCACTATGACAAAGATTGAATGCTCTTTCCTTTGGGCGGGCTCCGATAAGGTCACGGGTGCGCAGCGCAAGGTCAATTGGGTCATAATGCGTAGGCCTAAGGAGCTTGGGAGTCTTGGTGTTCTCGTCATTGACAAATTTTCTAGAGCCCTTCGGTAGCGGTGGCCTTGGCTCCAATGGACAGACCCATCAAAGAATTGGAGTGGTATGTGCAACCCTTTCTTCGTCGAGGATATGGCCCTCTTCTATTCCGCCACCTCCATCATTCTTCGCACGGAAAGAAGACTCCCTTTTGGGAGGCCCCTTGGTTGGAGGGGTTAAGCCAAGGACATCGCTCCCCCTTATCCAAGATCAAATTGGACGAAAATTTCTCCTTCACCCACATGGACCAATTTGTCGATTTGTGGGCCAAGCTTCAAAATGTTAATCTTATTGGAGGGGTTGAGGATTCGATCTTTTGGAAAAAAAATCGGCTAATGGTGAATATTCGGCGGCCTAGGCTTATAAAGTGTAATTCTTGGGGGCCACCTCTTGTGACATGAAAAAGATGATATGAAAATTTTGGGCTCCTCCCAAGGCCAAGTTCTTCGCAATCCAAAATAGGCTTTGGCCGACGGATAGGCTTGCGAAAAGGGGATGACCTAATTGTGGCCTTTGCCGTATTTGCAAGAGGACCATGGAATCATCGGAGCATCTTTTTGTTCATTGTCGCTTCACTATGCGTATTTGGAACCTCATTGAGGAGTGGCTCGGCATTCTATCCATTGAGACCCACCTTTTGCAAACTCACTCCCTCAAGAGTTGGTGGCTTCTCATGACCGGATCTTCAAGCCTAAATCGGAAAGCTATTGCTACCATTTCTTTTCTCAATTGTTGAGAAATTTGGAATGGGAGAAATGCCCGTGTATTTCGTAACAAACATTTCGCCGGCGACGGTGCTCTTCGAGAAAATTAAGAGAAAGGTGAGGCTTTGGGTCACCGCGGGGGACAAACGTTTGAGTGAAATCGTGCCGGAAGTCCCTTGGTAATATTGTTTTTTACTTTCCTGTAAAACTCCTTAATTAATAGATTGGGGCAAACCTTTTGCCCCCTTTTTTTGTGTGTAAAGAATCAGATTCAAGTTGGCAAGTGTGTTTAGTTTACGGCCCCTAGATAGTTTGTTCCTTGATTTTAACAGCGGATTTCTTCGAAAATTTACAATAATTTTTTTTATCAATTCTCGCACGAGGGGAAGAGATTGTTTTCTTTGTTCTGCTTCTGCATGAGCTCAAAGCGTGTCCTGGGAAATTATACTTGCGGCTAAGTGCACATGCATGCATGGTGTGGTCAACATGATGCTATGCTATAGAAAACACGTGGCACGCAATAGAAATATGCATGCCCTTGCATCCCTTGATAAATTCAGTTTTGGGTGGTGTGTCCCATGTGGTAAAGCGGAAATTTGTTGAGCTAGTACTTACTTTTTGTGGTGTTGATCAGTTCGATCGATTTGTTATTTTTTTAGGACGACCCAACCTGTTGAGGTACCAACTTGGACGAAGCTGTAAAGTGTAAAGTCCCATCCATCGATCCATGCATGCTCGATTTTGAAGTACACTAGTTATCTTTCTTTTTTTCAGCTTTGCACATTTGGTGTATTCGATCATTATTTTCCCCCGAAGACATCTCACTGTAAATTAGTAGAAATGGTCAATTAATTTGGAGAACGGCGGAAACTACTACAATTTGCATAGAAGAATATCTTTATCATTGGCATATCAGCGCCAATGGCAGGATGACAACAACTGAGCTTTCACTTGGACGCACACATCACGCGTACTATTAGTTAAGTATTGACCCCAAGCTCTCGTATGATTATGAACTTATCTGCAAAAGATATTCTAATTCTAATTCTGATTGCACAAGCAAGATGGAGATCGAATCTTCTGCCAAAAAATGGACAATTAACCGGCAGTCGCTGTAGGATTCTCCAGATGGAGGAGGGGGGGGGGGGGGGGGGGGGGGGGGGAAGGATCGAGAGGCCCTTTTCCGTGTCACCTAGTTTGTGGCTCACTGCTCGCTCTGACTTACAGGGCACAAATTGGCTTACATATCGTTCTCATATACATACGGGTGTGGACTTGCGTACACGGTACATGACTCCATGAGCACGCACGTTTTCAACCTCAGTAATAATTTATTAAGAGAGAAAAGAATACATTATTACTCGTACTGCCGTTTTTAGAACTGTCTAAAGATAGAGTCAAAATCGTGAGTGATAATCTCACTATTGCTGACAGGATAAGGATCTAACTATCACAAATTAATACCAGGGCCGAAGAATGCAAGAACAGGTCAATACATATTTTGAAATGGTCTGAAAAAAAAACTGAAAAGACAGAGCATCACTGTTTCAGTAAATCTCGGATGTGTACATGCAGATCAGTCCACAGAGTTGTGTACGTGCAAGATGTGTAATGGTTCCTCGCTTTATCCTTTGTTTGGTGTGTGTAAGCTACTTACTTAAAGTAAAAAATAGGCTGCATCAGTGTATGTGTATGGTCGGCTTGGAGTTGGAGTTGGAGTTGGAGTGAACCGTGCCACTAGGAGCATTAGTAGTGCGATGATGATGTGGGTGCAGTGCAGGCCGGCCTCAAGGAAGAAAGCCAGGCGACCGGCCGGCCGGAGGGAAAAAGGAGCCGGCAGTTGACGTATGGGAGCTGCTGGATGGTACCCTAATCTAACCAGTTTGCTTTTCCAAGTTGATTTGCTTTTGGGCATTCGGTTGACATGCTCATAAGCAGAAGCAGGTAAATAAACATATGGAATCACAATGATAGAGAAGATATCGGCAGATGGCACACGCAGCATGCGTGTATGCTCTGGGGTGGTCAAACGGCGACGGCGTGAGAGACAGTCTAGCTACGCGTGTGAGGAAGCACCATGCATGTGTAGGAGATTCTTCGTGTTCAACCTTCACGGCGGCTACATGAGTGAACGGAAGGAAAGAAAAATGAGACCAATATGTTGCTTACTTGCTTGAAAATAGTTGCTGAAAGGGTCTATCTCTTGTAGTTCAGGAATTAAACTCTTGATTTGTCTTATTTTGTATCTTATTTGGTACCCGTAAGATGTTATATTATAACCAGACCGAGGGAGTATGTTTTTTTAAACAATTACCCAGGGGAAAGACTCCTACCTGAATATATTACTTCAAAACCATTACAAGATCATGCTCATGACCATCTTTTCATATTTCCATTGGTAAGGATACATCAAGATGTTGGAACAAAGGGAAAAAGAAAGGGGGGGGATGAAGGTGCCCAAGACGAAACATTGGTTAGGCATACACGGCGACCAACACCAGAAGAACAATCGCATGCACTACATAGAGAAGTGTCACTTGTGTTACCGAAGGGCATCACAATACGAGATCTTGCAAACTGCCACAACATCACCTGCATGCTCTGATTACCGCCACGCCATTAGACTAGAGCGAACCAAATCAACGAGCGTCATCGGATTGACTACAAACTCATCATATGGGCATCATGATGGAGCATATGCAAGTCGCGAGACAGCCGACAGACACGGACCTTGATCGCAAACTCCGACATAGTAGCAACCGAGGGTTGGCAAAGCGAAGTGGGCATCCTTCGCCATCGAAGAGAAAAGATCAACCAAGACCGCACATGGATTATGAAAATCACCGCAACACATCGACTGTATGGAAAGGACATGAGCATGCACAACATTACAAAGACGATGTCCGAGACCACAACACATATGAAAGTAGGAGCAGGTGGAGGCGGATTGGCAACATGATGAGGCCGAAAAGCGCCACCAATGGATCCCAATTCCTAGTGCCATGCTGAGCACAAGGCACCACACTAATTGAAAAGGATAGTGGTTACCTTGCGGCGCCTTCGGAAGGGGAAATGTCGCCCACATGTGCCGTCATACTGATGTTTCCCTGATCCACGTCAATCACCATGAGCATAGAAGAGGCTTTCAACAGGTGCATTCCAGCACCATGGAGGTTAACAACGCCATCAGTGCCATCGTGGTTGGCTAAGACGTGAGGAGATCCAAGTTTGCATTTCTACAGGAGGAACACCTCATCGCAAAATACGCACCATAAAGGACGCATGCCTCACATAGCACACAACTGCATTGTGAGGGAGCTTCAAACCGATGTGTCCAGCGCAACATGGGAAGCCTTCCCCAGGAAGGCTGCTGATGGCGTGGAATAACACGTTCGCTGGGAGACTCCAAGTGTAAGGTTTGATGTAATTTAGCAGCAAGTTTTCTTGATTACAAAAGCAAGGTTATCAATCCAGTAGGACTTGGAGAAAGCTTCGAAAGGTGTCAACGGCGCCGTTTATGATTATTGACGTGGACCTGCGCACACACGAACAAACTATTTGCCCCAACGAAACAGAGAGGGTGTCAATCTCTCCGGCTTGCTGAACACAAAGGATTAAACGTATGGTGGAAAATATTATGAGAGCAAAAATGACCAGCGAGCAAATAACTAGTAAAAGTTATTAAAACGGTTGTAAGCAATGTAGGAAAATATGACCGGGGTCCACAGTTCACTAGTGGTGTCTCTCCAAAAGATAAACGTGTTGGGTGAACAAATTACAGCGGGGCAATTGACAAACATGGGCGCAACACAATACTATCATGACACATGGTTCACCGTTTCATTTAATATGGGCATTACGTCAAAATACATAGACCGTTATCCAACTGCATCTATGACTAATAATCCACCCCGAGATCGCTATCCAGCATGTCACCCGAAAGTATTAAGTTGCAAGCAACATATAATTGCAATAAGCAAGGTGCGTAATGTAAGCAATGAGTACAACATAAAGCAATAAACACCGCAGTTTTAACCCTAGTAGCAACACACATCTCAAGTTCTAATCGTTTCTGTCAACTCGAGCTCGAACAAGAGAGGCATGAACACACACTATCTAGCATAAATACCCTCTCTAATGACACAAATAATTACTTCGGCCAAAGCATACACAAGCATCGGAGAGCATGCAAGATCATAAATAAAACATATCATAGATAAATTGAACCATAATGTCAAGACTCCATAATTTATCGGATCCCCGCAAACACAACACATAGTATTACATAAAGATGATCTTAATCATGTAGGCAGCTCATAAGATCTAAACAATGGAGCACAAAGGAGAAGAGACAACCATCTAGCTACTGCCATGGACCCAGTCCCGTGGTGGACTACTCACGCATCACTCCGGAGGCAGGCATGGTGGTGTAGATGCCTCCGGTGACGATCTCCCCCTCCGGCAGGGTGCCGGGAAGAGCTTCAGAACCCTCCCGATCTAGGGTTGGCGACGATAGCGGCTACGGAACTTTTCGTGGATTTTGATCGGTTACGAGGTTTTCGGGAGGAATAGAATTTATAGGCGAAAGGGCAACTCGGGGAGACGCCCGAGGGCGCCAGGTGGGCCCCAGGCGCGGTCAACCCTTTGACCACGCCTGGGTGGCGTCTGGGGCTGTGGGCCCCCTGCAGCTCCCCTTCTGGCTCCGTCTTTGTTTCTTCGTAAAATAATTCCATTAAATTTTCAGCAATTCCGAGAAATTCCCCGACTAGCTTTTCTGAAACAAAAAGATCAGAAAACAGGAACTGGCACTGGGCATCTTGTAATCATGCCAAAATGATATAAAACATTATAAAAACATATGGCAATGTTATATAACAAACATGGAACAATCTAAAATTATAGATACGTTTGAGACGTATCAGCTGCCAAGACCCCAGCTCTGCCCATGCATGAGAAGGATCAAACGGGGTTTGAGATGCGGGAGCGTGGTGAGTTATAGGAGCAGCAGGAGCGCGACGTTGTGCATCCAAAGCAGCGGGGCACAGAGCTGATGCAAGGTCACACTGTTGTTGGCCGGGCATAGGATAACTACAAAATATACGGGTCTTGATCCAAAGCAAATGGGGAAGGCCTGGCTAACGACAAAGCAGTGGTTGTCGACGTTGTGCCAGGTGAGCGCTCGGAGAAAATCGAAGTTGGATGTGGCGTATGGAGGGGAGGATGGAGGAAAGGGAGTGCTGCAGGGGTGTGAGCGGGTTGAGAGAGCGCCCTCCCGCAGTAGGTGGTCGTCCGGTAGCCTTCCTGACGACGGTGAGGGGGATTGCGCGTCGGTGGCTTCTATTTTCGGGAGGCAGTGGTGATGACTCGAGAGTCGCCCGAGAACAACCCAGTGTACCGATATGGGTAGGCTATACTAGCACAAAGTTTAAAAAATAAATTATTGCGTAAATCAGGATTGATGTAGTTATAGATAACAAAATTACCACTAGACGCGCAGTTGTGGAACACGGTAAAGCACGCTGGACAGTGTAATCATACCACTTCCTTGTCCATGTCGTCGCAGTGTTCACACGTACGGGGTGAAAGCGCACACGCAACACTGCTAGGTCGCGCAGGGCATGCGAGAGGTGGCGGCGATGGAGGTTGTGTGGATTGAGCTACCCTAAAATGCATGCCCCCTTCCCCTTTCTACATACTCCATAATAGGATTCGAACTTAGAGGCCCCGGATTCAGTCCCAAGTCTAGTTCGGATCCTAATACGAATCAAGCTTTTAACTCCTTAAATGTGTGACCATATAGTTTCACACACGTTTAACCATGATGTGAGAAGATCTACTTGATCAATAGTTGGTAGTGGCCTCTAGCAAGATTTGTCCGGGAGCCCAGACTCGTCCATCCTCTTCTGGACTGTCCGGCTTCTCTACACACACGCATAAATACCTTCGGGCTGGTGGTACCTCTTCATCCACCCTTCTCGCCCCAACCTCCATACCCGCTGCCACAACCTCCTCCTCCTCCCACACCATCCGGCCACTCCGGACCATCTGTCTGGTCGGATCTTAATGCCCTAGTCCCGATCTCCATCTTCCTCCAAAACATTTTTCCCCATTTTTGGTGGTTGTTAGGATTTTCTCCATTGTTGGTGTCTTGAGGATTGAAACCCACCTCGAGGCAATAGGTGCATCCTTCACCAAGTTAGGGCAATGACGACGTCCGACTCGGTATTGCTTTCGGTTTCCCCATTCTCTAATCCCTTTTTTTTGTTGTAGTGATTTTTGGGGATTATGAGATTTGAGTAGGATGATATCTTCATATATGCTATTCCACTTCATCCATGGAGATGCTAGTATGAATGATTTGGTGACGATTCTCTCATACGAAAATTAGATTTCACCAATTTTTGTTTATCTTGTATCTCCATATGGCATTAATTTTTGGCTTCCTCCTAGGCTATGTGTGTTGAATACCAGGTAGGCTACGCTAGCGTAAATCAAAATTTCTACGCTAAACCATCATCAAGGGAGCCGCGTATATTACCGTCAAAGGAGGGAGGTACCGGCCACATAGCTGAACAACCACAAGAAGGTTGCCAAATTAGGCCAACCATCACCGAAGAATGCGTTGAGCAAGAATGTCGGCGTCATCATAGGGACTTTCCACCTGCACCTTTACCGCAGTCCCTGCGTTAGCCAACTTCCACGGACAGGATTGACCAGGCTACAACCGAGTAGCCATCTTCGTGCCTCCATAGGGCCACCGCGTGCCGCTCACGTGCTCGTCGTGCCATGTCTAGAGCCCGACCCTCTGGATTAGGGTTCCACACCATGAATCCCTAAGCCTGGAGGAGCGCCGCGATGTCGGCCTCGTCAATCCCGTGCTCCGAGGGGTTGTCCCCCAGGGAACAAGGTCCCGCCACCGCCATATATGTGCAGGTTTTGCCTAGCGGGGGTTACCGTGGTGGCATGAGAGGGGGCGCTCGTGGGTAGGGCGACGCGGGGCACCTAATCAGGACCGCGACACAAAATTTAGATGTTGTTTTTCTGATTTGGAGCTCTTTTTGGGAAACGACCCTTTGTCCTTAAAAAAGGACATATGTTGACCAGAATGAAATCGGTTTGACTATTAAGTATTAACTGAATAGTTTAAATGATAATAATGATGTATACATGTGGACATGGAGTGTTGAAATATTCCATGATTTATACCTGCGTATTATGTAACAATATCATTAGTTGGAATTTGAACATTTCAAATAGTGACACTACATAGTCGCAGCCATCACTTGTCGTCTCCATTTGTCAAGTTCGACAACGGATATGGTATGGGAATAACACCTGATCCAAAGCTGCAATATGAAAACCTTCGCCTGACTCTGTTCAGATTTTTCTATGTTACTTTGTAGTTTCTTGGCTATCTTGTCATTGCCACCATGCGTAGATCGACAATTTGGAAATTTCACTCGCACTCCTGCACACATGAATCATAGCAGCCATGGGATCTGAAGGCCTCACCTTTTTCATCTCCTTTGTGTCAGCATGATTACATGAGGAATCAACCAAGCAATCTACACAATTTTAATACTAGGAGCGAGCCATCCCTTTTTCAATGTGTACTTTGTGTTAGACAAGTCGAACACATTGGGATACCTTTGTCTTAGCTTTACTTTGCATCCTCATGGCTCTGACCGTCTGGTACTTATTATATTCTCCTCGTGCCGTATCAACGTCATGCTATCATAATTTCTATTCAATTCTTGCTATCATTCACATACACAGGCAGTCCGAAGTTTTTCTTTTTGTTGTTTTTCCATAGAGAGGTCGACCGATGGATGCATGGCAAATGGCAGTTCTCAACACCGTGGCCTACTAAGATTCATACAAATCTCTGTAACATCACATGATGCAGCAATCAGGTTATTTTTTTTTTCAAGAACATGCAAGACATGCATGTCATGACATTAAGAAGAGAGAGTTATTACAAATTACAATGCAGCCTCAAGCTGCCCGCGTCAGTACTAGGCTACTCCTCACGTCTCTCTGCGTTCTGCTTAGCTAAAGACCAAGTCTGAATTACATCTTTGATATTACAAACAATAGCATCTTCTGAAGCAAATTTGCCATCAAAATATCTGCTGTTCCTCTCCAGCCACAAAATCCTGCAGCAAGCTATCGCGCTAGTGGTCAGCTCCTTCCTTCTTTGTTTTGGTTGGCAAACAGCTAATTGGTTCCACCAGGTTCGGAGCAGGCTGTCTTGTTGCGGCATGAATTGGACGAGCCCGCTGGCAGACAGGATTCTGAACCAAATGGACCTGGAGCCAGGACACTGGACCATAAGGTGATCCATAGTTTCAGCTTGCTGATCACAGTATAGGCATCTCACCGGGCCCTGCAACCCTCTCGCTGTTAGTCTGGTTCCAGTCCAGCATCGATTCCTAACCGCGAGCCACATGAACATTTGCTCTTTAAGCGGCACCGCACTGCTCCAGATCAGATCAGCGTATTCCACCTTTTGTGAGCCCAAGAAAAAACCCTGGTAGGCCGTTCTTGCCGAGTATTTTCCTTTAGCAGCCAGCCGCCAACGAAACTGGTCTGGTTGAGCAGTGAGAGCCGGGGTAGCTTGGATTTCTTGCCACAAGAGAACAAACTGGACAATGGCTTGCACCGTCAAGACACCACGAATATTATTAATCCAAGTGCCATTGTCTAGAGCTTGATCAACTGTCATAAGCAGTGCCTTCTGAGGTGTGATGAAGGGAAGAAGGTCGGGTGCAATCTCTCTGACACATTTACCATTAATCCAACGGTCCCTCCAAAACAGTGTGAGCTTTCCATCCCCAACAATGCACTCAGTTCCCGCAATGAACATGGCCTCGGCATCTTTATTTAGCTTGAAATGCAGCCCACTCCAAGCTCTAAGAGGCCCCACCTTTTCCATCCAGCGCCATCTAATCCGTAGGGCATCATTCAGTTTCTGCAGATTATGAATCCCAAGTCCACCCAAATCCTTTGGCTTGCACACCTGCTCCCATGCCACCTTGCAATGTCCACCTCTGAATTCCTCTGAACCCTTCCAAAAGAAGCGTCGGCAAATCTTGTTTATGGTCTTGATCATCCAAGGAGGCAAATCAAGTGAGAGCATATGATATATGGAGATCATCATTAAGACAGAGGTGACTAGAATTAGACGTCCTCCCTCAGTGAGCAGGGCTGTGCGCCAAGTGGACAGCCGTCTAGCAAGTTCATCTAGTAAAGGCTGCCAGTCAATTTTCCTCAGAGCTCTTGGAGAGAGGGGTAGGCCTAAATATTTGCAGGGGAAAGCTGCAATTTGGCATGGAAAAGCAGGCAGAATTTCCTTGACTCTCGCTTCTTCACATCTGACAGGCAGGATGGCGCTCTTAGCCATGTTTGTCACCAGCCCAGATGCATCCCCAAAGCATTTGAGGAGGGCATGAACTGCAGCAAGCTCCTCCTCACACGGCTTAATGAACATAGCAACATCATCTGCGTATATCGAGATACGATGTCGAATACCCCATCTGTTCAGCGGTTCAAACAGTCCCACTTCTTCAGCTTTGCAGAAAGCCGCGGTTAAAACATCCATAACCAGGATGAAAAATTGGGGTGAGACTGGATCTCCTTGACGCAGCCCTCGAGCATGAAAAATTTGCTCACCTGGGAAACCATTTACCATGACTTTGGTGTTGGCTGTTGCAAGCATAATAGCTACCCAAGAGCAGAACCTCGGTCCAAAACCCCTGCGTCGTAACACCTCGAGTAGGAACGGCCAGGACAGGGAATCGAAAGCCCTTGCAATATCCAATTTGAGGAGAAGAGCAGGGGCATTACGCCGATGGAAAGTTCTCAGCGATTGACTGACCAGCATGAAGTTATCCTGTATCGTACGCCCTTTGATATAAGCACTTTGATTGGCCGCCACCAAATCCTGCAGCTTAGGCGCCAGGCGAGTTGCAAGTGCCTTGGAGAATATCTTTGCCACACTGTGCAATAAGCTGATAGGCCGGAAATCCGTGATGTCCACCGCATCAGGCTTCTTTGGGAGTAGCGTGATCAGCGCGCTGTTAAGCGATCGGAAACTACGTCCGTCCTGTTTGGTAAGATGAGATATCGCCAGCATGAGATCCTTCTTAATTATAGCCCAACACGACTGATAAAAGCGCAGAGAGAAGCCATCCGGGCCTGGCGACTTATCCGAAGGCAATTCCTTAATGGCCTCCCAAATTTCCTTTTCTGTGAAGTCCGCTTCCAAGCCCGAGAGATCAACATCAGGAAAGTTTAGGACGTCGAGATTGAGAGCAGCTGGCCTGGCTTTAGGAGTGCCAATCAGCTCTTGATAGAACTCAGTGCTAATCGTATTCATTCCTTCCTGCGTGGTTGCTTCCCCACCCTCTTCTGAGCTTAAACATGTGATTTTTCCGGCGTCTGCAACTTGCATGCATATGAAAGTACTTTGTGTTTGCATCCCCTTCCTGTAACCAGAGGAGACGTGAGCGTTGCCTCGCCATAGTTCTCTGAAGAGAAGCTAGACCAAGGATCCTCTTCTTCAGCGCTTTTCGAAGCCAGTTTTCCTGAAAGGTGAGAACACGGCTCTCTTGTGCTGTGTCCAACTGAAAGACCAGTTCATTCGCCAACAGCAATTGATGCTTAATGTTTCCCACACGCTTCTGGCCCCAAGAAGTGAGAGCTCGGCCTGTTGCTCTGAGTTTTGTATCCAGAACCAATAAGGGATCTCTGTCAGCAGTAGGCAGTTCCCAAGTGTTTGCTACCACCTCTGCAAAGCCTGGCTGTGAAGTCCAAAAACTCTCAAAATGAAATCTCCGTTTCGTTTGGAAACACACATTAGTCGACAGTTGGATAGCGCAATGATCTGAGATACTTGTGGATCGAGCTTGCAGCAAGCTGTTAGGGTAACAAGCGTCCCAGTCCGAGGAGTGGAACCAGCGATCTAGACGGACCAAAGTCGGTGAAGCCCGTTCGTTAAACCAGGTAAACCTACGCCCTGTGAGAGGAGCTTCCGACAGCTCAACATCGTTCAGGAAGCGTCTAAACCGACCCATCATTCTGCGATTAACCACGCCTTGATTCTTGTCAGCCGTGTCCACAATGAGGTTAAAGTCTCCTGCCACGGTCCATTGACCATTACAACTTGTTCGAATCTCACGTAATTCATCCAAGAACTCCAGTTTCAGCGAGTCGTTTGTGGGGCCATAAACCGTAGTGTGCCACCACTCCCCACCGTCCGCAAAGGAGAAGAAAGCAGTAAGCGAGTAGGTATCTACACGAGGGTAGTCTATCAAATTTTTCTTGGCCTGTGCTTTGGTGTTTTTGAATTGGAAGTACCTTTCAGTCCATTGTTGGTGTAATAATTCGACACGGCACGGCACTACATGATGTGGATTATGGCCATCTTATAGGTCTATTTTTTAGGTTCTCCCTATGCTTAGCTTCCTAAGAACAATCATTATTCAGAGTGCTTGATAGGACATGCCTTCAGTCGCCCCCTCGGTCTTCCTAGTGGTCGCTTTCTTCCTCAGAAAACGAAAGGATCAGAGTCCATGCAATGGTGTTTAGAATTGGTTTACTTACAGTGTTTTGAGCAGGTATGATTCAAACTTGTACTGCTGTTTATTGACTTCTTGGTGCTTATATGTACGTGTTTCATCAGGCCATTTGTCCTTAACACATACGTTGATATGAGGTTTCAGTTTTAGCAAATTTGGAATCATCTTGCCTGTATTGCGTCGTCTTGTCAACCAATAAAAATCACTCCCGCCAAACCTTTTTTAGTCTTGCCTAAACAGAAAACAGATGGTAGTGCCAAACCATAACCTGCAACGTGATGCTGGGTGTTCGTGTCAAATTGGCACTATTAAAAGGACACGTCGATGGATAGTGCTATGGTCGCCTCTTGCCAAGGGAATTAACGGCCCATAACGTGTCGCTTCTCTTGGGGTTGGCTCGGTTTTCTGTTAAGTGTCAACTTCTGGCATGAAAGAAACCCTGCAAGTTGCTACCTGTCCTGTCATCATCCATTAAACTGACCTAACAAAAGACAGAACCCTTGAACATGATCTTTGTTGCTAATTGGTCTGCTTTAATCTACCATACCACATAACACCAAGAAAGTAAGGCACATACCGAAAATCCATCGATTAAACAGTATTGTTCAATATGGTAGGTAAATGAGGGACACATGAATGACAGAAAAACCGGACATGGATATGGTTGAAAATTAAACCCCTCTTGCTCTATCATTTATCCGAGTTCACGAAAATTCAGCGCAATCGACATGTAACATGTACAAAAACGTTCAGAGTTGCAGAGGCTTATGACGACGCGCTCTGCAGCCTGACGCTGCTGAAGTTCTCGTTGTTTCCCGGACAGACGACTGGCAGGGGGATGCATGACTGATACCTGGCATCAGCGTTAAGTGCCAGACTAATCAACTACTACTATCATCATCATCGTCATCAATACTTGATGATCAATTACTTACTAAATCGGTCTTCTTATCTTGTTATTAGCCGGTGGCACCAACGAGCCGAGCTGCTCCGTTTGACGTCCGCTTTCACGCACGGGGTCTCTATTGCGCGGCCACGATCGACGACGACGACCGGCCGGACCACGCCGACGGCGGCCCCCAGGTCGCCGGCTGTTTGCGCCTCTTCGGTCCTCGAGCTCCGACGTCAGCATCTCGAACATCACCTGCACGTCCTTATATCCACAGGTCTGCACGTCCTCGTGAAGCTTCAGAAGGCTGCCTCCACTGCCTGCACGCACGCACGAAAGGGTTGGTTTCAGATAAGGATTTTGTCACTGTCATGGATTCCCGCCCAACACTTTGTTAGTGGGAGAGAAAGCAGCAACTATGCTGGCTTCTTCTACACCTTACAGTTTTGTGGGGAGATAAAGATACTATGTGACATTTGTTGGCGCTCATGCAAATGGGAAGACATTTCGGCCGGCTGTGTACTAGTTCTCTTTTTCCTTCTCATTTTTAGACTAACTCCTTCTTGATCTTTTTAGCAGAAAACTAATTTATTGATTAAATAAAAATATCACAGTGGATAGAGAAACATTAACAAAGAGTACAGAGGCTCTTGATAGAACAAAAGCGTTCGTCAGTCGTCACGTAAACGGCAAACTAGGCTCTAAGAAAATGGGGTTCCTCCAGATTTCTTCCTTTCTTGATAGGGTTGAAGTACAAGTGGCAATTGGCATCATGGGCCTAGCACAAATGGCAAAGCCATCAGGGCCTGCGTACTACAGTTCTATCTATTATTAACCTTGGGCCCATTAACAATAATGGGCTCTCACTGGTGGTCTTTATTCTTTGGACCAAAAGGCTGTGTCCTTCCTTCATCAAAGGTTCAAGAACACAATATTGGCAGGCTACAAGGGAGGAATTCAGATGAAGTAGCATCTCATTCTCCAATCTCACCCCGCAAAAGGTGAAACAAATGAGTGAAGAGGGACGCTGCACTTTCCCAGCACATTCGATATTCTACCGTGAGATAGGTACGTGCTATGTGCTCTCCGTCATCCTTATCTAGAAACAAACAACAGGTCCTCACCGTGAAGCTTCTTCACCTCCTTTAATTTGCAATATCTACAGCTTTACCTAAAAAGGCACAGGACGACGTATGGCCTTTTATTCGCAACCCCAAACAAGAAGGATCGGGCACCGCAGGTCTACTGTCAAGGTGACGTGACTTTATGTCGTTGCAACGAACGGCTGGGGACAAAAAGAAAGGAGATAGCTCCAGAAAGATACAAAAAATTAAAAAGGTTTTCATCACCTACCTGCTTCAACAGAAAATGGTTAGGAGCTAGCCATGGGCAATCCGGTGGTTTCCAACGTTCTAAAAAATCTGCCAACAAAATCGCTTCAAAAACTCCATCGGATGAGAAGGTTAGCCGACTTCCCGAGTCCAAAATTTGATTTCTATGATATATTCAATATTCATCAAGTCATATAAGATGGGGACCTGCCTCGAGTTCTAGACAAGTTGGTGGTTAAAAGTTTGTCTGTGGACGACACTATCTCCTGATGATTGTGCTGTCGAGTGCCACATTTGAATATATAAAAAAAACGTTTTCATAACCTTAAGAATTATTGGCCGCCACAGATCGACCACTCGCCGTGCACCGCCGCAGCAGCAAAAGCTCCGTTCAGACGGCAATAGCTGAATTATTGGAGGGCACCGGCAGTGCACACTTGCTAAGGCAAGATCTGAAGATCAGATCAGACAAGAGACGCTGAGAGAACAGCGCATGACAAGCAGAAGAATCCACTTGACACACCACCGTACTGCCCTTTTCGCTAGAGATTTGCCGATTAGAGGTCATCAACTCATTGTACGGCACAATTAGATCGATGGCGCAAACCGCCACCAGCAGTACTGGTTTTCGACCCGAAATGTATCATTTCTTGCATCTGCTCATCTCTACTTGCATCGGTGCTGGCTGGTGAATAGTGCAGCTAAATCTAGTGCTACTGTGCTAAGGTACCACTGGTACTTGCAATGACGAGATCTCACACTAATTCCTCGCAAGTTGCTGCCGAGTCTGTACAGTTTCGTACCGACATCGAGGTTGACTTCCTCGGACGAGCATTCAGTTTGGTGCTCGTACGTGCATGTTGGAGTTCTATTTTTCTACTAATATTATTTTCCAGTGTGAAAACAACCTAACTGGACCTTCTGAATCTTCATGGAAATTTGGGCATGGGTGGCCAGCAACCAAAGAGAAATAGGCCACCTCGGGGCCCAGATGTTATAGAATATATCGTTTGAACTGGATTTTTGGAGGATGCTAGTGCGAGCTGACGAGGCGCGGAGAAGTTGTTTCTAGACTGATTTAACCTGGCAAAGTCCAATCTACCTAGCACAGCGGCAGCATTCTTAGTGGAGAAGAATCACATTCCACGATGGACCTGAGTGTTGACGAGTGGTCAATGCCGTAAGGGCAAAGAGCTGCTGACGGGACTCTCTCTGATTAAAGCAAGTTCCTGTTATTCAACGATAGAGACTGTATAAATTAACTGCGCAGAGTAAATTATGTATGACCTAGCCGCTTCAAGAGCATACCGAACTCTTATAAGTTACAAAAATCTTGAATTATGAGAAAAAAGATGGCAACGAGCTATATGACTGTCCTGTTGAACATGAAATTCTCTGTTCATCTAGGCAATTGGCAGTTGCGCTTTATCCTGAATAAATTTCAGCCACGCGCTGGAGTGGTAAAACAATCCACGAGTGAACTCAAGTAATGATCAAGGAAACACAGCTAACGTAGCCCTTGGCCCCTCACTCTGAGCAGAGCAACCGAGCAAACACAGAGATCTCACATCACGTCCAGAAAACAGAAAGAACTCGTGAACACCGACGCCATCGCAACCAAACTGATAGGGTTCTTAAGAAAATTTTCCCGGATACGTAATTGATAACTAGAGCATGCATCTGTACGTTTGTCCGCCATACGCCCATACCCATGGATCAATGGGCGGTGAAGAAGCCATACTCGATCATGCGTGCTGAATAGGAGTGGAGGGCGCGGCGTACCTGTCTTGCGCACGCGGACGCGGGTGGAGACGGCGGCGAGCACGCGGCGCGCCGGGAGGACGACCTTCTTCCGCCACCAAGCCATCACCGCGCACACCGGCGCCGGAATCCTCGCCGCGGCGGCCAGCCTCGAATCCTCGCCTCGCTGCTCCGCGTCCCGGGCTTTGATCTCGAACCGAACGCGCCCCTCGATCGCCTCCTCCTCCTCCTCCTGCTGCCACCGCGCGGCTGGTGATGCTGCGGTTTATAGTAGGCAGCCTTGGTTGGTTTGCACTGGCAAATTGGCCGCTGTCGGCGGCTAGGTGCTGAAGTTTCCTTCGGTTTGGATTTGTGTGCTCTGCTTCCCTTTTTATCTCGTGCCTTTTGTTCGCTCGGGCTCCCCTGCTACTGGCACCCGGCCACCGCCTTTCCAAATATATGCCCTAATTTCTGGGGAGTGACTAGGCCACTCAGATGACCCATCCAGTTGCATGTGTAACTGAGAATTTTTTAATTGTAAATCACGAATCACGATGCAAATCTAATGGGATTAGAGTTGAGTGAGTTCTAACTTAATTCTCACTCGAGTGAGAAATAGCAAAACCGTAATTTATGTTTTGTTCTGAAACATTTTCTTAGAAAAGGGTTCAAACGTAACTTATTTCCTTTTTTCAAAACGATGAGATGCAAGCTGAACAAAAGTATATAGAGATTAAACATTTTTGTGATTATACAGCAGCCCTTTCCCCTGCCACTATCCCGAACCAGTCCATTTAATTTTCTTAGAAATACATAGAGAGTGAAGTTAAGGATGAAATTAGTGAATATACATACTGAAACACGTCTAAATACACTTGAATCATAAAAGCTAAAACATCTTATAATTTGAAGTGTCGGGAGTACATTTAGACACACAGGCAGTGGCGGAGCCAGACCAGAGAGCCTAGGCAAAGCCTATCATAACGACAACGGCCAACTTTTGCCCTGGTAAACATCACTCATAAGCGCAAGGTTGACGTTAACTCCCAATCAGTGGCGAAGGACGAATTTTTTAAGGTAGGGAAAATCAAAATGCGAAGACTGAAATACTGCCAAGACATTAACACTAAATTTGATTCAGAATCACTTAGTACAACAGAAATTTAAACATATATGAATATAAGTAAAACCTAAAACATATCAATGACAAATCTCTAGTTTTCTTTTGAAAATATTCCATAATTTTGTTGAAAAATACTTTTAAATATCCCTATCTCGATTCAGCGCATCATGAAGCCCTCACAAACATCTTTTTACGCAACTCAATCTTGATGATCTTTGTTGTCGAGAAGTTTCTTTCAACTATTTTCTTCACCATCGGTAAAAGTAGTATCAGCTCAATTAGACGATAACCGCAATAAACATGGCATACCTTTCAAATATCAAGATAATCTTTAAGATTTTTTGTTCTCTGCATATGAATAATGAATAGCTCAACATTATCTCTTATATGCTTATGCGCATAATTATAAAAATTTCCATGATAAATCCATTGTTAGACAAGTAAGGTTATTCACATTGAAATTAGAAAACGAGTCTCTAGAGTTAAGGGAAGAGAATTCCAAACAACTCTGAAGATAGCTCATTTAATTAATGGTTAAAATCTATGATAAAAGATATTGACTAGCTAATATAATTAGAATTTTAGCCAATAAAATATACAAAGCGAAAATAGAACCATCAAACGTAATTTGTTGCATACTTATAGTTGGTATGGGCACTCCCCCATCAAGCTTAATTTTCTGAAACCGTTCTTAATTAAATATCATACCTAGGACATGTTCACAGCCAGGTTTTGTTAGATTGAGAATTAGCTATTGCAACGAAATAGATTTTGTTTCCGACTAGAATACTATTCCTTGTTTATTTGGTTCGGAATGATTTTGCACGGTGTTTACTAAAACACACATAACTTTCACATATATGATCTTCTTTTACGTACGACCCATCAAATTTGTTCAGAAAAAACACGTGCATACAAATGTTTTTTTGTGTGCCAATAATCAAGTTAGGGCGGTCACCCTACCTTGCCCTAAGGGGAGCTTCGCCCCTGTTCCCAATGGAGGGTTGAAGGACAAGCTTGTGCAGTTATCCCGGGTAGCCGGGAGCTGGCTCCATCCCCGCACACCAGTGTTATTCGAAACAAGACAAATACGTCATGATGTCTTTTATTTTTTGAACAAATATGTCATGGTGTCTTGAAAATGCTTTTGCAAAAAACAAAGATCTATGGCGGTGCAAATTTGTTTCTTGTGATGTTTCATACGAATTTATTAGTGAGAAAATTTCTCACGAGAACCTAACCTTTCTCTAACGGATAGTGTTTAGGTCTCCCAAGTGCACATTTGGTTTTGTCTCTAGCACTAATCCCTGAGCCCACCTGTCAATGTCAAAATGAGGACAATAGCACCACCCCACGCTCGTGACCACACCATTTTGAGCATACCGTTTCCAGGCCCAGGCATCCCGTCGCACGAGGCTTTTAACCTCCGCCTGGCACGTGGGAGACTCCAATTCGCCCAAGTCAACTAAGACGAACTGCTACTCTCTGGGAGCACGTTTTTCGATTCGATTTGAATGCTCAGTTACAAGTTTCTGAAAACTTAGCTTGAATGTTTCTTTCTGTGCCTCTCCAAATTCCCTTGGCAGAAATGAGTAATGTGTTCGATCTGTGTACTAAACCGATCGGCGGCTAGCGAGTTCACAGCACAGGCGGGCAGCATTTGAGAGACATGAATCTCTGGGTGGAGATCTGCCGACGTAGGCATGCGAAACAGGAGTGAAGAAAGGCAACCGGTCACGCTTCTTCAACCTCTCTCAGTCTCAGGTCTCAAACGATTAGTTGTTAGCCGCGCGCGGACCCCGGCCGGGAGCAAGGAATTGACCGGAGCGCGACGCGCACCCATCACCGACTCTTGCCAATTTGATCTCGACCTATCGTTGCATATCTCACACGAGGGCGGAATTGCTCGGTGACGGCGACCTACTACCACCTATATGGCCGGCCGTCTGCTAATGACTCTAGTAAATGATCACCGTCCGTTCCGTTGCAGCGAGGTTAGGTCGAGTTTGACGCGCGCACGCTGGGTTCAAACTTCAAAAGCTACTTCAAGTGAAGTAAGCTAAGGCCGGCTTCTTAATTGATTTGGGCATTCAGACTTTGGATTTTGTTCTCTTCTTTTTTTTTTTAGATAAAGAGTGTTTATTGATATCGAGAAGATACAACATGCACCCAGCCTCTGCAACAACGCAATAACCGAAACCATTACGGATGCACACATCCAAAAGACAATAAGAAGAAGAAATAAAAAGAAAAGTCCCGCTAAAGAGTTACAGTCCTTGCAACAGCCGCACAATCACCACCAAAACAACACCTGATGTCCAATTCTTCAAAAGCAACGCCTTCAAAAAGAACAGTGACAGACACAACCAATTAAGGCCAGACCTTGGGTTTTCACCCTGAAGATAATCCTCGCTCTCAAAACAATGTCTTCAGCAAGACCACTGTCAGGCACAACCAATTAAGACCAGACCTTGGAGTTTCACCCTGAAAGGTAGGATTTTGGACTTCACGTATGTTGTCGCCCCCACTTACATGCCGCTGCTCCAAGTCCCGAAACACCAAGCCAATTCCTCCTCGCCAGAAAGATTCGACCCACCATTGCTAGTCATCAGATCTCGACTTACATGACCTTCTCCGCCAGCACCATGGAACGAGAACATGTCCCATGATATTAACAGCCAACAGAGCTTCGAAGCGCTCCCTCTGACATGGGTGCGCACGACCGAATCTCACCCGATCCAGCAATCTCCAGGCATGAATCACCCAGTGGAGTTCGCCGGTGGAGTCTTCCGGAACACGCCACGGTAGCCAGATCGACAATCTGGCCAGATCGAAGAAACAAGTGGTAAGCAGAACCTTATCTTGGCGCAAGAGAAACCCTAGGACCGCCGCCATTATTCAGCAAAACCAGCCAGCCCCCACGCCGCCGGTCAGAGCAACCGAGGAGAACCGGGGGGGGGGGGGGGGGGGGATGATCAGAGCAGTCTCGGCCGGTCCTGATCTGGCCCTAAGGCCCAGATCGGATCCACCACCTGCACCGTCGGAGGCCTCGCAGCCGTCCACCGCCCGCCTCCACCTCGGCGCTCTGGCCTCAAGCCCCGACCAGAAGAGGCCACGCCGCCCGGCACCACGGTCGCCGCCCCACCATCGCCCATGCAGTGACGCCACGATGCCCTCCCCATCCCTCTGTCCAAGACGAGAAGGGCGCCGCCACCGCCGCCAGCGCCAGCGACGGCGACGGCGACGGCCAGGAGGAGATGACGGCGGGGGGAGGCCCGGCGGGATGGATCTAGATCCTCCGGAGTCGCTCGGGCAGAAGCGACCCGGGAGGAGGAGGAGGATAGGTCTTGTTTTACCAAGCTGAAGTTCTCTTCGTTTCTGGAGATTGGAGTAATTTGGAATTCGGAGTACACTGTTAGTTTTGTGTTCGCGGCGCCATCCAGAATAGGGTTAATCAAGATGATAGACAAGATTAGCACAATCCATCGGTAGATGGGAATGCTTTTACTTAAACAACATTTTTTTAGCCATGTTATGTTCGTGTATAGAGAGCAGATTTCGTACTCCCGAAATCCAGTGATCCTGTTAGTTCAAAAAAAGAAAAATTAAAAATATATTTGCTAGCTTTAAAAAATATTGAAAAAAAATCCCTAGTGTTGCCAATAGTGTATTCAACGAACTGCAAAGAATCTCTTTCAAATACTTTCTAGTCTGGGCTACACAAAATGACAAAATATGATAAAGATCCACACTCTTGTCATTTTTATGTAGCCCAAAATACAAAATATTTTAATTGATTTTTGCACCTTTGTGGGATGCACCATTGACTAAAATCCGGGTTTTTTCTTTCATTTTGTTTGAAACTGTTAATTGTTTTCTGATTTTTCTTAACTAGAAGATCATTGGAACTCGGGAGCCAAGACCACTTTTCGTCGTGTATAGTACTACGTAATATGCTTATGTGTACTCGTAGAGTAGTAGTAATATTGAACTCATTATACTTCGAATTCGAAATGTCATATTAATTAGATTTTCCATGTAAATAAGAGGTGGGATGGAAGAGGATCAATAGTACAGTTCTTAGAGATACTCTAAGAGCTTACGCATAATTCGGGCACCTAAAATAGTTACGAGTAAAGGAGAGAGAAGATAGGGGCAAGCACAAATATTTTGTTCTTTTTTCTACAATTTTACTACATATTGCATATATCATCCGAAGGCCAGGACAAAGGTCAGGTCGGCGACATGCTGCGGTGGCGGAGCCAACCCTAGGCATTGGACGGCCTTCGGCTTTGCCGACATGGCGGCGTGGTGTGGGGGAGGGGCGGCGGGCTTGGGGGGAGGCGGGGAGGCTAGTCCATGGTGTAGGCCGGAGCAATGGCGGCACGCGGTGGGGTCGAGGCGAGCACGATAGGAGGTTGGGGATTTTCCATGCATGGTAGTTGGTGGTTCCCGAGAATTTTTTCATATATGGGTCATGAGGGTGGGGATTGCCAATTTGGTAGGAAATTTTCGGTCATAACCCAAAAAATATGGGCCAGGGACCACAAAAATAAGTAAAAATATCATTTTAATTTTTCAATGTTCATCTCAAGATGATGCCGCGTCTAGAAGCTTTCCCAATAAATTAGTGGTTAATTTAAAATAAATGAATAATACTAATTTGTACTGAACCTTTTTACTTATTTATAACTCATTCTCTCAACATATGTTTATGTTAAAATTATCAAATTAAGCTAGCCATATGATAATGCTTCAAATATCAAAGTACACCATGTTTATTATACAACTCCAAGCAAATGTATTTGCACAAATTTAAATCTTACAGGGAAACTATGTTACTTGTATCCTTTCTAGAGGTCACATCTTAAAATTAGTAGGATGAACATATTTCATATATACCAATGAAAAAAGTTATGGTTTCATTTGGCATTATGATAGATTATCATAATCCAACTTACCAAACAGTGTTTCTCATATTTGAGTGTTTGCTTGACCCACTTTTACCAAAAAATAATTTGGCTATTTTTTCACAAGCACATCACAACACAGTTTAGCACTCGTAAATTTTACATGCCTTCTTCTGTCGTTTTGATGAACCGTAGGTATTTGTATACTTGTTGTCCATTTTAGTTTCCTTAAATATATAAAGAATAAGCTGTAAACTTATAGTCTTACCAAGTTTGCAATAGACGTTTCAAGAGTGAATTCTTGTTTACTACAGGTATAAGTAAATAGAAAATTCTAGAATATGCAAAGTGTTTTACTGTTTTACAAGGGGTTTGTCATCATTTTTTATATAGTACTACAACTTACTGCTCGTATGATTGTCGAATATGTCCTCATGACTCTAGATTCAACAACGAGCCATCACTATATATGGACTAGCACTAAATATTACTTTATATCATTTAATCGCTATAAAATGCTTGTAGTTCTTACAAAATAGCATTGTTTGTTTGAGTTAGTTTTATCTGCAATCTTGATAATATTGCACAAGTTCAATGAGAAAAAAGAAGACTCAAAGAGCCAACTATTCGTTGGATGATTTGAAGAATGGTTGTACCCCCATCCCACAACAGAGCAACTCCCGTAGATTGAAACGATGTTGTGTGGAGTGTTATAGTAGTTTTAGTTTTTTTTTCTTAAATGGATGATTCAAGGTTTATCGAAGCAAAGGGTAATATATGAATTTCTACCCGTATACCATCATGTAGGTAAAAGTAAAATCTATCTTGTTTCCCCTAACGATACCAATATATATGCATCCTGTATATAAAGGGTAAAATATGAATATCTACCCGTATACCATCCCTCTAATTCTCTCTAAATCGTCTAGATCAAATTCCCTCTATATAAAGGTTATATGAGTTAACAACATAAATAAGATCCAATTCCCTTTAAATTGGCTAGATCAAATATCTATGCATCCACAACATCTCATAATATCTTAAGAAAGAATTACATAGAATAATTCATCTCATAAATAAAGATCCACCATCACGAATACAAATAGTTGATAATAATCATGTATGTCAATGCATATGATTTATAAACAACAAAGAACATAGATTGATATGATATAATATTGGAACAAACCCAAAGTCAATGGTGAACTACTCCCTATTAATGTAGTTATACAACACAGTGTCATTGACGGTGGTGAAGATGATTTCGGCGGCAGTTTCCTCTACAATCTTCTCAAACTGCTTCTTAATTTTATCTTCACCAATTTGTGAAAGTCAAATTTTGTGCAGTGCCTTCAAGAGAGATGTCATGCATACGCCACTATTTGTCCAATTAGAGTACAATGTGAACCATCCACCATCCATACATATGACCCAAGTAAAGCAGATCGTTGATTACTCGTCGGAAAGAGACCAAACACAAAAATTCATACGCACAGAAGTTTCGGGACACAAATATGATTGCTCATGAAATTGAAAAATATTTTACTTACATTCTCATCATCAATAAAGAAGAGAGAATTCCTTATTTGGCCCGAACTAAAATTTCGGTTCCTTATTTGGCCCCAGAAAATATTTTCATCCCTATTTGACCCAATGTGTAAATTTCTTTACCTATATGACACTCTAGTGTATTTCGTGCACCAACGGTGTTAACTGGGGACCTAAAAAGACGTTTTCACCCCTGATGCATTATGCACCGATTTTTTTTCACAGGACAAAATCAGTACTGGACGGGATGGACAGCCTGTTGATTGCGCGGAGTATTGCCCTTCAACTATCCGACCACGTAGATGCCGCAGATTGAGCTGGCTGTGCCAGCGATAATCATGATTTGTGGCCTAGTTTGAGTGGGATTGAGTTTACCAAGTCCTCCTTGGTCTGTATCTAGCTGATGCTACATCTACGCAATACAAAGCTGATACTACATTTCTCGCTGGAGAGCTGCTGTGTACGTGCGTCTCTCGCGGTCTCGCCAGCCGACTTCATCGACTTGCCGAAAGCACTCGGCGGCACCGTCTATGCAGACCCTTGGCCGCGCCTTCACCGCCCCCGCCGTCGCGATTTACGGTGCCGAGGAGCTTGCAAGGAGGCGCCGCTGCGTCCTTTGGTGCCAGGAGGCGAGGACATGTACACGGGCATTTATAATAAACTTTTTTACTTATTTATCGTTCATTCTGTCGGCATGTTTCAAACTATGGAAGAGTACCACTTTTTTATGCAACTCCATGAAAATACACTATCATGTAATTTAAACCATATTTTATAGTGAAATATGTTAGTTGTTTCCTTATGAGATACAACATCTTAAAATTATTAATTTAACTTATTTCACCCGTATCAAAACTTATAATTGCATTTGGCTGTGTGTTTGGGGGGGGGGGGGGGGGGGATGTTATGATGATCCAACTTACCAAATCAAACTTTTCGTATTGTAGTGTCTGTTTGACCCAATTCACTAATTGCTAATATAGTAGTCGTATGACCATACATTCCGTCTAGTGTAGTTTAGATGAATCCATATGCATGCATGTTGTCTATTTTAGTATCCTTAAATGTATGGGGAACGAGCTGTAAACATATAGTCTAAACAAATGTTGTGATAGATGTTTCAAGAGTGTATTCTTGTCTACTGGAGGTGTTGGTAAATAGAAAATTCTAGAGTATACAAAGTGTTTCACAAGGGGTCTGTGATCAGTTGATAGTCGTTCTACTCGATGTTGGTTGTCTGGTTTCCAGATATGCATTTCATGACCCTAGGTTCAGTAACGAGCTATCACCATATGCGGATTAGCCTTAAATATTTCATTTCTGTATTTAGTCATCAGCATAAAAATGATTGTCACTTTTTAATAAAATATCAACATTTGTTTGTGTTAGTTTTATCTACAATCTTGATAATATTGTACAAGTTCAGTCACAAGAAATAATGGCTCTAAGAACCAACAATTTGTTGTATGATTAGCAGGATGGTTCCACCTCATCCCACAAAAAATCAACTCCAAAAGTTTAAGCCACGCTGACGATGCACAAATTGTTAGGGCTCTCAACATAGTGTTAATGTAGCCATAGTTTTCCCCTTAAGTGGATGACTCAAGGTTTATCGAACCAATGTGGGTATATGTGAATCTCTACATGAATATCAACCTCAAGGTAAACATAAAATATATCACTTGCTGCCCCAAATGATATCAATGTAGTGGTTAGTTAGAAACGTAATATGAGTTGCCAAGATAGCAAGATATTTTTTTTGGAGTTAAATAAAATAGCAAATAAAAGTACATGAAGAGTATTCTAAAGGATGTTTCTTATAGAGTAAACTGGACTGCGGTCAATGGGTTCACCTCAACTATCTCTCATAAAAATGGCAACACACAAATCAAAGCATAGATATGAGTAATGATCTATTCATACACGAAAACATTATAATAGATAAAAATATGACAAAACCAATATACGAATCATGCCTATAATTTCACAAAAAAAGTATCCACGTGAGCATGGGCTAATACTTCCTCCCTAAGCATGCACACCGACGTCACACCAACAATTTAAGTACAAAGTACGAAGCATTGCTTCAACGAAAATTGACATGAAGTTGGGAAATCGGTCTACTACTATGGCAGTAAAATACATCCATCCATTTTTTTTAGTGGCGCGATTCGAGAAAAACCAACGAGCACAAATGTTTTTACCCTTTATCTCACTTGGAAAATTGCACCCCCTCAGTTCACTCCAATTAATACACACTGCACAACTGTTCTATTTTCTAAATTGGCCATACTTCTTATCAAGAATGGAAAGACAATATGCATCCATAAAATATCTCACAATCAATCAATGAAAGAACATAGAATACATCATCTCATTAATAAAGATTCACCATAAAAATATAAATAGTCGGTAATAATCATCTAGGGCAGCTCATATGATCTATGAATATCAAAGCACATGGAGAGATATGATACAAACAATTACCATAAACCATAATCCTGAAGTGAAATATTCCCTATTCATGGAGGAGTACGACAGGGTGTGAATAAGCGTGGCAAATATGTCGTTGGCGATGAGTTCGGCAGTGGTTTCCCCACCAATCTTCTCGTTGATGTTCTTCGATCTTCACCAAATGGTGAAGATCAAACTTTGTGCAGTACCCTTCGGGAGAGCTGCTATGGGTACTACACCACTCTTTGTCCAATTAGAGTAAAATGTTCACCGTCCAACCATCCATACATGTGATAAAAGTCAAACATATCACTGAATTGCTTGTCGGACAGAGACCCGCCAAGAAAATGTGAGATACTTGGAAGTTCCTGGACGTGGATATGATTGGTCATGAGACAACAAAAATAATTTAAACAGGCTAATCCTAGAGGTTTGTTGGTCGGTTCCATCCCGTTGTATGAATGTTGTTGAATCTATAAGTGTGGTTTAAAAAAAAGAAAATGCTCATGAAAGTTATTTCCGGTAAACCATTTTTAGCATGACAGCGTTAGACTTCCATAGTGAATTTGGGGTTTTGTTCTTGGTACTATCTTTTTTTTGAATTTAAATACTGCAGGGGAGCGCCCCACAGCCTTTTATTGCACCTTCCCCCATATATACATCGTATTTACAACATATTTACAGCAAAAAACAAAATAAAAAATTAATGTAAGTTGTCAAGCCATAATGACAAAATTGAGAAAACATAGTCCTTCATCCTATACTTAAGCAGGGTGACTTCGTGGAAGAAGAGGGCCTTCCATCCACGGAAAGTAGGCCGGATGTTTTTGAAAATCCACCCGTTGCGTTGTTTCCAAATGGCCCAGCAAGCAAGAGTCACAATTTCAGTGAAACATGGGCCATTGAAAGCTTTCGTCGCAGCTAGGAGTGTTTCAGCTTGGGAGCCAGGTTGCCATGGGATCTGTAGATATTTCCAGACCCGAGTACTAAACTGACAATTGAAGAACAAGTGTCTCCAGTTCTCCTTCAAGTGAGCAATGCAAAGAACACAATCATGATTGTCTACCACATTCCATCTTCTTCTGAGCAGCATATGTTTTGTATTCAGTCTATCATGTAACAGTAGCCAGGCAAAGAATTAATGTTTGGATTGACACTTACTTCTCCAAATCCAGCATCTTGGTACTAATCTTTGGGCCCAACAGTCACTGTCTCAATCATGGCAATATCACAACCTCTTCGCATGACCACAACATTTTCAGCATACCGTTTCTAGGTCCACGCAGCCCTTCGCACGAGGCTTTAACCTCCGCCTCCTAAGATCACACGTAGGGACTCCTATTCGCTGAAGTCAACTATTTGTACCGACGAGGGGTTTAAGGCAAGGGGATCCCTTATCCCCGTATTTGTTCTTGATATGTTCGGAGGGATTATCAAGCTTGCTGTCCCATGCGGAGGAGGAGGGCACACTCTCAGGTATTAAGGTATGCCGAGACGCACCTTCGGTATCTCATCTTCTCTTTGCTGATGATTCACTCATCTTAATGAAAGCCGATGGTGCAAATGCTAATTGTTTAACGACCATTTTGGAATCTTATTGTTCTTCCTCTGGGCAATTGGTCAGTGTGGGAAAATCAAGTGTATTTTTCAGTACAAATACACGGGTGGAAGATAGGGTGGAAGTGTGTACAACCCTGGGTATCATGACTGAGGCAAATAGTTGGATCTGACAGGAGTGACTATTTCAAGTATTTGGTGGAAAGAGTTCAAAAGATTATCAATGGATGGAAGGAAAGGACACTGTCAATGGGAGGAAAAGAAGTTCTTCTAAAAGCAGTGGCACAAGGTATATCAACTTTTGCGATGTCTGTATTTAAAATTCCGAAAAACATTTGTAAATGAATAACGGATGCAATCTCGAAATTTTGGTGGGGTGATGATGTCAATGATAAGAAGATGCATTGGTTCGCTTGGTGGAAATTATGTATCCCTAAGAACAGAGGAGGTTTGGGTTTCCGGGATCCTCATTGTTTTAAATTGGTTATGTTGGCTAAACAGGTTTGGCGTCTCCTGTGCCACCCTGAATCCTTATGTGCGAGGGTTCTTCGAGCCACGTACTACCCTGATGGAAAATTGTTGGAAGCAAAAAATGAAAAGTGGAGCATCCTTTACTTGGCAGAGCTTATTGGCAGGTATACAATCTTTTAATAGAGGTTGTATCTGGCGTGTAGGTGATGGTACCCAAATTGATATTTGGTCTGACCCATGGATCCCTACCAGCGCGGACGCAAGGATTGTTATACCGAGGAATAATATAATTCTGTCAAAGCTTGAAGATCTTATCAGTCCAATAACAGGATCATGGGATGAGTAGCTTGTTCGTGAGAATTTCTTTGTCATTGATGTTAATAGAATCCTTTCAATACCACTTCCTACTCATGGTATGGAGGATTTTGTGGCATGGAGACATACAAAGAGTTCAATCTTTTCAGTTAGTTCGGCTTATCATGGAGAGTGGAAGCATCAGTTTGATGGCCAAGAAAGGGGACTTGTTGTGGAAGAGTTCGGTTTCAGCTAAGGTAAAACATTTTGCTTGGAAAACATTGCATGGAATTCTTCCCTGTTTTGGTGTGCTAGCAAATAGACATATACCTGTTTCAAGCCAATGTCCTCATTGTGTGGTTCATTGTGAAGATATAAAACATGTTCTATTCACATGCGACTATGCACAAGAGATCTGGAGGCGACTAGGACAAGCAGAAAAATTAGAAAAATTGATGCGTGTTGATCGGGCCAGAAGTGCTGTCATGGAGGAAATCATTGTTAAGGAAAAGGATGGAGACAGAAGAGAACTGTTTATTACTGCGGCATGGTACATTTGGTGGATGCGACAACAAAAGGTACATGGCGAGAAAGTTCCCCCTAATGCTATTGCTGCAATGTCTATACGTATCATTACTGAGAATAATATCCGAGCTTTGAGGAAGAAAGTGGCTACTAGGAAAAGCAAATGGATTAAGCCGAGAGAGGGTTTTGTGCTGATACATGTGGATGCGAGTTTTAACAGGGAGACATTTTCTGGAGGCATTGGTGCTGTTATTAGAGATGACACGGGCGGTTTTATTGCAGCTTGCAACAATCCAATATCGTATGCCATTGATGCCTACACCCTGGAAACAAAAGATGTTAGTAGAGGTATAGCTTTAGCAAATGAGATTGGATGCTCAAAGATAATTATCCAGTCTAATTGTTTGCCGGTGATTGAGACTCTTCAGTCCGGATGTTTCTCTTCTACAACGGCGGCTGCTTTATTTGACGACATCTATGTCCAGGCGTCAAGTTTTTCTAGGTGCACTAGTGGAAACCCCCCCCCCCCTTTAGTCTCGGTTCTAGAGGGCCTTTAGTCTCGGTGTTGCCAACCGGGACTAACAAATCGGGACTAAAGGCCCCTCCCTTTAGTCCCGGTTGGCCACGAACCGGGACTAAAGGGCCCTCCACGTGGGCACGGCGGACCTCGCGGGCTGGAGGAACTTCTAAAGGCCCTTTTTTAGAAATAATGTTTTTTGAATTTAGTTTTTGAATTTTTCTCTATATTTCAAATCTTTAAATTATTTGTCAGTTTAATCTCTAATCGCCCTAATCTCACACTGCTCCACCCAGCACGCTCGTGGTCAAAGTGCATACTCGTGGTCAAACTTCCCGATCGGTCACCCATCCTCACACTGCTCCATCCCCAGCACGCTTAACTTTTGAGTTCCTTTCCAATTAACTTCCAAGATTGCACTGATAATATCTTGATAGTACTATGGTATCAATCTTATTATCCCTAGACTTTGATGTCACATGATATTATTTTTTGATTTCCAAACCTATATTAACATAAATATTAATGATTAAGTAATAATAATAATTAATTCAAATAACAAAAAAAATGAATTTTACATTATTATTGCCATTTTCTATTTAATATGGAAAAATTCATATCTTTAAATCCGTAAATCAAAATTTAACAAATAATATGTATAAATCGATCAGAAAAATGATAAGAATCCAAACATTGCATCCATATCATCTTTTGCATAATGCGCTAAGTGTGTTTATTTTTTTGATTTTGTAGAAAAAATCTTCTTTTTAAAATAACTTTTTTTCCTTTTGGAATTTCGAGGATCTGAGAAAACTTCACCGGGTGAAATCGAGCTCCAGTTTTTCTCTAGTTTTTTTTTATATAGTAAACGCATTTTTTCGAGGTCGTATGCAAAAGTTATGGCCGTTTTAATTTTTTTCTTCTGTTTTTTGCAAAAATTTCAAAATTCATATTTCAAAATTTATATACCAACTAGACAGTAAAACCTAACTACATCACAAAGGATTTTATTTTTTGAAGATTTTATCATTTTCTTTTATTTTCTGCAAAACTAAAAGGCGATCCACGGGGGGTGGGTAGGCATGAGAAAAAAAACTTTAGTCCCGATTGGTGTCTCCAACCAGGACTAAAGGTCCTGTTTGAACCCGGACTAAAGGTGTGCAGCCGCCCTAGCCGTTGGAACCGGGACTAATGTGGCATTAGTCCCGGTTCCAATAATGACCGGGACGAATGCTCCGAACGGAAGGTCGTTTTTCTACTAGTGGTGCGAGTTTAATTTTTGTAATAGGGAGGCTAATGCAGTAGCTGATTATTTATCGAGAGATACGGATCTTCTCCCGCATGTTTGGGCTGAAGATCCGCCGGATTGTTTAGCTTCCTTGTTAATTGACGATGTTTCTATTATTTGATTAATAAAGCTGTTGTTCTAAAAAAAAAACGTTCTACTGGTAGTACCGCACTTTGGGGAGGACCTTCTTTTCTATTCGACTTGAATACACTCTTCAAATACTACTCTGTGTCTTCAACTTCAGTCGAGCATATGAACTTGAAGCAGTACTTTTGAACACGTGGTTTCATGTACTGAACCGATCAGTGGCTGGTGCACCCGAACCCCCCTGGCCACAAAGCAAACAAACTGCAGAGACATAAATCTCTGGATGGAAGATCTCCTGACGTAGGCATGCGAAACGAGGCTGAAGACAGCCAGCCGGTCACGCTTCTACAACCTCTCGTTCTCAGATTTCAAATGGATGCATCGATCGATGGAGGTTGTAGCGACGCTTGATACGAACACTTGGGAGCCACGCGCGAGGAGACGGCGCGTGAGTGCGTGCGTGCGGACCCCGGCCGGGATTGCTCGAATATGATGTCGTTGCTTTGCATATCCACACGAGGGCGGAATTGCTCGATGACGGTGACCTAACACCTCTGGCCGTATGCCAATGAGTAATGACCACATGGCCGCCGGTTACATTGCATCAAGGTTGGTTACGTACAGTTGACGTGCACACAGTAGGCCAGTTTAGGTTAACTAAGGGGTGTTTGTTTGGGTTGTGGCTGGGTGGTTGTGGCTGGCTGCTGTGTAGGGAAAGTTGCTGTGCAGTGAAAACTGCTTTTCTGAGTGTCACTGTTTGGCGACTTGGTTGGCTGTCTAGCTGTGTGTTGAGGAATTGTCTGAAATACCCTCATAGTTCGGGGACATATGTATTTATGGATTGAAGTATACAAACACGTATCTGACACTATAAAATATGAGGAATTCACAACATTAAACAGAACAAATAATTGTTAAGACATAGATTTGTCCAAAATGATCACTATAAAATAAGCACTATATAATGTCATGAATGTATATTTATCAAATTACATATCCATCACAAAAGTGTATTTATCCAAAATATATTTCGACTACATCAATGCCTCGGCCATGTCGTCACCTTAATGCAACGCACGCGCACAAACAACAATACAGAACCAATCCTGGTAAAAAATAATCAGTACAGAACCAATCGATCCTCCTGGAAAATACATCTACCAAATCGATCCCAAAATCCTCTAGCTTGCGAAGGAGAGAAACCTCCGCCCAGTCGCTAGCGGCAGCGCGCTTCGTTCCTTCGCAAGCAGCCACTCTGGCGAGCTAGGACGGCGGGGATGAGGTGAGCTGGAGAGCCGGGGTCGGACGAGGACGACGGGGATGGCGAGGACAGCAGGGAAGAGGTCGGGCGGCGGCGAGCTCCAGCGATGGGGTCGGGCGAGGAGATGGCGGGAACGGGGTAGGGCGAGCACGAAGGGAGGAGGTCGGGCACCGGGGGCGCGCCGCTCACCGGCGGGATGGGAGCTGGGAGCTGGCGGCGCTGGAGGTTCGAGCGAGGAAAAAAGGAGTCGAGGTTGGAATAAAGACTGTCGGTGGCATTTGCTCGTAATTTCACGGAACGACATGTCCTGTTAATAAAACGCTTCACACCACTTTGCGGGAAGCCGCGGGAAGCACACCTGGAGGTGCTTTCGCCTCCACGCCTATTTCTCTCGCTGGCTTTGGCAAAGCCCACAGCCAAAGCACCCCTGTTTGGTTCGTTTGGGGTGCTTTTTCCACTGGAAAGCTGGCAAAAGCCCAAACAAACACCCCTTGTGGGCAAGTACAGCGCGGTTCTTGGCACATGCGTTAGGGAAAAAATCCTGATAGTTTTGCCTAAATCCCATCCAAACTCAGGATTTGGCGAGGCGTCACCGCAAAAGGAAGCGTCACACGCTCCAATGTTTTTTCCTCCCCGCACGGAACGATTCGCGCGCTCTGCAAACAATTAGTGCCTCAAACTAGTGCCTCCCATTGGAGTTTGAGACGCTCAGGATTAATGCCTTACGATTTTTCTTGGCAACTCAAGCGCCTGCATAGGCATCTCTAGCATGGACGCAGCTTCGGTGACTTGTAGCTTACAAGTCACCCAGCGACTTGCTTCTCATCCGTCGCTCCATTGTAGATCTGACGTACAAAATTCACTCAAATCTAAATATCATAAAAACAGTTAGAAAAAATTGAAAAAATTCCAGTCACTAATAAATGTTCCGTTTTGTATTCTCTGAAAGTTTCATGCTATTTTGATTAATGGTTTGGGAATAAATAGCGTTTTATGTTTTAATCTAAAAAAGCTATTTATTCACAAACTATTGGTCCAAATCAGATATAATTTTCATAGAATAGCTAATGAAGCATTTATGATTAACTGGAATTTTTTCAATGTTTTTTAAATATTTTTATTTTTAACATTTAGATATGGGTGAATCTTGTATGTCAGATCTAAAATGGAGTGACAGATGACTAGATGAGTAGCAAGTCGCTGGTGACTTGTAACTTTGTAAGCTACAAGTCACCGAAGCTGCTTCCATCTAGCGTTTGTACCTTCCCTAACGGCTTATCGCTTACATATTCATTTGGTATTCATAAGTGATCTTCATGGAGCTGAGATAGTCAGGATAAACAAGAGTACGACCAATTGTAGATCGTGTAAGACTATTACCTAATACAGTACGTACGAAATCTCTCGTTAGAGCGTCCACGCCGGCTAGTAATGTTGATCGACATTCATACTGTACACATAAAAATTCACTTAACCTAGATGTCATGTTAGCCGGGCCAAACATGTGAGGGGTGAAAGAGGATCATCCTCGTGTGGTCCTCTATTGTTTCTCGTGAACAAAATCCTAGCACGAGCTTGACATTGAAGTGCTTTTCGTGCAGCTGGGTTAGCTACGAGAAACAAGAGTACCACCGTGCAGCTGGGTTAATTAGCTACGAGAAACAAGACGGCGAGTGCACTGCCTCCACGTCCATCGTGAGTGTATGCAACTTCACCTAACCAACAACAACAAAGTCTTTTTTCCCAAACAAGTTGGGGTAGGCTAGAGTTGAAACCCATAAGATCTCGAAACCAGGATATTTGTTCGAAGTTTGGTTTCGCTGGAGGATAAGAGAGTATGAAGGATTGAAGGTAAAGAATCTAACTGCAGGTTTTGTGATCGTGTGGAAACCATATAGCATTTTTTTTATTGTGCCATGGCCAGATACCTGTCAAAGTGATTAAGTACTTTTTTTGCTTTAGTAGTGTCTTCGGAAAATTTATGAGATTGGGCTATCAGGCTATGAAGAGATTCTCTGGTAGAATTAGAAGAATAGTAGCTATAGTTGCTGCTACAGTATGGTATGTGTGGAAAGCGAGAAATACTGCTGCTTTTCATAAGATTTTCTCTACGAATATTTGTAATATTTTGTACGATGTTTCGTACTGGATGATTCACTAGGCTTGTATGTAGATGCCAATCACTTGTAAATATTACGTATCCACGACAGCATTGTTGTATTTTTGTATCCTTTTGGCCTCTCTTTTTTAAATTATATATTTTCTTCGTCTTTGTCCTCGCATTTCTCGCGCTAATTAAAGGGGTGTGTGTATGAGGCAGCCCCATATGCCGATCCGACTTTTTCCCTTACAATCAAGGTTTTGGTTACCGGTCGGTAAATCCGGTTACCGACCGGTAACCGAGGTTCCCAAGACCCCCGAGGAAACATGCTTACCGGTCAAAAAATCTCGAGATTGTTTGAAAATTTTGAATTTTGAAGGCGAAAAGATGGATAAATATCTTGTATTATCTTTATGATTACATGTGTGCAGTCCTCCCATGTATATTTCCTTTTACTATTATTCTATTAACAAGATTAAATATCGGTAATAACAAAAAAAGTGGCATAAGATTCGAACCTAGGACCTGGTATGTTTGGATAGGACCGAAAGGATGAATACTATGACGCTACATCCTAACCTGTGTCAATTCAGGCTTAAAACCTAACTAACCCTTACGCAGAAAATTCGAATTCAAAATAGGGTTTTTAAATTTACCCGGTAACTGTCTGGGAATTCTATGTTACAGTGGTAACGGGGAATCCCGACCCCCTCGGGAATTTTTAAAATTCGCGAACCAAAACCTTGCTCACAATAACATCTACAAAATATTGGCTTTAGCAATCTTAAAATAAATAATGATCAGTAATTTATACTAAAGTTGTTTGCTTCTTCATGACACATTCTCTTGATACATGGTATAAATAAATACATATGTTTATTACACTCATCATATTTATCCATTTTTTAATATTCAGGTACAATACTATATTATACAAGTCAAACATCTATCACGGTGAAGACATTTTCACCAAATTTGAACCATGTTTTGCAAATAAAATAAAGTTAGTTGTTTTGTTTCTATATATTGTCCCTTCAGTGCTTTTTGTTTAACATAATTCCTCTAGATTAAAGAAGAATTAAAATAATGACAAAGTTGCATGACTCCACAAATTAGTCCGTGCAACTTTGATGAACTATAGTTATATGTATGTGTTTGTGGATATTTTAATATCCTTGAATATCAAAGTAGAGTACCTTAAAGTGTATAGTCTAATGATTACCTTCATATAAGTTTTGAGAGTGTAAGATAATCTATTTAGGGTAAGTAAATACAAAATTCTAGAATATCAAATGTTTCCACAAGGGTTCTGTCCCCTCATCTTGGTGTTCGCATTTTGTTGCTTCATTCGTGAATAAAATACACATTTCATGTTCTTGGGTTCACAATGAGCTTCATTGCATGCATACTCCCTTCGTTCCCAAATACATGGTGTATAAATTCAAATTTAATGCTTTTTAAGTTTGACCGAATATGTTGAAGGGAATATCGACAACTGCAATGTTCAATAAATATATTATGAAAGTATTTCTTAAGGTGGATCTATTCATTGATTTGGTATTGTAGATCTTCATATTGGTCTAATTAACTTATAAAGCATTGACTTTTCAACTACATTTATATGACATGTATTTGGGGGCGGATTGAGTACTTTGTACTTGGCACTACTAGGGAAAACCTTACCATTGACGTACAAATATCGCTACCGCTGGCGCACGGCTGTACGCCAGCACAGTCACGCCAGCGATAACAGCTACCGCTAGCGCACATGCATGTACGCCAGCAGTAATTGGTGCATGCTACCGCTGGCGTACAAGACATGTGCGCCAGCGGTATCCTCTTTACCTATAAGCTATTTTCTACTAGTGTGGTCTTAAAGTATCTTGAGCTACTCAACACGCCTCTCGCTTGGTTAGCTCGATGTGGAGCGCATGATCTTTGGATGTGGTAACCAGACGTTCATATGGGTAGATTGTATGGCACTCATCATATTTAGCCTCATCGTCGCCACATGTGGCATCTTCTTCCTGTATTGCATTCTCTACCTCCAACTCGCTTAATTTTTACAAAAATCCGAGAAATGGGGATATGTAAGACAATAGAGCATTCACCATCCATGTCCTAGCACAATTGGCATTTGAAGTTTTATTCCACATACGTTTTACTAACTTCGGTATTATTATATCAAGGGACCCTTTTAAATAATCAGTGAGATGATCATAGCTTCCAAAGAACCAATGAGATGTTTCGACTCAGTCCAACATAATCAAGGAAAATGTTTCTTTAATAGGAGGACAAAATTGCCTCAAAGTTATTTCAACATTTTGACCAATCTTAGGCGAATACCAAAATTTTGAAATTTAACATATAATTTGGCAAATTTCCCTAGGAATAACACTCTATAACCAAATTTGTGGCTGATTACAGACGGCATAGAAGTCAAGAACTGCCACTTCTCTCCCTCCCGCAAATTCTTTTAAGGCCTGTGTTGTTTCTCTTCTGCACGATAGGGGGGAGAAAACAACAACGAAGAAAATTCTAACAAGTCTGATTCATGCAATCATCATTGCCTTGTCACCTCGCTGACCTCCACTGGATTGAAATTGTCTCTCTTGATCCTATTTGAGCCTGTTATGCTCATGCCTAGTTCAGGTCACCTCAAAACTTCAGTCACACACCACATGTCCTAGTCCAAATGACACATATTCCCTTTGCACAAAATCTTAGCACCTAGGTCAAATGATTGTCACAACTAAGCAATATGGATTTCTCAAGCGGCCTACGTCTAGCCATTTCGATAATAGTGTTGCTAATTTTAAGCTTCAATATTTCCTTTATAGAATCCTAAATTGTGTTAGATGTGTATAGGTCCTTTTCCTATATATCCCCATTGTATAAGAAGTTCTCTGCATATTGCCACATGTACATGTAATGGCCTTTGGCCCCCTGTGAATGATAGTTTGCTCATTTCTCCAACATGGTATCAGAGCCCAGGTTAGGGTTTCTTGTGCACGCTGCAACTCCGTGCTTGCTCCGCCGCGTTGCTAGTTCCGGTTGGCTTCCTCTACCTTCCTTGCTCGGAATCGAGCTGTCCGGCTGCTGGCCTTTGCTCAGCCGTCTCCTTCTTCCTCCTTGCACTTGTGTGCTGCTCAAATTCGACCTTGTTGCTCTCAAATTGAGTTTGCCCGGCCGACGTCGTGGTCCCGTCCGTGCCTTGCCGTGCTGTTGTCGCGCTTGCGGCCTGCCACCGCCGTCTCCCGCGCCGCCGTCGTTGATTGCGGCCTGCCGCGCCGTCTCCGGCCACCGCCCCTCCGGCCGCCGCTCAGGCTGTCGCCCACGGCCCCGTTCGTGCTCGTCGGGCTGCTGAGCTCGGGCTGGTGAGCTCCGGCTCAGATCCAGTTTCTCTCTCTTTGTTGACTTCAAAAAAAAAGAGCCCGTGATGTCTTCTTCGGGCTATGTCGCTGTTCCTCGGTGCTCTGTGATCTTTGATGGCACCAACTACTCTGAGTTCGTGGGCTTTATGCGTATCCACATGCGCGGCCTCCTGCTGTGGGGTGTTCTCTCTAGCGAGGTCTCCTGTCTGCCATGCCCCGTCGCTGCTGTGGCTCCTACTCCACCGGTGCCACCCGTTCTTGCCGCTGATGCTTCTCAGGCTGATCGGGCTGCCGCCAAGGATGCTGATGATCTTGCAGTTGAAGCCTATGATCAGCAGGTATCATATTACTCGGAGTCTTTCTCCATTTATCGGGATGCTCTGTCTATTTACTCTCAGTGATGCAATGATGATGCTCGTGCTGCTGCTGTCCTTACTGCTAGTGTTTTACCTCAGTTTGCTTCTGAGTTTATGGGATTGGGCACTGCTGCTGCGATGTGGACTTATCTTTGTCAGCGCTATCAGCCCTCTGGTGATGCTCTCTACCTATCTGTAGTGCGTCAGGAGCATGATCTTCAGCAGGGAGACTCTACTGTTGATGAGTTCTACACACAGTGCTCTGCCATCTGGCGTCAGCTTGACTCTCTGAGTACTGTTGTTTGTGGTGCTTGTTGCTGCTGTCAGACAGTGAGGTCAGATTTGGAGTTTCAGCGTGTCCATGAGTTCCTGTCTCGCCTCCGTCCCGAGTTTGAGCCTCGGCGTGCTCACTTGCTTGCCGTGGTCGTGTTCCTATATCAGAGGTGCTTGCAGAGGTTTGAGCTGAGGAGACACACCTCTGTTCTGCTGGTTTGCTTGCGGTTCCCACTGTGCTAGCTGCCCGAGCTCTTGTGTCGTCTGCTCCACCACTGCTACCCACTCCTTCAGGGGGGGTGGTGTTGGAAATATGCCCTAGAGGCAATAATAAATAAATGTTATTATCATATTTCCGTGTTCATGATATATGTTTATTTCCATGCTATAATTGTATTAACCGGAAACATAATACATGTGTGGTTGCGTAAACAACATTGCGTCCCTAGTAAGCCTCTACTAGACTAGCTCGTTAATTAATGATGGTTATGGTTTCCCAACCATGAACATGAGTTGTTAATTAATTAACGGGATCATGTCATTAGAAGAATGACGTGATGGACAGACCCAACTAAGCATAACAATATTGATCGTTTCATTAAGTTTTTATTGTCATGCCTTTTATTGTCAAGTATCCTATTTCTTAGACCATGAGATCATGTTATTCCCGGGTACTGGAAGAATACTTTGGGGACATCAACCATCGCTTCGTGACAGGGTGATCATAAAGGTGTCTTACGGGTATCTCAGAAAGTGCTTGTTGAATTACATGAATCAAGACTGGGATTTGTCCCTCCGTGTTTCGGAGAGATATACTCTGGGCCCACTCGGTAGTGCACATTCGGTAAAGCTTGCAAGCACGTGACTAATGAGTTAGTCACAGAGAATGTTGTATTACGGAACGAGTAAAGAGTACTTACCAGTAACAAGATTTAACTAGGTATAGTGATACCGACGATCAAATCTTGGGTAAGTAAAATATCGCGTGACAAAGGAAATTGTATACGGATTATAGTAGTCCACGACATAGTGGTTCAACCGATAAAGATCTTCGTTGAATGTGTGGGAGTCATTATGGATATCCTGGTCCCTCTAATGGTTATTGATCGGAGAGGTGTCTCCATCATGTCTGCACGTTCTCGAACCCGTAGGGTCACACACTTAACGTTCGGTAACGCTAGAGTAGCTCTGGGATAATTTTGTTAATGGTGTCCGAATATTGTTCGGAGTCTCGGATGAGATCCTAGACATCACGAGGAGCTCCGGAAGAGTCCGGAGGTAAAGATTTATATATGGCAAGTTGATTTCAGGGTTCCGGAAAAGTTCGGGATTTTTCGGCAGAGTGTCGGAATGTTCTAGAAGGTTCCGGAGGGTCCCATAGTGGGGCCCACCTGTCCCCAACGACCAAGGGTGGCCCACTGGTCCATTTGACCAGTCCTACTTGGTCCATGCAGCCATTCAATGGGTAGCCCTTTAAAAGGGATGTTACCACTCTTGAAAGAGGGGGTTACCACCTTTTAAATGAGAAGGGGTTACCACTATTGAAAGAGGGAGTTTCTACTTTGGAAATAAAGTGGCTGCAGCCCCTTGCCTATATAAAGAAGAGGGAGAGGTGCACCAAGAGACAGAGGCTTGGCCGCATCACTGGCTTGCTGCTCCTCTACCTCCCGCGCACCGCTTGGCGAAGCCCTGCCCGCGGGAACTCTCCACCATATCCACCACCACGCCGTCGTGCTGCTGGAATCGATCCCACCTACTTCTCCCTCTAGCTTGCTGGATCAAGAAGAGGGAGACGTCATCGAGCTGTACGTGTGCAAGCCTCCGGAGGTGCTGCTCGTTTGCGGTGCTGATCGGATCGAACATCGTCAACAACTTCACCGAGCTGCGTTGAATTAAACGTTCAACGCGCGTGTTCTTCGAGGGTATGATGAACTACTCTCCCCGTTACTAGAATCTTCTAGATAGGATCTTGAGTGTTGCTTCCGCATGTGAGAGAAATTTTTTGTTTTCTATCGCGCAAACTCCTACAGTGGTATCAGAGCCGGATCTATGCGTAGATGTTTTGGTACGGGTAGAACACATATGTGTATGTGGGCGTTGATAATCTTTTTATTACTTCCTTTGTGTATTTTGAATCTTAGTGGCATAGTGGGATGAAGCGGCCCGGACTAACTTTACATGTCCACGTACATGAGACTTGTTCCACGACTGACATGCAACTTGTATTGCATAAGTGGCTTTGCGGGTGTCTGTCTCTCCCACTATAGTTAAGATTTAATCTACAACGGGTTGTTAATAATTTGTTTATCACCGTTGTGGTTTCATGTTCGTAGGTAAGAACGGTTCTTTCTTCGAAAGCCCTAAGCCACGTAAAATTTGCAAAGAATAAGGGAGAGGCGTCTAACTTGTTTTTGCAGGGGTGCTTGTGATATGGTATAGCCCAAACTGTTTCATATGATATATTTGTGATGTATGAGATGATCATGTTTTGTAATGTTTCACGACTTGCATGTCGATGAGTACGGCAACCGGCAGGAGCCATATGGTTGTCTTAATTATCAATTGTATGACCTGCGTGTCAACTTCAAACGCCATGTAATTGCATTATTTATCGCTATGAGTTAGCAATATATGGGATGCAACGTGGTGGAGACAACCAAGGCGCCACATGAACATGGCGCCATGATGGAGATCATGCCGGTGCGTTTAAGATGGAGATCAAGACGCAATAAAAGGGCTATACCATGTCACATATTTTTATGCATGTGATGTTTATCCTTTTATGCATCTTATTTTGCGTGTGCTCGACGGTAGCATTATAAGATGATCCCTCACACAATATCAAGATAAAGTGTTCTCCCTTAGTATGCACCGTCGCGAAAGTTCGTCGTTTTGAAGCATCTCGTGATGATCGGATGTGGTAAACTCTACGTTCACATACGACGGGTGTAAGCCAGTTTTACACATGCGGAAATACTTTGGTTAACTTGACGAGCCTAGCATGTACAGACATGGACTCGGAACACGACGAACCGAAAGGTTAAACACGAGTCATATGAATGATATGATCAACATTTCGATGTTCACCATTGAAACTACATCTTCTCTCGTGAAGATCGGACTTGGTGTAGTGGATTTGGATCGTGTACCACTAGACAACTATGAGGGATGTTGTTTTAAGTGGGAGTTCGTTAGTAATTTGATTAAAATGAACTCTTTATCATGAACATAGTCTAAAGATGTCTTTGCTAAAATGTTGTAGATCATGGCCCGCAACGTAGCTCAGTTCAACTTCAGCGCATTCCTTGAGAAAGAAAAACTGAAATCATCTGGTTCAAACTTCACTGACTGGCACCGCAACCTGAGGATTATCCTCACTGGGTGTAAGAAGCATTATGTGCTCGATGCTGCGCTAGGTGACCCACCTGCAGACAATGCGCCTGAAGCAGAACAAAATGTCTTTGAGACGCGCAGAGATGACCACATTATAGTTGCCTGTGCCATCCTTACATCTCTGGACACTGATCTCCAGAAACGTTTTGAACATCACGGCGCCTATGAGATGGTTGAAGAGCTGAAAACCATGTTTCAGACTCAGACCCGCGCTGAGAGATATGAGATCTCTGATAAGTTCTATACATGTAAGATGGAGGAGCACAGCTCTGTCAGTGAACATGTTGTCACCATGGGAGGCTATATCCAACGCCTAATTCAGCTGGGATGTGTGATCCCGGATGAGTTAATCACTGACAGGGTGCTGCAGTCGCTCCCTCCGAGCTACAAAGGCTTTGTGCTGAACTATAACATGCAAGGCATGAATAAGACTCTTAATGAGCTCTTTGCGATGCTGAAATCTGCAGAAGTGGACATCAAGAAAGAACATCAAGTGTTGATGGTCAATAAGACCACCAGTTTCAAGAAGGTTAAGGCCAAAAAGGGTCACTTCAAGAAGAGTGGCAAATCTGTTGCTGCTCAGGGCGGCAAACCTGTTGCCACACCTGTGAAACCCAAGGCTGGTCCTAAGCCGGACACTGTGTGTTTCTACTGCAAGGGAGACGGTCACTGGAAGCGTAACTGCGCCAAATACTTGGCGGATAAGAAGGCTGGCAACGTCAAAGGTATATTTGATATACATGTTATTGATGTGTACCTTACTAGTTCTCGTAGTAGTGCCTGGGTATTTGATACTGGTTCGGTTGCTCATATTTGCAACTCGAAACAGGAGCTGCAGAATAAACGGAGACTGGCGAGGGATGAGGTGACGATGCGCGTCGGGAATGGATCGAAGGTCGATGTCATCGCCGTCGGGACACTACCTCTTCATCTACCTTCGGGATTAGTTTTAAACCTGAATAATTGTTATTTGGTGCCTGCGTTAAGCATGAACATTATATCTGGATCTTGTTTATTGCGAGACGGTTACTCATTTAAATCAGAGAATAAAGGTTGTTCTATTTCTATGAGTAATATCTTTTATGGTCATGCACCCAACGTAAATGGTTTATTCTTGTTGGATCTCGATAGTAGTACTTCACACATCCATAACATTGATGCTAAAAGATGCAAAGCGAATAATGATAGTACCACATACTTGTGGCACTGCCGTTTAGGTCATATTGGTGTAAAGCGCATGAAGAAACTCCATTCTGATGGACTTTTTCAATCACTTGACTTTGAATCATTTGATACGTGCGAACCATGCCTCATGGGTAAGATGACTAAGACACCGTTTTCCGGTACGATGGAACGGGCGAGTGATTTGTTGGAAATCATACATACTGATGTGTGTGGACCAATGAGCATTCCAACACGTGGTGGATATCGTTACTTCCTAACTTTCACTGATGATTTGAGTAGATATGGGTATATTTACTTAATGAAACACAAGTCTGAAACATTTGAAAAGTTCAAAGAATTTCAGAGTGAAGTAGAAAATCATCGTAACAGGAAGATCAAATTTCTACGATCTGATCGTGGAGGGGAATATCTGAGTTACGAGTTTGGCATGCACTTGAAAAATTGTGGAATTGTTTCCCAACTCACGCCACCTGGAACACCACAGCGTAATGGTGTGTCTGAACGTCGTAATCGTACTTTATTAGATATGGTGCGTTCTATGATGTCTGTATCCGATCTGCCAATGTCATTTTGGGGGTATGCATTAGAGACAGCCGCATTCACTTTAAATAGGGCACCATCTAAATCCGTTGAGACGACACCATATGAGTTGTGGTTTGGTAAGAAGCCAAAATTATCGTTTCTTAAAATTTGGGGATGCGAGGCTTATGTCAAAAGATTACAACCTGATAAGCTCGAACCCAAAGCGGAAAAATGCGTCTTCATAGGATATCCAAAGGAAACCATTGGGTATACCTTCTATCACAGATCCGAAGGCAAAGTTTTTGTTGCTAAGAATGGATCCTTTCTTGAGAAGGAGTTTCTTTCGAAAGGAGTGAGTGGGAGGAAAATAGAACTAGACGAGGTTATTGAACCTTCTCCCGAATTGGAGAGCAGCGCAGCGCAGGAAGATTTGGATCTTCAGGCACCGCCTTCACCAGCTAGAGAGAAAGAAGCTGATGATAGTGATCATGCAGCTTCGGTCAAAGTTCCCGTTCGCAGGTCGACAAGGTTACGTACTGCTCCTGAATGGTACGGTAATCCTGTCTTGAACATTTTATTGTTAGACAATGATGAACCTATGAACTATGAGGAAGCGATGATGAGCCCAGACTCTGGAAAATGGCAAGACGCCATGAACTCTGAAATGGAATCCATGAAGGAAAACCAAGTGTGGACTTTGGTTGACCTTCCTGATAGCCGTAAGGCTGTTGAATGTAAATGGATTTTCAAGAAGAAAACAGACGCTGACGGTAATGTCACCGTATATAAAGCTCGACTTGTCGCAAAAGGTTTTCGACAAATTCAAGGAGTTGACTACGATGAGACCTTCTCACCCGTAGCGATGCTAAAGTCTGTTAGGGTTCTACTAGCAATTGCTGCTTATTTCGATTATGAAATTTGGCAGATGGATGTCAAAACTGCGTTCCTCAACGGAAACGTTGAAGAAGAGTTGTACATGGTACAACCTGAAGGTTTTGTCGATCCTAAGGATGCTGATAAAGTGTGCAAACTTCAGCGATCCATCTATGGACTGAAGCAAGCATCCCGGAGTTGGAATCTTCGATTTGATGAGGTGATCAAAGGTTTTGGATTTGTCCAAAATTATAAAGAAGCTTGTGTTTACAAGAAAGTGAGTGGGAGCTCGGTTGCATTCCTGGTTTTATATGTAGATGACATATTACTTATTGGGAATGATGTGGAGCTGCTTAACAGTGTGAAAGATTATTTGAATAATAGTTTTTCAATGAAAGATCTTGGTGAAGCTGCATACATATTGGGCATAAAGATCTATAGAGATAGATCAAGACGCTTAATAGCACTTAGTCAAAGTAAATACCTTGAGAAGATAGTGAAGAAATTCAATATGCAGGATGCAAAGAAAGGTTCTTTGCCCATGTTACAAGGTAAGCCATTGAGTATGACTCAGTGTCCAACTACGGCAACAGAAATAGAAAGGATGAAGAAAATCCCCTATGCCTCGGCCATAGGTTCTATTATGTATGCCATGTTGTGTACTAGACCGGATGTGTCCCATGCTCTTAGTTTGACGAGCAGGTACCAGAGTGATCCTGGAGAGGCTCACTGGACAGCAGTTAAAAATATCCTTAAGTACCTAAAAAGGACTAAGGACATGTTTCTTGTCTATGGTGGTGATGAAGAGCTCTCCGTAAAAGGTTACGTTGATGCTAGCTTCGATACTGATCCAGATGACTCGAAATCTCAAACAGGGTATGTCTTTATCTTGAATGGAGCTGCGGTTAGCTGGAGGAGTTCCAAGCAAACCGTCATTGCGGCATCTACATTAGAGGCGGAGTATATGGCCGCTTCTGAAGCAGCGAAAGAAGGGATATGGCTGAAGGAGTTCGTCACTGAACTCGGCGTTGTTCCGAGCGCACTGGATCCCATGGAGATTTTTTGTGACAACACTGGTGCCATTGCTCTAGCCAAGGAACCAAGATGTCACAAGAGTTCCAAGCATATCAAACGCCGGTTTCATCAAATTCGTGAGCATGTCAATGAAGGAGATATTACCATTAGCAAAGTACATACGAATCAAAATATCGCTGATCCGTTGACTAAAGTTCTTCCACAGACAAAACATGATCAACACCAGAAGGCCATGGGTGTTAGATTTTTACCAATGTAAACTAGATTATTGACTCTAGTGCAAGTGGGAGACTGTTGGAAATATGCCCTAGAGGCAATAATAAATAAATGTTATTATCATATTTCCGTGTTCATGATATATGTTTATTTCCATGCTATAATTGTATTAACCGGAAACATAATACATGTGTGGTTGCGTAAACAACATTGCGTCCCTAGTAAGCCTCTACTAGACTAGCTCGTTAATTAATGATGGTTATGGTTTCCCAACCATGAACATGAGTTGTTAATTAATTAACGGGATCATGTCATTAGAAGAATGACGTGATGGACAGACCCAACTAAGCATAACAATATTGATCGTTTCATTAAGTTTTTATTGTCATGCCTTTTATTGTCAAGTATCCTATTTCTTAGACCATGAGATCATGTTATTCCCGGGTACTGGAAGAATACTTTGGGGACATCAACCATCGCTTCGTGACAGGGTGATCATAAAGGTGTCTTACGGGTATCTCAGAAAGTGCTTGTTGAATTACATGAATCAAGACTGGGATTTGTCCCTCCGTGTTTCGGAGAGATATACTCTGGGCCCACTCGGTAGTGCACATTCGGTAAAGCTTGCAAGCACGTGACTAATGAGTTAGTCACAGAGAATGTTGTATTACGGAACGAGTAAAGAGTACTTACCAGTAACAAGATTTAACTAGGTATAGTGATACCGACGATCAAATCTTGGGTAAGTAAAATATCGCGTGACAAAGGAAATTGTATACGGATTATAGTAGTCCACGACATAGTGGTTCAACCGATAAAGATCTTCGTTGAATGTGTGGGAGTCATTATGGATATCCTGGTCCCTCTAATGGTTATTGATCGGAGAGGTGTCTCCATCATGTCTGCACGTTCTCGAACCCGTAGGGTCACACACTTAACGTTCGGTAACGCTAGAGTAGCTCTGGGATAATTTTGTTAATGGTGTCCGAATATTGTTCGGAGTCTCGGATGAGATCCTAGACATCACGAGGAGCTCCGGAAGAGTCCGGAGGTAAAGATTTATATATGGCAAGTTGATTTCAGGGTTCCGGAAAAGTTCGGGATTTTTCGGCAGAGTGTCGGAATGTTCTAGAAGGTTCCGGAGGGTCCCATAGTGGGGCCCACCTGTCCCCAACGACCAAGGGTGGCCCACTGGTCCATTTGACCAGTCCTACTTGGTCCATGCAGCCATTCAATGGGTAGCCCTTTAAAAGGGATGTTACCACTCTTGAAAGAGGGGGTTACCACCTTTTAAATGAGAAGGGGTTACCACTATTGAAAGAGGGAGTTTCTACTTTGGAAATAAAGTGGCTGCAGCCCCTTGCCTATATAAAGAAGAGGGAGAGGTGCACCAAGAGACAGAGGCTTGGCCGCATCACTGGCTTGCTGCTCCTCTACCTCCCGCGCACCGCTTGGCGAAGCCCTGCCCGCGGGAACTCTCCACCATATCCACCACCACGCCGTCGTGCTGCTGGAATCGATCCCACCTACTTCTCCCTCTAGCTTGCTGGATCAAGAAGAGGGAGACGTCATCGAGCTGTACGTGTGCAAGCCTCCGGAGGTGCTGCTCGTTTGCGGTGCTGATCGGATCGAACATCGTCAACAACTTCACCGAGCTGCGTTGAATTAAACGTTCAACGCGCGTGTTCTTCGAGGGTATGATGAACTACTCTCCCCGTTACTAGAATCTTCTAGATAGGATCTTGAGTGTTGCTTCCGCATGTGAGAGAAAATTTTTGTTTTCTATCGCGCAAACTCCTACAGGTGGGTGGGCGGGCGTCCTTCTTTAGGAGCGGGCCGGTCTCGCATCTTCTGTCGCTACTGTAAGTAGCCAGGTCACCCAGAGTCAGATTGTTTCAAGAAGCACCGTGACCTGAGTCGCTCCTCTCCCGTGGCTCATGCACCTTCAGTGACCCCGTCACTCACTGACCAGGATATTGTGCGGTTCAAACGTATACTGGCTTCCTCGGACTCTTCCTTGACGGGTACTGTTGCCTCGCTGACTGCGTCCACTACTGCTACTCCGCCACCGCCACCGACACAGTCAGGTACATCTCCGTGGGTTCTGGATTCTGGAGCTTCTTTTCACATGTCTTCTGATTCTTCCGCCCTGTCTTCTCTTTGACCTCTTGATTCCCCTGTCAATGTTCTCACTGCCAATGACACACATCTTCCTGTTGCTAGTCGTGGCACCCTTTCTACTCCGTCTTTCTTTGTTCCTAGTGTTTCTCATGTTCTCCACCTTACCATGAATCTCGTTTCCGCTGCTCAACTTACTGATTCTGGTTGTCGTGTCATTTTTGATACCGACTCTTGCTCTGTTCAGGATCGTCGCACCGAGGCTCTAGTTGGAGCTGGCCCTCGGCGCCGTGAGGCTCAGGGTCTTTGGGAGGTTGACTGGCTTCGTGTTACTTCCGCTGCCACCACACCCGCCAGTTCACATGCTCTTGCTGCCTCCTCTTCTGCAGCCTTCCAGCAGTGGCATCATCGACTTGGTCATATCTGTGGCTCTCGCTTATCATTGTTAGTGCATCAAGGTGTCTTAGGGTCTGTCTCTGGCGATGTTTCTTTACATTGTAATGGTTGTAGACTTGGCAAACAGACTCAGTTATCTTATCCTACGAGTGAGTCAGTCTCTCAGTGTCCTTTCGACCTAGTTCATTCTGATGTATGGGGTCCTGCTCCATTCGATTCGAAAGGGGGTCATCGCTACTATGTCCTATTTATTGATGATTTCTCTAGCTACACTTGGCTCTGTTTTATGAAATCTCACGGCGAGGTTCTCTCTATATACAAGCGATTTGCTGCCATGGTCCACACCCAATTTTCCACACCCATTCGTGTTTTTCGTGCTGACTCGGCTGGTGAGTATATCTCCCAGATGTTGCTCACCATCTTGTTTCCACCCACATAATTTACATTACTTTTCCCACCAACAATCAAACATTAGCATAATTTACATTATTGTTTCCACCAACAATGAATCATTACCATAATTTATATTTCTTTTTTCACACTACCAGTCAATCACCATAATTGACATTTCTGTTTTCACCAACGATCAATCACAATAATTTACATTCCTTTTTTATTTGACCAATCAATCACCACAAAATTTTTTTGAGATTAAGCAGCTACAATATATTAAATCAACCCAGCATCCAGTACAATTTGGTTTTCAATACAGGCAGGAGGGGATCCATGCCACACTCTACTACTTCTATCTGCGCAGCCCTGCTTTGCTAACAGATGTGCAACTTCATTAGCTGATCGCCGCACTGCTCACACCGAGACATCACCAAAGCTTCCAAGGAGAGATTTTATTTCCTCTACCAACGGACCGTATACAAATCGATCCTGTCCCTCCATCATCAACTTGGCCACAGCCCCGACACTGTCTGTTTCCAGAATAACCTTTTGAACCCCTACTTCTCTGGCTAGCAGCAGACCACGGCGACAAGCCAGGAGCTCGGCACCCTCCGCATCGGCTACATGAGAGAAAAAAATGGCATGCTCCATTGACGAAGCTACCATGGTGATCGCGGAGGACCACACCACTCCCACCTTCGCCTACAGATTGGTGAAAAAACCCATGGGTGTTCACCTTAACCCATGATCCTTCCGGAGGAAGCCAGTGCTCCGGCGGTCTAACAGCACTCGAGTGGGTACAGGGTTTTAGGTCTAGCCATTCTTGAACTCCCGCAATGGTGCGCATGATAATCTTCTTCGGATCTTCAAGAATTTTTGTTTCCCGAGCATCATTACGAGCCAACCAGAGATTGTAGGACAACGTAATCATCCAGGAGAGTTGGTCAGCGCTGCTCTTACCGATCCAATCCAGCAGCCAACCCTTCAGTTTTGAGTGACACCGCAGCCGTTTCGGCGGTGAAGCCACCTGAACCCCAGCTAGTTCCTTCAGGTACAACCATGCTTTTTCAGAATGAGGACACGTCCAAAAGCGATGGGATAAGCTTTCAGTTCTGCCGCATGCTAGACAAACAACATTGTCTTTTATCTTCCTATGACCGCCAGTCCGTTCTCAATCAGCCTCCACATGTGCACCTTTGCTTTACCGGGGACATTGGAGTCCCACAGCGCTAGCCATCCTTTATGTTCATTACATGATCGCGAGGATTCAGCCCCATCCCTGGATGCTTTCTTCCGCGAAATAGCTAGATGGTACGCCGACTTCACAGAGAAGATCCCATTCTTCGTGAAGTTCCATGCTCGAAAGTCCTCCGAGCCGACCCGAGCAAGAGGGATACGCAGGATATCGCATACATCAGATTCAGAGAAGTGCAGTTTCAGCTTCTCCTCATCCCACTCCCCCATTGGGTTTGATGAAATCGCTGACCAAAGAAGGACAGTCGTCTCGCAATCGTCCCAGTGGACGTTGCAACCCAGCTCGAGGAATCCAATTTTCGTCTCCTAATCGGATAGAAGACCCATCACCTATGCGCCATATCAAGCCTGCTTCAACAGTTCTCTGCCATGGAGAATTCCCTTCCAAGTGTACGAGGCTCTTTTTTTTTTTACATAATCCGATGCATTAATAAGGAAGCTCAGTACATCTTACAGAAAGGACCAGCAGATGGCAGCTCGCTGTAAGAAAGCCCCCTTCCTTGAAGTATCTTGCCTTGAGAACCCACGCGCATAGGGAATTGGGATCAGTAAGCATTCGCCACCCTTGTTTTGCAAGGAAAGCCTGATTGAAACATTCAAAATCTCTGAACCCCAACCCACCATCTTTTTTGTGCTTGCACATACGCTCCCAACTAATCCAATGAACCTTTTTCTTTCCCTCCGCCTCTCCCCACCAGAAGTTTGACGAGACCGAACTGAGCTGTTTACACATTTTCTTAGTAAGTTGGAAACAGCTCATGGTATATGCTGGCACCGCTTAGAGGATAGATTTAACCAGAACACCTTTTCCCTCCTTAGATATGCCCTGCCCTTTCAATCCTTTGACCTTGGCCCAAGCTCTCTCTCGTAGGTGTTTAAAACACCCTTCTTTAGATCTCCCAACGACAGTGGGCAGTCCCAAATATCGTTCTGATAGAGCTTCACAGGTTATGCCAAACGTCTCTTTGAGTCCTGATTTCGCATCCTCTTCACAACCTGGTCCAAAGAAAATTGAGGATTTTTGGAAGTTCACTTTCTGACATCAATCACCACAATTAACATCTTATTTTATCCTACCATTAATTTCTACTTATCTCTACTTCTCCACCAGAATAAAAACTGACGAAAAAACCCAACCCACCGAAAACGCACTCACGCGGGCGAGATGGGCATGTCAACAAAGCAACGGGCATGGTGGGCTGTGGGCAGCCTCGCCCGTTGCAACACACGGGAAATTGTCTAGTGCAAGTAAAATTATGAAGACAAGAATACCTATACACAAAGCTATGTAGCAGTCTCTTCCATTTATTAGTATAAGATATTTCACATTGTAGAAAAAATAAGTAACTATGAGGTGTTTGAAAGTCGGTGTTGAAAGAGCGGATCTAACAAAATTGTCAATGGAGGATGCGCTATTTTTCAATTATACTCGTGGCATTTCAAGGCCTTTTTGGTTCATAAAATTAGTGAAGCAAAACATAGGATATTTAAAAAAGATGGTTACACATGATGTTTTGTTTGTGGGTTGTGGGACTATTCATCTGATTTGTTCAAAAGTAATGAAAGGAAAACTTCTTTAATCTCAGTTTACCAAGAACGGCACATTAATTATCCACCTGGACCTTCTTTTAAATTCCTAGCATGAAGTACGAGAACAAGATCCCGTGGCCAAACGGGTGTGGCTGATGATTGATGAGCTCTGAACCGGTATAAGGAAAACGCTCCTCGAAGATATATTTACTAGAAGAAGCAGAGCCGAGAAAACAAAAACACTCCCCAAAATTGGTTGCCATTCGACACAGACGAGCTAAAAGAGCTGCAGAGCGGTCTTTAGCTTGTTCTGCTTCCACTTTGGAAGCTTGTAGAACGCTGCTCTTGTCATGCCGAACTTCTCGCTGAACTCGGCAGTCGACAAGTAGATCTGCTTTCAGTTTACAGCAGCAGCGCATGTTAGACAGTAGTTTGAAAGAATGAGAAGCCGATGAAGAACAGTTGTTCAGTCACCTCTCGCTTGGTGAGGTCGATGTCGGGCGCAGGATCCTCGGATGTGGTTGTCACACGCTCATATGGGTAGACCGTACGCCCCTCGACGTCTTCTGCCTCATCATCGCCGCCCGTGCCATCTTCCTCTTGTATTGCCTTATCTGCACATCCGAGCTCGCTTAATTTTGCTAAATATCCAAAATAAAATTGAGATATTAAGACAATAGAGCTAGCGTTTGTCATCCATGTTCTAGCACAACTGGCAACCAACAAACAATTGTATTGCACATACCTTTTGCCGACTTGGGTATTGTACTTTTCAAAGAGCTTGTGAGGTCACTGATAGCCGACTGCTTCGACGTATCGGGTCCTGCAGACTTAGGGAAAAGCTTTTTGACGGCAGGTGGAGGGGTGGAAAGATTCCTGGTATTAGGTTTCTCAAAGGTAGAAGTTAATGCTGCGAAGGCTGGAGATCTTCCTCGGAGACTGCGGTGACACTCCGGGCTGGTGGACATGCTTCTTGAGCGCTGGGAATTATCTTGCCCCAATGTTCTTCCTGAAACCGCTGGTGTTCTCCGTTTTGGTTTCTGACGACAACGCAGAGAGTAGTTTGTTTAAGCAACTTATCAGTAGAATAAAATGACACAGAGTTGCATACTAGTACTTGAGATTGTATTTCAGAGAACATAGTGCCACAAGACATGACCAACAATTCAATTGTGCTGAGCAATTCCATTTATGTTATCCAAAAAACGCTCGACCAACAGGCACTAGCATATGTGACGTTTTTATTTAGAAGGAACAACCGCACATCGAACCCAGGTGGGCTGGAAGATTATTAGGTTAAGACTTACATCAAGCAATGGAATTACTCCACCCTTTAAAATGGCAAGCCTCCGTTGGTATGAACTGCCATGCATCTGCACCAAAAACAAAAGTGAGTGCGGTGCATTTTATTTCTATGACTATTAGGTTCAATAGTAATCACAAAGAAATTGAAACTGCCGTTAATTTTACAGCAAGCACTTGCAGTCTATGTACTGATGTACCAACTAACAACCAATGCCTCGCCAGAAAAGCAGAACAAAAACATACCAAAGATTTTGCAGAGTCCCAGGTGAAGAACCTAGTAAAAAATTGAGGTTCACTTCCTTCCGAACCAGTGAAAATCGTTGTTTCTCGGGAGAGATTTTCCCGAAGAAAATCCCGCACAAGAAATTTCTAGCACACAATAGCATTAACAACAAAGTAAGATAGCATATAGGAACTGTGGTTTCTAATTAGACTACACAAAATTTGGTTATTATTACCTCTCCAATATCCATTGTTTGTCTTCTCACTTTAGCATCAACCTCCTGCCCAACCCAAACAAATATGTACGAGTGACAATCTAGAATGAAAACATCCTCTGCCATCAGATCATCCTGAGTAAAGTGGTGTAATTCTGTGACCTGTTCGAGCAGTATTCAAAAGAAATTGCATTAGAAATGGAGTAATGTACAGCATTGTCAGGTATATATAAAACCTTCACATGTTTGTTTTTCTGACCTTCAAATTATCTTCTTGAATCACAAATCGATATTGGTACCACAGGAAAAAAAACAAGTGTCAATTCATGTTGGACTGTAAGCTTTGTTCAGTAGGATTTCATACAAAGCTTTGTTGGTGGTTACCTTTGGATAAGATACATGAGAAAGATGAGGGTCACTTTCCTGCTCTCTTTCAATTTTTTTATTCGAGTACTTTGATTTACCGCCCAGCAATTCCCAGAATTTGTCGGTTTCTCTGCCCTCCTTTTGTGACCTTGATGGCAGATCTGACTGTATAACCAAAAAGTGAAGCACAAATTAAAAGGTAAACCAAAAATAGACATAAATTAAAAGTCATTTCATAGCATAATTGAACAACGCTCAACAATGATAGCGAGGGTGTTGACAGTGATAAGGGCTAAAACACCAAATAACTGCATATAATTATCAGAATTATATATATGGTGATAAATATTATAGAAGACATTTTCTACCATGGGCACTTCTTTCTTCCTTTTTAACTGGTAATTAGAGAATATGATACACAATGAGAACAAGAGCTCATCTTATGCCCTTGAGAGTCGAGAAGAACAAGCTCAAATAGTGAAACTGCATTTATTGCACATATGGCAAAGCTTAACTGACACTGATGTACCAAGCAGAGGAAATTTTCATAAAATAAAAAATCTAAATATTTTCCTAGAAAAGATTATTCACACCTTAATTGCATCTAGCTGCCTCTCAACCAAGTCATGATCCAGTGAGGTGGTAACATTCCCAATCCATGTGAACACGCTGTTTCCATCATGTAGAATGTAACAATATGATGAATTTAATGATGAAGCCACCTAGTGAAAGTATGGTAGAGATGAAGCAGATAATATAAACATAACAATTTAATTACAAAAAAATATGATTACGAACTTACTGCATCAACTTGAATTGCTTGCATATTTTCTGATCCTGAGCCTTGAATCCGGAATAGCGCAAGACCAGCTTCAGAGTAACTATCGTCATCGAGACCATTTTCAGCAATGAAGTTCTTGTATCCAGAGCTAAGTCCACCCTACATTGAAATTTCCATAGATAAAATAGATTTTATGTTCAACTCAAATTATCTAGCTAACAATGTCAGTCCTTCAGAAGCAAACCTTAAACACTTGGAGACTCTGAAATATGACAAAGAACTGAATAGGTTCTTTTCCTTCATAAAGGCGAGCCTGCGCAGAAGCAAGAAAAAGATTAGAGTGAAAATTTAACTTCACATATGAAAAATATAGGTTACCAGGGTAGCCTGGAATTTCGCAGCCTGGACCATCTTGCTAGCCAGTGAAATTGCCGATGTCCTCTCCGCCTGAAAGAAATTAAGATCATTCGAGCGCACAAACTCGCGTTTAACATTAGGCAGATACACAAACTATGTGTCCAAAAGTATGTTGTCTTATCAATAGATAACAGGTAACAACTAGCATTTTAAGACTGCTATTCTCTAATTACTTTTACTAACAACTTCACAAAATATATCAATTAGTGATTATCACATATGTGATTATCAATTCCAAACTCATAGCTGGAGTTGATAAGTACCTCAACACTCCTTTTCCCAAACCAAGTTCCAATAAGACATTCCTCCTTGTCATCTCCAGCATACGTGTATTGAAAAATGTAGCAATCTCCGGTGTAAATTTTTGATTGTTCGGTAGATGGTAGAAGAGTCTTTTTGTTTCCATTTACACGCCAGACCTGATGGTAGAATACATAATCACCATCAAGCATACACGAAGATAAATCGATGGATGTTATTATGAAAAAATAAATTGGTTCCAAGGTGATCAATTAAGCATCGAAGGTAAATGAATGCAGATCAGTGGCATAGTTGAGTTGAAGGAGTTACAAGATGACTAACTTCTATGCACGTAGTACAGAGTTGACAGCTTCCTATTTCTATGCGTGTAGTATAAGATGACTAATTTAGATTTTTTTTAGAAAAGAGAATTTTATTAATCCCAGCCTCTGCATCGAGTGATGCACACAGCCGAAGATGACTAATTTACATTGATACCTGCGGGTTAGAACCTTAAATTGTGTATGCACAAGACAGATTACCAGGGACTGCAACTCATAAAAAATACAAATTCATAAGAAGGCATCCAAAAGAATACCTGTAAATGACCAGTGCAATCAATATAAGGCTCGGGTTCTTCTTTTACAGGTGCACTTTTCATCAAGCCCTTCACGTCTAATCCTTGACTTTTGAGGAGTGCTGTAAAAAGAGGATAACTATGTGTGATTTAGTGAACCTTTTAGCACTCTATTGTACTGAAACTGATAAATCTGTAGAGCGTAACCTGCAACTTTGCCCCTTCCATCCTCAGAAGACAATTTTAACTCAGGAGTTGCTGGCCACTCGTTAAATTTCGACTTGAACATTATTGTTTCGTATCCCTCAATCACTTTCATAACATGCGATTTTGTTCGACTGTCATCAATGAGCAATTTCTGTATAAAAGTAAAAACGTACTAAGGACGCAGCAACACAAAACGTAAAACATGATCATGCTTTGATCGTACAATTAAAAAGTAATTCTAGAGAATCTTATCATGATATTTCACCAAGGTGGTACATTTTATAGGCACGGGAGTGTATAGCAAGCATTTATTTTTTCATTCTGAGAAACAAATAAGTAAACCTTCGGAAAGAACATGTACTGATGCATCCAAGTTGCTCCTGAATTACCTCGGCAGCTTCACTGGCACCTTTTCTCTGTTGCAAAGAAGTATTTCTGCCCATCCAGACATACATTTCGGCTCCGAAATCTAACAAGTAGCATTTGTTTGTCTCAAGCAACTCATGCGCCAGGGATTCAAAACCAATAGGCTCCAGCTTTCCTTGGTTAAAACTGGCAAGTCACATAATCAGCTGCTACTCAGTTCTAATTTCAAGAGTTCATCTATCTCATACTCGTGGATGAAATCATGTTTAAATTAAATTATTTTTGTTGATTATTGACACTATTGTGCTATGTATGGATATTTAGTGGTAGCGAATTACCATAGCAATTTGACTGCAGATTCCGTGTCTTCCCCAGTCTCCTCTGAAGACGTCTTCCTTGGAAGAGGAGCGAAACCACCGAACAAAGCCCAAAATTCACCAGCTTCGGCATCAGCCATTAACTTCCCATCTTCTACAGAGGACTCCAAATCGTTAGATCTCGTAAACATGATTTCAAATACTCAAGACACATAATCATAGTTACTTACCAACAGCTGCTATTCCACACTTTCCCTCATGGAAAGTGTCTTTGATATACTGCACAACTTCAAGAGCTTTTGCTCTCTCTTGAATGCATGAATTGGAGCCATTGAACTGGAAAATCTTGGACTTGGTGTCCAAGATGAATATATCGTCGTGATTAAGGGATGATCGAGCAAAAGGAACCTGATTTGTAGAGTAGAAACCATGTATAGTAAAAAAATGAACAAATATTGAACGGAAAAGACACTGATTTAGATAGCTTACCTCTTTAACATGAACAACATACATTCCCCTGCACACATATAACCGGGTAACATGCTCCTGCTCATTGGCTTCTACATGGTTGAACCCAGAAGCTACCCCTCCTGGCTGTGGCATGATGCATGGTCTAAAATATGAGAGTAACTTTTCAGTTTCATTGCCCTGTACTTCCCGGTACTGGACAGCACGCCCTCCAAGCGCAGCATCAAGCTCCACAGTTAAAATTGCAGCAGTTCCGGCTTCATCCTTCCAGGGAAAACGTTGATCATATTGGAGAATAATTAGTTGACACAAATACTGGGTAGCCGCTCAGAATGGCTAAATCAAGTGATTGCATTGCTAAATAATTTGAGAATATACCTGACTAGTATCTTTACCAAGCCAATAATGGAGGTCGTGGCGGAAGGAACCATTTCTCAAGGCTGTTGTCTGTATAGAGACAAGAACATCAGGGGAGAAATCTTGTGATGCAGTAAGCAAAGTGCATTAGCTAGTCATTCCCCCAAAAAAACTGAGTTCGAGCCATGTACAAAGTGAGCTTCAAGCCCTCAACATACTGAAGCATGGGAGGAACCTAAATGATTAAGGACTGTATTGCACGATGTGGTAACGAGAAAGAGAATACTAGATCGCTGTCTATAAGTTCTTTTTCGATATGATTTTTTTAACCTAAATTATGCACCAACAATGTTCCAATAGAAATAAAGTGCATTCAAAACAAGACATAAATACTTCCGTACCTTTAAGATGATATATGAATCGCCCATGTAAAATTTTCCATACGAAGATGTTGGTACCGCAACTGGCTTGAAACTTTCAATACGCCATATTTCCAAACCACTGCATCGTGATTAAGGAGTACTTCAATGGACACTAGCTATGGGGATCATGATGGAAAATAGCTTTGAGGGGAAAATAACTTCATTGTATTCTTTGTCAGCAGTTACTATCGCTTCCTTGATCTTTACTAGATTCATTATTCATTAGTTTCAAACAAAACAAGATTCGTCATTATCCTTTCCCCTCTCCCCTTGCTACAGTCGAGAGCGGCGAAAGGCGTCCCCGAGTTCTCCTTCTTCCGCCGGCGATTCCGCCGCTCCCCTCCGCCTCCGGTCGCCGTTTCGGCACCGTGAGGTGGGGGGGGGGGGGGGAGCTCTGGTTCTCGCGTGGGTGTGTAGATAGGGTGTAGTTGGTAGTCCCGTCCCCGTTCCGGCCTCGCCGGGGAGGAAGTGAAGCTGTTGCTTTGGGTGCTCTCCTCTGCCTCTCCGGCCGGCCGTGGTGGCGAGGAGGGAAGTTGGCAGAGGTTCGTATCTCGCTTTTGGTGCAGGTGGTGCAGGTGGTTTTCTTCGGCGTTGGTGCTCCGGCCGGCCATGGTGGCGAGGGGAGGAGCGGCGTCTGGAGGTGGTCGAGTGCTGGCGGTGGTGGACCTGGACGACGGTGTCTTCGGCTGGATGTTGGGCGGAGTTGGGGAGATGGCGCTGGGGCCGTGCTCTTTCAGCGCGTCAAGTTCCGTTGCTCGGCGGCGGACGGTCTTGCGGTCGACTACATGCTGTGGAGGCGCTCTCTCCCCGGCGGCAAGCGGTACGGCGACCTCGCCGGCGTCTAGGAGCTTGGGGTGCGGCGTGGGTCTGATCGTGGTTCTTCCTGGTGGCATAGGGTGCTTTCTGCACTTTTCGGGGCCCTGTTGTTTTTTCTGTTCTCTGCTGGGCCTGTTTGTAAAAGTGTTGAGCCTCTTTTATATGTATCAGACCCTTCCTCAAAAAAAAAAAAAGATTCGTCATTATTCCTCTTTTGCTTAGTCGTTACACAATAGTGTATCTAGCCTTCTCTTCTTCTTTCATATACTACGTAGAACTTTGTGCATCATCGTTTTAAGAAAACACCACGACATGGCCACTATACGAAAACCCCTCTTTTCTACTAAATAATCAGCTTAGGCTACATGATAGCTTTTAAATTCATGTTGCTAGTAGATAAATTGTGTGTTAATTAGCGTGTTGCAGCATTGTAACAATAAAAAACTATGACATATGGAAAATATTGAAGATGTTTAAATAAGCATTACTTCTTTTGTACATCCTTAATATTCGATATAGGAATGCCTAAGAGGTGAATCACTATGGATCAGTTTGTGGTTGCTGAATTGTGTTGTGTTTTGATTATTTTTAATCTGCTGTTAGAAACTAAAAAAGGAAAAAAGAGAGGGTCAAACAAACAATAAATTACACAAAATCAGGTGTATTATGTGGTAATCCACCACAATGCCAAACGCAGCCCAAAACATTAACCTAACACTTAAAGCAGGTTATCAAGAAATCATCAAAGATAGTAGTGAACAATAACCAAAGTGCAATGAAAGAAAAATCAGAGGAGCTCTATACCAACTTTATCTCACAAACAATTTGAGAAATTCTAAATTTATTTTCTATATATGAAGTCAAGCACACTATAAGCCTGTTCGTGCTCAGAATTGCTGTTAGAAACAGTTGATGATCACTCTATCCTTGGATCATCGACCTACATCACTTTTTTCTGCCTAGGAGAATAATCGTGGAATGCTGTATAAATTTAGATATCCAAGACATTCACATCCTAGAAATACTAAAGATTTAAGAAATTTAAAAGGATACTCTTTCTGTCTAGCTCCACGGAAAGCCGGATCCAAATCCTTCATAGAAACAGACATGATGGATGTTGCCGAAGAACCCTTGATTTCACCTCAAAGGGGTAAGGGCATTATGCTGCAAGCATGAAATAAAATAATCATCACTCATCTTAAAATATCCAATCAATTGCACGAGTAGGCTAAATCCAGACATTACGATCACCCCTGTTCCAACCACCTTTGACAACGAGGTGGCTATAATACGTGCTCAGTTTTCCTAAATATGACCAAATTGCTATCTCAATGAGCGAAAAACCGGAACCTTGTGTCTAATCAGAAAATATTTTGATTCTGAAATTCACACGATTACAAAGACTCCTATTAAAAGAGAAAAACTAGTAAATATTCACCAAACTCGTCGACCCATCTCAGGTATTGGCCTCTCGATCGAATTGGGAAAAATTAGGGGGGGGGGGGGGGGGGGGGGGGGGGGGGGGGTGGATGATTCACATCGAGGAGTGAGCGAAGAAAATGACCATCGCTAAAAACAAGTTCAATGGTAGAAGAGGTAGATAGTGAAGCTTGTTGGTAGTCTATTAGTTTGGCTTAGCTATAGTGGCCACATAAATAATAAATATGTATAATTTGGCTTATAAGTCAGATCTTGTAACAACTAGTGTTAACATTAAGCGATCCAATTCCTAAATCAAACAACTTTTATATATCAACTATATCATACAATTTTGAACTCAAATTTGAAAGGCATCGGGAAAGGTAAATCAAGTTTTGACACGAATTATAAATACACTGAATTCAGGACTTAATTTAAGCGGACAATTTTCGTAAGACATGCTTAATATTTGGGCAGTGCATATTTATGCTCTCATCTTGTATTGCATATCTATGATATATGTGATTTTATTTTTATTTAGTATGTTTTTGTTGCAATGCATCTTTAAATATACTTGAACTTGTTTCTAGGATATTTATTTTTCTAAAACATTATGAAAAAGAGCCAAAACATTTTTTATGCTTGTCTATGTTATTCGTGCTTAACTGAAAAATAATATTATTTTTTATTTATATCCATGTGTTCATTTTTATTCTAAGACTTGAGTTACGTTCTCTTGCAAGATATTTATTAAATATTTATGAGGGGCAAGTAAACAAGAGTAATCAGGATGATATATGGCGAACGTTCACTGATTTTCATTATACTCCATCCGTGTCAAAATATAAGTCGCACTAGTCACTTACCACACACATGTATATAGACATATTTTAGTGCAAGATTCACTAGTCACTTACATGAATCTTGCACTAAAACATGTCTACATACATATGTGTGGTAAGTGACTAGTGCGACTTATATTTGATACGGAGGGAGTATGAGCGTTGTCGGCGACGTGTTTCTTTTAAATATAAAATTTTAGCAATCATGTGCATTATAGTAGTTTGGTGAGATGCTTCTCCACGTCAGTGTTGTTATCAATTAGAGACGAATATAATTGGAGCCTTATATTATTGATTAATTAAGATAAAATTGCTAACCCTGGAAAAAATGTTAGGCTTGAGGGCGTCCAAGTAACGGCCGAAATATGGGAGAAGAAAAAACCAATCAAGAACATGGCGCCTCCAGCCGCAAGAGAGGCTTCATCAATCAATAATCCAATCGATTATGTTATCCTAACCTCGCTGTGCTTCAAACTTTTCGGGAAGAAGGTAGAGTCATGTGAAGCCTAAAACGTAAACAAAGATATGCAGGGCCGGGTGATCGATTTCATCAATCCGGCCGAATTCGAGAGACGCATATACAAGAACACATTACAGTAACCCTGGAAAGAGAAATCAAGATGCGATTTTTCTCTAAGAAAAACTAGGATTGCATGCATGATCAAACATAACATCTGAACAAATTAGGGGAGAATAACAATAAGATACGAGCGACGAACCTTCCATGATCTCTAGCCTTCTCCCGCTAGGATACGAACCAGGCCGGATCAAGGGAGGCCCTCAGGATCGGAAAGATTGGATAGAGCAGGGGAGGGGGAAGAAGAAGCAGGGGGGAGGAGGAATGCGGCCGTGGCGGGCAGGAGAGGGGCGGTGGGGTCTCACCGCGATGGGATCAACGCTGTCGGATGAGGCGGGAGAGTAGGATGAGACGAGGGGATGAAAGAGAGAGATGGCCGGCGCGGGTCCCGCTCCAACGGAACGAGCCCCACCACCGGTTTTCCCATGCCTGCGATGCGTCGAGTATTTGGACCATCGGAGCGGAGGGACGGACCCAGAGCGGCAGAGCGGCGGCGAGACCTCAAGCCCATCTATCTATAGTAACAATAGCAGACCAAAAACCACCAACAGGAAGCTCATGCTCCTATCAGCCCGTCCCAACCGGTTGCACAATTAGGACACCTCTAACGGGCTGGCGCAAACGGAACCAAAATATGTCCGATTTGGTTCGTTTGAGGATGGGCCGCGGACACATTTTAGACCTTTGTCCGTTTGGGACCGCGGACACATTTTAGACCTTTGTCCGTTTGGGGCTAGGGTGTCCCCAACGGGCTAGCGCAAAAAATGGTCGCTTTGTGATAAAAAAATATGGTTTCCCATATTTGTCTATTTCTGTGACAACAATAATAAAAAATGACATGAGAAATGATCCAAATGACACGTAGTTAAACCAAGACATGCAAATGTTCAAAATGACACGTAGTTCAGAATACAAATTAGTTCAAATAACATGATAAATAGAAGAGAGGACATCAGTCATCCTCGCGCTCACGGATCATCTTTTGCTTCTTGAGGATCTAAGCTCTTTGCTCTGGGCCCATGATGGTCAAGTCGGCCATCATGATCCGGTTCTCCTCGGCTAGCAGTGCGAGCTTGACGTGGTTCTGCTCAGCCTTGATCCGGTTCTCCTCGGCTAGCAGCGCGAGCTTGACGTGGTCCTCCTCGGCCTTGATCCTCTCTTGCTCGATCTCGAGCTTCTTCTTCTGCATCTCTAAGTAGCATGTCATTGCTTCCCCCTTGTCCTTGCGTTTCTCCGCATACCTTGCGGCGGTGGACTCTCCCTTGCCGGCGATCAATGACTTCAAAGTCTCCTCCAACTGTGCCGCCGCCTCACGCTTCGCATCAAGCTTGGTGGACTTGTGTCCCCTCGGCCGCACCGCCCGGCCCCCGGAGCTTTGGCTGGGCTGCACATCATCATCGTCGTCACTATTTGATCTTTTCTTCGATCCATCGCCGCCCCCCTTTTTGAAGGAGTTGTAGAGCTCCACCCATTTCGAGCATCCCTTGATCATGTCCCAACAATGGGCCAAGTTGAACTTGGACTTGTATATCTCAGCGTCGGCAGGTCAAACATGCCGACCCCGCAAATCATGTCCTGCATGACATGATCGGTGCCGGTGTCGAAGTAGGCCGGGTTGGTCGGCGTCGTGGGCGGAATGTCGTCGAACTGGAGTGCACGAGGATCGGGCATGCTCGCCGTGCCCGACACGGACTTCGCCTTGCCACACACCTGCCCATCGTCGGCACTCGGCGTCAAGTTGAGGTCGATGGGTCTCGGCGCCACAGGGACCGAAGTAATCTCCGGCGACGCCTCACGTGACCCCAGCCGCGACGGTGTGGGATGGACGGCGGCCGGCGAGGGCGTCGAGAGGCCAGGCGACGAGGACCTTGGCGGCTTCCCTTTGGAGGAGGAGACCGAGCTCCCCGCCGAGGCGACCACAGTGGTGGCGAGGCCGGCGGCCGCGCCAAATGAACCTTCAAAAACCTCCCCCTTGAGGAGAAGCACAGCTCGGGCGGTGGCCTGGGTGGCCATGAGGTCTGCGTTGGCTTGGGCCTGGATGGCAGCGAGCCTCTCCTTCTCCTCGGCCGCTGCCTTGGCGGCCTTCGCCTCCGCCGCGCGCTCCCGGGTCCTCTCCCTCCAGAATTGTCTCTTGCCCGAGTCCGGCTTCCGCTCCTTCTTCGGCTTCAAAAGGGCGGCGGCAGGATTGCCTTGGTCATCCATCTGGGTTGGCGGCGAGGGCGGCGGCGGCCGTGGGAGGCTTTGGGAAGGCAAGGGTTTGGGTGGGGAGGGGAGAATGAGGTTGTGTGGCTGGCCAGTGGGCCGAACGCGGACAAGGGAGGGCAAAGGGCGGACCGAGAGGCTGTACGTCCCGCCCCAAAGTTGGACCAAAGTTGGGCCGCGTTTGGGGCGAAATCACGTGTCCGCGCGGACACATGTCCCTTTGCGCCAGCCCGTTGGAGCACCTCTCGTGTCCGTTCGGACAAAAACGGACTGGGCTGGTCCGTTTGCGCAAGCCCGTTGGAGATGCCGACGAGCAATGATATTTTGAGTTGTACTACAAAAAACATCGATTAGTACAATCTGAACTCGCTCGAAATGTTTGTGACCGGTGACAACGAAGTTAGGGCAATTCCAATTTAAGCATACATGAAATGTGTATGTGTTGGTCCATTTGGGTGGCGGGCGGACAGGCGTCCGGCCTATGTCCGTCCTTTTCTGGTCATGACACTCAATGTGGCGACCTATTTGGTCCTCCGCCCTGTCCTGCCTTTCTATTACCATTATTTTGGAATTTTCGGCTATTCTATAAATCTAATTGGTTGGAACAAATGATATTTCACACTATCAAATAAATTTGTTTACACACATGTAAATAACATAATTTACCACCAAATAAATTTAAACATTGTTCACCCAATCAAATATATTGGAAGAAAAAGAGAAGATCAGACTACTTGTTTCCTATGTGAGCCACACATGCTCAACCAAATTATTTTGAAAAAGAACTATACAAGGATCTCTTGGAACGTTAATGGTGCACCTCGGGCTCAATCAATTCACCCAGATGTATAGATACCATCATCACGTTCAATCTCTGAAATTATGTTGTGCATTATCCCATAAGCAGTCATTACCTATCACATTGCCTCAACACTCCATGTTCTAGCAGTGCAAACAATAGCCCAACAAGTTTGGAGCATACAAAGGGCCGCTCCAAATCCTTGTTAGCACTCTCTTGTTTTTTAGCAAACCTAGACCTCTTCTCACCCTGGAGATTGGAGACTGACTTCACAAATGTAGACCAAGGATGATAGATAACATCATCTAGATAGTACCCCTTGGTGTATTGGTGACCATTGATCTCATAGTTGATCGTTGGAGAATTTTCTTCTGCAAGACTTGAGAGCACTAGAGAGCGTTGAAACACTTTGATGTCATTGTGAGAACCTGCCATGCCGAAAAATGAGTGCTAAATCTAGAGATCTTGTACTGGCACAGTTTCAAGTATGACGGTGCACTCTCCCACATGTCATTTAGAAAACCCTCTTGCAGCATTGGTCGATAACAATCGTGTTAAATCCGCAACATTTGATTCTCTCAAGTATTCTTTGCCAAACACCCGAATCACAGCTTACCAATACTTGTACATTGCGTCAACGCATGTGGACTCGCTCATGCGCATGTACTCATCAACAAGATCTACTTCATATGCAAGCATCTAAACATGTGCAGTGCATTTCTGGTAAGAGGAGAAGCCAATGTACCAAAAGCATATTTCTTGCATTGGAAGTAATCATCATAAGCCATCACTCACTCCTGAATACGGTTTAACGTATGTATCAACATCCGGAAGCGTCACAGGAAAAGATGGTGAGGGTATAGTGGCTTGGTACGATCAAAATAGTCTTTGTAGAGTTGGACATGGCCGGCTTATCCGTTATGATTGATAGCTCCAATTCTTATCATGTTTTTCGAGATGTTTTTCGCGGTTCTGCTTCACATTTATTCGATATTTGCACTCACGCTAACCCAAACATCTCTAAGTTTGGAAATCTTTTATTTTAAGTATGACTTTCAGGAATTATACACCAAACATATATTTGTGGGAGTCTCCTAATTGTTGTTTATAGGATTGTTTATGTATGGTTTACTTAATGCTTGTTATCTATGGCCCGGACAACATGATCTAATGACCTACATAGATATGCACTTATTGTTTAGCGAATCCTCTACCTCTAAAGTGACAGGTGGAGATATCAACAAGGAGCAAAGATGACTCGAGGATAAAAGGACACCATTAAACCTAAAGGTCTTGTCTCACGGCCTTAATTGCTGATGTTGACCATGAGTTGTGGTAACAATAGGGAGAACAATAGTATCAAACAAGCCCGGCAGAAGGAGTTTGATTATTCAATGGTGACTCGCCTGTCGTCTACTCAATAAGAAGAATATATATCATATTTCCATCACCCTTTGGGCCATCCACTATCACCATAAACCGTATTCTCCACGCGCGTTCTCTCATCATAAGCAATACAACTCTTTTGTTTTCAGTATTTACTCTCTTGCTATTTCTTTTCAGTCAACCACTCTACTCCATTTTAATATTCAACTAAACATTTTAATTGTTTATTACTACAAACCATTGCAGTCAAGTCACTCAAGTTTGACATCTTGTGTGTGACAGAGATAACCATAAGAAACGCTCGCCAACAGCTCTCGTACGACGATAGAAATCGGGAGTTTACTTCCACAAAATTGTGCGATAACAAACATGCAGTGCACTTGCAGGTATCAATGATCCAATGCAGTCGTACGTCTCTTTCCGATCCTTGAACATTGGTCGCTGCTTCTCATTGTGCTCATGGATGAGAAGAGCAGCAGCCATCAAAACATCACTACCATTGCCAGACGATTCGTGGGGCGAGTAATAGATAAAATGTTGGTAGTAAAACTCATCCGAGCTATCCGCCATGATCTCTAGAAGTTAATTCGTACCTCACAACTAGGCCGGACAACGACCTAGGTTGAAGGGGGTGAAAACAATGTCGGATCAAGGGCCTACCTGCTCCTGCAAGTGGTGCCGCGGGGTGTGTGTGGGGGGTGGGGGGGGGGGGGGGGGGGGGGGGGGGTGCGGAGGGGGGATGTCCTGTGTGCTACTGAAAATGGTTTCAGAAAACATTAAAATGGGCATCCATTTGTTTACATCGCGGCGTTGGGCCGTGTCTTCTCTCAGTGGGGATAGGCGGACGAATTGGGTTGCTGGAGTTTCCCTTATGTGTCAAATTATCACACTTAATTAGCTTGGAAGCATGGACCCTGACAGCTAGCTAGCGGCATCTTTTTAATTCCACGGATGCTGATCTCGGTGCAATTTTGTTTACTGGATTCTATGAAAGTAGCTTTGCTTTGTTTATGCTCAAACTATCAAACAGACTACAGAAGCACCGCAGCAGCTGGCATCCTTATTTGCTGAGTTGTAGAATCAATCTCTGCCTCGAAGAGTCGTACTAGGTATATATAAAAAGCAGGAACAAATGGTATATGTAAAAAGAAATGGTTGCTCAAATTATACTCTTGTTTTTTGTCCCCAAGAAATAAAAGAAGAATTACCGTACGTTAAAAACTAAGGAAAAGAAGAATGAAATAATATTCTTGCGTCTGATCACACCATGCTCCATCAGCAGAGTCACTCTTATTTTCTTTTTGGAAAGCAGGGGTTTCAGAATCACTCCTATTGATCCTAGGAACAAGTTCTAGCGCAGCCACACTCCTTCGGGAAGCCTTTGGGGAACCTCTTGTAGTCAGTGCAATAGTTGTAGATCATGTACTTGCTCTGCACCTGCTTCAGCTGCTGCTGCTTCACGTCGTCGGCCAGTGCTCCTCCTCCCTGCCCCGGCGCCATCCAGTCGCCAGAGTTGGAACCGGACGGGTACTGCTGGCCGCACGTCCACAAGCCGCCTGCGCTCGGCGCGCACCCGGAGGCAGTGTAGTTCGTGAAGTACGCCACGAACGGCGCCTGCGACCAGTCGGTCTTGATCCGGCCGCCCTGCGTCGCCCAGTCGTCGGCATCCCACAGACACCCGAACAGCCGCATCGGCTGGTACACCGGGAACGGCACCCCGTCCTCCCAGTGGTTCTTGAACTGCCGGATCGGTATGCCGTCGACCAGGATCCTGCAGAAACAGCCGGATATCTTCAGAGAACATGCCATGGAAGTAGAGATGTACTCGGATTTTTTTGGTTCAGAATGTACTCAGATATCCTGAAACAGAGTAATGAAATGAAATGAAATGATCAGGTGAGGCTTAAATAATTATAGGATCTCGTTGGCGTTCCAGACGATGGAGTAGGTATGGAAGGCCGCGGTGGGTCGAACCAGAGGCCGAACTGCACCTCCCTACCACCCTCGCAGGCGGCAAAGATGTGTGCAGGGTGTAGGGCTGGCCGGTGGCGTTACCAGGAACTCCAGGTCGATCTCGTCGTGCCTCTTCCAGTCCTTCTGTGAAATCAACTGCACGTAACCACACGGCACATTACACCGGGAACTCGAGCATGCATGCATGGGCATGGCTGACTACTTGACATGGTCACTTACATATATGGTGGTGACGGAGCCGGCGGAGTTGTTGGGGACGAGCTTGATGGACACGTCGATCTTGGCGAAGAGGTACGAGGTCTTAGACCCGAAGGCCGACCCCATGGCGGTATCCATCGTCAGCCCGATGGTCTGGTCGCCGTTGCTGCCGTTCAGAAGCCGCGTCTGGCCCCACAGTATCTTCAGCTGGTCCGTCATGCGACCACCAGCCGCCGGAGAGATGCTGGCGGAGATCATCACAGCAAGAGCCGACAGGCTGGCTAGGAGGCGCTGTGCCCCAGCCATTGCCATGACTCCTGGTCCTGGACCACGAGAGTGAGTGAGGGTGAGTGAAGTGTGTGTGGGAGCAGCGAGGCCGGCCATGGTCAAGTGCAGGCTATATGAAGACTGGAGAGTACGTACAGGGTCAATGCCCACATGCATGGGGCCAGATCGAGCGCATCGAACTAGTCTACGTACGCCATTAAATTCTTGGAAGATGTAAACAAGTTCATTATATGGGCTGGCTATACAAAATGCCGGAAGATTCGCAGCTGATTAAGTTGACCACCACCTGGTTTTAGTTTTTTTAGGGATCACCTGGTTTTAGTGTTGGTTACGTGTCCGTCGGTGAGTGAGCTGCGGCAAGATAGTTGCTCCAGAGTATCTCTGACTGGTTTGATGCAACTGGAGCAGACACTGGAAATAGGGAACGAAGTGCTGATCGAAATTGGGGGTTCTAAAATGCACTGATGGTGCAGATCATGCAGGCAAGATCACTTGTACTAGATCAACTCAAAGTAAGATGTGAGGTCGGGTCGGTGACGAGATGGTAACCAATTTTGGAGCAGAGGATACGTGCCCCATTTAAGGTTCTGTTTACTTTACGTTCGTTTGATCAGAGCCTTGTTTCAGGGGGGCTGCAAAGGCAGTTGCATTGGTACCTTGCTTTTGTCGTTGCAGGCAATGACCTGCAACTCGCTCAGCTCACGATCGGAGGTAGGAGACGAAGAGCAGAAACACTGAACTCTGATGAAACTGAATTTCAGTGCACGAACACTTTTCTGGACTACAACCCGAGCTCCTCCTCGATGGTTCTAGCTCAGATTACAAGGAGGGAGAGGGCTTATAAAGCCATGACTCGCACACACGATCACCACGGCGCGCCCACGACGCGCACACACGCGCACACGCACCCACTCGCCATGCCCAGCTCGCCGCAGCTCGCGCACACGACGCGCTCTAACGCAATCACGGGCCGCCCTGCGACTGGACTTGGTCCTCCTCCTATCTAGCCAAACGAACTAACAGACGCACCCAACGCACACACGCGATACAGATTCGATCGACACGGACTCGACGCACCGGGTTCGCCATGGACCCGCACGGGCACACGCCACGCCGTGCACGGACTCGCTTCGGGCGCGCTCACGCCAGCCACCGTGCACGCCATGGCTTATGCCAACAGCTTTCGGCTACGTGCACACTACAAATTCCTGCATAATTGCCCTCCATCTTGCTGCAGTGTTGTATCCCTGCATTGTGCATTTTTCGAAACAAAATTCATGTTTAGAGGAAGGAACCAATATATTTTTGTATTGGCCTCGATTGAGTACTCGTACCATCTTCTCGTCCAAAAGGAAAATATTTAGGATGTCACTAACAAGCGGAAGTTTTCTGGAGCGGACCAACAAAAAGTTGCCATCAAAAGTCGATTAAAATCGAACAGCTCGCAACTCGTTTGCTCCAGGTTCTACTCCCTCCATTCGGAAAAGGATGTCACAAAAATAAACTATAGATAGACCATTTTTGTGACATCCTTTTCCGAACGGAGGGAGTAAAATATAAACATCTGCTCCTTATAATTTCTCAATAATTAATATATGTGGCGGTTACGAGATTAAAGATATTTACCACACACGTGCCCGATTTCGTGAAAAAGATCACCCCCACCTGCCCCATTTCGCGTAAACAAATACCCTTGAATGCGTGCCCAGTTAGCAAGCGGGACAGAATTAATGTGTCACATTTTTTTTGAACAGCATCCAACGTGAGGGGATGGTCTCAGCACTCACACACAACACAGTGCACAGAACACACATCACACGATCATGGTCGTTCCGACATGAGGTAGGTTAGCCAGATGTCGACGTCGACGCGTTGTTCCATCGGCAGGCCGCACGCCAAAGGAAGGCATCGTCGCGACAATTTTCCCTGTCCATAGGGATAGAGGGAGCGAGTTTCTTGAAGACGACGCCGTTCCTGTGCTTCCAGAGGTGCCAGAGACACAACATCCGAGCGTGGCGGCCGAGCATAGGCGGGGAGGGGACACGAAGCTACCTCGGCGAGGGCGGCGAGCCGAGCCGAGCCCAGAACCGGTGAGCGAAGGGGCAGCTAAACATGATGTGTTCATTAGTTTCAGCTGGTTCGCCACAGATGGGGCACTCGCCTTCCTTGGCTTCGAGGATGTTCTTCTTCACCAAGTTCGCGCGGGACTGGATGCGCTGATGGACGACGAGCTATGCGAAGAAACGCACTTTTGAGGGGCATGATTACCCCAGATGAATTCGAAGTGCCCGGAGAGCATGCCTCCATGCGTGAAGAGCTTGTATAGCGATAATGTCTTGAGCTTCCATCGAACTTGCCGCAGAGCGAGAGGTGATACGTCTCAAATGTATCTATAATTTTTGATTGTTCTATGCTTGTTATATAACATTGCCACATGATTTTATAATGTTTTTATATCAGTTTGGCATATTTTATGGAACTAACCTATTGACAAGATGCCCTATGTCAGTTCCTGTTTTCTGTTGTCTTTTTGTTTCAGAAAAGATAGTTGGGGAAGTTTCTCCGAATCGCCTGAAAATTTAATGAAATTATTTTTACATGGAACACAAAGACTGTGTCCAAAAAAGACCTGCAGGGGGGCCCCACAGGCCCCAGACGCCACCCAGGCGCGGTCAAGTGGTTGACCGCACCTGGGGCCCACATGGCACCCTCGGGCGTCTCCCCAAGTTGCCCTTTCGCCTATAAATTATCTTCGTCCCGAAAACACTCGATACCCGATCATATTTTCCAGAAAAGTTCCGAGACCGCCGCCGTCGTCAACCCTAGATCGGGAGGGTCCTGAAGCTCTTCCCGGCACCCTGTCAGAGGGGGATATCGTCACCGGAGGCATCTACACCATCATGCCTGCCTCCGGAGTGATGCGAGAGTAGTCCACCATGGGACTACGGGTCCATGGCAGTAGCTAGATGGTTGTCTCTTCTCCTTTGTGCTCCATTGTTTAGATCTTATGAGCTGCCTACATGATTAAGATCATCTTTATGTAATGCTACATGTTGTGTTTGCGGGGATCCGATGACTTATGGAGTCATTATATTATTGTTCAGATTGTCTATCATATGTTTTATTTATGATCTTGCATGCTCTCCGATGTTTGTGCATGCTTTGGCCGAAGTAATTGCTAGTATGTTAGAGAGGGTATTTATGCTAGATAGTGGGTTCATGCCTCTCTTGTCTGAGCTCGAGTTGACAGAAACGATTAAAACTTGAGATGTGTTGTTGCTACTAGGAATAAAACAGCGGTGTTTATTGCTTTATGTTGTTTACATTGATTACATTATGCACCATGCTTATTGCAATTATATGTTGCTTGCAACTTAATACTTCCGGGTGACAGGCTGGATAGCGATCCCGGGGTGGATTATTAGTCATAGATGCAGTTGGATAATGGTCTATGTATTTTGTCGTAATGTCTATATTAAATGAAACGGTGAACTTTGTGTCATGATAGTATTGTGTTGCGCCTATGTTTGTCAATTGCCTCGCTGTAATTTGTTTATCCAATATGCTTATCTTTTGTAGAGACGCCACTTGTGAAGTGTGGACCCCGGTCCTATTTTCCTATATTATTTACAACCGTTCTAATAGCCTTTCTAAGTCATTTTGCTCGCTGGTCATTTTTGCTCTTATAATATTTTACACACATACATTTAATTCTTTGTGTTCAGCAAGCCGGAGAGATTGACAACCTCTTTGTTTCGTTGGGGCTAAGTTGGATGTGCGCAGGTCCACGCCAATTATCGTAAACGGCGCCGCTGACACCTTTCCAAAGCCTTCTCCAAATCCTACTGAATTGATAACCTTGGTTTGTAATTAAGGGAAAACTTGCTACTAAATTATATCAAACCTTACAATTGGGGTCTCCCAGCGAACGTGTTGTTCCACGCCATCAAGCAAGTTTTCTAGCGCCGTTGCCGGGGATTTGGAAGCTTCAGCGAGGGGAGTTTCGCACATCCTTACACTCTATTTTGTTATTGTCTTGCTTAGTATATTTTTTGTTAGTCTTGTTTTGCTTTTTGTTTGCTTTAAAACGAAAAACACAAAAAAAAAAGAAATCCCGCAAGTAGTTTCTTTTTGTTTTGTTAGTATCTTGTTTTTATTTTGTTAAAATAGATTCAGCTGAGAATACTAAGTTGTGTGACTTCACTAGCACGAACAACAATGATTTTATATGCACACCAATTGCTCCACCAGCTGCGCAAGCCGAGTTCTATGAGATAAAACCTGTTTTACTAAATCTAGTCATGAAAGAGCAATTTTCTGGTGCTAGTTCTGATGATGCCGATGCTCATTAAATAACTTTGTTGAGTTATGTGATATGCAAAATTATAAAGAAGTAGGGGGCGACATTATAAAACTGAAACTTTTTCCTTTCTCCTTGAGAGGACGTGCTAAAGAATGGTTATTATCTTTGCCTAGAAATAATATTGATTCTTGGACTAAATGCAAATACGTTTTTATTGGGAAGTATTATCCACCTGCAAAAATTATACATTTGAGGAGTAACATTATGAACTTTAAACAATTTGATAATGAACGTGTTGCTCAAGCTTGGGAAAGAACGAAATCTATGGTTAAAAATTGTCCTACTCATGGACTGACTACTTGGATGGTCATCCAAACTTTTTATGCAGGTATAAATGTTTCTTCAAGGAATTTATTGGATTCGGCCGCTGGAGGTACTGATGACCCACAAGTATAGCGGATCCAACAGTCTTCGAGTGAAGTAAAACCCAAATTTATTGATTCGACACAAGGAGAGCCAAAGAATACTTATAAGCCTTAGCAGCGGAGTTGTCAGTTCAGCCACACCTGGAAAAGCACAAGTAACAGGAGTAGCCGTAACACAGAAGCGATGGCACCAGAAAATAGTTGCTGGCGTGGAGTTGACGGGAAAGCAATAATGATTTCAGATGGACCGGAGTTCTCAGCTATCTACACTAGTGGTAACTCTCCAAACAAAGAACATGTGTTGGGTGAACAAATTACAGTTAGGCAATTGATAAAATTGTGAGGGTATGAAAATGCACATTATGATAAGATAATGTTCACTGTAGTATTTAATTGGGCATTACAACAATATACATAGACCGCTTACTAGCTGCATCTATGACTCATAATCCACTCACAGGATAGCTTCCGGGTCTCCCATGATTATTAAGTTGCAAGCAACAGATTATAGCATTAAGCAAAGTATGTAATATAAACAAACACATTAGACTTAACAACAGTACCCTTAAGCTAAGTATCGGTTATTTTATCCCTAGTAGAAACAACACATCTACAGTCTTAGTCGTTTTTGTCAATCAAGCCCAGGCTTCTAGAGGCATGAAGCCACTATCTAGCATAAATACCCTCTCTTGGAGATACAAGCAACTACTTGATCAAGGTAACTACAAGTACCAGAGAGCATGCAAGATCTTAAATAAAACATAAGTACGATAACAAGATGAACATACTGATCATAATTTCACAATTTATCGGATCCCAATAAACACAACACCAATTACATCAGATGGGTCTCAATCATGTAAGGCAGCTCATGAGATCATTGTATTGAAGTACATGGGAGAGAGAGTACCAACTAGCTACTGCTAGAACCCGTAGTCCATGGGGGACCTACTCACAAACCATCATGGAGGCGAAATAGAGGCGGCGTGGTTGATGGAGACGGCTCCGGGGGTCAATCCCCGTCTCGGCAGGGTGCCAAAACAGGAACTCCTATCCCCCGAAACAAGGGTTTGTGATGGCGGCGGAGCTTGGATGCGTTTCTGGAAAATGTCTTCGGTCTTCTGGGGTTTTTAGGTCACGCATGAATTTATAGGCGAAGACTCGACGCGAGGCGGTGCTCTAGTGGGGCAGGCGGGCCCACGGCGCGGGGTAGTACCTGGCCATGCCCCTAGGCCGCGTGCTGGCTGTGGGGCCCACCTCCAGGTGGTCTTCTGGCTCCATGGCTTATTTGTGCTGGAAATAATTTAGGTAAATTTTCGTCCAATTCCGAGCACTTTTATTTTTGGGCCTTTTCTGCAATAAACAGCCAAACTGACAGAAGCTGGCACTAGGCACTAGGTTAATAGGTTAGTCCAATAAATGTCATAAAAGATAATTTTTGAGGTGGTATACTTTAACTGTCACGCCCGAGACCCGGCCCGGTGGAATGACAGTCGCCGCGCGCCTATAGACCCGAAAGTCTATACACGCGCAAGGCGGAGAGAAGCAGGATAAACCAGCACAGTGGATCTCAAGAAGCTCTTCTAATCATTTTTACAAGATTATTACATTGTACAAGAATGAAAAGTTCTCTATACGTCCCACCCAACTGGTCCAGCCTACTCCTCGGATGACGTCGTCTTCCGCTGCGCACTCTGATACATAAAAAAAACAGGGGAAGCAAGGGTGAGTACGATAAATCATACTCAACAAGTAGATACAGTACTATGCAACGGAAGAACAAAGCAAGACATGAATTGGATTAAATAAGATAATCAAATTACCAAAAAGACTGGATTTAAAAGAATGGATCATTCACCAGGAAATGGACTTAAGGATGGTGAATGATCATGTATCGGTATCACACATGACAGCAAGATTCCCTACCCGGGACTCACAGGGGTGAATATTCACGCTTTTACACTCTTAAGAGGGGTACTCCGACGTCAACAGCCTCGACCAACACCACACCAGACACCAATCGAGCAGAACTCTTTTGCCCGCTTAGACACCGGACACCTTGACCTACTCATGTCGGTTGCTCCTACGGATCCATCACCGACACTTTCCCGAACAAGGGCCGCCCCTCACGAAAAACTCAGACTGTCCCATACCAGAACTGCGACCGGTACAATACGTTTGCCGTCGTGACACCAATACTGAAATAGGAATTATGTGAACAAGAGATATGAGCCAAGATATCATTCGTCACGCCTCTGCGTGAGCCCGAGTAAATAATGATGATTTCTCTCTTATCATCGCACACACACCTCTCTAGAAGTATCATGGCCAACAACAGATATCAGGAGGCGATACCATTCAGCTAATGGTATCACGAGAAATGAAGAGATAGAATCAACATAATATCTCTTCCACAATATCATGATCAACAAGGAGATCAACAGTAATATGGTGCATGTATTAGTGCAAGCACCATATCGGTGTACAACAACAAGATATGAACTAGCAGTAGCTAAAACTACTACTAATACGAATCAAGAGATTAGTAAAGAATCTACTTGCCTCAATCGCGAGATCACAATCCGTGCCAATAATACTCCAATCGATCAACTGCAGTAGTCCGGCCGAGCTGTGCCTTCTGATACAAGCAGATATTCTACTAGTACGACTCGGCTGCTCCACGGCATCTCGGCGTCGCCGTCCGTATCTCCCCGACATGTGCTCCTCGCCGACCCTCTCTCTCTATTTTTCCTGGCCTCACTCCCCTGCTCTGCCTCGCTCTCGATGGTTGCCGGAAACAGCAGCAGCAGCAGCAGCTCGTAACTCCCTACTTATAAGACACCGCCGAGGAAATATCTCACCGCTTATCCAAAATATCTGAGCGCCGCTGCCGGTTGACCCTTGCCGATTAAGCCCTGGCCCTTCGATGCTGCTAAGGATTGCTGGCCGACATCCCTTGCCGATCTTCTGTGTCTGTGGTCACTTGCACCATGCAATATGTCCACGACGGATCCTTGGATATGGTGGCCTCTCCTATTCTGCCACGTAGCTTCTCTAATCCAACCAGCTCACGTACGAGGATGTACTGAGTACTACTACTTGCTAATCAAATACCTCATACATGCATGCATGCAACAGCACATGCACACGTACCTAACCAGCTCGAACAAAACCAAAAGAGGTTAGATAAAGTTGCATGCACTCAATCAAAAATATTATAGCTTAGAAAAACAAAATAATTAGGAGCTAAATATTAGTAGGTCAGGGTGTCCGGTGTCTTGGCGGGTAAAAGAGCTCTGCTCGTTCTGGAGTCTGTGTGGTTCTGGTCGAGACTGTTGACGTCGGAGTTCTATTTTATTGCTACGGAATATTTCTTGAGGCAAGCTCTTCGTACCACTCTCGTATATTTTTGTAGAGTATGCTTTGATGGAATATGTGATACCCAGAGTGGTATGAGCTTTGTGTTGATATACGGGGCTAATGTGCTGGTGTCGTTACGGTGATGGATCCGTAGGAGCCACGGGTATGAACCGGGCTTAGCACGTGTATTCGGCATGGAAATGAGTATAATGTTTTTATAAAGAAAACTTGGTGTGACGAAGGTGATCGTATTGTACCGGTCACAGTACAGGTATGGGACTATCTGAGTTCTCCGCGAGAGGCGGCCCTTGAATGGAAAGTGTCGGTGATGGATCCGTAGGAGCGATCGACACGAGTAGGTCAGGGTGTCCGGTGTCTGAGCGGGTAAAAGGGCTCTGCTCGTTCTGGAATCCTGTGTGGTTCTGGGCGAGGCTGTCGATGTCGGAGTACCCCTCTTAAGAGTGTAAAAGCGTGAATATTCACCCCTGTGATTCCCGGGTAGGGAAACTCACTTTCATGTGTGACACCATGCTTTTTAACCTGCTTAACAACTTAACTACACAATGATTGATTTACTGGTATTTCGGAAACCTTGTGTATTTTACAAAGTATATGAAAGTGTTTGAATTGTTTGCTGAGTATGATTTAATTCGTACTCACCCTTGCGTCTCCTGTTTTTTTGTGTCATCAGAGTTTGCAGCGGAAGCCGTCGTCATCCGAGGAGTAGGCTGGACCAGTTGGGTGGGACGTGTAGAGAACTTTTCATTCTTGTACATGTAAATAATCTTGTAAAATGATTAGTTGAGCTGCTTGAGATCCACTGTGCTGGTTTATGCCTGCTTTTCTAGCCTTGCGCGTGTATAGGCTTTCGGGTCTATAGGCGCGCGGCGGCTGTCATTCTACCGGGCCGGGACTTAAACTGTCACGCCCGAGACCCGGTCTGGTAGAATGACAGCCGCCGCACGCCTATAGACCCGAAAATCTATACACGCGCAAGGCTAGAGAAGCAGGATAAACCAGCACAATGGATCTCAAAAAGCTCTTTTAATCATCTTTACAGGATTATTGCATTTACAAGAATAGGTTCTCTAGTCGTTTCCCACCCAACTGGTCCAGCCTACGCCTCGAACGACCACGTCTTCCGCTGCAAACTCTGATACATAAAAACAGGGGAAGCAAGGGTGAGTACAAACAAGTCGTACTCATCAAGCAGGTACTTTATCAGGTAACATAGTATCAGAGAAAAATACAGTAATAACGGCCTTACTGTACTAAAAGGAATTAAACAAGATATCGTCGGAATAACGGCCTTACTGTACTAAAAGGAATTAAACAAGATATCATCGGAAGTGATAATAAAATAACAACATAACTGGATTTAAGTAGTATCAAGGAAAATGTATCGGTATCACATGTGACAGCAAGGTTCCCTACCCGGAACTCACAGGGGTGAATATTCACGCTTTTACACTCTTAAGAGGGGTACTCCGACGTCAACAGCCTCGACCAGAGCCACACAGGCTCCAGAACGAGCAGAGCTCTTTTGCCCGCTCAGACACCGGACACCTTGACCTACTCGATGTCGGTCGCTCCTACGGATCCATCACCGACACTTTCCATTCAAGGGCCGCCCCTCACGGAGAGCTCAGACTGTCCCATACCAGAACTGCGACTGGTACAATACGTTTGTCGTCGTGACACCAATACGGAAATAGGATTTTTATCAGTGGACAATAAGGGTGTTAGACATATGAAGCCGAGATATCAACTCTCACGTCTCCGCGTGAGTCCAACTAAATCATGATGACTCTCACTTGTCACCGCACAATTATCTCGGATAGCATCAACGGATATCAAGGGGAAAAAACCGGTCATCAAATGATATTGAATATCAGGATCAACAATGGTATCAACGAAAGGATGGTACTAGTATCCGCAATAGCACCACAATAGAATAACTAGGAGTAGAAAAACTACTACTAGTAGGAGTCAAGGGAATAGTAGGGCATCTACTTGCAGGAATCAAAGGGATTAGCAAAGCACTACTTGCAGGAATGAACAGCTTAGTATAGTATCCACTTGCCTCGGTTAACTAGTATCTCGTAGCCATAAAATCCTACAGTGAAGAACACGCCACCGTAGCCCAAGAATACCACCAACGAACCCTCCACTCCGGCGCCTATCTCCGGCCGGTGAGCTCTGCCGCTCTCTCACGGCCGACAACCTCTGCAATTAAAAAGCAGCAGCATCTCCTGCTGAGCTCCATTTATGGATGCAGGATCGACGGAGCCAGCTCCTTGCCGGCCTTTCTCCATTGACATCTCCTCTCCGCTGCTCACTAGCACACTAGAAAGCTCACTCTCTCTCTCTCTGGTCTTATGCTCTGTTCATCTGGATGGTCGACGGCGTTGGAGTGTACTCCACGAGCAGCTAGCAGCAGCCGTAGCAGATATATATAGAAACGATCGTCGAATGCCGAGCTAAAATATCTGAGGCTTGACCCTTCGGAGCTGAGTAGAAATATCTGGCCGCAATGACCCTTCGAGCTGAAGCAAGAGCTGATCGTCTTGGCTTTGACTTGCCGCTGGCGTCCATGCATGAAGTCCACACGCCAGGTCCTTGGACAAAGTGGCCTCTCCTATTCTGCCACGTAGCTCCTTCATGATTAAGCTAGCTAGTACTCACGTTTGCTTTGTACTACACTAGTACGCTAGTACGGACGTTGGTCAAGCACAACAAGCCAGTCACTACACTCATCAATTTCTTTTCATGCAGATTTTTCAAAAGCAGTTTAATACTAGCACAACAAAATAATTAGCAGCTAAAACTTATTTTACCCAAATAAATGATAACTCGAAAAATACGGGTTATCACACATATAGTAATGTAAAACATGTGAGCTGAGATCAAATCATTCAAAGCAAAAGTGTACATTTGATATTAACCCAACAGATGATAAAGCAAGACAATTAAACAAGTAAAACCTTTCATGGAAGATGCTATAAAGACATGAGACCGTACAAAGTTCATTATAGATATTTTAAGCATTCAGTATAGAAGTTCAATCCTTCTACTCAAGCATCAAGCAATCTTCCACAAACATAGAAAGGATCCAGTCAAGCAAAAGTATCACAAACGTAATGAATCAACTGTTTAGAAGTTTTACTCAACCGGTGAGCGTAAGCATTTGGTATTGGCACCAGGATGTTATGGCAAAGAGAATAATAATGGGGGTTTGGAAGGCCAATGGAAGAAAGCTCACAAAGCTGTAAATGATCATTAGACAAGAGGAAGTCTTATAATCGAAGCTATGCAAGGAGTAGTGATTGCCATGCAACGGATGCACATAGAGCTATAAGTGTATGAAAGCTCTCCAATGGAACTAGTGGGGGTGCATCCAACTTGGTTGCTCACGAAGACCTAGAGCACTTTTGAGGAGGCTCATCATTGGAATATACAACCCAAGTTCTATAACGTAAATTCCCCACATAGTTATACTAGTAAAACATGAAAACTCTCTCATGGAGTATATGTGCTAACATGAGCACAAATGATGACTATGAAACTGCAGGTGCTAAACATGAGCACAAGTGTGGATAAAGATAGTAATGTTGCCCCCTCTCTCTTTTTTTCTTCTTTTTTCTCTTTTTCTCTTTTTTTTCTATTTCACTTTTCGATGGCCTCCATGGCTCTTTTCACTTTTCTCTCCCTCACTGTAGGGGCAACATTCTAATATGATGACACACTTTTTGGTACAAATAACTCATAATGAACAAAACATGATGTATGAAACTGTGTGCCTCTGCCAGTGTAGCAGGATGTGCAATGATCTAGCGTAACATGGGTAAAACCACACATCAGCTGTATAGAATCATGCAAAGCAATATATAACAATGATGAATGACAACAAGTCATGTAATGTAAGATGGAAGTTGCATGGCAATATATCTCGGAACAGCTATGGAAATGTTGTGATAGGTAGTTATGGTGGCTGTTTTGAGGAAGATGTTTGGCTTATGTGTAGGAGAACAAGAGGAAGTTCTCCCACGGGGTTGGATGTACTGGCGAAGTATGCACAACTCTCAATGTGAGCAGAAGGCAATGCACAACACCGAAGAGGCTAGCAAAATATGGATGGTGGAAGTGCCAAAAACCGTAGCTCAACATTAGTCAAAAAGAACTCACAAGTTTATTGCAAACAACTAGCAGGTTCAACATTAAGAGCATGATTAAATTTACTCCAAGAGGGGCGTTCACGGTGGCACAAGTACCCCGTTAGATCCCCCGACCTTAGCACGCAACTATGTTGTTTCCAACTACCTTCAAACATGAGAAGCTATCAAGTCCAACTACACCTTCAGCAATTTTAGGAGTTTGTAGTACGGAACAAGCTTTAATAACACATCCACTAATCAAATTTTAACTTAAGTAACCAGCAAGCGTTTAACATCTAGCTTCTTAATATCTCAAAACATTTGCAAGGAATCAAGTTATCAAAGTTCAATGATCTACAAGACTATGCAGGTTTTTCATTATACCACTACCACATGCATAACATTTCCTGAACCAACATATTAACCAAGCAACTCTCCAAACAAATATAAGTGAAGCAAGAGAGTACTTTCTATAAAAGAACTAATAGCTCTGAATAAGAGATACATGAAAACCAAGAGCTAGAAGCTAAACAGAGCAAAAACAGAATACTCAACAGATATAAGTGAAGCACATGAGTATTATATGAATAAGCGGAGCGTGTCTCTCTCCCAAACAAGATAGTTAGGATCCAACATTGATATGATCAGAGAACTAAACAAAAACAAAACAAAAATAAAAACACACAGACGCTCCAAGAAAACACACAACATGTGAAGAAATAAAAATATAGTCTCACTAGAGATGACCTGATAATTTGTTGATGAAGAAGGGGATGCCTTGGGCATCCCCAAGCTTAGACGCTTGAGTCTTCTTGATATATGCAGGGAAGGTCCATGGGAGCTTCCCCAAGCTTAAGCTTTTATCTCTTCTTGATCTTCTTGTATCATCCTCCTCTCTTAATACTTGAAAACTTCTTCACACATAATTTCTCATAAACTTCATTAGAGGGTTAGTACTCAAAAACATTAATCCACTTTGGTTCTGTAGAGACACATTGCAAGAACTCAATGAAACATTAGCTACAGCCTCCATGTATGGAGAACCTCGCATAAAGTCCGCGAAGAGACAATGCAAAAAACAGAGACAAATCTGTCAAAAACAGAACAGCCAGTAAAGACGAATTTTTTCGAGACACTTACGTAACTCAAATCAGAAAACTCGAAACTAACGAAAGATAGATATAAAGCTCAGGCTTCTGCTCAAAAATTTGCAGATTAAAATAATATTCCGTGATTTTTCACGAATTGTTACCGTGAGGCACAAAATCTGTTTCCGGAGAGCAAACCCAACTTTAACACTTTCTTGCCATTAGAGGTTCTTCTTGGCACAACAAAACGAAAAATAAAGGATACAAAGGAGTTGTTACAGAAGTAAGCAACATCCTTGACTCAAGAAAACAAAAAATAACAGAAAATAAATTTGGGTTGTCTCCCAAAAGCTTTTCTTTAATGCCTTTTAGCTAGGCTTATTGATAGTTTTAATGATGCTCACATAAGAATATAAAATGAAGCAAAAGGGAGCATCAAGAAGCAAATACGAAACACATTTAAGTCTAACCCACTTCCTATGCATAGGAATCTTGTAAACAAATAAATTCATGAAGAACATAGTGACAAGCATAGAAAGGTAAAACAAGAACAACTTCAGAACTTTCAACATAAAGAGAGGTGTTTTAGTAACATGAAAATTTCTACAATCATATTTTCCTCTCTCATAATAATTTCCAGTAGCATCATGAATAAACTCAACAATATAACTATCGCATAAAGCATGCTTTTCATGATCTACAAACATATAATTTTTATCAAGCTCCAAAATAGTGGAATCAAAAATTTCAAACCCACTTTTAATAATATTATAACAAGATGATTGATCATTCTCAAGAGGTATGGGACTCCATCTAGATAAAGTCAAGTCCTCTCCAATCCCATTTTCAGTAGTAGTACAATTAACATTATCAAGCAACATAGGACCATCATCTAGAGCTTTATCATAAACATTTTCTAGGCAAACTTTCTCATTACCATGCATTTCGAATTTAGGCATAAATAGAGGATTATCATAAGACTTATCAAAATAGCATGGATTATCATAAACAACAGTAGCATAATCATTTGCACAAGTTTCATTCATAGGGGATATTTCAATAGAATCCATAGGAACATAACATTCATCCTCCTTTGGTAAGCATGGAGGGCAATCAAATAGTGTAAGAGATAAAGAGTTACTCTCATTAGAAGGTAGGCATGGGTTAATCCACTCTTCCTCCTTTTGTTCATCACTCTCTTCCTCTTTTTCATCCAATGAGCTTTCAGCTTCAGTAATTTCTTCTTCCACAGGTTCCTGAAAGGCAACAAGTTCTTCTTGAGAATAAATTTTCTCAAGAAATTCAGTAATATAATGATTATCATTATAATATTCAAGGCAATATCCAAGTATAGAAAAATTCTCAGTTTTATAAGGAGCATCGTCTCTATTTTTAAGCAAAGCAGCAATTTCATAAGCTCCCATAAAGGCAACAAATTCTTCAATTTGTTCAAGATTATCCAAGTCATAATTTCCTTTAACAAAGCAGCCAAGGTTTCATTATCATTATAATCACATTGGAATGGGAGGTGTTTATGCCTTCTACAACAAAAATATTCATTAAAGCACCAAGATTCATCATATGTAGAGCACAAGTTTCTAGCAAAACCATTCAATGTATTTATTTGTCCCCATAAATATTTCCCTTTTTGAGACAAGCGGTATTCCTTATAATATTTTTGTTCATCCTCCGTGAACCCACCTTGCCAATAAGATACAGTTTCATAGAAGTTAACCATAGCAACAGTTTTTTTTATAGATTTTTCAGTTTTTTAAATTTTTATGGATTTTCGAATATATAAGAAAAATAAAACTAAACAAAAATAAACTAAACAAAAGTAAACTAAACAAAACACAACTAAACAGAACTAAACAAAGCACAATAAAACTAGACAAAAGTAAACTAAACAAAATAAAAACAAAACAGAGAGAGAGGTAGAGTGTACTTGTGACACCCCTCCCTGGCACATCTTGCCAGAGAGGCAGTCGTCCCGTCCGCCATCCCAAGATAACTGGCCGCACGTCACAATAGTGTAACATAACGGACATCATTACACAATCAGGCACAAAGTGCTACAAAAGGGTTTACAAGGCCGTCGAGGCTTTACAAAATATCAACCCAAGCATGGCCCAACTCAGAGTTTTAACTGGCAGCGGAAGACATAAATGAGGCAACGGCTTGGAGCGGCTCCATTCCACAGGTTCTGGCTGGGCTACTGATCCTAGCACGCTCTTGTTCCAACTCCTTGCTAAGGTAGAAGATGGATCCTTGCTGAAAACTGGTCATTTGAATAACCAACGTGAGTACAATTATGTACTCGCAAGACTAACAACTACTTGACACGAGCAGTCTAACAATCATGCAACAAGTTATACAGTGGAAATAAGATCTACAACATGGCAAGTATCTACTCAAGATGGATCAACATGTCGACATAAGGATAGCATGGCATTTCAAGCAAATCATGGCATAATCAGACAACAGGAGTACCGCCAGTACAAAGTCCAAGTCAGGTGGGGTTGGATCGTATACCGGCAATCAAACAAGAGATTACCTGTGACGAGTAGACGAGTGTACCGGTTGGTACCACATCTTTTAGGAAGTTTCGTTGTTGCTAGAATGAGATCACGTTTCTCATTCACAACCTCTAGTCTGTCAAGCCTCTAGCCAACTCTGGCTTAATTTCTTGCCAACTATGGCTTTTACTCAAGCCAACTCTGGCTGTCATTCCAGCCAACTCTGGCTATCTTCTAGGCATGCACGGTTGATGTGGGCTCTGGCCTAACTATAGGCTTCCCAACGCATCACACCGCCATCCCTAAACTTGATTCACAATCGCATCTCAAGTAACATTACCTGCATCAACTTATTGTTCATTTAGTGAATCAGGTTGTTCATCTTTCTTTCAAACAAGCCTTAGGTTTAACCTCCTGACACGACAAGGACACACAGTGTGACTGACACTGAACTGTTGTTCCATGACCTTGGAACTAGGCTAGATATCCAGATTTACACTCTCGAGAGGTTGCAATACTTCACTCATCTAAGTGGATCATTAACAACCGGTACTTTAGGATCACATCCATAAGACGGTCTGATACACTCACTCAACCGTTCACGCCATCAAGACACTCCCTATATAGCCACCGACCTAACTATATGCCTTATGCAGAAGTGAATCTGACACGTCCCCAACCCATGAGCGACGCCTAGCTCCGGAACCTTCGCAAGACTAGCCCCGACCAACTATGGTAACCGACTAGACTTGCCAAAAGGGTGGCATCAAGGGAGGCTCAATAGGATTACGTAGGTCAAGGCCTGCCCATCCAAGCGAAAGTGGTAGTGCGTTCGATGTCCAGGTTTAGTGGCACCATGGACTGACCCTATCGTTGTTTGGAGGGGTGTTTCATTTAATCATGTTTCATCACAACAAGCTCAAACAATCGAGGATTAGTCCAACACAATACTCACAATATCATCATCATATATCGTCAATCAACAAGATAATAGCAGCATGATATTTCAAGCAATAGTTTGTATTGACCGGGTGACTAAGGCGCCATCACAGATCAATACAAAAGTTAGCACAGGTGGTTAGCGGAGTCTGTTACGCATCCATTCCTCCACGCGCAAGTCTTTGGCGGCGTTACCGTCCGACCGTTGACCAGGAAGTGGGGATTTGGGCATATAGTCTCCAAAATATGCCGGCGGATGCCACCATAGGGAGAGCAAGCCTCACCGGGTAAAAGCATCCGTCGGAAAAGCACACAATAAAGCCAAATGGTTCTCAAGCTCCGTGAGGAGGAGAGAACAAGAAGCATTAAGACAAATGCCTCCAACTCCGAGGATCACGGGCCGACGTTTGTCCGCTCCTAGCCTCGGTGTTGAAGAAGTGGGAGAACCAAATGAAGGCAAATGCTCCATATGGCAAATATTGGCAGGTCGAAACCAACCAAGATTTGACAAAGGAAAACTCCAAACAATCATAGGGACACCGTTTTTAGAGTTAGCACCGCGATTAGTACTGGTCGGGTGACTAGAGCGCCTCCACAGATCAGATACCAAGACGGTTGTTAAGTTAGTGGGTTCGACAAAGCCACACAAGTGCGAGGCGCACAATTAATTCACACGTCATTCTAATGCATGCATATGACAGGCATAATGATGAACAAAATAACGATATGTAACATAGCATCCAAAGGTACACACATGGCATGGTAATATACATCCAATCAACAAACAACATTGCAGGGCTGGTCATAGCAAGCGGTTAGCTTGCCTGAAGGCGGGGATCCATTTGACTTGGAAGGGTCGGGGTGGTTTCGCGGCGTCGGGGGTCGAAAGCCGCTCTCCGGGAACTCCGGAATGCACCCACATAAGGGGCACCTCAAGAACTATCTTGGAACAAGGTGAAACCAGTACCACTGGTTAAGTCTTTCCAAAATATGAATTTAGGAATTTGAATCGACTAAAACGGAGCTACGGTTCAAAAGTTATGGGCGTCCGAAGTTTGCTCACCAGGAGAGAAAAAAACAGACGCGCGGAAAAAAAAAACTGAACGGGGCGCTACTGGGCCGCGTGTGCGCCTGCGCGCTGCGCCTAGCTGGGCCGAAACGGCCTGCTGGGCTGGGTTGGCCTTGCTGCGCACGGGAGGGTCCAGAAACGAAAAAAAAAACGAATCGATCCACTGGATCGGCCGTCTTCCACCTCCAGCTCGCACGGGATCGGCAGGGAACGGCCGGGGGCGGGCCGGGGAGCTCGCCCGGAGGCCGGCCGGCAGCGGGGAAGATCTGGCCGCGGCCCACCGCGCCCAGGGGAGGGCTCGGGCGGAGGAGGGAGGCCGCGGTTGCGACGCCCGCGAGCTCGCGGAGCTTCGGTTGGCTTCGGCCGTCGTTCGAGTTTGAGCAGCAGGGCATACCTCGATTTTCTGGATGCGCTAGGTGGGGTGGAGAGGGAGTGGGGTGAGTGAGTGGTGCTTCCCGGGAGGGCTCGGGCTGGCTTTAAATAGCCGGGGCGAGAGGGCAGGGGGGGGTCGCCGGCGTGCACCACTAATGGAGGCCACGGTCTCGTCGCTCTCCGGGCACAGTGGAGAGGATAAGGAGGAGAGGGGATAAGCTTGCCCCGCTAGAGGTACAGGGGAGGCACGAGGGGCGCGTGCGGCGCGTCTGCTAGCTGTTGGCGGCGCACTGTCCGTGCGGCGCGGCGGCTAGTGGTTGGCGGTGCACTGGAGGGGGCGAGGTGGCGAGCGAGGGCACGGGGGGGGGGCGTGCAAGGGGAAGGGGGGCTCGGCCACGACGTGGCTCGGCGGGACAGCGCGGCAGGGGAACAAGGGAGGTCGCCGGCATGCGCACTCTGGCGTCCAGAGCGCGCCACGAGTAGCATGGGCGCGTTCCCAACAAACCAGTGCTCCAAACAGAAAATGATCTTCACTACTGGGTTCACAACAACGAGAACAACACATACAAACAAGAATCACTCACAGATTCAACACTTTGCAGACTAAGATTTTCAGAAAAGTAAAAAACACCGAAGGTGTTCGATGAAATGTTTAAGGTCCTGCACCTCTCAGAAAAATTCCCACAAATTAGGCATGTGTTGTTGTGGTCAGGGGAGAGTGTCTATGGAGTTTGAGGTCATTTGGATGATGGAAAATTGGGTTTCCAAAAGATGGCCGAAAATGACCATAATGGCATGATTTAGGAAAATAGGATTTCTACAATTCCCCTTGGGGTGGCCTTCTGGTTAGGGGTGTCTAGGGATCATGTGGTCAAGATCACCAAGTATCATGGCCATAGGAATTTTCTAGGTATAAGTTTGCTTGAAGATCTTGAAATGGCATTAATTTGGGCTTACAAAGGAAGTGGTCTAAATATTGCTCAAATGGGTTTTCCTCCAAAAGATGAAATGCAGGAAATGCCAAAATATTCATCCCCTGAATTTATCAGAATTATTGGAGGTGCCTAGCTTGATTAAAACATTTCTGGACTAGAAATGGCAGTTTTGAAAATATTGGATAACTTGGAAATATTGCATTGGAGTATGCAATATTTTTGCATGGGTTGTCTTTATATGGACATGGGGTCCTCTGGTATTTTTGGTGGAATTTTAGAGCTATGGGAATGGGCTTTCCTTTGGTAGGTGGAGAAAAAAGGATTAAGAGGTTTCGATAATTAGGGCGAGAGTTTTTGAGAGAAAAACCTAAGCACAAAAATGATCAGGGTGATGGAGTGGGTTGTGGATTTATGGGAAATTTTGAGAAAGCAATTCCAAGTCAATTCATCTTCAAAAGTTTTGAAGAAATATTTTAGAAAAGAGAAAAAGTTTTTCTGGTGTTATAAAACACTACTAAATTAGGTTTAAAATTTTGGGATGTTACAATACTCCCCAAGTGAACTTATAAGTAGAGCTATGCTCCCCGGCAACGGCGCCAGAAAATAGTCTTGATGACCCACAAGTATAGGGGATCGCAACAGTCTTCGAGGGAAGTAAAACCCAAATTTATTGATTCGACACAAGGGGAGCCAAAGAATAATTATAAGCCTTAGCAGCTGAGTTGTCAGTTCAGCCACACCTGGAAAAGCACTAGTAACAGGGGTGATGTGAAAGCAGCAGTAATATGAGAGCAATAGTAGCAGTAACACAGAAGCGATGGCACCAGAAAATAGTTGCTGGCGTGGAGTTGACGAGAAAGCAATAATGATTTCAGATGGACCGGGGTTCTCAGCTATCTACACTAGAGGTAACTCTCCAAACAAATAACATGTGTTGGGTGAACAAATTACAGCTGGGCAATTGATAAAATTGTGAGGGCATGAAAATGCACATTATGATAAGATAAAGTTCACTGTAGTATTTAATTGGGCATTACAACAATATACATAGACCGCTTACTAGCTGCATCTATGACTCATAATCCACCCACAGGATAGCTTCCGGGTCTCCCATGAGTATTAAGTTGCAAACAACAGATTATAGCATTAAGCAAAGTATGTAATATAAACAAACGCGTTAGACTTAACAGCAGTACCCTTAAGATGAGCATCGGTTATTTTATCCCTAGTAGTAACAGCACATCTACAGCCTTAGTCGTTTCTTTTAATCAAGCCCAGGCTTCTAGAGGCATGAACCCACTATCTAGCATAAATAACCTCTCTTGGAGATACAAACAACTACTTGATCAAGGTAACTACAAGTACCGGAGAGCATGCAAGATCTTAAATAAAACATAAGTACGATAACAAGATGAGCATACTGATCATAATTCCACAATTTATCGGATCCCAACAAACACAACACCAATTACATCAGATGGGTCTCAATCATGTAAGGCAGCTCATGAGATCATTGTATTGAAGTACATGGGATAGAGAGTACCAACTAGCTACTGCTAGAACCCGTAGTCCATGGGGGAACTACTCACAAACCATCATGAAGGCGAAGTAGAGGCGGCGTGGTTGATGGAGACGGCTTCGAGGGTCAATCCCCGTCCCGGCAGGGTGCCGAAACAGGAACTGCTGACTCCCGAAACTAGGGTTTGTGATGGCGGCAGAGCTCGGACGCGTTTCTGAAATAGGTCTTCGGTCTTCTGGGTTTTTAGGTCACGCGTGAATTTATAGGCGAAGACTCGACGCGAGGCGGTGCTCTGGTGGGGCAGGCGGGCCCATGGCACGGGGTAGTACCTGGCCATGCCCCTAGGCCACGTGCTGTCTGTGGGGCCCGCCTCCAGGTGGTCTTCTGGCTCCGTGGCTTATTTGTGCTGGAAATAATTCAGGTAAATTTTCGTCCAATTCCGAGCACTTTCATTTTTGGGCCTCTTCTGCAATAAACAGCCAAACCAGACAGAAGCTGGCACTGGGCACTAGGTTAATAGGTTAGTCCAATAAATTTCCTAAAATGATATAAACTTTAGAATAAACATGTGGCATTTGATATAAAACAAGCATGGAATATCAAAAATTATAGATACGTTTTGGACGTATCAGGTACCTTCATGTCCACCACATTGGGTGCAGCAACAAAGTTCTTGGATGATATGATGGCAAATTATTCGCAATGACACACCGAGAGAGCTCCTAGTGGTAAGAAGGTAAATTCTGTTGAAAAAATCTCCTCTTTGAGTGATAAGGTTGATATAATTATGTCTATGCTTGCAAATAAACAAGTTCCTATTGATCCTAATAATTTTCACTTGGCTTCTTTGGTTGCTCAAGAAGAACAAGTTGATGTGAATTTCATTAGAAATAATTTCAACCACAATGCTTATAGGAATAACTTTGGTAATAATAATTATAAGCCATATCCTCCAAGTGGTAGTAATTCTTTTGGCAATTCTTATGGTAATTCCTACAACAACAATAAAAATGTGTCCTATGATATTGAAAGCATGCTTAAATATTTTATCACTTCACAAAAAGCTTTCAATAAAACTGTTGAGGAAAAGCTAGGAAAGTTGGATGTTCTTAGTGTTAAAGTTGATAATCTTGTTCATGATGTTGAGATGCTTAAAATAAAAGTTTTGCCCATTGATATTAAGAACACAAGTCTTTGAATGCTATACAAATTAAAATTGATAACAACATAAGGATGTTGGCCGAATTACATGCTAGATGGGAAAGAGAGGAAAAAGAAGCTGAAATTGCTGAAACTAGTAAGATTGCTAATCTTTGCACTATTTTTACCGATGATGATATTAAAATTCCAAGTGCTCATAAGCCATCTACAATACCTAAATATTCTAATGGTAAAAAAATTGGACTAGGAAAAATTTCTATTGCACGTATTAAAAATGAAAAGCTCTCCAATAGTGCTAAAACTGCCTCTAAAAGAAGGTCTGAAATTAATCCGGATGATAATGATTCTTTTAGAGATAATGCTCCTGTTATTTTTTATGACAATGATCTTGATTTTGATAATTGTAATATTACTGAAATCATTAAGTTTTTACAAAAGCTTACAAAAAATCCTAATGCTAGTAAGTTAAACCTTGCTTTTAACCAACATACTACAAATGCTCTGATTAAAGTGAGGGAAGAAAAGATCAAGTGTGAATTTTTTATCCCTAGGAAATTAGGAGATGCTTGGGAACCAACTATTAAAATGAAAGTTAATGATTTTGAGTGCAATGCTATGTGTGATCTTGGTGCTAGTGTTTCCATTATGCCTAAAAAATTGTATGACATTCTTGATTTGGAACCACTAGAAGATGCCCTTTGAGTGTCTATTATCTTGATTCTACTTTGAATAAACTGGTGGGAAAAATAGATGATATTCTTATTATGATTAATGATAATTATGTCCCTGTTGATTTCATTGTTATGGATATTGAATGCAAACTTTCTTGTCCTATTGTTTTGGGAAGACCTTTTCTTAGAACCGTTGGTGCTATCATTGATATGAAAGAAGGAAATATTAAATTTCATTTTCCACTTAAGAAAGGGATGGAACATTCCCTAGGAAGAGAATGAGGCCATCTTTTGGGTCTTTTGTTAAGTCAAGTGATGATTTGAATGCCAATATTGATAATACTGGATCCTTTGCCATTGTGCCTAGCTAAAAGGCGTTAAAGAAAAACGCTTATGGGAGGCAAACCATTATTTTTACTTTCAGTTGTTTTTTGTTTTGTTTAGTTTTGGGTGTTGTTGCCTCTGTAGCAACTTCCTTGTATCCTTTTTGTTTTGGTTTTTGTGCCAAGAATAGCCTCTAATGGGAGGAAAGTAAAAAAAATTGAGTTGCTGTCCAGAAACAGATTTCTGTCCGTCACCGTATGAAATTCTAAAAAATCACAGAACGTGATCTGTAGCTGAAAGTTTTCGACAGCAAGCATCTGGATTTTGTCTAACTTTTATTATTTTTAATTTTTTTGATTTGGGGTGTCCTAGTAGACCAAAACAATCATCTTTACGTTCTGTTCTGTTTTTGACAGATTCTGTCTTCGTTTTTGCATTGATTCTTTTACGAGCAAAGTAGAGTTCTTTTATCCGCGAAACATCACTTAGATCTTTGTGACAGTACCTAATGTTTAGAAACAAATTTATGAAATGTGCCAAATGATAACTGAAGGTGGATTATTTTGTTCGAGAACTAACCCCTCTAATCAGTTTGTGAAAAGTTTTGTGTGAAGGAAGTTTTAAAATGTTGAGAGAACGAGGTGATGAAAGAAGATCAAGAAGGTATTAACGTTCAAGCTTGGGGAGGCTCCCCTGGACCTCCACTAAATACCCAAGAAGTCTCAAGCATCTAAGCTTGGGGATGCCCAAGGCATCCCCTTCTTCATCGACAATTAATCAGGTGGATCCCATGAAACTATATTTTTATTCCTTTACATAATATGTGCCATTCTTGGAGCGTCGTTTGTGTTTTGCTTTCAGTTTTGTTTTGTTTTCTGGTCATTTTCAATAATGGATCCTTGCATTCTTGTGTGGGAGAGAGACACGCTCCGCTTTTTCATATACACTCTTGTTTTTCACTTATATGTGTAGAGTGTTTAGATTTTATTATTTTAGCTTCTAGCTCTTATTTTTCATGTATCTCTTGTTCAGAGTTTTTAGTTTCTTGTAGTTAGGAAGTACTCTCTTGTGTTTCATGCGTATTTGCTTAGAGAGTTTTGTTCAAATAAGTTGATTGGTGTTTGGTTGAAAGGGAAACTATCATGTAGGAAGTGGTAAAAGAAAAAAGTTTACATAATCTTTTACGTCATTGTCTTGAATAATTTGATGCTTGTCAATTGTCTTGAGAGATGAATTAGATTAAATGTTTAAACTTGTGGATCATTTACTTAAGAATGGAGTAGTGGAGAAATATCGTAAAGCTTAAAATTATGACACTTGTTTTGATTGGTATTTTCCCAAAGTCTAGATATTCTTTTTGTAAAAGCATGTTTGGTTGACAAGGAAGACGGTATGAGGTCTAATGGTTATGCTTAATGTATATCTTGTGGTCATTCCGTGTATTGGTTGATGATATGTGTTTGCTTGATACCTTGCTAAGCCTAAAAACTTTGTACTGAGAGGGAATGCTTCTCGTGCATCCAAATCGTTGAGCCAAATATCCATGCCATTTGTGTCCACCATACCTACCTACATGTGGTATATCCTAGCCACTCCAAGTAAATTTTTTGTTTGCTACCTTTAAAATTTCAAAATGTTATTACTCCTGTTTTGGGCCACTGTTTTTAGCTAATGAGGACGTAGTAGTTGGGTTTGATATCTTCCATGCTAAATAAGTTATCCAAGGACTTGTATGCTTCATCTACTTGTCCATTAATTTTGCAAAAAGAGCTGGCAGCGGGGTGCCCAGCCCCATAAAAGATAAATTACAACTTTCACCAAAAACTCTCCTCACATTTTGTTCCTGAGAATTCAGTAAAACATCTGCATGTGTAAACAAAGGAGATAGAGGAATGATCTGCTTGTTACAGAAATAACGTTTCTCATGGGAGCCGCTCTTAAAACTTAGTTGGTATGGAAGATGTTAAGACCGCTATTGCTAGTCGTTGACAAGGACAAACACCACTCTAAAAAAGAAATATTTTTTATGTCTCTATATGCTTTCAAAAACCAAAAAGCTCTAGCACACGATTAATCTCTGCTTCCCTCTACGAAGGGCCTTTTTTTACTTTTATGTTGAGTCAGTTTTCCTTTCCAATCTTTATCTCTCAAGCAAACGCATAGTATCAATTTTGATGCAAGTCTACTACATTTTATCTTTATGTTTAACTGTGAAAACTTTTGTATTGACATTATCCAGCGATAAGTATGTTACAAGTTGAAGCTTTTGCTGAAAACTTAAATCTTTCTCTGTGTTGTTTGAACACCTTTATCAAAAGAATATTGCTTTGTGAGTTATCAAGCATGACGAGTTTTATAATTTTCAAGTCTCCAAAGTACTATCCATGAAAAGTTTTTGCTTAGATGTTATACATGATTAATCATTGTTTACTTCATTTCAAACTATAGACCATTGTCTTGGATCACTTTCATTAAGTTCATGTGTTTTTCATTACTATTTGATCAAGATAGTGTTAGAAGCATGTCAGCACAAAAATTATATTGTTATATAACATTAAGCTTGGGGATGCTGATACGTCTCAAACGTATCTATAATATTTGATTGTTACATGCTTGTTATATAACATTGCCACATGATTTTATAATGTTTTTATATCATTTTGGCATATTTTATGGAACTAACCTATTGACAAGATGCCCTGTGCCAGTTCCTGTTTTCTGTTGTCTTTTTGTTTCAGGAAAGATAGTTGGGGAAGTTTCTCCGAATCGCCTGAAAATTTTATGAAATTATTTTTACATGCAACACAAAGACTGTGTCCGAAGGAGACCTGCAGGGGGGCCCCACAGGTCATAGACGCCATCCAGTCGCGGTCAAGGGGTTGACCGCGCCTGGGGCCCACCTGGCGCCCTCGGGCGTCTCCCCAAGTTGCCCTTTCGCCTATAAATTACCTTCGTCCCGAAAACACTCGATACCCGATCATATTTTTTAGAAAAGTTCCGAGGCCGCCGCCGTCGTCAACCCTAGATCGGGAGGGTCCTGAAGCTCTTCCCGGCACCCTGCCGGAAGGGGATATCGTCACCGGAGGCATCTACACCACCATGCCTGCCTCCGGAGTGATGCGAGAGTAGTCCACCATGGGACTACGGGTCCATGGCAGTAGCTAGATGGTTGTCTCTTCTCCTTTGTGCTCCATTGTTTAGATCTTATGAGCTGGCTACATGATTAAGATCATCTTTATGTAATGCTACATGTTGTGTTTGTGGGGATCCGATGAATTATGGAGTCATGACATTATTGTTCAGATTGTTTATCATATGTTTTATTTATGATTTTGCATGCTCTCCGATGCTTGTGGATGCTTTGGCCGAAGTAATTGTTACAATCTTAGAGAGGGCATTTATGCTAGATAGTGGGTTCATGCTTCTCTTGTCTGAGCTCGAGTTGACAGAAATGATTAAGACTTGAGATGTGTTGTTACTACTAGGGATAATACAGCGGTGTTTATTGCTTTATGTTGTTTACATTGATTACATTATGCACCATGCTTATTGCAATTATATGTTGCTTGCAACTTAATACTTCCGGGTGACAGGCTGGATAGCGAGCCCGGGGTGGATTATTAGTCATAGATGCAGTTGGATAACGGTCTATGTATTTTGTCGTAATGCCCATATTAAATGAAACGGTGAACTTTGTGTCATGATAGTATTGTGTTGCGCCCATATTTGTCAATTTCCTCGCTGTAATTTGTTTACCCAACATGCTTATCTTTTGGAGAGACGCCACTAGTGAACTGTGGACCCCGGTCCTATTTTCCTATATTATTTACAACCATTCTAATAGCCTTTCTAAGTCATTTTGCTCGCTGGTCGTTTTTGCTCCTATAATATTTTACACACATACATTTAATTATTTGTGTTCAGCAAGCCGGAGAGATTGACAACCTCTCTATTTCGTTGGGGCAAAATAGTTTGTTTGGTTGTGCGCAGGTCCACGTCAATTATCGTAAACGACGCCGTTGACACCTTTCCGAAGCCTTCTCCAAATCCTACTGGATTGATAACTTTGGTTTTGTAATCAAAGAAAAACTTGCTACTAAATTACATCAAACCTTACACTTGGGGTCTCCCAACGAATGTGTTGTTCCACGCCATCAGGAGGGAGCGCCGATCGACGCCTAGCTCGAGCCTCACATCGGACAGTGAGGCGAGGAGCAGATTTCTCTGACGCGCGGCAGTAGCAAAGAGGCGAGCGACGAGGAAGGCGTCCAGGCCGTCAATGAGGACCTGTCGCACCGTGGCGCTTGGGGCCGTGCAGTGTGAGAGGAGCTCAGGCATAGTGACAGGAGCCACCAGTCGAACCAGACGGCCGCACACACACGGTGCCTGTCTCCGACCTGAACTCGGGAGACGGAGCATTACATGACTACATGGGAAGCAGATGCATGAGTGCATTCCAGTGTGTGCTGCAGAGGTCAGCCGAGCGCCCTGCAGCATCGATTGGCTCGCCATCCAGGCTAGACTAGACCAAACGGCCGGGGCCACGACTCGTAGATGACGGTGTGGAGACGGTGCAGCAGCTTCACTTGCAGGCACTGGTTCTGGTCGGAGAGGGAACGAACGCCAAGCCCACCCTTCTTTTTTGCACGGTAGACACGGTCCCAAGCAACCAGACACTGCGCCCCCCAACGCGGTCGACGCCGGCCCAGAGAAAGGCGCGACGCAACTTGTCGATGTCGGCGATCACACAGAGGGGAGGGGGGAGTGAGCGCTCCCATAGCATAGGACGGCAACACATCGAGAACGGCATTGAGGAGCACCAGGCGTCCACCTGACGACAGGAGCAGAGCATGCCAGCCCGAGAGAAATTTGTCGACCTTGACAATGAGGGGCGCGAACACGGCAAGCCGGAGTTTCTCCGAGGAGAGGGGAAAGCCGAAGTAGGTCTGCGGGAATCCCTCGACGCGTCATTGCAGCACGTCCTAAATGCCTGCGAGCACGACAGCATCAACGTGCATGGGGACGAGCGTGCTTTTTGCCGTAGTTGATGGACATGCTCGTAGCTTTCTCTAATTGCTGGAGGAGGAGACGAAGCCGCTGCACAACTCCGGCATCAGCCAGCAGGATAATGCGGGTGTCGTCGGCGTACTAGAGCACGGGCATGGCTCCGTCCACGAGAGGGTGCTGCAGGGACGGGGTCCACGCGGATCATTGAGGACGACCGCAGAACACGAAGATGAGAAGATTTGGTCCATCCAATCGCACCAAATGGGAGGAAAACCACGCGCAATTATCACGGCGCGGAGGCTAGTCCAGCTGACGGAGTCGAACGCCTTGGCAAAGTCGAGTTTGAGGACCACGCACAGAGCTCGATGGCGGAAGTAGGTTTGCACGAGCTCAGTTGGGCTACTATATATCATGGATCAACTCTCTATTATCACATCACGTGGTTGTACCCCCTCTGTTGGCGTCTGTAGAAAAATTTAGATACTCCTCTATAAGCTCTCCTATACTTGTCAAAATTCCAACGGTGTATTGTAGGGTATTTTCTTCAGCTGAAGTTCCAATGGATTAAATTTGAGAGGCACAAAGGAAATATAGATATGAGGCTTCTAGAATAGGTAGTATTGCTCTCAAAGGTAGGAAGAAAAGGTAATGAGAATCATAGTATCTACCAAGATCCTAGCGAGCGGAGTACTTTACGTAACTGGTTTACCATTTCCGGGGTAAAGAGACTAGGGTTTAGTGTTTAGGGTTTAGAGTTTTGGGTTTACCTAAGTGGATCATCAATTTGTATCCTGCTCTGTTGCATTTCATAATTTACATATTTGTTGCAGTGATCTTTCAGACATGTAATTCGACATCACGTTATATTTCACTTCATTTTCTTTCACCTGGGAATCGATCGACCATGCACTTAAATTGCACCTGAATAGGGATCGCAACGGGTTTGCATCCCACCGGGAAGTGTCTTTCCGCCACCCATTATCCCCATTTAATAATCGGGGAGATTTTTTTCTCATCCGTATCCCTGACGGGTATCGGTGTCTCCATTAAGAAGATCAATTCAAATGATCTGACAGGAATTGTATGATGTTATGTTTTTCACACATAAGAATACGTTATTTATGTAGTACATATTTTTGCTAAAATGGTAGTACGTTAAAAATACGTTATTTATGTAGTACATATATAATTGAAACAACAACGCTAGACACAGCATACAACATTTTATCTTTCACATAAAAGTATATCAATTTTCATACATAAAAATATATATATAACATGGGTATAAGGGGAATGGGAGACCTTATAATCTCCAACCCCATATTAGATGATGGGGGTCAAATTTTCCTTCGTCCGAGCTCCATTGACATCCCCGCCGCCTACCAGAGGGCGCTTAACCGGTTCCCGACATGTCGCACTGGGGTGGCGCCGTACCGTTGATAAACCTTGAGTTGTCCGTGCAGTAGTTGTAGATCATGCCTTCTTTACGCCTCCGGTTCATCTCCTTCCGCGCCTTCCCGTCCATCTCCTGGCCGTACGGCGTGGTGGCGGCGAAGTTGCGGTACTGCGCGACGAAGGGCGCGAGGGACCAGTCTGTCTTGTCGCGGCCGCCCCGCGTGGCCCAGTCGTCCGCGTTCCACAGGCTCCCTTGCAGCCGCATCTCCTGCGACGGGTACGCCACGCCCTCATCTGTGTGGTTCCTGAACTCTCGGATGGGCGTGTCGTCCACCAGCACACTGCAATTTCACTTCAATTGTCAATTAATTTGGTCGATCGCGAGATGTAATACTTATATATTGGGGATCACTTCAACTGGCGTACAGGATGTTCTTCTTAGTCCAGACGATGGAGTAGGTGTGGAAGTCGGTGGTGGGTCGAACCAGAGCCGGAACTGCTGCTCCTTGCCGCCGATGCCGTTGGTGTAGATGTTGGTGTGGAGCGTGTAGGGCTGCCCGCTCACGTTGCCCAGGAACTCCAGGTCGATCTCGTCGCGGGTCTCCCAATTCCTCTCCGACAGCAACTGTACGTGTGTTAGAAATCCACTGTCAGCTAGCGTGAACGAAACATATTGCACCTACATTGCCAGCGTAATTAAGGAAGTGAAGAAGGGAGTGCGTAGTTTGGCTTACGAAGCAGGTGGTGACGGTGCCGGCGGAGTTGTTGGGGACGAGCTTCATCTGCATGTCGATGCGCTTGTACATGTATAACTCCTTGGACCGGAAGCCCGAGGCGCCGGTGTCATTGTAGAGGTACAGAGAAAGGACCTGGCCGTCTGCCGACACGTTCACGCGGCCCCCGCTCACCTCCAGCTTGTCGAGGATCCTCCCCTGGGCCACCGCCGTCCGCGCGGCAATGCAGAGCCCCACGAGCACCGCCAGAATGCAGGCCACCTCTGTCTTGGAGCTCACCGCCATGGCTTAAGCTTGGTTGCACCTCCTGAAAGAGCTGCGTGATGAAAGTGATGGATGGACAGGTGCAGTGGTGCTTATCTCGAGGCCGAGCGAGGCTTATATAGAGTTCCATTCGGCCGGGCCGGGAGGAGCTGCGCGATGGTTGCGAGTGGTTGGGGGAATGAAAAATATCCATAGGAACATACATTCTGAACCGCGTTTTTGCAGGGCCAGCGCCGGGTCTCTGTCAAGCTCTTCAGCTACAGCCAAATCGGATAATAAAGGATATTGCCACCAATCGACAGTTGCTATAGATATTCTATCTATACGCAAAGGAAGTATCAAGTATCTCCAGGCGAAGGGGAGTGCTAGGGATTAAATCGTACGTACTACGTGTTTCCTGCCTCGTTTTGATAGTGTCGTTGATACAGCCACGTTGGGTTTGAAGTTGACTTTCGCATGCATGCATGTCCCGCGCGCGACTGCCGGCAATATCTATCAGTTGCACCCGAAAATCTCCGTGCGGTGCAGTTTCTTTTCCCCCCGAAACTGATGCTCAAAATCTTCTGGTGCCACCGACCTCAACTGCACGGGCAAGGGAGCCTGTACCGCCGGCTATGGTTTGTAGGCTTTTGGTTTTCGAGCGAACGGCGCTGATGCAGTTTTACTTTATTTTTTTTAGCGAATGTTCCTGTCTCCCATCTGGTCTGGCAGTTGATTTTCAGTTTTATTTTACGAGCAGCTAACGCTATCCTGTCGCCTAACGGTCAGCTAGATGCATTCCCAAGTCTGAATGTTCAGTTGATCCCTCCTTACTATTAACCATTTTGGTAGTTTAATTTGAACTACCAAAACGGCTTAAATTAAGGAATGGAGGTACTATTTTATAGAAGAGTTGAGCCTACCGTGCGCTTGGGTAAGCTAGTTTTTTTTTATGGCAGAACACGATTAACTTTATTTTTTTTTAAATGATTACAAATCTATTTTAATAGCAAATATATTTAATAACTCCGTTCCAATTTTATTGTCATGGGTTGTATACATAATTTGAACTAACTAGTTCTCCCTCCGCGGCATTCTTTTCGGAATAGAGGAGTATTGAATTTCATAGTAATAGAAATCTATATCCTACCGAGAAAGAATTTAGAACTTGCTATACTCTTGCGTAAACAAGGTGAAAGTGCATGTGTTGCTCCATGTGTGGTTTTGGTAATTAATGACAATCCTTATGGACTAATGTTTGCATTGAGATATCCTTGTAGATCTTGTTCATAGGAAAAGATTGGAGTTCATGTGTTGGACTCTAGAAGATTACATGATGATCAATGCTCTATTCAAGGGTTTATATGAAGAATGGTCACATGAAGACGAAGCTTAGCGAGACTCTTCCATAATGGTGTATGGGGGAGCATTTGGAGATGTCTTCATCAAGCATGTGCTAGCAAACGCAATCAAGAAAGGTGGTCCACTTGAAGAGATCAAGATTGTCATCATCTAGCTCAAGTGGAATGCGCAAGGCAAAGGTATGACCTTGATAGGTTTTCTATTTTACCGGTCTCATGGTGTTAGTGGGAGACCGGGTTATAGGATAGACGGCGTACTATCAAGAGGGGCTCTCAAGTGAGTAACTTGATCGCATCTTTGTGGAGAGCTCAAACCTTTGCATATTTGGCATTTCATCTTTCTTGGTTCTTATTTGGCTTTTCTCCGTGTTGTGTTTTGGTGCGTGTCGTGATCTTCATGACAAGCCCAAGATCTTCGAAAACGGATTTGGTATGAAAAACTTGTTGCGTTTTCGTGTTGGAAATATTATCGGTTTATCCCCAAGGAGAGTTCCACACACTCCTATGTGTGTCAACTTGACTCTATTTATGGTTCTTAATATTTCCTCTTTGGATGGAAAGTACTCGTCGTTATCTTTCTAACAAAGTTGGTTTCGTTGCGTTTGGAATTTTATTGGAGAAGATATGCATTTCAGAAGTTTATTTCTGCGCGGGCCGGCTCCCTGGCCGGCCCAGGCCGGGCCACTGGCCGGCCGCATCGGGTCACTTGCCGGCCGCCAGGCCGGCCCTGGCCGGCGCGCGCATGCTGACTCTGGCTGGATGGATCGTTGACTTGGCGCTGTGCATGCATGATCGTTGGCTGGCTTGCATGTGCATGCACATGCTGGGCCTAACGCTGGTAGCGAGCTGCCAGCTCGCAGCTGGGCCTCTGTGCTTGGCCGGCCGTGCATGGCCTCGATCGCCAGGCCGCTTGTTCGACTGGCCTCGGTGCACTCGTTTCCAGCGTTGACTTCGCTCGTTTTCCCAGCTCTCTCGTGCGCTTGACTGGCCGGCCGCCTGCCCGGCCCAGGCCGGCCGCTGTCCAGCTCCAGTTTTCTGCCAACGGTTATTTTTTCCCGAGTGAGTATAAATTGCCCCTTCTTCTCCACTCAGTTTTTACACAACATTAGAGCAAGCTTGTCCATCCTCTCTCCTCCATTGTTGCACTTTGCAAAGCTTGCTCTTCCTCTCAATCCCTCCCATGTTTCTTGCTCATATTTGAGGGATAGTGAGAGGTGATCTTGATCTACGTTTTCACCGATCGATTTCTCCTCTAAGTGAGGAAACCTTGTAGATCTTGTTCTTGGAGTTCTTGGTGCATCTCCTCTTTGTTCCTCCTCTCTTATTCCCCCATAAGCATTTGTTGCTTTGTTGGAATTTGAGAGTGAGGATTTGAGCACTTGTGCTCTTGCCTTTTGCATTTGGTGCATCGGTGTGCTCTCCACGAGGATTCGTGGAAGTTGAAATTGTGAACTTGTTACTCTTGGGTCTTCGGGCCCTAGACGCCTTTGTGGTGGTTGGACCCTTGTGTGGTCACTTGAAGCCGTTCGGGAGCCCCCAATCCATTGTGGGTTGTGCCTCGGATTGTTGTTGAGAGCCGTTCGGGAGCCCCCAACCCATTGTGGGTTGTGCCCCGGATTGTTGTTGAAAGGCTCCGGATTCCGCCTCGAAGGAATACCGATAGTGGAAGGTGAACCAAACCTTTGTGGTGCGGTTCATCGGAGAAGAGGGTGAAACCTTTGTGGTTGTTGAACCGTTGTGTCGGTTCACACCTCTCCAACGAGACGTACTCCCTTTCAAGGAGGAACTCGGGAATACATCCTCGTCTCCGCGTGCTTCGGTTATTTCTATACCCGAGCTTTTTACTTATGCACTTTACATTGTGATAGCCTTCGTGCTTGAAGTATTCTATTGCTATCACCTTGTTGCTTGTCTTGCTTAGCATAAGTTGTTGGTGCACATAGGTGAGCCTAGTTTATTTAGGTTGTTGGCTTGTTAATTTAAACACCTAGTTTTATTCCGCAATTAGCAAGCCTAAACCGGAAAAGTTTTAATCGCCTATTCACCCCCCCTCTAGGCGACATCATTGTCCTTTCAATTGGTATCAGAGCCTGGGCTCTCTTTTTGGGCTTTACCGCCTAGAGAGTAAAAGATGTCGTTTAGGGAATTAGTGCACGATCCCACTTTCATATTCGATGGCACAAATTATGATGTTTGGAAAATTCGCATGCTTAATCTTTTTAGGGCCATGGGTCCAAATTATATTAAGAGGATTGTGGATGTGGGTTTTTCTCCTCCAAAGGATTCCAAGAATTATCTTTAGAGGATGAGGAAAACTCTCATCTCGAGACTCTAGTTTCTAATGGTCTTATATGTGTTTTGAGCGATGTAGTTCTTGCTTCAATCATGCCTTTTCGGAACGCTCATGAGCTTTGGACCAAGCTTCAAGATATATATGAAGTGTCCAAAATTATTGAGGATGATTGTTCTCCTCCACTCCGGCCGTGATGAGTTCACAACTTCTTCCACTTCACCAACATGTGATTTGTCACAAGGTAATGATATGGTGAGTGGTGATAGAAATTGCATTGGTGATGGTGAACTTATATTGATTATACTTCTTCTCTATCTCATTGCAATGTTCTATCTTTGGACTTAAACTCTTCTAGCACTCCAAATGTCATACATGCTAGAGTTGATAGTCCTTGCATATCATGTAATAGTTGTTTAACTAAATCTCATGATGATATGCTTCTATGTCTTGTTGCCATGAAAACAATGCTTCCATATCCTCTATCTTGTGACTAACAATGTAGAGGAATCCCAACATTTGTTGGAACAAGACATGGACCTAAATGGTGCTTCAAGTAATTCTTCATCCTCTTCATCTTTAATCATGTTTGCCTTATGGCTAAGGATTCCGAGGTGTCTCCCACCTCAAATCCAAATTGTGATGATGAGGATGAGGATTCTCATGAAGAAGGTTTTGATTTTGAATCCTTAACCAAGATGGGTGAGATGGTACTTGGTGCTCTCCCCAAAGGTAGTAAGCTATCCCTCCTCTATGTGAAATCATTGATTATGTTTCTAAGAGTAGGGAATTTATTGAGGATTTGGAAAGTCAATTTGATGAGAAATGTCAAATTGAGAGGATGACTCTATACTATAGCTTCCTTGAAAGCTTCTCTTGAAGAAGAAGAAGCTTAGGTCTCTCTTGAAGAGAGACTTGAATCTCTTGATGAGTCTAATGATCTTATTATTGCTAAAATCATTAAGGAAAGAGATCATGCCCTTGCTAAATATAAAGTGCTTAAAAAGGAAAAAGTTGAATTTGGTGTTGGCAATGCTAGACTAAGTGAGGACATAGAGAGACTTGACAAAGCTCACAAGGCTTTAGAAAGTGAACACTCTCTCCTTATCAAGTCTCATGATCAACTCCAAACTCAACTATCTAAGAATGATAAGCTTGCCAAATTGTCTCTTCCATTTCTAATATTAATGATGCTTGTGCTACTAACTCCACTTCTTGTGAAGCATCTATTTTGAAGGAGAATGTTGAGCTAAGGGCTCAACTTGAGTTGCTATCTAGCAAGTATGGGAAATTGGAAGAAAGTCATGAAAAGCTTTCTAGCTCTAATGATGATCTTCTAGCATCCCATGCTAGGCTAAAGTTAGCTCATGAGGCTATTTACAAAGGTAACATCTTGTGAGCCTCATGTGGAAATTGGCACAACTTCTTCTAGAAATGCTTTATTGCCATGTGCTAGTCCTAGTGATTCATCCACTCACAATGTTGCTACATCTTGTGATGAATTACTTTCATTGCCTTGTTGCTCTAACAATGAAGCTTCTACTTCCTCTAGTGTTTTGTTGATACTAACCATGTAGAGGAACTAAATGAGCTCAAGGCCCAAGTCACTTCTTTGAAGAAAGACTTGGAAAAGCGTCATGTTGGGAAGTCCACACTTGACAATATGTTGAGTGTTCAAAGACGCCCCAATGACAAGAGTGGACTTGGATTCAACTCCAATAACAAGAACAAGTCCAAGTCTATCAAGAAGAACAAGGGCCAAGAACAAGTTAAAGATTCGGCCAAGATTGTTTGCTTCAAGTGCAAAGTTGAAGGGCACCATGTTAGATCTTGCCCTTTGAAGAAGAAGGCTCTTAGTGAGAAGCAACAAGGGAAGAAGCCTCAAGTTCCTCAAGTTGAAGAACAACCTCTTCCCAAGAATCAAGCTACTCCTCCTCAAGTCAAGATTCCAACCAAGAAGAGAGGAGGAAGTCGATGTTGCTACCTATGCCGTGAGAAGGGTCACCTTGCTTCTTCATGCACAAATGGTACCTTATCCAACCCCATTATTATTGATGATGTTATTCTCTTGGAAGGATAAGGTTGGCAATGTGTTTGCCAAATATGTTGGGACTCAAAGTGGTGTCAAGAAAAGAACCATTTGGGTTGCCAAACCTATTGTGACTAACCTCTTAGGACCCAACTTGGTTGGGGACCAACAAGCTAAAACTTGATCAATAGGTGTTGTTGGAGGCATTGGAGACTTGGCTACATCATGAAGAATTAAGGGATCTTCATCAATTATATTCTCTCAAGCCAAGTCATTTGGATTATATTGTTCTATCTCATATCCAATGTTTCCTCCTTGCGGTAACTTTTATTTAAATCATATATACATTGAAAGTTGCTTGCACCCTTGCATGTGTTTGGTTTTGTACCTTGCTAGTGTTTGTATGTGTTGTGCTCTCTACTTACTTATCTTGAGAAATCAAGTATGTGTATGTTGGTTTGCACACCATTTACTTGTGTTGAGCCTTATTGCTTTTATTTGATATATTACCTTGTTGGCTCTCTTTTGAGAGATTAATGGACCATTCCATTTTTGGAGAGTGATATGCTTCGTGCACTTCACAAACCAAAAATGTGTGTACATGAGGAATACCACTTAGTGATGATATATCAATCTTATCTATTCTCTATGTGGTATGTCATGCTCATGAGAAATTCAAATTCTATTATGTCCATTAATTTCTCGAGTTGGTTTTGTTTGCCTCTTGCTTTAAAAGAAAATGGATTATCACATTATGGGGGAGTAATAAGCTATGTGCATATTACAAGCCTAGAAAATGTGAATATGTGAGGTGTTGCCACCTAGAATTGATATTGTCATTATCTTTTCCTTGTGGCATGTTGCTCAAACAAGTTCCATTTTGATCATTTGCTTCTTGTCTCTTTTCGTTGGATCTTGTTTGTGATGGAATTTCTTGGTATGGCTTTCCCAAATATGTTCTCATATATCTCTTTGGGAAACCAATTGCTTCAAGCTACTCCTTGGAGTTGCTTTGCATTATTGCGTGATTTTTGAAGCTATCAAGAATTTCTATCTATCTAAGCATGGCTTTTAATTCCTATCCTTTGCCATATGCTTATGTTTTGTGAATATGATCTTGAATATATCTTTGCAATCCACCACCGAGAAATATCTCCATACATTACTTGTCTTGACAAGTGATAATCATATTTGTGGTAAATATATTGATCATATTCACTTTGGCTCTTGCTTTGAATTGCCTTATTTGATTGCCAAGGATTTGTTTTGATCTAACTCTCATTTGTCTTCCTTGTATCTTTTGGATCCTTTATTGCTCTACTTAAAATTTGTTTTGTGCTTTCTTGAGTTGGGAAAAGCAATGAACCAATTCTTGTGCATTGACATTCAAAAGTCATACTTCTTGATAATGCACTATTCTTTGGGAAGCTATCCTACTTTGAGTAAAACACCGTTCTTTAAATTGGTATTGCAATTTCTTGCCTTTCTTGAACATGACTAGTGTTTGATATATATATATATATATATGGAGAGTGATGATCTCATTTGTGTGCATTTTGTATTCAAATGCAAAATCTTAAATAATGCACACATCTTGGGGGAGCAATCCTATAGGCTTTTTGAACATTAGTTGTCTTCATTTGATATTTGATCCCGATGACGTGTCTCCTTGGAAGACAAACATTTTTCGTCTTGGTACTTGTGCCATCATGAAAAGTGTAGAGGGTTTGGTTTATTCCTTGATGATTTTTCATCATTTGGTATCTTGATTTCATTGGTATCTTTTCAAAGTGGTATCTTCACTCATGTGTTGATTTGGGTATTTGATATAATTTGGACACTTTGTTTTCTTGTCACACTTGTGTGTGCTTTGTTGTTTACTTGGTGTTTTGTCTAAATTATATCTTGTTTGGTTCTTGAAAGTCATGTGCATGCATATTTATTATATGTATATCTTATGGCATGCTTACTTTCGTTGATCCAATATATAGGATAAACTCCATCAAATCCTAAATGACTAAGATGTGCATGAAATTCAATTTCATATCTATATGCACATAGTTATGTGGAGTTTGTCCTATGTATTGTAGTTGCTCTAACTACTTTGGACCCAATGAGTTTGGGCACCATTTTGTACTTGAATTTGTTTTAGGTACATTTGGAGATGCATTGGAAGCTTGTCTCATCTACAAGGAAGGTGTTGTCACCATGTGCTTATTGGAGCCAAGCTTGGATGATCATGAGCTCCTATCTTCTACATCACCAATGCTATCTCGGTAACAAGTATCTACCTCATGCATACTTTTCTAGCTCTCAACCTTGTGTAGGTTGTTTCATGGCATGAATCTCTTTGGTTGCAATTCTTTTGATTCTTGCAAAACGTCTTTATTGCAAATGTGAGTAAGCCGGGATGATTACATATAAGGGGATATATATTCATTTCATGATTCATCGATCCCATTTATGTCAATCTAGCACTTTCTACTTAAAGTCTCTCATGTGCAACTTGATGTTTTCAAAATCATTTGCCTTTTGTGATACTTGTTATCTTACTCGGAGCATCCCGTTTATCACCTTTATCCTTTGTGGATAGTTTTTGATGCTATGATGAGTATGTGTTGGAAGTTCATCTATATCCCTTTAAGATAAAATTGAGCTTTGTGCTATGCTTTTAAGCAAAATCTTATTGGTGTATTTATGACTTCCTCTTGGATATCATGACTTTACCTTTGTACCTATTTGTGTGTACATGTTTATTTGTGGACTTATATCTTCGTGATTCGTGTCTACTTAGAAACTTATACACATGAGAATAGTTACATCTTTAATTGATATTCCAATTCTTTAGTGACCACCTCTTATTGCTTTTGATTCTTTGGTGGTTTCTAAAAGGCACAAGCTTTATTTTTTTGTGTTATGCTTTTGCATCTTAAAGCTTGTGGAGCTATTTGATTATATCTTTGGTGTGTGAGTATGGAAAGACATGATATGCACTATGTGCAACACTTTTGAAAGACTATGTTGATGATTTTGCTCATCCTTGTATTAGTCTCCTAAAATGTCTTTAATCTCACACCCATCCTTTTATTTGCCGCTCCTTGCTCATGTTGCAAAATTTATTTGTTGCAAGTTGTTTTGCCTCTTTTCTCATTTATATTCTCTTGCATGTGCTTGTGTTCGAATTTATCTAGGAGGGAGTGAGGATTCCATGTTGTGCACACTATATTGAAATACAAATCCTATTTGTGCACGTACCTTGGGGAGTTCCCTCTTGATATTTAGAACATTTTTCGGATCCTTTTGATTGCTTGCTTCTTTCGTTGAAGTATCTTTCTATTTGATATTCATTTGCAATCTTTGGATCCTCAATATAGTTTGATCTCCTTTCCAACTATTCGTTATTGGATATGTGCATTTGATTTCACTCATATTATGAGAAATGCACACATTATGGGGGAGCTCTTACTATATTGGCCTTCTAAATTTTTCCTCCCATTTCGGCAATCGATGCCAATGGGGGAGAAGTTTAGAGGGTTTAAGGAATTGGTTTTATGCTTTAGTTTCGTTCTTAAGCATTTGCCTTTCTTGCTCTTGCATCCTTGCTCTTTGTGTTGCATGGTTGCTTAATTCATTATATAAACCCTCGTAAAAGGGATTGTCATCAATTACCAAAATGGGGGAGATTGAAAGTGCATGTGTTGCCCCATGCGTGGTTTTGGTAATTAATGACAATCCTTATGGACTAATGTTTGCATTGAGATATTCTTGTAGATCTTGTCCATAGGAAAGATTGGAGTTCATGTGTTGGACTCTAGAAGATTACATGATGACCAATGCTCTATTCAAGGGTTTATATGAAGAATGGTCACATGAAGACGAAGCTTAGCGAGACTCTTCCATAATGGTGTATGGGGGAGCATTTGGAGATGTCTTCATCAAGCATGTGCTAGCAAACGCAATCAAGAAAGGTGGTCCACTTGAAGAGATCAAGATTGTCATCATCTAGCTCAAGTGGAATGCGCAAGGCAAAGGTATGACCTTGATAGGTTTTCTATTTTACCGGTCTCATGGTGTTAGTGGGAGACCGGGTTATAGGATAGACGGCGTACTATCAAGAGGGGCTCTCAAGTGAGTAACTTGATCGCATCTTTGTGGAGAGCTCAAACCTTTGCATATTTGGCATTTCATCTTTCTTGGTTCTTATTTGGCTTTTCTCCGTGTTGTGTTTTGGTGCGTGTCGTGATCTTCATGACAAGCCCAAGATCTTCGAAAACGGATTTGGTATGAAAAACTTGTTGCGTTTTCGTGTTGGAAATATTATCGGTTTATCCCCAAGGAGAGTTCCACACACTCCTATGTGTGTCAACTTGACTCTATTTATGGTTCTTAATATTTCCTCTTTGGATGGAAAGTACTCGTCGTTATCTTTCTAACAAAGTTGGTTTCGTTGCGTTTGGAATTTTATTGGAGAAGATATGCATTTCAGAAGTTTATTTCTGCGCGGGCCGGCTCCCTGGCCGGCCCAGGCCGGGCCACTGGCCGGGCGCTTCGGGCAGCTGGCCGGGTGCCAGGCCGGCCCAGGCCGGGCCACTGGCCGGCCGCATCGGGTCACTTGCCGGCCGCCAGGCCGGCCCTGGCCGGCGCGCGCATGCTGGCTCTGGCTGGATGGATCGTTGACTTGGCGCTGTGCATGCATGATCGTTGGCTGGCTTGCATGTGCATGCACATGCTGGGCCTAACGCTGGTAGCGAGCTGCCAGCTCGCAGCTGGGCCTCTGTGCTTGGCCGGCCGTGCATGGCCTCGATCGCCAGGCCGCTTGTTCGACTGGCCTCGGTGCACTCGTTTCCAGCGTTGACTTCGCTCGTTTTCCCAGCTCTCTCGTGCGCTCGACTGGCCGGCCGCCTGCCCGGCCCAGGCCGGCTGCCAGGCCGGCCGCTGTCCAGCTCCAGTTTTCTTCCAACGGTTATTTTTTCCCGAGTGAGTATAAATTGCCCCTTCTTCTCCACTCAGTTTTTACACAACATTAGAGCAAGCTTGTCCATCCTCTCTCCTCCATTGTTGCACTTTGCAAAGCTTGCTCTTCCTCTCAATCCCTCCCATGTTTCTTGCTCATATTTGAGGGATAGTGAGAGGTGATCTTGATCTACGTTTTCACCGATCGATTTCTCCTCTAAGTGAGGGAAACCTTGTAGATCTTGTTCTTGGAGTTCTTGGTGCATCTCCTCTTTGTTCCTCCTCTCTTATTCCCCCATAAGCATTTGTTGCTTTGTTGGAATTTGAGAGTGAGGAATTTGAGCACTTGTGCTCTTGCCTTTTGCATTTGGTGCATCGGTGTGCTCTCCACGAGGATTCGTGGAAGTTGAAATCTTGTGAACTTGTTACTCTTGGGTCTTCGGGCCCTAGACGCCTTTGTGGTGGTTGGACCCTTGTGTGGTCACGTGAAGCCGTCCGGGAGCCCCCAATCCCATTGTGGGTTGTGCCTCGGATTGTTGTTGAGAGCCGTTCGGGAGCCCCCAACCCATTGTGGGTTGTGCCCCGGATTGTTGTTGAAAGGCTCCGGATTCCGCCTCGAAGGAATACCGATAGTGGAAGGTGAACCAAACCTTTGTGGTGCGGTTCATCGGAGAAGAGGGTGAAACCTTTGTGGTTGTTGAACCGTTGTGTCGGTTCACACCTCTCCAACGAGACGTACTACCTTTCAAGGAGGAACTCGGGAATACATCCTCGTCTCCGCGTGTTTCGGTTATTTCTATACCCGAGCTTTTTACTTATGCACTTTACATTGTGATAGCCTTCGTGCTTGAAGTATTCTATTGCTATCACCTTGTTGCTTGTCTTGCTTAGCATAAGTTGTTGGTGCACATAGGTGAGACTAGTTTATTTAGGTTGTTGGCTTGTTAATTTAAACACCTAGTTTTATTCCGCAATTAGCAAGTCTAAACCGGAAAAGTTTTAATCGCCTATTCACCCCCCTCTAGGCGACATCATTGTCCTTTCACAAGGTTCAATGGAAAAAGATGAATGGGTTCAAAAGGAGTTATGGTTCAAAGATATGGCCTAAACAAGGTTTAAATGGAATTAAAAGATTGAACTTTCGAATGTGCAACTTCAAGTTTCATGTTTGCAAATATATAGTTTGGAATTATCTTCCAAATGCAATTAATTGGAATCAAACTGGAGTTCAATGGAAGGATCTGAATTTTCTGTTTTTTCAGCATTATGTGCCTAAGAGGGTGATGTGGCTCAACAAGAGACGTCGGATCTGAATCGGATGAACATGTATCAAAAGATATAGGTTCAAAATAGACGATGTACTCTACGATGTTAGATCTTAATTGGCCGGAGGCGATAAAAAGGTACCAACCAACATCGTCAATGACGGCATGGACGCGTGAGCAATGTCCGACCCTCGGGTGGTCCGTACGTCTGTTTGCAACAAATAATGGAATCACACACATCAACTCAAATAATTCACGATTATATTTGTGGTTTTGCCTGGAGGTTGACAAAAGTAGTTGAAACTTGAGATTTGCGTGCCTCAGGCGCCGATGTCTTTGACGATGTAGCTCCGATGCTTGCACGGGAAACTTCCAACACGAAAAATGTGTGGGATAGATATAATAAACTATTGGTACATGGAATTTGGAATCGGATAACCGAACGCGACGAATTGGCACGATGAACCGTCGAAAAGTACTACGGAAAATGCTAAAATTGAAGAGCTGCGATCTATGCAATATGAATATTATTGGAAAAATGAAACTGTAGCATCTGATAGACGAGCAAAGTAATCTACGAAAATGTAAAATAGAGTACCCGTACAGAATTTGATATGATATTCTTGAAGCCTACATCGGGAACAAGATAACGTGAGAAATTCTACCAAAACGATTTATTTTATTTCAGTCAAAACAAAATGAATGGTTCAGCCTGCATAAGTGTTTTTTTCTACACTCCGGGTAGTCTTTGTTTTTTACGGGAAAACAAAAGAGACTATGGAGCGAACAACTGGGCCAGATGGGAGGCCGAATTGGGCTGATCATATGCGACTCAAGAGGGAAAAGAGAAAAGGAAAAAAGAGAAGGGAGAGATGGCGAAGGAGAAATCGCAACAAACCCTATACGGCGCCCGTTAGCTGTTTTCTGGGCCGGGCCCAATTAGGTACACACTCTTTTCCTTTTTCTTTTCTTCTCTTTTCTTTTTTTATTTTTTATTTTTCTTTATTTTCTTTTTTCGTTTTTGTTTCTTTTTTGTTTTTTGTTTCGGTTTTTTCTTTTCTGTTTTGTTTTTGTTTCTTTTAAAATTGGAACTATTTTCAAAATTGAAAATGGTTCCATTTTAAAATGGTTCCAAATTTAAAAATGGTTCCAAATTTAAAATGGTTGCCAATTTTAAAATTGTTCATTTTTTAAAACGGTTCCATTCTTGAAATGGTTCCAAATTAAAAAAATGTTTTATTTCGAAAATGGTTCCAAATTTAAAAATGGTTCTGAATTTAAATATTGTGTCCAAATTTAAAATGGTTCCAAATTTAAAAATGGTTCCGAATTTAAAATGGTTCCAAATTTTAAAATGGTTCCATTTCGAAAATGGTTCCAAATTTTAAATGGATCCAAATTTTAAAATGATTCCATTTTGAAAATGGTTCCAAATTAAAAAATGGTTCCGTTTGAAAATGGTTCCAAACTTTAAAATGGCTTCAAATTTAAATAGGTTCCAAATTTGAAAATTGTTCATTTTTGAAAATGGATCGAAATTTTAAAATGGTTCAATTTTGAAAATGGTTCCGTATTTAAAAATGGTTCCGAATTTAAAATGGTTCCAAATTTTAAAATGGTTACAAATTTAAAAATGGTTCCAAATTTGAAATTTGTTCATCTTTTGAAATGGTTCAATTTTGAAAATGGTTCCATTTTGAGAATGGTTCCAAATTTAAAAATGGTTCCATTTGGAATTGATTCCAAATTTTAAAAAGGTGCTATTTTGAAAATGGTTCAAAATTTAAAAATGGTTCCGAATTTAAAATGGTTCCAAATTTAAAATGGTTCCAAATTTGAAAATTGTACATTTTTGAAAATGGTTCCAAATTGAAAAATGATTCCGAATTTAAAATGGTTTAGAATTTTAAATTTGTTCTGAATTTGAAAATTGTTCATTTTTGAAAATGGTTCCGGATTTAAAAATGGTTCCAAATTTAAAAATTGTTCATTTTTTAAAGTGGTTCCAAATTAAAAAATGGTTCCATTTAAAAATGGTTCTGAATTTAAAATGGTTCTAAATTAAAAAATTGTTCATATTCGAAATTTGTTCAAATTCGAAATTTTGTTCATATTCGAAATTTGTATTTTATTCAAATATTACATCTTTCAAAAATCAAAAAAATAAAATAAAAGAAAAACAAAAGAAAAGAAAAAAATACGAAAATAAAACATACAGAAAAATAAAGAAGCAAAGAAAATAAAGAGAAATCATAAGAGAAAAGGAACAAAACAGAATGGGTCGGCCCACTGGCGAGTGCGCTTCAGGCGGCGCTAGCGCGATGCGCCGCTTGCGGGCAGTGTATATCAATTCCCAGAAATCGCCCCCAATAAGAAATTAAGATAAAAGAAATAGAGAGGAAACATGGACCAGCCCATTCGGTAATGTGGGTTGTAGAAGGGATTCGCCCCACTCCTATTTTTCTGATTTTTTTAATCCTTCCCTATTTATAAATTAATAGGAAATGGGTTGTGGCCTATATATCACCAAACCTTTTTCCAGAAAATTTCCAATAAATCAGAATTAATTTATAGATTAAAGGGTTTAATTTACATATTTTTTAATTCTAATGGCATTTAATAAATACCAAAATATAGTTTAAAGGGTTCATTAAATCCTATTTTGTGTCAGAAAATCCAAATACAAAATTATAGTTCCGATAAGACCAAATAGAATATTTTCCATACATGTTTCTTATCTTTGGAAATGCCATATTATTTCCTCTCTTTTTGAAATAGAGACAAGTGTGTGTAACTTTTTGAAAGGTTCCAAAAGTCAAATAAAGTCTTCATGAGTCACCAAAGACATAACAAAGGATTCGGTGTCTTGCTTTCAGCTTTTTCCTCTTCCATAGTGAATTTCACCATCTTGGGTGGGGAAGCCTCCATGCCATCGTCGAGGAGGTAGTTCTGTCGGTTGTAAGTTAGGTACCGAGCCTTTCACACAAAGAAAATTCCCCCATAGGGCGGAACTCCAAGGAAAACACCGTGGTTAACGAGGAGGAGGCCACGGATGTGTTCGTTCGGTAGTATTCGAATCGATTTAAAGATGTATCTAAGAATATATCCTTCTGGTACCATGTAAAACTTAACGTTAAGCGTCTCAACCCCAATTGGGAGCCCGAGAATAAGTCACGCATATGCCTAGATCTTATCAACGATGTGTTGCTTAATAAGGCCTTGGCGTGATCTCCAACTAACACACCTGACGTGGACATACCCTCCGGGCATCCCACTATTGGCGTACCCGTTGCGGCCCAGCCGAAGTCCCACCTGGTGCCCCAACGAAGCCCAAGAAGAGAGCACAAGACAGGGACTCATGTAAACCCTACATGGCTGCATATATAAATCCATATAAATCCAGGTAGAGGACACAAAAGAGGAGAGAACAACCACGCATAACCCTAGCGAGATCACATCTCCGCCACCATAGTCATTACGGCCACCTTGTAACATCATCATCAATACTAGATCAGACAAGCAGGAAGTAGGGTGTTACCCTCCGGAGGTCTGAACCTGGGTAAATCCTTCTTCCTGTTAGCCGACGAAACTACCAGCGCGCACATCTTCTCCCCCTCACAAAACTCCAGGTATCTCGCCCATGTGATTTGCCGTGGTAACCCCACGTCAACACCTTACATGATGTACCAATGTCTCTAACAAGTACATGGATTATGAATTTACAGTTAAGCTGCCCGATTACTGAATCCATTGTGGTAATCGTGTATGTATATTCCTATTTACTTTATTTTTTAACATAAAAGAATGAATGAGTCCTGACAATAAATGAGGTCAACGCTACCATGTGAGTCAGTGAGTGTATACCCTTCTCCCTTTTGACAAGAAATGAGACTAGAAATTTAGAATTGCACACCCCTTGAGAGTGAGTTTCACCGTCTTGGTGGGGAAGCCTCCATGCTGTCGTCGAGGAGGCCGGTCTGTTGCCCGCGGTGCCAGTAGCAACCGAGCCTTTCACACGAGAAAATTCCCCAAGAGGGCGGAACGCCAAGGGAAAACACCGTGGTTAACTAGAGGAGGATGCCATGGCTGTTAGTTGGACGTGTTCGTCCGGTAGGAAGAGATACCATGTAAAACTTTTTTTGAGGTATAAGGTGGAACTTAATGTTAAGCGTCTCAACCCCAATTGGGAGCCCGGAGTATAAGTCATGCATATGCCCAGATCCTGTCAGCGATGTGTTGCTTAACAAGGCCTAGGCGTGCGTGATCTCCAAATAACACACCATAAATGACGTACCAATATCTCTAACAAGTACCTGGAGCACGAATTTACAGTTAAAGCTGCTAGACTACTGAATCCATTGTCGTAATCGTGTATGTATATTGCTATTTACTTTATTTTCTACATAAAAGAATGAATCAATCACTCCTGACAAGAAATGAGGTCAACGCTACCATGTGTCCCTACTGCACTCTGCTAGGTCTGTGTGTAAATCGATGGAGTGTGCACTCAAAGTGCACACGCCTTAACCTGATCTCTACTCTACGGCAGGTAGCATTCAGGCGAGGAGCCATTGGGGAACCTCTTGGTGTCGGCGCAGTAGTTGTAGACCATGTAGTTGTCCCGCGCCCACTTCATGTTCTGCTGCGCCGTGGCGTCCATCTCCTGGTCGTAGTAGCTGTGCCCTCCCGGCGACGAGGTGGTGGCGGTGAAGTTGCGGTACTGCGCGACGAAGGGCGCCAGGGACCAGTCCGTCTTAACGCGGCCGCCCTGCGTGGCCCAGTCCTCGGCGCTCCACAGGCTCCCGTACAGCCGCATCCGCTGCGACGACGGGTACGGCACGCCCCTGTCCGCGTGGTTCTTCAGCTCCCGGATCGGAGTCCCGTCCACCAGCACTCTGCAATTTCAGTTCGATTGTCAGCTTGCTGATCATTTGGAATTTCGGTGCGGATTGTCAGTTTGGGTACTCACAGGATGTGCAGGGAAGTCCAGACGATGGAGTAGGTGTGGAAGTCGGTGGTGGGGTCGAACCAGAGGTGGAACTGCTGCTCCTTCTGGCCGGTGCCGTTTGTGTAGATGTTCGTGTGGAGCGTGTAGGGCTCGCCGGTGGAGTTGCCCAGGAACTCCAGGTCGATCTCGTCGTGGTTCGCCCATGACCCCTCCGACATGAACTACACAACGGAGACTGAAAATTTAGAATTGCACATGACCCCTTCGATCGATCGGCTCTGTTCTGTTCTTTTTCGGTCATGGCCTCATGGGCGTGGCCAGGAACAGAGAAATTCTAGCAGATCGACGGTGCCGGTGACTTACGTAGCAGGTGGTGACGGTGCCGGCGGAGTTGTTGGGGACGAGCTTGATCTGCAGGTCGGTGCGCGCGTACAGGTACGTGTCCTTGGACCGGAAGACCGAGCCGGACTCGCGGTCGAGGGGCAGCGAGATGACCTGGCCGTCCGGAGACACGCTGCCCCGGCCTCCGCGGCCCCAATTCACCTCCAGGTGATCGTCGATCCTCCCCTCGGCCGACGCCATCCGCGCGGCAATGCAGATCCCCACGAGGACCGCGAAAATGCAGGCCTGATTCTTCGAGCTGACTGTCATCGCTTAGGATTGGCTGCACCTCGTAAAAGAGCTGTGTGATGGAAGTGATCGACGATCGACTGGTGCGTCTATCGCGATCGAGGCTTATATAGAGTTCCATTCTAGGCAGAAGGAGGTTTGCGCGACGGTGGCGGGTGGTTTGGGGAATGAAACGAATCGATCGAGGTGGAGGAGAATGACAGCCCAGGCACAGCAGAAGCGAGGCGCATGTTCGTGCCCTGGGGCTCGTGCATCTGGGCTGGCGTTGTCGCAGACGCGGATGACGGCCAGACATGCGATGCGATGCGATGCGAGGCTCGCCAATTCGCCATTGTCTCGTGTGTCGTCGTCGGGGACGCGGGGATGGGCAAAGCGCACGTAATTTCCGGTGAGGAGAATAACACGCAGTCACGCACGCGCTCCCTGTTGCATGGCGCGTCGTGAAACGTGAGGCTCCAAGCGGGCACATGACAATTGACAACAACGGGAGGCCACGGTTTTCTGCAGCTGAAGTTGCATTTCCGCAGAAATGAAGCAGCGCCAGAAACCAGAAATGCTATATCCGGAAAAAAAAAAGTCCAAAACGAACCCTGGACTTGCAGATGAAAGATAAATCAAACCCCAAACTCCTAATATCGGAAATTGGTACTCTAAACTTGTCAATCCTGATCTATTTTGGAACCTAGATATGTTTGACGCACCGGGAATACTATAATCCCAGCCGGGATGATGTGCTACTCTCACTAACAATTGGGTCCCACATGTCATATTCGTCCTCTTCCCTAATATTTCTAAAATTCAGTTTGGTGTTCAACGATCCAATTAACATATTAGATACACGCATACAATACTAGTTGACCTGCTAGGTAATTCCGGACTGCTTGCACCTACAGATCGACTGTAGCAGGAGAGATGAGCTCTACATACCCACGGGCCATGGGTAGCCCATTGTGAGACGACCGCCGGAGCCACAGATTAAAGCAGTATCAGCACGTCCACGAGCAGTGCGCCATGGCGGCAGTTTGTGCGAGCAACCAGGAACTCGCCCGGCGGCTCTCCGGCGACAGGTCGCGTGCGGCTTCACACCAAGCAGTGCGCCGTGGCTGACGTATCTGTGCGGGAAGCCGGGACCTTGCCAGCGCAGGCTCCACACCGAGGCCAGTCCCTGGGAGGACGCCGCGCTCAGGCAAACTGCCGCATCGGCCACCGGGAGTAATGGCTTGTCCCCAGGCTGCGTGGAGGTGGCCATGGTAGAGAGGGCACTAGAGGGAGATGCTATGTGACCTCCGGCGGAGGAAACCAGTAGTGAAGCAGGTCTCTGGTTGGCGAAAAGGTAGCCGGGAGCAGATGTGTGGATTTGGGGCTGAAGGTGCATCGATTTGAGCCGTCTAGGGCGAGGAAGCCTGTTAATTCCCTCGATTTGGTGTGGGATTGCAGCAGAATTAATCTCCTCCTCTTCGAATCGCTCACCGCGCTGCTATTTCTGGCCCAGCGCGTCTCGTTGCTGTCTAAGAGCATCTCCAGTCATGGCCCAAATCGTCTTTTTTTGTGTCCCGGCATGGTTTATTTGGTCCGAGCGCATTTCCGGTTGTCCGCCACACCCCAAACTCACCCCAGGGATGTTTGGGGAGAATTAGCATGTCCGGGCGCATGTCCGGATGTCCACTTGAACCACCTTTTTCCTTTGTTTTCCTTTCTTCTGTCCTTCAATTATTTTTTCTCTCCTTTTCCACCAATTTTTTAGAACTTTGTGACAGTAGGGGAGGGCCCTACTGCCTCTATATTAATAAGAACCCACAAGGGGCAATCAGAAGTTACATATTTATAAATGAGGTTAGATCAGTGTTTCCAGGTCTAAAAGCTATCAACTAAAGCGTTAATAAAAGAATGTTTATCCTCCTTAGTTCTATGAACCAAGAGCCGAAAGTCCTCCTTGAATCTAGCTGACCATGAAGATGTTGCTGGCACAATTCCATTGAAGTAAAAATTATTCCTCTCCTTCCAAATGCTCCAAGCCGCAAGAGAAAAAACATCTATGAACATGTCTTTTTTCCAATTATTTCTGGAGTGGGAAATCAGATCAAGTCTGTTAGCCTGAAGGTTTGTCGAAATAGGGAAGTGAAGAAGATCCCAACAACCCTTGCTGAAATCACAATGAAAGAAGAGATGTTCGACAGTTTCCTCCACCCCAGCAGAGCACATAGTGCACTCAAAGTTATTCCCAACATTGAAGTGTCGCCTTCTGAGCATATTCCTTGTGTTCAGTCTGTCAGAAAGCAGTAACCAGCAGAAAAATTTGATTTTTGGAATGCTCTTTCCTTTCCAAATCCAACCAAACGATGACATTTGTGGACATTTGTGACCAGCAGTAACCAGCAGTCCTTTTCCACCAATCATATACAAGTGGCCCTGGGTGACATTTGTGGGCAATGGTTGTAGGAGGTCACTTTTTAGGATTGCATCCGGACACCTGCCCAGATAGTTTGGGGACGGATTTGGGGACCGTGGTTGGAGATGCTCTAACCTGCCGGAGGAAGGGTATGGATATGACACGTGGGTCCCAACCGTCGGTGAAGAAGAACGTCGTCCTGGCCGGGATTGGAGTATTCCCGATGCGTCAAATATGTCTAGGGTTCAAAATAGACCGGGATTGACAAGTTTAGAGTGCCAATTTTCGGGATTAGGAGTTCCGGATTTGATTTATCTTTCATCTACAAGTTTAAGATTTGTTTTGGACTGGGGCGAGACGGCGAGTTGCCGTCTTTAGCCAACTGTTAGATGCACCCGTGGATGCTCTCAGCTGAACATTTGCTTTCACGTGCAACAAGGAGCGGATAGACCAAAAATCTTGGGATAATTAACCGTATGTTCTTCGCTTGAGAAACAGCAGCCCCTCCACAACCTCCGCCTCCACCATAGATCGGTTCCCTTCCTCCGGTCGGCCTCATCGGTGTTGGGAGGGGTGGGGAACCCGATCTATGGTTGGAGTTATTAATAAAAGTAATGTTTTCAATAGATTGGATTAGGGTTTGGTAGCCGTCTTCTTTATCAATGGAGTCGGCATCATCTACAATAAGCAATCTTCAGTCCTTCCTTCGACGGGGAGATCTTCTTCCCGATGTCAATGGTGGTGCTGTAAGATTAAATTTGTCTAGGTATGATCCTTCAGATCTTGCTTCGCCGGATTGATTTTGGATTTTTTTTCTTATGGTTGCCGCGAGGATTTTCCTCGCAATATTTTTCCCGGCTGTTTCATCCTCGACAATGGTGATTCGTACTCTCGAGTCCCAGCGACGTCGACCAGGTTGTTCGGTTGTTATTCCCTGAAATACCGGTGTTGATACTCTTGCCGATGTTGGTTGATTACCTTAATGGATGCGTGTGTACACGTAACTTTGGCATTGCGGCTCAAAATTATGGGAGAACCCTAGTTGTTATTCACATGTCTATGGTTTGGTATCTTTATCGTTTTATGGATGCCTTCAGAAAAGTACAAGATTGTGTCATGTAAAAAGAAAGACTTTGAATATCTCGAAGATTTGCTCATTTCTTTTAGACTTTATTTTATAATCGTGTAGTCAACTTATGTACCTCTACCATGTACTCTTGCCGATGTTCGTTGATTAATCCGGAGCATGTCCCTGCTCATCTAGTGAGCGACTCAAGATAATAACTCCCGGGCTACACGTTTGGAACCCTTAATTTTAAAAAATCAAAAACATATATTTACTTGGCATGGCTGCCGGCCTACACGTAGACGACCCACCTACGTTTTCCTACTAGCACAGTGGTCCTCTCAAATGCGAAAAGGTCAAATGCGAGAACGTTGTCTTTGATTACGGAAAGTGTTAAGTATTATTTTTTATCTGCTGCAAATAATGTTTTCTTTCATTTAACCGTCTTGATTGCGGAACACCCAATATTTTAGGTATAGATACCTAGCTACAGGTATAGATTTAAAGGATTTTGTACATGATATTTTTGCTAAGCAGTAAAAATGGTATGAAGCATTTTAATTTGTACACAAATATCTAACTTATTGACATAGTCATGCGTGGGGTTAGAGTACAATGGCCAAACTATCCCAAATCCGCATGCCATTGCCTGCTAGCACAATTGGTGTATGCTCGCCAGTGTAGCTTAAGAACATTTCAAACAGATGCCGTATTTCAGGGCACAAAAAAGTGGTTTTATGCCACTTGAAAGCTGTATTTTGGGCAACATAGGGCACCTTTTTTTTGCTATCGTACCAGCTACCCTAAAATAGGGCATCTAGCGACAGCCCATATGTCTTGGGCCTATTGCATTCATATTCTAGAAAAAACATTGAAATATAACCATACACATGACACACAATATATCAAATATAGTTCAAATCATCATGCCAATTATTACTTCGAACCCACATAATAAATTAAAATTCAAACCATGCCATAGTGCAAGTTAAACACAAACAAAAGTATAGTTCATACAACCATATAAAAATGCATAGTCACTCAAATTTGATTGTCCCCGTTGAGATCACTTGGATCTCCCTCTCTTCCTTCCTCTTCGCTCACAACATTGACATTTGAGGTCTCGGTGGAAACATTGACATTGGCATCATTGATGCCACTCGTGCCTCCTCCAATGCCGGCTCGCATGGAGCTCATGTAGCTTCCCATGCCTCCCATGTTGGGCATTCCTCCCATAGCACCTCCCATGTCGGGCATGCCACCACCCATGTGGTCGGGCATGCTGGACGGAGTGGCAGCGGACGCGCCTGGGTCAAGGACGGCAGAGGCGGCGGCGGAGTGGCCTTCCGTGGCGAAACGGTGGCCGACAATGGTCGGATTGGGGAGGGAAGGCGCGACAGCGTCAACGTGCAGGACAATTTAGAGGGGTGGTTGGGCTGCACACGCAGCCGATTTTGTTTGGGCTTGTGCCCCAAATTGGCGGCACGATGGACTTTTCTTGGCAGCCCAAAAGAAATTTGGACACATGATAGGGATGGGACCTGTGTTTTCTGCCCCAAATGTCTTAAAAGTTAGTTTTTTGGGCATATGTACTTGGAGATGCTCTTAGACCTTTTCGCCTCTCTGTTTAGTTTGTGCATGGCTATGCATATCAACCTAACCTACTAGTCAATATCCTCCTCACATAAAAAGGTTGGCTTGGACTGAGATACTTGCTTGCATATAAAATTGGATCCATATGGTATAAAGAACAAAACACTTGAATAAATATCAATATTCAACACTTCCTCAAGTCTACATTTCTCGCAATTGGAGCTCTTTTAGGTACTTCTGTGTTGATGCTCATGTTGGTGCCTTATCACTATTTAGAATTATTTTGTACTGCTACTAAAAAGTCTCAAGAATTTTGTATGTTGCATATTGTGCTAACTATCATAAAAGGTAGGACAAAAAATGCTCGCTAGGATGTTATTATATATAGGGGTTCAATCATGGATATATCTGTCGCACTAGATTAGCACTGTTGTGAGTGGTGATGACTCATTATTGGCATGTTTAAATCATGTGTAACATATATTTATTGTTATAATCCAACAAATAATTAACACATGTACATTTATTTATATTTGTTATCTGATATGCATGCATGTAAATGTAAACATGAGCATCTATCATTTGTGACTTATTTCCCATAGTAACAAAGAGGTACCGGTTATGGACACGGTGTTTCGGGTCATAGGTCTGGGTAAAACGACAAATAAATGTTTTGTGAAAATTTATTTTGGACTACCAAAATTTGTCTTTTTTACACAGGCCACAAAAAATGTCACTTTTTCATGAAACTTTTTATACGAACATAGAATATGCGAGGGTATATCCAAAATATTGGTTTAGTTGTTTTTTGACATTTTGAAATGCCATTTTTAGACAGTGGGTGCATCTACACTTATGAGCAAAAATGATTTCCCTACAGGTTATGATCTTTTTAGGCAGTGTTATGAAGAGTTAATATATGTGAGGTACAACTATGATTATCTGATGGAGGAGATATTTTTAGTTCTGTTGTGTAGATCTAGAATTTTGTTTTATTGATGAAGAGATGGTCCACAAGAACGACCGGATGTTTTTCAATTATGCGAAGAATATCTATTGAATCTTAAGAACTACAAATAATCGAATGGAACATATAGTATCAACGTGATATTAGATAAATATGTTGTCTTCAAAGTCAAACTATACCTACAAGTAATAGAGTATATCGACCAAGATGTTGTTGGTTTATATGATAGGAATATATTTGCACTGATATAAGATTATATTGTCTCCATTTGAAAACATGGTGCATGTATGTTGTCTTCAAAGTCAAACTTTGTTAATTTTGACAAAGTTTATAAAAAAGTATCAACATCTACATTGAAGAAAAGAAACTAATCAAATATTGTGATCTAGTTATACCTAATTATGGCGATCTTCCGACTGAGATGAAATTGGGGTGCAATTATGAAATCTAACTGCTATGATATATTATTTAATGTTGGTCCACCGGATGTAGGAATATATTTTTTGGGGTGGGGGATTTCTTGCTGATCTTTCTTTTTTTAGTTGTATGGTGACTTAGTATATTATACATTGTGCTTTGGATAAAATATCAATCATTTTGTATTTAAAATCTTGTGTTTTATTGAGATCAGCCCGCACTCCGCTCCTCCCTCTCTCTCGTATTTCAATCCATATTTCTTTGCAAACAAAAGGACCATATATTTTGAAATTATAAGTTCGATTTGTGATATATTTTGACCATCTTCTTCCTCTTCTCCAGATCTTTGAAACAAAACTAATGTTGAATATATTCTTCAAATTTGATATATTCAAGTTTGGGGGGGGGGGGGGGGCATGCGGATTTCTAGCTGATCTTTCTTTTTTAGCCATATGGTGCTTTAGTATATAAGATTGTGGTTTAGATAAAAAAAATCAATCATTTTTAATTTTAAATCTTGTGTTTTATTGAGATTACACTGCACTCCGCTCCTTCCTCTCTCCCATATTTTTTCGGAAACAAAAGGACCAAAAATTTAACTGAATGTTCGATTTGTGATCTGTTATGACCATCTTCTTCGTCCTAGTCGGATCTTTGAAACAAAATTAATGTTGAATATACTCTTCAAATTTGATATATTTCAAGTTGATTGAAACATCTACTCCCTTTAATCATATATAATTGCCGTGTAAGGTGAGCTACGGCAGTAAAAAGTTGTATACAGTGAGCGACAATAAATTCGGATCGGAGGGAGTATGAAACTTTCTGAAACCATTCTTCTATATATGCAAGGTTCATCAAAGGCTTAAGTGACTTCCCTACGGGTTGCATTATTCATAAATCTTTTGGATGGTTTAGAATGAAGTTTCTTACTGTTTTGGCTTTCGCTTAGATCCCAATGAGAAACATGTGTGGAACATATATGTTACTCGCGTTTACTTTGTGCAAACTACAGACTGGCGGATAAATATGGATGAAACCTATGTTAAACCTTGATAAATGGTAGCCAAATCAAAACCTATGTTAAACCTTTATTTACGAAACATGTATTACGAACAACCGTATCAAACAATCAAATCGTATTTACTCGAAAGCTGTAGAATCTATTTAATTAATTTATTCGCCAGTGATTACTATTGGTGATGTTATTTGAATACCAAATATGAGTCATACGCACATTGATGTTGTCTCATTATTGTACCACTTTTACTTGTATGATTAGCTTATCGTACAATAAAACTCACTTGTAAGATATTTGTTAGACCGTATCCTGAGATATATCTACCATAAATATGTATAAATTGTATGGTTTCTGATATATCCAAAATTAATTGATGAAGAAAACTATGCTACAAATATAGTTTAAATCTAGCAAAATGCAGATGTATTTTCCAACTATATGAGTTACGATTATGTAAAATATGTTACAACTGAGATTTAGCAATTTATGTGGTTATAAATGCAAAAAAATAAACAGAACATTATACTCGTTAAGATTTGTTGCATTCGAAAATAAGTATAAAAGTTTAACATAAATTATATTAGGATCAGTTCGCCCCAAGTCTAAATTCATCGGCCAAACAATATTCTAACGAATCGGGCTCCGCAACAATGCTAATTAACTATAGATCCGCCATATGAATGCAAATCATACATGCATGCATGCTAACAATGTATTAGCTCAAGGCGTCGGGGCACTTTCAACACCTTTCTACCCCATAATACGGCAACATCGCCACATGGAGCACTACAAGAAATATGATATGCTATGACCCTCAATATTGGTCACTGAATGGTCACGTATTTTAATTTGTGACCAAAATCACTTGGTCATGTTATGAGCGTCACTAACGATCCAAGGTGACCTTTTGTTTGGATTGGTCATATATCTCTATGACCAAAAGAAAAGGTCACAGATTTTATGGCCAGTTGTTTGGTCACGGCCAATCTGGCCACGCCACATCAAATCCAACGTGGCAAACCTGACGTGGCAAATTTGTGACCAAATGAAATGGTCGTAGATTAGAATCAACCCGGTCCGGTTCGGCCTTCTAAATGGGCCGGGCCAAATAAATCAACCCATTTAAGTTTTTTCGCTGCTAATTTTAGGCGGCTAGATGGGCCAAGCCAATAATGTGGGCCTTTTTGCAGTCCATATTTTTTGGGCCTCATCATTTTTTTTACAGAAATTTATATATTGCAATTTACTGTTTTGCCCAACTAAATTTGGGCCATAGCCTTTTAAGAGCCCAATTAACTTTAGGCGGCTAGATGGGCCAAGCCAAACTAAGTTTGGGCCTCTGCTGCGAATTTTGGCCCGACAACAATTTCTATATTTTGTGAATATACTATTTAAATTCAAATTTGAATTTGAATTCAAATTCAGTTTGCAATTTAAGTTTGAATTCAATTTCAAATTCAGTTACAATTTCAATTTCGAATTCATACACATTGAAGCACAGGGAAGTACATAATCTCAGCTTAGCATGTAAGAAATCATATCATCTCTTTCTCAGGACAAAATCAGAGGTTCACAGAAACCTACACTTAGAACAGGTTCTAACTTCGAACCAGAACAAGGCTAGAATGAGGTTCACATAACTTAGAACAAAAGCTAGCAGAAAAGGATGAAACACTCCCAGGCTAGTTCCCAAAAGCCACCAGAATGAGGTACATAACTTAGATAACTTAGAACAAAAGGTGAGACACTCCAAGGCTAGTTCCCAAAAGCAACCAAGTGAATTAGATCCCAGAAGCTCTAGCTCCCATGAGAGCCACAAAGCTTGCGAACTTGTCATCCTGTTCTTGCATCCTTTGGCGCATCTCTTCATAGGCCTTGTCTCGTAACACTGCTGCAGCTTCCGCTTCCTCGGACTTTTTCTTGAGTGTCGCCATTTCTTCTTCTATTGCTTGAGCATGCTTTTCAGACCTCTCTAACTTCTCTTGCAAGTCCTGAACATGCGCAGCTACAACCGCAGTGGTTGCCTTGTTTTGGGTTGAGCTTGACTTGAGACCAATGTTCTCCAGGAATGTACTATGCTTCACATCTATCTTCAAAACTTCTTCAACAATTTCAACAGCAGATTTTGGCTCTTGACCTTCTGGTGCCTGCGCATCCTTTCTTTTCTCCATCTCGGCCTGGCACATGGAGATTTGCACCCACATTAATCAACTCAGCAATCTAAATACAAGTCGGATTCCATAACTAGAACTAGATAATTAAAAACATCCAGCAAAACTAAACATGAAGTCCAATCAATTTCCTAGCTAGACAATAGGGATTGCACTATCCGTTGGAGACTACAAGAGAAGTCAGTGAGCAAACTGCAATGCAAAACTATGTCAAAGAAAAGAAAAACATCAACACTAAATATACATGCACATAAAGATTAGTAGAAGGCAGCAATGGTATCATGAAGTTGATTAAAAACTAATGAGCAAAATAAACTTGAGAATACTCCATATGAAACAGACTTGATAAAAACACATATAGCAGGACAAAATAATGATATTTAGCACCATATTAAGTTGGGACTACATTTTATTGTGCAAGCAAAACTTAAGAATCAAACATGAAATGTGGGTCCCGCCCCAGGATGAGGACCAAGCATAGATAGATGGCAAGAATCAAAGAAGTACAACTACAGAAGTACAAGTTACTTACAATGGCAATTCGAGCTGCCTCCGAATATCCCTTCTTCTTGCTGAGCTGAGTGGCCTTGAAACATTCAATAGCACAGAGCTCTTCACCCTTACGTTCTTCCTTCTGAAATATCATTCAACAAGAATCTGAGCATAAGCTCTCGATACATAAGTTACTTAGGCCTAACAAACAACCAAGATTGTTCTTACTTTGCTGTAGATGTGTGCAGCGTAGCTTCTGGAACCAGTTTTCTGCTGAACCACGACTTTTTTCCTGTTCTCAATGTTTGAGATACATGTTTTCTACAAAAAAAACAGACTTAATCATGGTCTAGCACAGATAAACATCATGTGCAGAAGATAAATCAGCAAGTACATCATCAACGACGAGTAAATGAGATTTCAGAGCAACATCATGCAAACAGGAGCAAATATGCAAATGTTCATACGAACCTTGTGTCTTGGGGTAGACCACATCTTCACCAGATCTTGCCATTCACCATCTGTCACATCTGGCACCGGAGATTTGATGCTTACTTCATTAGCTGGTACTTTGTCAAAAAAAATCTTTTTGATAATGTGACGCCTGTTCTTCGATATTTTCTGTAGCATATCGCTACACGACTTCTGAACAGCCTCCGACTCAGTGTCCATCTGAAAATTAGCCTACCAAGGCAATAAACAAGGCAAGGAAAAGATTAGTGATCACACAAAGGTCTAACAGAAAATAAGAAAGCACATTCAGTTAAGAGAAAGTGACTTACTGCAACTTTTCCGACAAAGTCATTCATTAGACTTCTGTCTTTCTTGTATTCTTTGAAGTGTGGAAGCACCGGGGTATGTTTTCTTGCAAGGAATCTACCCTCTGAAGCAAACATGGCAGCCTGCAAAAGGCTTCTGTGGACGCTTCAGCCCTTCGGGGATTTCGATTGCCACCTTGGTACCCAGTGACTTGGTTAACAATGCAAATCATACATGCATGCATGCTAACAATGTATTAGCTCAAGGCGTCGGGGCACTTTCAACACCTTTCTACCCCATAATACGGCAACATCGCCACATGGAGAGGGCCAGGATGACCCGGCGTGACCAGAGGTATCACCGACACCTCTAACCTTCTACCGCGCGAATATACATGTGAGACCGGATAGACAGAGCCAACTATACAAGTCCATGGCGAAGAAGCCACTGAGGAGGTAATCCTCATTCAAAAGTGGGAGCCTCGTAGCAAATCGCTACCTTCCGCCTCACCTACTAGGTGAGATTTTCGTGGAACGAGGTGGTATGGGTGGCAGTTGTCGAGTGGAGTGAGACCGTACTGACACTGCTGATCCAAATATATACGAGATAGAAGATAGAATGGTATTTCTTTGCACATGATTAATGTAAAAAAATGTGTGTGATGTTTACATCATCGCACAATATTTTGATTTGCATAAACGTGTGTGGATGTGACTCACAGTTTGAATATGAATTTCTATCCAAAATGATCGCTCATACAACTCTACTACCTGCACTATCAAGAAGTGCTATTAAGGTAGCTACTAGGATTACGAGAACAACTAATGCATAATACAAACTATTTTCTTTATCATGTGCATATCGTTTTATCTTCTTCATCCTCAATTTGGTTACATCTGCCCATTTTGTGATCGTGGACGGTATCTGCTAAACGCGCTTGCATATGCATATTTTCTTCGCCAATCATCTTCTCTTTTTCCTCTATTTTCGTCTTCTTCTTGACAACAATGTTTAGATCTTGTAATAGGACCCTCTTGTCTTCAACACGGTGCTTAAATTCGATATGCATATCGTAGTTTGCAGCCATTAGGAACTTAGAAATTCCACAAAATGGAACAAATCGGTAACACAAAAACAATAATGCCCAACTCGAGTGGAGCCCATTAGGAACGTATGAGTCCGTGCATTGTTGACAAAACCGGTGAGCTCACTTCTCTTGATCTCATTCCTTGAGACCATGGCGACAGTGTAAACGATTATGGGTAGGGTATTGCACACCTCTCGTATTGGGGTGGCTTATATTATATAGTAGTGTAATTACATGGTTGTGTCGGTATAGACAGACCTATACCGATACGTATACAACATCTAATATACAGTTTATCACCCTCCCTCAATCTCAACTAGTCTAGACAAGTTGAGGTTGTTCCTACATGCTTGGAACAAAGGTAATGGTAATGGCTTGGTGAAGATATCAGCAAGCTGGTCTTTGGAGGAGATAAACCGAATCTGGAGCAATTTCTGTGCAACCCGTTCTCGCACAAAATGGAAGTCCACCTCAATATGTTTTGTGCGAGCATGGAAGACCGGATTAGAGGACAAGAATGTTGCTCCAATATTATCACACCATAAAATGGGAGGAGTTGTTAGTGACACTCCAAGTTCACCAAGTAATGCATGTACCCAGATAATTTCAGCTGTAGAATTGGCAACTGCTTTGTATTCAGACTCTGTACTGGAACGAGAAACAGTAGCCTGCTTTCGAGCACTCCACGAAATCAAGTTCCCACCAAAGAATATAGCAAATCCCCCGTGGATCGCCAATCATCAGGAGTGCCAGCCCAGTCAGCATCAGAGAATGAAGACAACATATCAGGAGAGGTAGTAGCTAGACGTAGCAGGAGTCCATGTGTCAAGGTCCCCTTGACATAATGCAGAATGCGCTTGACAGTAGACCAGTGAGTACTCGTGGGTGTATGAAGAAACTGACACACCTTGTTCACTGCAAACGAGATGTCAGGGCGTATCAGAGTAAGATACTGGAGACCTCCAACCACACTACGATACCGAGTGGACTCCTCAGCCGGTAGAGGGGTACCATCCGTGGATGACAGTGTCTCAGTGGCAGACATGGGTGTGGACATAGGAACACTCTGAAGGAGATTAGCACGCTACAGCAGTTCAAGGGCATATTTGGGTTGACTGAGGAGAAGACCACCAGTAGGTATGTGATGAACTTCCACTCCCAGAAAATAATGCAGCTGGCCAAGATCCTTGAGTGCAAACGGAGTACGAAGCTGGTGAATCAGGTGATCCGTAGCAGCAGCAGAAGAACTGACCACAATGATATCATCAACATAGACCAGCAAATATAATGTAACAGCTGGACGCCGTAGAATAAACAAAGAGGTATCCGCAGTAGAGGGTGTAAATCCAAGTCCAGTAAGAACGGAGCTGAGCCGTGCATGCCACGCTCGAGGAGCCTGCTTGAGGCCATACAATGCCTTGTCAAGACGACAGAGATTGCCACATAAACACCTCCTCCTCAAGAATCCCATGTAAGAAAGCATTCTGAATATCCAGCTGACGCAAATGCCATCCCTTGGTAACAGGCATGGACAAGAGAAGTCGAATAGTAGTGCGTTTAACCACAGGACTAAATGTATCCTTGTAGTCAAGCCCATATCGTTGCTTAAACCCTTTAGCAACAAGTCTTGCCTTGTATCTTTCAATGGACCCATCAGATTTTTGCTTAATTTTGAACACCCATTTGCAGTCAATAATATTCACTCCAGGCTGCGGCGGTACTAGCCTCCAAGTCTTGTTAGCTTGCAAGGCAGAAAATTCAGTCTCCATGGCTTCACGCCACTGTGGACAGGTCATGGCTTCACGATGATCCCGGGGCTCAGACTGCACAAGATCCCGTGTAGCAGCCCAGACAAACATATCACTGCGATGTTTAGGATGGCGAACTCCTTTCTGTAAATGAGTAGTGACTCCTGGGCGAGCAGCGGGTGCAGCAGGAGGTTCAGACGACGCGACAAGATCGAGGGCGTAGCAGGCGACGCAGCCTCGTCCATGTCGCGCATGGGCGACACAGAGGGAACGGCCCAGTTGTCGACGAAGCAGAGCCAGGGGACGACGCAGGCCCGGCAGCGCGCGTGGAAGCCGGCGTAGATGGGCCGGGCTCGTCAGGTGGAGGTGAGGCGCGATCGGCCCCAGATGCATGGGCGGGGATCCCGAGGCCATGCGGCTCCTGATCGACGTGCGTGGAGCGATCGACGTACGCAGGAGCTGGAGAATCATCAAGTAGTTCAAGACGTGCACCGCGTCCTACACCTGCACCATGGTTAGCAAGAAGCGTAGGAGTATATGCAGCATCAACAAATTGGTCAGACCGTAAAAGAGAAGTAATGGTTGGTGGTGGGGTGTTTGGAGGAGTGTGTTGAGAGAATGGGAATACATTCTCATCGAATACGACATCGCGTGATATATAGACTCTATTGGTGGCGATATGGAGACACTTGTAACCTTTATGAAGGGAGCTATAGCCAAGGAAGACACATTGTTTAGATCGAAATTCGAGTTTTCTATTATTATAGGGACGAAGATGAGGCCAACATGCGCACCCAAACACTTTAAAGAAGGTATAATCAGGAGTTTCGCCTAGCAAACGCTCAATGGGAGTTTTCATGGATATAACACGACTAGGAAGGCGATTGATAAGAAAACAGGCAGTGGTAAAAGCGTCACTCCAAAAACGAAGAGGGACAGAGGCATGCGCAAGGAGAGTTAGCCCTGTTTCAACAATGTGTCTATGTTTGCGTTCAGCGGTGCCATTTTGTTGGTGTGTGTGAGGGCAGGAAACACGATGAGACACACCAATATCAGTAAAGAACTTGTTTAACCTATGATATTCCCCTCCCCAATCAGTTTGTACGTGCAGAATTTTCTTGTTTAAGAGACGTTCTACATGTTTTTGGAATTGAAGAAAAATTTGGAAAACATCAGATTTGCGCTTAAGAAGGTAAAGCCATGTAAAACGACTATAAGCATCAACAAAACTGACATAATATTCATGACCACTAATTGAAATTTGGGCAGGACCCCATACATCAGAATAAATTATCTCAAGTGGTGATGTAGTAACACGAGTAGAAAGGGAAAAGGGTAACTGATGACTTTTTCCTTGTTGACAGGCATCACAAATTACAACTTTATTGACTGACTCTGATGGAAGCTCATAATGATGTAAAATATGCTGGACGACTTGGGTAGCTGGATGACCTAGGCGTGAATGCCACTTCTCACGCGACACTTTGACAGTATGGAAAATTTGCTTGATAGACGACTCATTCAGATTGTATAGACCTCCACGGCATCCCCCTCTAAGAAGAACCACCCTCGTAGCCCGGTCCTTAACAAGAAAATACGAAGGGTGAAATTCAAAACAGACATTATTATCATGGCAAAAAAATTAACTGAGAGTAGATTACGTGAAACAGAGGGAACATGAAGGATATCATTGAGATGTAATGGATGTGAAGAAGTGGGAATTGTGGAATGACCAATATGTGTAATGCGCATACCTGCTCCATTGGCAGCTTGAACATGGTTCTTTCCACGGTAGGGCTCCTTCATGGTGAGTTTGTCGAGGTCGTTGGTGAGATGATCTGTAGCCCCCGTATCAGCATACCAGTTGGGATCAACCGGGTAGGAGGTCGAGGTCGAGGTAGAGCTGCCACCGCCGGTAACGGAGAGAGCAGCCAGTTGACGATCCATGTACCGGCGTCGTTGCCAGCACCCAGGTAGTTGCGCTGGAATCGTTTGAAGCAGCAGGAGGCAACATGGCCACCTTGGAGCAGATCTGGCAGGTGGGGCGATTGCCGCCGGTAGCCTGAGGATGGACGGCGCCACGCTGGTCCTGACTGCGAGGACCACGATTCGCAGCAAACTGCACCGAAGTCGGAAGAGCAGACAGCTTGGGGGTGGACGGTGAGTAGCCGGCGGAGGCGCACTGCCGCTTGGGCGAGCCGCATAGTGCGCCATCATCTGAGCGTTGACGCCAAGTTCCGCGCGCCGTGCGTCGATGCGCTGCTCCGTGGCCAGCATCTGGGAGTAGATGTCCCGGACTGGCATGGGATCGGTGAGCGCCCGGGCAGAGACGAGCTGGACCAGCGAGTCGTATTCGTGATCCAGGCCCTGACAGAGATAGCGGAGAACTCCTCCGGGCGAAGAGGTTGGCCGATGGAGGCGAGCATATCAGCGTGCCCCTTGACCTTGTTGAAGTATGCAGAGGCGGTGGAGTCCATCTTCCGGAGTTGGTTGAGTTCGCGGGATGTGCATGGCACGGGCAGTGGACTCGGACGCAAAGCTGCCGCAGAGGGTTTCCCACGCCTCGCGAGACGACGTGACCATCGTCATCATCCCGAGAACACTCTCGGAGAGGGAGCAGACGAAGGCAGTAAGTATGGCCTGGTCCTGCTGATGCCAGGCGGTGTACTGCGGGTTGGGGATCGTCTTCGGATCCGTGGCGGCGGTGGACGCCGATTGATTGGGGATCATCTCATCTGGGCATGGAAGAGACCCGTCGATGAACCCAAACAGGCGGTTGCTCCGAAGGATCGGAACCACCTGGGTACGCCAGTAGAGGAAGTTGTTCGTGCCGAGCTTGATCGTGATCTGTTCGTCAGGTTGATGGGCGGCAGGGATCACGGAAACCATCCGGGCAGCCGCCGTCCCCACGAGGAAGCGAAGGAAGACGCGGACATGCCGGAGGAGAGTGCAGAGGACGTCTGCGAGACCATGGAGGCGGTCGTCATTGGAGGCGGAAGCAAGGACCGATGGCGGCGGCGATCGAGGAGATCGATCTAGGGTTTTACCGCGCCGTCGGCTCTGATACCATGGCAGGTGGTCTCGAGTTCAAGCCCCGGCTAACGCACTATTTAATATAAAAATAGTTGCGCCCTCCCTGCTACTCCACGTATAAGGTCTTACCGATTGTCCAGCCTAAACGTGAGGGGAGTGTTAAAATATAAGCCTAGCCCTTTCCATCAGTTCGGACTTTTGAGATAGTTGGCTAGTGCATCAATTCAATAGACAGCCGGTAGTTTCCATTCGCTGACGAGGAGTGGGATGCGTAGGGAGCTCGACTGTCACGGCTACTAATGTGGAAGGAGTTTAACTCATCTCATGAATTTTCTAATAACGGCTACAAGAACAAAAAAGTGGCCTTTACCACGTTTGCCCTCGTCGTCCGTGGTAGGTGGTGTCAGTGATTTCTAGTACACTAATACTCTTCTTAATTGATATGTCGAGCCAAAGATTTTACCTCCTTTCAAAAGAACATTTGGAACAATACTAAGTGAGGGAGTGGTTAACTGGTTATGTAATCTCAAACATCTGTACCTGTACGTTGCACCTTCAGATTCCTGACCGACCTGACCACATGCTGCATGGAATTGTTATGGAATTAATAAGGAAACGATGCATCTGATCAGCAGGCAGTTTGCATCGCTCGCTCGGTTGCCCGGGTGCTAGCTAGGCTCCTAGCTACACGCACGCGGTAGGAATGACAGATGCTTCGTTTGCACATGCGCATCCCGAACCTCGCGGGACGGTATAGAAGTCTATGTAGAAATCAAGAAAGTCTCTTCCTCCATTCGAGAAGGGGTAAATACACTATCTCGCGCCGCACCGTGTCGGTGATTTGCAACATACCCTATTGCGTGGTGGAGGAGCATCGATCGATCTTCAGAAACCGTGTACCAAAACCGTGCAGCTAGCTAGCTTCACCATCACCAGTACTGGCGCTGTTCTATGCAAGTTTCTACAGCTTTCTTCCAAACGCGGCAATGCCCAATTGGAAGTTGAACTCGGCGTAGTGTGCGCCCAGCATTGCTTAGATCTTCCCAAGCCAGCCGTCCAATCTGCTCGCAGCGAGTGCTAGTTCTGAAAGTCAAAGAATTCCGGTCTTAATTACATGGCGATTCAGTCTTCCTTTTTTTTTACAAGTAACGAATCTGAGTCGAGGTGTCGACAGTGCGCGAGTCAGCTAGCGGCTAACCTACGGCTCCCATGCTTTGTTCTCACACAAGAAGCAAAATCTCAAGTTCAGCTCTCATTGATCTGCTCTCTCTTTGTAAGCATGTGCACGGTGCGTGACGAGAGAGACAACCAGTGTTTCTGAAACGCATATATACACTCTAGTGGTTCCGTAGCTACCTAGCAATCTAGCTAGGTCTCCATCTCGTCGGCAAGGTTGGGCATTCGGTTCCTCCCTTTGCCACTCCGCTCCAGTCCACTCTACTCCAGTAGCCATTCACAAGTACAGAAGGATCGGTAGCTTGCAATGGCTCCATCGGCTCACTGCCGCGGCTTGGGGGCTCTCCTGCGCGTAGCCTTCGCCTTCCTCCTGGCAGTTGATATGGTGGCGGCTGGCATCTTCGAGGAGATCGAAGTCCTATGGGGCGTGGAAGGGACCTACTTCTTCATGGACGGCGACGACCCGGCGCTGGGAATGTCCATGAACAAGACGCAGGGCTCCGCCTTCAGGTCGAAGCAAATGTACCTCTTCGCCCGCATCGACGTGGACATCAAACTCGTCGAGGGCGATTCTGCCGGCACCGTCGGCACCATCTACGTAAGATCTAGTGGCTCCTATCTGTCGTCGTTGTGTGCGGATTTGACTTTTGACACCGATATATGGGTGCAGACGACCTCGGAGGGGCGGTGGGACATTCACGACGAGATCGACTTGGAGTTCCTCGGCAACGCCACCGGCGAGCCTTACACGCTCCACACCAACATATTCGCCGATGGCATGGGTGGCCGGGAGATGCAGTTCCGGCTATGGTTCGATGTCGCCGCTGACTACCACACCTACACCATCATCTGGAACCCCAAGCACATTGTGTAAGCACCCAATGCCATTAGAGTTTGAGTACACCCACCAAGTATTGTGACGTTGTGAATAACCGTACCATATATGGGCGGCTGCAGCATCCAGGTGGACAGGCGGACGATCCGGGTGTTCGACAACAACGAGGACCAGGGGGTGCCGTTCCCGTCGTGGCAGCAGCAGCGGGTTTACGGCAGCCTGTGGAGCGCGGAGGACTGGGCGACGCAGGGCGGCCGGATCAAGACGGACTGGTCGCTGGCGCCCTTCGTCTCCTACTACAAGAACTACAACGTCACCTGGTGCCGGCCGTCGCCCGGCGTGGACTGGTGCGGCGACGAGCCCGCTGACTCCACCCTCTTCAACCTCAGCCAGCAGGACCTCGACGACCTGCAGTGGGTGAGCGACAGCGGCTACGTCATCTACGACTACTGCAAGGACAAGCGCAGGTTCAACGACACCACCATGCCCATGGAGTGCACGCTCCCGCGCCGGCCATGAGGATACAAGTAGGACACAGTAGGTTATGTTGGTTGATTAGCTCGATCGATTAATTGGCTGTTGAGCTCGCTAGCTCGATCGTTCGCTCATTATTCTTGTAGTACATCTGAAGAAACAGGGTACGTGCGGGGTTGATTCTTTGATTAGATTTCTGATGATTCCGGCCACCATTTTTGTTTCAAGATTAATTGGAGTAGTATTACAGACGGGCAGAGGGATTCTTGTAGGCTTTAGTCTCAAACTGTTCGAAATGAGTTGAGGTTATACCTAGAAAGTAATGTATTTGTCTCTGCATCTGTATTGTCACTGTCAGAGGTTACAACAGGGGCTAGAGAAACTTGTTTTGTTTTGTAATCCCCGTGCATCTATATGTACGGTACACGTCAGTACGTCGACCGAGCACGCACACAAACACCGTACGTCTATCTGGTAGTCGACGACACGTATGTACTCGATCAGATGAGCCGGTCGATGTCGCACTCGGCGGGGCGGCCATCTGCCAGGGGTCGTCGCAGTAGTCCATCACCATGTACTTCTCCCGCGCCGACGCCATGCGCGTGCTCGCCGTCGGCGCCCAGCCGCCGCGTCATCCACGCGCCCTCTCCCGACGCGGCGTCGCTCGGGCAGCAGAAGGTTTTGGACGTGCCGTCGTCGCTCGCCGGCGACGAGACGCAGGCGCTGGCGGCGTAGGTCCCGTAGGAGGCGACGAAGGGCGCGTGGGACCAGTCGGTCTTGTCCCGGCCGCCGCGCGTGGCCCAGGAGTCGCCGTCCCAGATCGTCGCGTGCAGCTTCATCGCCTGCCTGCTCAGGTACGGCAGGCCCGCCGACTCGTGGTTGCTGAACACTCGCACCGGCGTGCCGTCCACCAAGAAGCTGAAACAGAACAGAGTATACGGACAGGAAAAATGTCAGGAGATCTGATGCATTAATTCGATCGATCATGCAGAAGATGCGATGCACGGATTGGGCCAGCTGGCTCTTGGTTACTAAGTTTCTCGAGATTTGATTCAGATGTTGGAAACCATTTTGTTTCGGCAGGATCTAGTATTTGACTTGGCGTACGAATACCGTTGCTGCCTCCCTGACGAATTTGTTTAGAGGCTAAGTTGACATGCATGTTACCTATGCAGGCTTGGCATGTGTCCCGTCACTATCTTCGTTTTAAATAACACAATCTAAGTCATGTTGTCGTGCTTCGAAATATGCCGACGCGGGCAATTAAGCGGTTTTGCAGAGCAGCCTAAGAATGATTTGACTGTCAAGTCTCGAGAAAACTATTATCATCTTCCAAATCCAGTGGAGAAAACCAAGTTGATGTTCAAGTCTTCCTACACCTTTAGGCTACATACCGGCAGTAAAAGTTTTTTGTTACATGAAAAAGGTTCTTTTTTTTTTAGAATCATTGAAAGGTTCTTGGTATAGTTGTTGTTCGAGAAAACTATCTCATCTCCCAGATCCAGTGGAGAAAACCAAGTTAATATTTGTTCAAGTGTTGCTGCACTTTTAGGCTCCAAACCGAGAGAAAAAGGTTCTTAAAATAAATTTTCATTATTTGTATTCTTATATCTTGTTTGAAAAAAAAACTAAGTTTAATTTTCTGTGGAAAAAAATCATCGGAAGCTTTAGAGCTTTTTTTTAGCAGAGCTTGCTTTAGAGCAGATGGCCAAAAAAAAAGGAAAGGCCGTGTGAAGAAAGGGCCCAGAACGAAGCAAGGGTAGGCCGAAGAAAAGCCCAATATTTGGTTGAAAACCCCGGATTCGCGAACCCGTTAATATATATGCTTTTACGGGCCGTGAAGCTGAATTAAAGTCGGCGTTTTTTTATTGACGTAAAAACACCACGCGTGAATTAGTCGGCCGAAATTAACTTTTGTCCCTTCCTGCAATGGTCTTCGAGTGCTTATCTGCGTTCACGTTTCTTTTCACCTATAGATGAGCTTGGCTAACCAAACACGACGTTAGAAACTGCATACGGCAAGCAAGATCGGAATGATTAGCTTAAATAGAATATGCAAGCAAAATATATATGAAATTGAACAACACGTACATGATATTGAGAGGGTTCCAGAGGATGGTGTAGTTGTGGAAATCCTCCGTGGGGTCGAACCAGAGGTAGGACCTCTGCTCCCTGTTGCCGACGCCCTGCGCGAACACGTTGGTCTGCATCAGGTACGGCTCCCCGCTGACGTTCCCCAGGAACTCGAAGTCGATCTCGTCGTGCCCGTCTCCTCCGCCGTCGGATCCTTCGATGTCAGCTGCATGTAGGTACACCATGCATGCATGAAGGTCAGTCAAAATACGCATATGCATAGCCAAGAACTTGTCAAATTCAATGGAAGTGCACGCACGACGTTTTGCGTGTGTAAAATTCAAAGGAAGTACTTTTATGCATATACACGTGCATGATCGAGAGAAAAGTATTGCCTAGCTAGGTGAGGGGCTTACGTAGAAGGTGGTGACGGTGCCGGCGGAGTCGCCGGGCGAGCTTCATGGCCATGGTGAACTCGCCGAAGAGGAAGGCGTCCTTGGACTGGAACCCGGAGCCGGAGACGTTGTTGAGGGTGAGCGTCACCACCCGCCCCGTCGTCGACCCCGACGCGCCGCTCAGGGTGAGGGTCGTCGCCCCACACCACCTCGAAGTCCTCGTAGAAGCCGCCCGAGCTCGCCGCCGCGCGATCATCGGACATGCCGCTAGACAGCACACGACGACGATCGTTGCGGCGGCCATGGCCGACGCAAAGAGAGACCTCGACTGCATGGTGTACGTATAGTAGTATGTTTAGCTTGTGTTTGGCGCGAAGAATGAAAGAAATAATGTACGAGGTTACGAAAGGGGCCGTGGCCTGCTTTATACTGTTGAGGACTATGAGATGCGTACCTCAGTTAGCATGCATGTCGACCGACTGAAGTGTCACCTCAGGTAGCGTGCGTGCGTGGTTCTAGTTGGTTGAGGTGGTGCGTGCGGGCCGGCTGGACGGCGAGCCCCGTCGACTCATAGAGTTTCTCGATTTTGCAGGCAATTTAGTCGTTAGCTGGCTATCCATACAAATTGACGTGGAGCTGTAATATATCGTACGTTGTGGTTAGTTATCCAGTAGACGTGGTTGGAGGACTTTTAAGCATTCTCACGTCACGCATGCATCATAATGGAATGGATATAAATCATTCCTCCGTAAATTCATTCTTAAATATGTGATTTTTGGATATAGGCAAATTGATCTTCCAAGTAAAATTCTGGTTTTTTATCATGCAAGTTCTATAAAAATATTTTTGGCAGATATTTGAAGATACTATTTGCATTTAACAGATCTACTAATTGTTATATACTTAAACCAGTCAAATTTTTTTAGCATGTGTTCTAGAAAAGATAAACCCATTTTTTAACCTGGAATTGAAGATCAAAATAGTTTGATTCTGTGTCAGGATTTGGCCAGATCTATTACTTCTCATTACCCGTCTTGTTACAGTGGCTTCATTAATATTTAATAAGCCGAATAGGTGTGTCTATCTGTACACTGTACTAAAATATCACCGCCAAACATTGTTGTTGATTACTATAAGTTTGCATACATAAAATGTTATTATGTGATATGCTTGCTGCAATGAGCTGGATATTTATGAAATTGAAGTTGTAAATAATGTTAATCATTGGGTGTCCATTGGAGAGCGGTTAAACTAAGCATGCGTTATCAATCTAATTGGTTTGTTCCTCTATGGTAAACACTATTGGTTTGTGGTTTAGAGTTACTTTTGCAAATGAAACATTTAGTTTTTATATAAATATTCAATTGTATTTTTGGTGTAATGAATAGCAAAAATATAGTGATTGCTAGTATACTCTATCATTTATGGCTGTCCTCCTCCCATGGAGCCTATTTTGACCTCATTTTTTCTACCAAAACATGGCTTTCGCCTATATAATCTATCATTTATGGCTATTCTCCTCCCATGTAGCCTTTTTTTTTACGGAACCTCGTCAGAGGGCGGGGAGCTCCCGCAATTGCATTATAGAAAAAGTGAGTTGGTTCAGTTAATAAGGGGAACGGACCCAAAAACCAAACATCGCGCGGTTAATTTACGGGAACCATCGCGCGGTTAATTTACGGGAACCAGCAAAAGATGTCTTTCCCCTACTTTTATTGGATATATTACAGTGATGCAGTAGCTGGCTTGAACTTTGTTTCACGCGTCCAGTGCAACCAGTATTTCATCTTTTCTTCACACCAAATAATATCTCAGAGGTCTCACTCTCAGCTAGCCATTTTAGATCGATCTAGCTATGCTAAATGGGTGTACGTTGCAGTCAGGATCCCCACGAAAGTATCACACACGGTCAATGGATTCTTCCCGGTTGTCAAGTTCAGTTCGCGAAACTGCTGGTCGGCCATGACGCGAGGCCCTCCTATTGGTTGCCTGGATCGAGCACACATTTGTGTTCTTGCGTACAGTCGACTTCATGTCCACATAATGTTTTGGTCTGGCTCAAATTCTGTCGACCTACCTCACATAGTATCCAAGTTTGAGGGTCGACGAAACCGATTGCTATTTCACGTATTTGCTTCGAGGAGAAGCAATATCCTATTCACCTCAATACATAACAATACGGAAAATAACATTCTCCAATACCGTGCACAAAAAGAAGTAATCGATATTTTTGGTAAATCGCCAATATGATTTCTATTAGTCAGTGTATATTCTTCTTAAGGGCTCGCTTGGATTGCGGGTAATTGGACCGGAAATGACCAGGATAATTCTACGGACCGTGAAACGTATGTATTTTTCTACTAGCTCATGTCGTTTTCCACCGGGCGGAAAAATAAAAGACGAACCAATCGGGGCCTAAAGTGTTTTTGAAAACTAGTTCCTAAATTGTTTGGCAAAGCCCAGGTCATATACAGAAGATGAAAAATTATAGGATATATAGTTGGGGCCTTGGGGGTGTCTCTGCCGTCAAAGTGCGTGGTGTCGTAATGCTAATACGGCTGCACATTTGTGCGCTAAAGAGGCTTTAGCTGCAGATTTTGTAAGAACTTTTGTAATACTCCCTGGCTTTCTGACTGCTGTTGTTCAGTCAGAGAAGCTTCCGTCTGTTGAATAAAGCTGAAAGGCGCAAGTTATCAAAAAAAAAAAGTGCAAGCCCTGTCGACGTCGTTAGAGTTCCTTACTTTGTGCCAACTACATACGTGGCTATCTGTAGAACTTACGAACACCTATCTGCTGACTTACGTGGCTGTAGCCGTTGTGCTATCTGCTATCCAGTATCCACGTCCGATGTCGGAATAACGAACAGTTGCGCCCAGTCGACGGCGGGTCGCTGTTTAATCTTACACACACTTTTTTTTTTGAGAATTCTTACACACACGTAAGGGCAAGCAAGAGCCAGATCGTGGAAGTTCCTGATATCATGCACGCATGGCTGCTAGCTAAGCTAGTTACAATTTTCAGGACATAAGCTGATTTGGACTAAGATTTTCAGGACTAAGTTCGCGGTTATCAAATTGAGTTGTGAAAAAACTGCTGCCACTCTTTCTAGCAACTCGCACAAGTGTTGCCTTTCAACTAGAAGAAGAAAAATATATGTTTATGAACTGCAGTTTGGAAGGGGCAAGTCTAGCTTGCGCGCGCGCTAGAATCCTTTTGCTCGATCGGTTTACCGACCAGCTGCTTTTGCCGAAAACGGAATTACGCGCTATTCCCTTTTTGACCATTAACGTGACAGGCTGGGTGAATTCCTTTCATTCGCGCGCGACACGAAGGAAATGAGTTACGTGCAGGATTCTATTCCCTTTTCTATTCCTTTTTTCACGCTACGTACATCATTCTATTCCCTTTTTTCACGCTACGTACATCATTCTATTCCCTTTTTTCACGAGCTCGCTGGTACCTGCAAAAATCGTACCAGCTGCTGGTAAGTTTCATATTCCCTTTTCTCTGCACGCGCGAACTGGTGTCGTACAAAGTTTTTAACTGCTGTCGTGACAGGTCGGGTCTATTCCCTTTTAGAGCGCGTCTTGTTAGGGACTAATTAAAAAAATTCCATGCAATAAATTTAAAGGCGTTGCAGCCAAAACTATTCCCTTTTTTCGTGAAAAACGAAAAAAGACTAGATTTTTTAGTTCCAATAAAAACCCAAATGAAAAAGATCAATTTCCTTTTTGGGCTAGTGATTTTTTAGGGTAAGAATAAATGGGTGGGAGATCAGAAAATCCCACTTCCAACTAGTATAACTTTTATGAACAAATAATAGCTACCACTTCCTACCAGTACGAAAAAATTGAACAAATAAAAATCCCATTTTCTGGTAAAGGGAAACAATGATTTCACCAAATAAAAAGCAAAAAAATCCAGGTGGCACAACTAAAAAATCAAATAATTTTGGTGAGGAAAAAATAATGACAAATAACTTATCTTACCGCCTCACGCATAAAAACAGCAGTCATATAAAGAGAACGACAAACATGATATTTTGATAGCATCCCAAAAACATTGCAAAAAGAAAAATCACTGCACAAAGTTGTCCATCCTATACAGCTAGTTTTATTTAAAAAAAGGGTTGGCGTCAATCTAGAAAACGATCAAATGATCAAAATCCCAAATTCTCGATTTCAAGCCCAATGCAGAAGTCTGTAGCTTCCATCTTCACAACAATAAGAGATTGACGACACTTACGGCATAACAACTACATCGGCAACATCTGGATATGCAGCAAAAGAGCTTCCAGATCTAGTAGGGGGACCTATTTAAACGTAGATTACATTCAGATTTACATGCGTAAAAATCTCTTGGTAGTCTAGTCTACAGGCTGCTCTTTCAGGAGCGATATCAGAGTGTACCAGTGGGTGATGTTTACCTGATATATAGCCTTTGTATTTGAGGAATGTGTACGTCATCCTGATCATGGAACCAAGCGATGATATATGTGTGGCACCGGTTGTTGTTCGGGTCGATGCCATCTTGTACGCAACAGATAGGAAGTTCACAAACATGACAGATGGACATAAAATTATTGATCTTTTATGTGTACCAGAGAACTTGTACAAGCTGAGCAATAACTGAAGCACTACACAATTGCCTAAAGGGAGAAGAGAGAGCCAGACTAAGAGACAGTAAGATAACCAGATTAATGACCTAAACTTCACATTTAATTTTTATCCATGGAAATTTAGATCTGGCATACAAGTTATCGATGAGAAAAACTAGTCAAATATTACCAATCACATAGCAAACAAATTATCATGTGGAGAATACTATAAATATTATTACCAGTACACTAGCATACAAGTTATCGATAAGAAATGAACTAGTCAAATATTACCAATCACATAACAAAAAATATCAGGTGGGAGATACTAAAAACATTATTACCAATACACTAACATACAAGTTTATCGATAAGAAATGAACTAGTAAAATATTATCAATCATATAACAAACAAATTATCAGGAGGGATACTATAAACATTATTACCAACACACTATCATACAAATTATCGATGAGAACAAACCAGTCAGATATTACCAATCACATAGCAAACAAATTATCAGGTGGAGGATACTAAAAACGTTATTACCAATACACTAGCATACAAGTTATCGATAAGAAATAAACTAGTCAAATATTACCAATCATATAGCAAACAAATTATCACGAGGAAATACTATAAACATTATTACCAACACACTATCATATAAATTATCGATGAAAAAAATCAGTCAAATATTACCAATCACATAGCAAACAACTTATCAGGTCGGGATACTAAAAACATTATTACCAATACACTAGCATACAAGTTATCGATAAGAAATAAACTAGTCAAATATTACCAATCATATAACAAATAAATTATCACGAGGGGATACTATAACCATTATTACCAACACACTATCATACAAATTATCGATGAGAAAAAACCAGTCAAATATTACCAATCACATAGCAAACAAGTTATCAGTACACTAGCATACAAGTTATCGATAAGAAATGAACTAGTCAAATATTACCATACATATAGCAAACAAATTATCATGAAGGGATACTATAACCATTATTACCAACAGACTATCATACAAATTATCGATGAGAAAAAACCAGTCAAATTATTACCAATCACATAGCAAATAAATTAGCATAATGTGTTGTGGCCGCCCGGTAGCTATACCCCCCCCCCCCCCCCCCCCCACACCCATTTATTAGCCGTGCGATCCATCCTTTAGATTCGGTCTTTTCTCATCTACCATTATCTAATTAGCCACCCCAACTGTAAATCACCTGCCCAAGCTGACACACTATGACAGTCATTTTTTCTGTCACACGTGGACGAGGGCAGTAATGTGCAGGTTTTCAAGGTGACATCACATTCAAACGCCACTACTGTACTGACTTCACTCGCTCATTTGATCCAATGGAATAACAGTAGTCGAGAGTTCTGAATATATAATGCGAACAAAGGAAACCCTGTTATTACCCAACCATTATGTATACCTTGTTGTCTTGGTTGGCTCGGACGAACCCTCGGACACCGTCGGCAAGGACGTATGCGGAGGTTGGCACAGGCGCATGACTATGAATCAGGAGCGCGCTGGTAACAGCGAGTTCTCCAGTTCGTGTTCGGCGATCGGAGCTCTGGTTATCGTTGCGCGTTGGAGTGCTGGCATAGTGGCATCAAGACGTGCGTGCCATACTTGAACTCTAAGAACGCGTGTTCAACAACAATCATGAGGAGATGCTATGTATAAAGCCAACTCTAGTCTTGCCACGACGAGTGAGTTCACCACGACGACCATACCGGAGATGTGGAAGAAGGGCATGGAGGCGACAAGGAAGCGTGACGCTCGTGGACTCCTTGGCCAGCGTCATGCACTCCATCGTTGACGTGGACTCTCTTTAGCGATGTCACGCGCGTGCCACCGCGGTGGCGCGGTCTGTGCCACGACTACTTCAACCTCAGGCTGCCCCGACGACGACCATCATAACCGAGCCCACCTCTACGTGCTCGTCGAGACGTCGACGCGATGTCCGCCAACTGGTCACGTCCGAGTCGAATGCGCATCCGAGCTAGACTCGGAGAATTATGGAGAGAAGAGAGATAATGAGGCATGCATCCATGCTCCAATATTAAGTCTCGCATGCTTGCTGGACTGAGCCAGAGAGGAGAGAGAATAAAAGGCATGCATCAGCATGCATGCTTCAGCAGTTCAGCGTAAACTTCGTGTAGGCCGGCTGCTAAAGTAGCTGTAACTGAGATGTAGGAGTACACGGGAGAAGCGGAATTTCTGGTTTGAAAATGGTGTCAGGCCACAGCTGCGTTTTGACCGGTCCAATAACCTCAACAAACCATTTCACCGGCAAATAGCAAAAAGCTGAATGTAGTACACAGAGTCACAGACACGGTAACATGACTACATAAATTTTTGGCTGACAAGTTCGGCGGGTCTCACTGCGAAATAGAGATCCAGGAACTGCATCGTCGCATAATCAGCAGCTATGTCAGTGTAGTTTACGTGAAGTTAGGACATTTAACTAGGTTCTGCGGCATTCCTCTCACTCCAGAACGAATCTCCGGTGCATGATCCGACGGCAATGAGGAGGGTGGTTGGTGGCTCTAGATTAATAGTGCCAGAAACAATTGCATGTACGTCACACGTCAGTTGGGAACCCCAAGAGGAAGGTATGATGAGTGCAGCAGTAAGTTTTCCCTCAGTATGAAACCAAGGTTTAATCGGACCAGTAGGAAAACGAGGTTTGCTTCGAAGGTGTTGGTGGAGGAGTGTAGTGCGGCGCAACACCAGGGATTCCGGTGCCAACGTGGAACCTGCACAACACAATCAAACTACTTTGCCCCAACTTCCATTCCCTGCAGGTGTTCTTGACGGCATCGGCCGGTAGCCACGGAGACATGCCCCTAGTTTGGAACACTCGGTCATTCCTCTCGAGCCAAATTGTGCGCAGGACACACACAATCAGCGAATTCACACCCTTACAAAGCACCGCTGAAATTGTAGCCTGGTTCCTCAACCACCACTCTAGGATTATGTCCTGACTTTGGGGAGTTATATGTTGGAATAATACAATACAGCTAGTTGAGGCCGTAGAACCATACCTCTCTCGTGAAAGGGCATTGCATAATAAGGTGTTCGATGTTCTGTAGAGCTTGCGAGCAAAGTGGACAAGCTGACTGATGCGGAAGGCCACGGCAAGGCAATCTGTCAGACGTCCAGCATCTGTTGCGCACAGCGAACTAGGCGTTTAAGTAGACGAAGGTGGTTCTAACTCGTTGGATGGCATTTGTTTTTGTTTTTATAGAAAAGGGGCAGCCTAGCCTCTGCATCGATTGATGCATGCGGTTTTTATTAATTTTATTCCAAGTTGAGTCTTACAAAAAATTACATCACGGGTCACAAAGGGTTGATACGTGTATCATCCATCTAAAAAATACGGACAACATGAAATGACTCTACATCAACATGATATCTTAAGATCAAAACGCCAACTGAATCGATTGTATAAATCTCGTGCAACCAATTACAGCCGGCTGCAGCCAATATCCCACGCGTTGCGGTGTTCCGTTGCCTGTAGGTAAGACCACGTACGGATCTAGTGGGTGGCCAATGGAATTGCCTGCATAAAAGAAGATGATTTTGCATTGTTAAAGATATAATCATTGCGTATGTTCCATAAATCCCAGAGTAAAGCACATACACCTACTCGGATTTGCACTTTCTCTTTTTTATCTACACCCCTTAACCACTTGCCAAACAAGTTATCTATATTATTAGGTGGATTTAAATTGAAAGCCATATGAACAATACGCCAAACCATCGTTGCTAAGGGACACGATATGAATAAATGTTGAATCGTCTCACATCTTGATCACAAAAACAACATTTTTTTTGAACCCTCCCAATTCCTCTTAGCAAGATTATCGTTGGTTAAAATCTCTTTGCACATAAGAAACCACATAAAAATCTTAATTTAGTGGCACTTCTATTTTTCAAATATGTTTACGGAGAAACCTAGTATGATCACCTAAATAATCTAAATACATTGATTTAACTGTAAACTTTCCTGATGTAGTTAAACCCCATGTAAACTTATCAGACTCAGCCGAAAATTGGATGTCCATTAACCGGTTAACTAGATGCAGCCATCTATCCCACTTGTCACCGGTTAGCGCTCTCCTAAAACTTAAATTAGGAGGAGGCGCATTCCCCAAGACAGAAGCTACTGAGACTTCTTTTCGATAGACCATGTTGTATAATGATGGATATTGGTTGGAAAGGGGCTTGTCCCCCAACCACGTGTCCTCCTAAAACCGAATACTTTCACCGTTTCCCACAGTAAAAGAGCCTCGCATAAAAAAGTCATCTTTGACTTTCATAAGGCCCTTCTAGAAAGGTGAGTCATAGAGTCGCACTTTAACCTGGGATAGAGATTTAGAGTGTAAATACTTAGACTAGCCACAATGGGGTATCATAGATGGTATCATGCATGACATGTTGATAAAAAGCTGACGTGTCACTGCAATTAATGATGAGAGAGGTGATAGTGGTATCATAGGTAGATACCGTAACATAACGGATTCCAATGCAAAATGAGTCTACAACCTAATAAATGCAGTGTTATATGATACCACATATATGTTACAGCCCATTATGGAGGTAGTAACATAGACTAATGATACTAATATATGATACTCCTCATTGTGACTAGTCTTATTGTGAATTAGCTCTTGCCAAACACCTAGCACGCCATCCATAGCCTGAATTGCAGTTTGCTTTTCTTACCACCGGCAGCTCAAAGCTTTGTAGTTCGTACCGTGAAGTGTTTAGATACATGTTGCGACTTCTCTTTGTCAACATGCACCCACAACTCATTTGCTGGGCATGTGTGGATGAGGCAAGTTGGTTCTGCTGCCGCGGAAGAAGGAACAAAGAAGTTCAGAGAGCTAGCCGTGGGTCAGGATGGGAATGGGCCGGCCCGGACCTGGCCTTGGACCCGGCCTCGTTGGCCTCAAGGCCGAATTGAGAGGCCGCGGGTCGACCCATTCGAAAAAAGTCAATGGCCATACCGGCCCAATGGGTACCCGGGTCCGACCCAAATTTTAGCTTCCTTACATATTTTTGGTTGTGCTTGCACGGTGCATATCGAATTTTTCTAAAGTTTGTATAGAAAGATTGATCTAACTGACTCAAGTATGTACGAAGGTTAGCTAGCTGATGGAATGGATAATTAGTACATCCAGTACGTGTATGAAGGTACGAATAATCAGTAGATGTGATGACTGATTAGTATACCAAGCTAGCTGATGTCCATGCTAAGATAGCTAGATGGATCTCACGGGCAATAAATCTAGTTCCAATACGTTATACGTGTATAACACAGTAAAATCTGGATCCAATTTCAATATATATACAGCGACATGATGCTACTTGACAACGCAACTCGCCGAAACTTGCGGCAGAGCAAAAATGATCAATTAGAGCTAATTGAGTTGTACGGATTGTCTGCAATTTTCAGACGTGGGTCGGCCCTGCTGGCCCAATGGGTCACTCGGGGCCGGCTCCACTGACCCAATTTTTATATGAGGCCGGCCCGACCGACCCAACGGCCTTGTTTTTTTGGGTCGGGTCAGGGACCCGGCGGGTCAACCCGGCCCATTCCCATCCTGAGCCGTGGGCGAGCGCGTGGGCGGCGGGGTTCGTGACGAAAGGGCGAGGTAGGGAGAGACCTTTGTATGTACACGGGAGAGGATCGAGAGTTGGAGCAGAACAAGATCTATAGCATCAATTGCTAACCCTGCGGTCCAAGAAAAGATAGTCCAGAACCACGACGCAGACAGCCCTCGCATGCATATCTGGTATCCAGTTCCCGTGCATGTCCATGCATGGTACGATAGCCACATCCGTAAATAAATACCAGCGCCTTCTCTTCGATAATCATCAACGCAACACCAGCACCAATGCCCCTGGCCGCCGCCCCCTCGCTCCCCGGCGGCACCATGAAGTTAACGGCGATCCTCTCGGTCCTCTGCATCCTCCTCCTCGCGCTCAATGGTACGCGCGTTCCTGATTACTGTTTTGCTCGCAAGCTATACGCACATCTTGTTTCTCTAGTTTCTGGATTGATCTTTACTCTGATTATCATATGATATACACAGCTGCTCGTGTGGAGTCTCGGAGAGACCCTGATGATCGCCCGGAGTTCCTCCACATCTTCATCTTCGGCGACTCCTTTGGCGACAACGGCAACACCCCGCGGCCGTGGACAGATCCCCTCTTGAGCACGCCCGCAGTCACCGAGAAGTCGCGCCAATGGTTCTTCCCCTACGGCTCCTTCACTGACGGGCGCCGGCACCCCACCGGCCGCTTCTCCAACTACATGGTCCAATCCGATCTCGTTGGTGCGTACGCGTCTTATGTATATTTGTCATTTGTGTATCGGGCTAGCTACTTTTATGCACTCAATCTAAGAAGATGTGCATCTTTACTGAGCATTCTAACAATTACTGAAATCGTTTGATGCTTGCAGCAAAGATCATGGGGCTCGACATAGCACCTCCCGCATACATGCTCACGAAGAAGAACACCTGCGACAACTCCGGCATGACCTTCGCCGTCGGCGGCGCCGGCGTGTTCCCGGTGCCTAGCAAGGCGGCCACCCTCGGCGATCAGGTTGACACTTTCGAGTCCCTCATAGCTGACGGAACCATCTCAAAGAGTCGCATCAAGCAGTCGGTCGCTCTCATCGCCATCTCCGGCAACGACTACGCGTCCCTCGGCGCTGAACGCTTGGACAGCCACATCCACGCTTTTGTCACCAACGCGACGATCCATGATTTCATCAAGAACGTGACGAGGGAGATCACGGCCAATGTGCAGCGGCTGCAGGAGATGGGGGTGACGAAGGTCCTGGTGAATAACCTTCCCCCTATCGGCTGCACGCCGTCGAAGACCGTGCCGAACAGCTTCACCGAGTGCGACCGTGGAGGCAACCATTACGCTTCGGTCCACAACAGTAACCTGAAGAAGCTACTTAGAGCGATGGAAGACGTGCACATTGTTGATCTCAGCACTGCCTTCACCAACATCATCAACCCCGCTAAAGGTACGCACACTACATATCAATGCACATTACTAACTAGCTCCATTTTCGTGTGCTACTAGCTTGAAATTTACACCAACGGTTTAATGTTTGTGTGCAGGAGAAAACACGGAGGTGTCAAGCTTCTTCGACGAGAATCTCGCGCCGTGCTGCCAGAGCATGGATCCAAAGGGGTATTGTGGCCAGATGGGCGAGTCGGACTCGGACTTCCTTTACACGCTTTGCGAGAATGCCGACAAGTACTTCTATTGGGACGACATGAACCCTACGCAGGCTGGATGGGAGACGGTGATGGAGCAATTGGAAGACCCCATCAAGGAGTTCTTGGAACTCAATTAGATATCATACGCAGTTAGTGAATGTTTTAGTTAGGTTTTGGGCACTTATTGGTGCCACCTCTTTTTAGTTTAGCGAGTTAGATTTTGATATATCAGCAAGACTTCTGGATTTGGAGAACATCCCGCTCGTTTGTCATGAGTCAACCCGTTTGATAATGTTTCACAAACTATATTTTGCACCTAAATTCATATTTGGCTTTATTTCTTCTCGACACCGGTGTCATGCACCTGAACGGCTGAGCCCAATTGCAAGGCACGTACGGTGCGGACACGGAACAGAAAGCAGATGTTTACCGGAACCAAGCGACCCCTTGAATAATGCAGGAAAACTCAAGCAAACCAACAAACTTATCAATTTAATAAGATGAAATAAATTAAAATATCATATAGTGTTTCTAAGTTATCAACTTTGGCAAAAAAAAAATACCTACTATAGTCCCTAAACCTAGTGCAACACTGAAATGTCAAACCGGGAATGCCTTGAGAGGGAGATAATATGCAAGTGCGTAGGGCCTAAACATGGTGACTTCATATATTTTACTTTTTTTGTTTAGATCTTTGTTTCTACCTCGGTGTTCTCACTAAAATTGCTAGGCCTGCTGCATTCAGATAGCACCACGTAGCAAAAAACGAAAAGTTCCGTGTTGCCGGAAACTAAATTTCCGTTTCCGTGGTCGTTCCGCCGGAATACGTTGTTCCGTTTCCGCATAAAAGTTTCCGTTTCCGTTTTGCAAAATTCCGTTTCCACTTCCATATTTTCATTCTGTTTCTGTTTTTTCGCGAAAAAGTCGGAAAGTTTCCGCTCCGTTTTCATCCCTGCCTATTGTGCATTAATCTCTTTTGAACGTTTCGTGTATCTGTGTATGATAGGTGTCTGTGAGTAGATTGTTTGAGTAGTGGCTTGATTAGATGTGTCAGGCCAACAGTTGTATTTGTAGTCTTCGGCAAACTAAATTTGTTTTCGATCAGATCGTATTAACTATTAAAATACATTTTTTATAATTAGAGATACATTTTTTTTAGTGGAATTAGAGATACATTTATTATCAACTGATGGATGGACCGATCGAGTGGATTCGGTTTGTTAAGCTGTGGTCTAGGTTCCTTCGGCGAAAAAAAAAAGGTGGCCTAGGTTCTTTTCTTCCAAAGCTTTCACACTGGCTACCATTACAATCCGTGAAGATGGGCCGGAAGCACCCTCGTACCACACTGACTTTTGGTTCAGTCATCCACTGGCTTAATAAAAGGGCCGGCCAACGATGCAACATAGTATGGGCTGGCCGGGAAACCCATCAGACCCAAGTTATTCTGATTCTAGAGATGTTTTACTTCGTTAACGGCAGCTGTATCTTTTAGAAACTACTAGTTAGCATGCAGGTGCAACGCACGATTAACTCTATAATTTATAAATTATGTTTGTTGCATCAAAATATTTGAAAAAAAGTAAGTATTGGCAACTGCAAACATATTGAAACACACACAATATACACGTATTACTTGCACTCCTTGGTTTTTTAAAATAAAACCTTCAAAACATTCTAAGAGGAAACATGGACTATCTGGAGTTTATGGGTAATCAAATCAAAATAAGTTAATGACGTATAAAAGCATTACAACTTCTAAAAAAATTAGCTTCATCAAGAGATCACCCTCTTTTGCTGTCAATTTTTTTAAGACTGCCCATCCTTTGGCAGTTCCTTTTCATGTTATCATGTCATAAAAAGAAAAATATAGTAATACAGAAAACAAAATCTAGTTACAACAAAGTGTCACTGTATAAATCAGATGCACTATACATTAAAATCATTGCCCAAACATACTAACCAGGGTATATATTATCCCACTCAGTATTATATACAAATATGAAGCACACTTTGACCAAAGTATAATTAGGAAAAGTTCAAGTTTTAGGAGTGAAACTTTGAAGATAATTTATGAAGTAAAAAATTTCAATACAAATAATGAGAGATCATAAGATCCTTAACATTAACTCCCAAGAAACAACGAAGTACATAGTCAATCATATGTGGCTTTTGGAAAAGAAATCACAATACATAAAACACTCCATAGAAGTATTAATTTGATTCAACATACAATTGCAAACTGGAATGAGACATTTGATCTAATCTGAAAACTATTCATGTTATCAACATTCGTATAGCCTGCACTGAAGATGTTCATCATAGCACACAATTGTAGTTGACCAACCAATTGCCATATGTTCCGCCTCGCTATCATCTGTTATACCTCCTCGGCAATCATTTCCATCCAAGATTGATCATCGCTGTAGTCATATACACAATGTACAAGAAGAAAGTAGATGCACTTCGAAACAGTAGCTGGCAAGTAACCAAAAAGAACTTGGGAGTTCCAACTTCCAATATAATACAAGAGCACTGTTAGTATTTTGTGCCATTAATAGAATAAATAATTATTTATTGAGGGAAGCTTAAGAAACATACATAATTTTACATATCAAATAGACTTATTTGAGGCTTAATCATGTTACAACGAAATTAGGCATTCTTCTTAACCTTATAGTTAACCAAGGTCATATTACATCTCTAGATCATCCATCAAACAATAAATCCTCTGTGAGAGAAGAAATGGAATTGCAAACAGTGGTAACAACAAAATACTTCTTTTCTTAAACCCCTATACAATGCTATTAACAATTTACTTTCATCTTCATTCCATATGATCTACTTTTCATTTTTCGTTAAGCGAACCTATCCCTTAAATAGAACCAATGTTGCGACTAAATATCGTAAATAAAATTTGCAACCTAAGTTCGGGCAGAGCATGCCATAAAGTGTAATGGAACTCTAATCGAACAACCTCAATCACATACAAAAAAAGGATGAAATTAGGCTAAGTAGTTGAGAACAACCCAGACCTTGGAGCACAATTAATTATAACCCTCCGTGGAGAAGATTTATCTCAAACGCGGTGAGTGAATATGAAGACTTGAGCGATAATTGTAATTTTGTATGCCTCCTGGTAAACCGGAGCCCGTGCTCCAAGCTCCTCTGCATCGTATATGTCTCGTTGATGTACCTAATAAGAGAAAACCACCCGTTAAGGGTAATTCGAGATGAAAGAATCTGAGCAATGCACCATATTGCTAGAAAAATTAATGAACTTTATTGTGCATAAACAATACACAAATGAGGATACCATATTGCTGACATAAAAAGGAAGGGAAACATGATATTCCATTTATAGTCAATTGAAGTACAAAGAGAAGCTTATGCCATATTTGCATAACCAGCATAAGAAAGAACAATGTGGTACCTGAAATATAGAACTCGGAGTTGCAGGGAATCCAGGTGAAAAAATAACTGGATCTAACATCAGTGGTAGAAAGTACTTGCTTTAATCCTAGTGAATATGTATTGCGATGAATGCTTCTTCCAAGCTCCTTCGACCAGAAGCTCGAAGATGTCAAGCTTCTTCGACCAGAAGCTCGTGCCGTGCTGCCAGAGCATGGATCCAAAGGGGTACTGTGGCCAGATGGGCGAGTCGGACTCGGACTTCCTTTACACGCTTTGCGAGAATGCCGACAAGTACTTCTATTGGGACGACATGAACCCCACGCAGGCTGGATGGGAGACCGTGATGGAGCAATTGGAAGACCCTATTAAGAAGTTTTTGGAGCTCAGTTAGATCTTTAGATACCATACATAGTTAGTCAAGGTTTCAGTTATGTTTTGGGATCTTTTATTGGTGCCACAGATCTTTTTAGTTTAGCGAGTTAGTAGATTTTAATATCTCGGCAAGATTTTTGGAGTTTGAGAACATCCCCACTCGTTGGTCATGAGTCAATACGTTTGATAATGTTTCACAAATTATATTTTGCACCTAAATTTACATTTTGGCTTTCTTTCTTCTAGACACCGGTGTCATGCACCTGAATGATCTAATTGCTAGGCATGTACGCGCGTGTAGTCTTTTTTTTGTTTTGCGAAACACAGTACACACATTCACATAGACATGCGCACACTCACCCTTATGAACGCACACACGCACATCCTACCCTTATGAGCACCTCGAGAGACTGAGCCGACGGTCAAGTTTTGAAATTGACGAATTCACCATAGATCAAGTTTTGAAATTAACGAAGTCCCGGGCAACATGGTGAAGTACGTGAACCCCTTAACTTGTGGCCAGCATGTAACTTGACACGATAAAACCACACAAGAGAAATTCACTTTTATTAAACGGGAGCCCAAGCTGAAACAGTGGACTGACAAGCCGAGCGCCACATGGCGTACGTACTGTTGGATCGGAGACGAGATTCATCATCCAAGAACTGTTACGGAGCTGGTGCCTGAACGGTCATGTCCCGCAGTCCTGACGCACACGCCACTGTGACAGTGCTCGGCGAACAGTCCACGTTGTTCTCGCGAATGCCGAAGCGAAAGTGATGGGTGGACGGTGGCGATGTATCCACCATCGATCGATCATCGGATGTTACCGGTTCAGTAGTGCACGCGTCTGAATATTATATATATATGCGGCAGAAAGTAACTACAAAGAATACTAGTACTTACTCCCTCCGTTCTAAAATATTTGTCTTGCATTTGTCCAAATTTAGATGTACATATACATAAAAATATGTATAGATACATCCAAATTTAAACAAATGGAAGACAAATATTTTAGAACACAGAGAGTACTATGTAGGACGGCTTCCTTGTCATCGATCGTTAGTTGGCCACTCTGATGACGCCCAAGCTATTCTAGAACAAGAAATGGGCACGTGCCGGATCCACGTATGGTTTACCGAATCAACTAAAACTTGTCCAGCTCGCACATGCCAGCCACTCCGGGAAAACTTGTCAACCTGACAACCTGTAGTTACTAGGTCCCACTTGCCGTAATGCAACCTGAGTTTACTCTAACTTCACACCACGTTCTTGTCCGAAAGTGAAATGCTCGGAATGGCAGATTGTCAACCACAGAACGGTACACGCCAGCCATCTCGATCGTGCACACAATTGTCAACCGCAAACAGATCGACTCGCTCACAAGCCTGTACTAGCAGGTCGACGAAAGAGATGACAGCTCCGTGTGCATACCGTTCGTGGCCAGGGCGCCACAGCAGCAATGTCAACACCCCGATCAATCGATGCAGACTCCTTCGTCTGGAGAGATCTCAGGATCCACTAAACTAAACGTTAGGGCAACTCCAACATGCCGACGCAAACAGAAACGATTTATGTTCATGTTTTGTCTGTTTGGGTTGTCAAATGGATATGCGTCCGGCTCATGTCAACCGTTGTTAGGTCACTGAACCCAACGGGGCGATCCATTCTGTCCGGCCCATGTCCGTCCTCCTCGCCTGATCTGGCAGTTGCGGCCGAGTCGGCTGCGGAATCATGTCGGCCCACGCTAAACTCGTCACCGTGCATGCGGCGAGATGCGACGGCGGATCCATTCCGACACGTCGATCTACGAGTGCAGGTGGTGGCCGACGTGACTGGAAGAGAGGCCGGAGCTAGAGTTTATGCTATAGGATTTGGCCGGTCGACGCACATTTAAAAAGCTCCACGCCAACAGTTGATGGGGTTGGTGGCCATCGTAGTCGCTGACACACGGGCCACGGGCGGACCCAGAGCTGTCTGAGCGTGTCCTTAGTCGATGCAAACCTAGCAGAAATTTGGACCAAAAAATGAGTCGCGGCGGGCAGAAAAACAGACAACGGTGCCGCATTAGGTCTTGGTCTTCGGCCGAGCAGACATAAACAGAGCTCGCGCGCGTCTGACCCGTTGAATTTGCCCTTACTTCGGCCGGTGAACCGTTTCTCGTCTAGGTTCAACCGGAAGATTTTTGCTCGACGACGGGAGAGACAAAGCTCTGGCTGATCGGAAATCATAGGTGGTTGCTTCTGGAAGGGGGATTAAATTCTCAGGAGTAGTCTCGTGGTGGTTGGTCGACGCTGACAATGTGTGTGGTGGGAGCTGTGCGCACGATTAGGTTTGACCTGCCTCTTTTGACAAGTCCGTAATGATTGCTGTCATTTAAAGAAGATGGTGGTGGAGTCAACTCATACAGCTCGATCTTTATCCGGCTTTTTAGTATTTGTGCTAATCAAGGTCTTAATCTTTTTCTACAAAATCACATAGAGTTTCCAGCAAATCGGGGATGATCATGAAACGTGTGGGAATATGGATCCGTGCACAACTGTAGAGTTGACCTATCCTACAACACGGCCTAGTTGAGTTATTAGAGTTGTTGAGAAGATCGGTTTCTATACGAACTGCATTTTTAAGTACACTTTCATATTATATGCATTTTTTGTTGTAGTTTTTTATATTTTCTATAGACCAAAAATAATATGCATTGATTTAGAAACAAAGAGAGTATAGCTCCCCTTGTCATCTTGATACCGTGAGCATCGTAATTTTGATACAGTATTGTTTGTCTCTCAGTTATGTTTATTAAGTAATACACTTGAGTTCAAATCCGCCGTGGCTAAAAATTGAGAAAATATATTTTTAGCCACTTTAAGTGAGATTGATTTTGTTCTTAGTTATGATATCGTGATACTTTTTACCCGATTTTATAATTTTTCAATCTACAAGTTAGATCAACTTGTTAGAATGACATGACAACTAATTGTGAAAATAGAAAATTGGTCGGACTTGTACTCGTTATGAGCAATAGCAAATTAATTTAAAATCCCTTTGATTATATGAAATTTAGAGAAATTATTTTACTTCCTAAACTTTTTATGATGTACCAAGTTCATATTACCAGCCAAATGTACCTGACTCAAACACAAATGTAAAATCTAAGCTTCACCGTACCGGGTGCTGGACTAACTCGTTTTGTCCCCTGTGGCGACTCGCTCCTCCCCTTGAGAGTCAACTTCCCCCTTCAGATCCGGCGCCCGGCACGCTCCTTCTTCATCTCCGGCGGCGTTGCCGGCCGGGGTGGAAGAGGATGCGTTGCTTGGGTTGTACATACTAGGGTTAGGGTAGGCTTTTTTGTGGCGGATGCCCTTTTTCTCTGCTTCTTCTTCTTTCTTCTTGCATGTGCTCTGGTGACCCGCAGCGACACCGGAGGCGGCCCTCTTCCCCTCTGCAGCTCGGATCCATGATGGATCTACTGCAGGGTGATACGTCTCAAATGTATCTATAATTTTTGATGTTCCATGCTTGATTTATACCAATTGCTACATGTTTTGCATATACTTTATATCACTTTTATACATTTTTTGGGACTAACCTATTAACAAGATGCCGAAGTGCCAGTTCCTGTTTTCTGTTGTTTTTGTATTCCAGAAAAGCTAGTCTGAAAATATTCTTGGAATTGGACGAAACTTCACGGGGATCCCTATTTTACCAGAACACACCTGACGGACCAAAGGAGCAACGGAGAGGAGCCACAGGGGCCCCACACGCCACTAGGGCGCGGCCAAGGAGCCAGGCGCGCCCTAGGGTGGTGTGGGCCCCTCGGGGGTCGTCAGCCGCCGCCCTTTCGCCTACTTATTCCCCCCGACGCGAAAACCCTAAGTGCCTGAGCCAATATCCATGAAAAGTTTCAGAGACGCCGCCGCCGTCAACCCTAGCTCGGGAGGGTCCAGAACCTCTTCCCGGCACCCTGCCGGAGAGGGGAATCGTCACCGGAGGCTTCTACATCGCCATGCCTGCCTCCGGAGTGATGCGTGAGAAGTTCATCGTTGGACTACGGGTCCATAGCAATAGCTAGATAGTTGTCTCTCCAATTTGTGCCATCATGTTTAGATCTTGTGAGCTGCCCTACATGATCAAGATCATATTATTGTAATGCTACATGTTATGTTTGCTGGGATCCGATGAATATTGAATACTATGTCAAGTTGATTATCAATCTATGCCCTATGTTATTTAAGATTTTGCATGCTTTCTGTTACTCGTAGATGCTTTGGCCAAGTAGATGCTTGTAACTCCAAGAGAGTATTTATGCTAGATAGTGGGTTCATGCCTCCGGTAATCTAGGAGAGTGACAGCAACTTCTAAGGTTGCGGATGTGCTGTTGCCACTAGGGATAACCTAACAATGCTATGTCCACGGTCATATGTATTTGTTTACATTACGCACTTTACTTAATGCAATTATCCGTTGCTTGCAATTTAATACCAACGGGGGACTCGGTTGACAACCCGGCGGTGGATTATTAGTCATAGAAGTTGTTGGATGACGGTCTATGTATTATGTCGTAATGCCCAATTAAATACCATAGTAGTCATCATGTCATATATATGCATTGTCATGCGCTCACTATTTGTCAATTGCCCAGCTGTAATTTGTTCACCCAACATGTTAGTTATCTTTTATGGAGAGACACCACTAGTGAACTGTGGACCCCGGTCCATTCTTTTACACTGATTAAACCACCACAAACTACAAACTGTTCCTTTTTCATTCTATGCAATTTAATACTCATTTTCCACACCATACTTTTAATCCTTTGTTTTCAGCAAGCCGGTGAGATTGACAACCTCACTGTTTCGTTGGGGCAAAATAGTTTGATTGTGTTGTGTGCAGATTCCACGTTAGTGATCGTGTTGCGCCGTGCGAGCCACCAACAACCTTCTGAAGAATTGTTGCTCCTACTGGTTCGATAACCTTGGTTTCTTTCTGAGAGAAAACTTGCTGCTGAACTGCATCATACCTTCCTCTTGGGGTCTCCCAACGAGCGTGTGATTCACGCCATCACAGGGTTGAAGATGGTCGAAGGTTTTCTAATAAAATCGACTGCCGTATCATCCACTCTGCAGATCAAGAGTTGAGCTTTGCAGATCGAAAATTGGAGCGGTGCTGCCTTCCTTTGGCTGGCCGTGGTGGCGAGGAGAGGAAGATGTGCTACTGTTCTACTTCAGGGTCTGTGGAGTGGTTCTGGAGCTGGTGTGTCATGGCGTTCAAGCGCGGCGCGGGACGACGACTTCGACACATCTTCAGCAAACTTCCATGGTGGAAGCAGATGCAGGAGTTGTTCACGGTAAGCTCCGCTATCAAGCGCTGCTGCCTCTTCTTTGGGCGAGGTGTATGGTGGCTGCATCTTCTTCTGACCGGCCGTGGAGGCGAGGGGTGGAAGAGTAGCTGCTTCGCTACCTTTGCTTCGGTGGGGAGGCTATTGCTGCATCCTCGAGCATCTCACGCGGTGGCCAAGTTTGCTGCTGCGATCTCTGGCCAAGAAGGTGGCCGTTCTTCAACCTCCTCGTTGGAGGCCTCTTCATCCAGAAGCCAGTGCTCGGTGGCTCGATTTAGCCAAGTGGTTTGTCCCCGGCTGGGTCTAGCTTGCTAGCGTCTGCGACTGCTCGTCGGAAGGGAGATTCCGAGCACAAGATGCTCCAATGATCTCGGCGTCGGCGCCTGGAGATCGCCGACGAGCTGTGGCAGTGACACTGAAGGGCTTAATTGCTTTTTATCCTTTAGCTCTGAGGTGTTTTTTGTAATTTCAAAGGCCCTTTATTCGAATAGTAGGTCTCTTAGGGCGTTAGATGAAAAGGACCTTCCTGTAAAATGTACCTGCCACGTGTTTGATTGATATGCAGCTCTGGGGTCTTCGGGCCCCACCCCTTGTACAAAAAAATTTAGGGGAGATCGATCACTTACTTAACCGAGCAAGCATAAGAGTTGAAAGTTGCAACACTTAGTGTCATTAATCATCCTAAAACCCATAGGGATCCTAGAAGCATTTTCACCTGAAACAAACAAATATTTACAAAAATGTCCAAAACAAAACTAGTAATGTGCGATTGGATTCAGTAACTATATTAGCCCTTGAAAAATACTTTGTTATGCGTTAACGTGGGTTGTGGGAATCTGTACTCTATGCGTTCTGATTGGATTAGAAAAGCTCATTGTGTTCTAACACTATCTAAATGTTTTCATATTTTTGTTTTACATAGGACTCGTGACTACAAATATTATGTAGGATAGGTTGAAGAACGTAAAATAGTTGCCAGAGTTTCACACAGATCATCGCAATAAGGGGATGCAATCCATGATCAGAAACAAGCAGGAGAAGGCGACGTCTCGCTATCAATGTGTTGGTGAGCTTAACTAATGGCATAGGCAACATTGAGATTGCAACCAATTGGCCGAAGAGCATGGAAAAGAGCGAGGTTATGGGAGAAGGGAGAAAGGAGAAGGAATGGTAAGAGGGATGAACGCAATAACATTCAAAAAGATATGAGTAGAGTTCACCTGGATGATAGGAAGCAAAGTGCATTTTTTTGTTCGTTAAATTTAATTTTATCAGAATTGGTCCAACAACATATGGGCTAATGTCACAAAAATACGTATTTCATTTTAAAAAAGAAGTGTGTATTATTATAATAAATTAAAACTCCGAATTAAATTTCGAAAGACACGACTATTCAAGTCACTGAGATATTAACCTTGGTTCAAAAAATCTTCCGCAAACTAGCAACGCGACACGAAATGATGACCCGTCATGGGCCCACGTCCCAACGGTCAAACACAGCAGATCGGACGGATCAGCTCACCCATCAGGCGGCCAAAGTCGTCCAGGCTCCACGCATAGTATACTTGCCTTCATAACCACGTCTGTTTTTACTCTATAAAGCTAGGAGGCCACTGATATAAGTACTCACTCCGATGACTTTTTAAGCTTGACCCATTTTAGCCATTCTCTCAAGTACCGGGCTCGCGTCGTACTAGTACATAGTTCTATTCTTTCTAGTCTAGAAAGAGAAAGTTTGCTTTGGCAAGGCAAAGTAAACTCGGCATGCAGCGCCCTCAAAACTTGCTCCGTTTAACACGTCCGCTTTGTTTGTTTAGAAATGGTGGCACGCGAGGAGATACCAGAGTCAAGATTCATGGAGCGAGTGAGCCCGTGGCTCAGTGGTTGGGGCTGGCAGTGGCCACCCAACCCACTCAGGTTCGAGTCCCTTGGGGACGAATTTATGGTGCTTCGTATCAGGTTTACTCGACACGCTCTCAGACCACAGGGAAGACGACGTACCCGCTGTTCACGGAGTCTGCGGCTTCAGAACTTATGTAGCGTGTGTGTGAGTTGTATGTGTAGTTGGTGCAGGCGCATAGGAGGGTGTGTGCGTCCGGTGTGGTGTGCGTCTCTGTGTGTTTGTTCAGATATTATTCTTGTAATTCAGTCGAGGCTAAAAAAAAGAGTCAAGATTCATGGAATTGGGCGGGTAACCCGCGATCTGGGATTGAACCGTTGAAAACAGTGCTACCGGTTTGACAAAACATGTTGTCTCTTTAGTGAGAAACCAACTGCGGCCCCACTACTCTGTACACACATGTAGTGATGTAGGTGCTATCTCCTTAGTCCCGCAAACTTTTCCCCAATTGTCGAGACATAACGGGTAACCCCACGAAGCGAGACGGCTCACAAGGACCAAGAAGGCCCATGACCGGCTCGTGGCCGCCAAACTCTTTGGGCTTACACGTTGGGCCGGCTTGCTCATACAAGACGACTCGAAGAAGCAGTTTGACCAGAAAGAGTCCTAACTTAGAAAGCAAGGCAAAAGTCAGTATACTCGTGTTAGAACATTGACCTCTGGAATAACACGGGGATAACTTGTAACTCTAAAACCACCATTTATATAAGGTCGGCTCTAGCATCCTTAAAGGTTCTAAATCTTAGTTCTCGATATCCAAGTAGCGGAATTGCGACCTTGTAATCGAGACTATCATCATAAACAATCTAGCAGGAGTAGGTATTTACCTCCACCGCGAGGGGCCGAACTTGGGTAACTCTTGTTCCTCAAATTAGATCTCTCGCCATAATAGACCTTAAGTAATCCATAGCTCCACACATAAGAAGTCATAACGAGAGATGACATCTGCCGTGAAAATCCGATGACACGGTCCCCGACCCCTTGTCACTGCCACCGACCATGTCACTATTGTCGGACAAACTTTTCGAGGAGATCTTCGCCCGCCTGCCACCGGACAAGCCGCCTTCCTCGTGCACGCCTCTCTCTCCTAACCGACCCGAGTTTAGCGCTCGCTAACGCGACTTCCACTAGGCTCCCCCAATGGTGGGCTTCTACACCATGGACCGCGGCCCTGAGTTAGAGGAAGAGGACTAGATGCCCCAATGTTACTTCTCCACCACCAAATTCGACGCTCGAATCCCAGAGGACAAGGACTAAGGCAGTTCCAGGCCGCCGTCGGGGACGATTTATCGCATGCCAATTCTAAGGGGTTTGTGGCTAAATTGTCCACTATTTATACTGAACTTTTGTACGTTTGACATGTTCATTTTGTCGCTGCGTCTTGGTGTTTTTCATTCCAAAATTATCAAACGATCTTAACTTATAGATATTATTGTATTTAATAACATGGAAAATATAACATTGTTGAAAGTCCAACATGTACAGTTCATATCTCTATTATTAAGAATACATCGGTGCTAAATTTAACTTATGTATTGAAAGTAAGTTATTTAGAAAAAAATAGATTAGAACATTTTTATGACAGGAATTCCATATGCATGTAAGGAAAGAAAAAAGGTGACAAATTCGTATTCATTTACGTATTAATTTTTGTTACCACGTCTATCATGATATAGTTTGTTTATGTCTTTTTAGTATTTACACTTATCTTGATAGAAGGTTCTACAATATACTCCCTCCGATCGGAAATGGTTGATATATATTTGTCAAAATACAGATGTATCTACGCAGTAAAATATGTATATATATATATATCCGTATGAAGACAAATATGTGTCAATCATTTCCAATCGGAGGGTGTACCAGGTCCAGTTCTTTTGGCGGCTTAGAAGCTGCCCCACCCCCAGCATTCTGGGGAAGCCGCCCGCAAAATTATAATACTCTGGCTTAGATGTAATTAACAAAAAAAAATGATGGTGTATGAAGTGTCAACTAGTGGGTTGTTCTTGAATTTCATCACTCGCTATTTCTAGGTGCCCATTACTCGATCTTTCTTCTTTTCTGATATAACCTTCCCTATCTACAATGCATAGTTTAGAACTAGCCAGGAGATATGCTTACTCCAGAAAGATTGTTTGTAGCATGCATAATAATGTAGAACCCAACCTAAGTTTTAACACATTTTTCGCTTCTTACTTGGGAAGGTTTACAAATGACAAGTCTTACTACAATGCAGATATCTATGCAAGTTGCTAGAGGAAAAACTACAATATCCACATTCACTCTCAAGGTGAGCACTGAGCAAATGTAGGCATTGCTCTAATTGATTCTCGGAGTACTCGTACTTTGATGAACCACAAGTTTTGCACAAAAACTTTCTGCAAAACTGCATTGATAATATCGGAAGTCAACAAAGTGGTGATGACCTACAAATATAGGGGATCTATCGCAGTACTTTCGATAAATAGGAGTGTCGAATCCAACGAGGAGCAGAAGGTGTTGACAAGCAGTTTCAAGTAAGCTTTCACTGTAAATAGTAGCAACAAGATTTTAGGGGTTTTTGATATAACAGATAAATAAAGTGCAAGTAAGTAAAAGAGAGCAAACACAGTTGCAGCGAGTGGCCCAATCATTTTTAGCACAAAGGACAAGCCGGTTGTTTTACTTATGATGACCAAACGTTTCTGAGGACACACGGGAATATCGTCAAGTTACTTTCGCTTCATATCGCTGATTAATCTTCAATGTTTTGATAAGTGTTGCCTGGGTGAACCTATGCTAATGCACCGCCCTTACTTGGACTAACACATACTTGTGATTACACCCCTTACAAGCTTCCGCAAATGCAAGAGAGTAATTAAGATAAATCTAACCATAACCTTAAACTCCGAGATCCTACGCTCTCTTGTGCACTAGCTTACCAACGGGGGTTCAGGTTTCTGTCGCTCCAGCAACCCCACAATAAGTAAACTAAATACACAAAGCATTCCTCTATTTTTTAGGCAATCTTCAAATCAAAAGGTAAATGACATCTGTCAAGCCATGTTAAAAATATTAAAACACATGATCAGCTATTTCTTGCATACTATTTTTTCCAAGGATCAGATGCAAATCATAGTTTTACTAAAACACAATACAATTTGTGTACCCAATGAGAAATTCCATACGTTTATAACGGCATGTAAAATAATCCATGAAATAGTCCTAACTTTTTCGATCTACTAGTGAACAAAAAGACGTAAAATATGAATTCGTAATAACTCTTTTTTTCTTCAAATGTAAGAGGTATGTCCAAATATACCATGTACAATTTTTTTTAGTTTTTTCTTAAGATGCACAATTATAAAAAAAATGTGCCGCATCATGCAACCATCTCAAATCATGCTTTCAATTTTTTTTTACTTTAGCTTAAACATCATCCAGAAGGCCCTTGGTGTCAACCATGCAACATGATTCGTCCATTAAAAAAACTGAAGTATTTTTGTTTGTCCCCAAATGTAAAAGCATTAGGTTGTAATTTTATTCCATGAAGCAAGTGCAACATTTTCAATCCGCAAAAGTATTATTTCTCCACCTATCCCATTAATTAAAAGGGAGCGGCACAATAGTGTTGGGAAACCGACCCGTACGCGACTCGTACGGGCCCACCCTTTCTTGGGTGGGGGGTTTTCCCCTAGATTGGTCCTCAACCCTAGCCCCTCTCCCTCTTATATATACCCCATGTATTGTATGGAGAGAGACACACAATTGATAATAAAGACTACTTGTGCCATACCTTGCGTCCTTCGACTACTTCCTCTACGCTACGCAGCCTCGGGACCGGCCAGCCGGCAGAGGGTGCGTAACACGTTATCAGCACGAAGCTCTCCGCCGAGCTGTCGTCGAGCCTTCCTCAAGCAGGCTCCCTGCACCGATCGCGAAGAACACGTGTGGCGCCCGAATGGAGGAAACGTGCGTTGCCGATAGCGGCACCACTAATACCATCTTGAGAGAAACAAAGTACTTTGAGTCCATTACTAAAATTGAGGGGAATATTACGACGATCGCCGGATGCGGTCCGCATGTAGTTGGCTCCAGACGAGCAACTATCGTACTCCCCATGGGAACAACTTTGGTCATCAATGAAGCATTGTTGTACCCAGAATCGACTCGTACTCTCTTAAGTTTCAAAGATATTCGTGTCAACGGTTTCCATATTGAGACCCATGATGATGTCAATGGTAAGGAATACCTACTCATCACAAAGCACGACGAAAATGGTAAACATGTTGTCGAAAGGCTTCCTTCATTCGCTACAGGGTTGTACTACACCAAGATTGTAGCACCGCCTGTGTACACTACCCTTAAAACTGTTTTTAGAAGCTCCGAACTTTTCAGCCCATGGCATGATCGGTCTTAGAATGATGAGGAATATAATTAACAACTCGAATGGTCATACTGTTAATGTCAAAAATTTCCCGAATCCTGATGATTTCATGTGCTCCGCATGCGCTACGGGGAAATTAATCATTAGACCATCCCCCCTAAAGGTGAAGGATGAAATCCCCGCGTTCTTGGAGCGTATCCAAGGGGACATATGCGGTCCTATTCAGCCCCTCTTGGGGCCGTTTAGGTACTTCATGGTGCTCATCGATGCTTCCTCTAAATGGTCCAATGTTAGCCTGCTGTCTACGAGGAACCATGCTTTTGCAAAGTTGATCTCACAGATCATACAAATGAGGAATAAATTCCCTGATTATCGTATCAAGTCTATTCGAATGGACAATGCCGGTGAATTTACTTCCAAGGCGTTCGATGATTATTGCATGGCAACGGGAATCAAACTTGAGCACTCTGTACCGCACGTCCACACACAAAATGGACTTGCGGATGCATTGATTAAAAGAATTAAATTCATTGCCAGACCGCTCCTTCAGGGTTGTAACTTACCAACTACATGTTGGGGTCACGCAGTGTTACACGCGGCCAACCTCATCAACTTTCGACCATCGGCCTACAACATCCACTCTCCTATGCAGCTTGCGCAAGGGTCGGCACCGAAAATTTCCCACCTTCGTAGGTTCGGTTGCCAGGTATATGTACCAATACCACCCCCTCAGCGATCAGCGATGGGACCGCTCCGTAAGTCGGGGATATATGTTGGTCATGAGACTGTGTCCATAATCAGGTTTCTGGACCCCGCGACAGGTGACTGTCATACGGCCCGTTTCGCTGATTGCATTTTTTACGAGGATCGTTTCCCGACTTTAGGGGGAGATAATCAATCCCTTGATGATGAAAGTCGAGAAATCACGTGGCAAGCCACGGGGATCCACGCTCATGACCCGCGCACTGCTGAGTCAAATAGAGAAGTCCAAAAGATAATATATTTGCATTCCCTAGCGAATCAACTGCCTGATCATTTCAGTGATCTAAAGACTGTGACAAAGTCGCATGTGCCTGCACGCAATGCACCGGAAAGGGTTGAAATACCAAAGAAAGATAAGGGTATACCCGCTCCCGCCCTTAGGCCTAAAAGGACGCGGAATCCGGTTTCTCAAATCCCAAGTACTCGGGGGCGCTCGAAGAAAAAGGACAAGAGAGATTTATCACAGCCTTCCCCTCAAGAGGGGAGCCAGTCGAGACCTGGCACAAGCACGGAAGTTTCAGTGCACGAAATTCCGGACTTGAATTTTCCTATATCGAAAATACCCAGCGAAGATGTGCGCGCACACATTGGAGCGGGAAAGCTAAAGGACCTTGCTCCTGGATTGGGAAATCCGGTGGAGGAAGGAAATGTGCCTGATGCACCCCATGACGAAATGGCCATTAACTATGTTAATTCTGGTGAGTCAATTAATCGAGCCATGGCAAATGTCGACATATATTTTGCCATTAAAATTGCCTCAATCATAGATCCTGACCCCGAGCCTAACACGCTTGCTGATTGTAAGAAGAGGTCGGATTGGAAAGATTGGCAGAAGGCGATAACTGCCGAGTTAGTATCTCTTAAAAAAGAGAGGTGTTCGGACCTGTTTGTCTAACTCCTTCCCACATACGCCCTGTTGGCCACAAGTGGGTTTTTGTTCGAAAGAGAAACGAAAATAACGAGGTAGTACGGTACAAAGCAAGGCTCGTTGCTCAAGGTTTCTCTCAGCGACCATGTGTCGATTTTGAGGAAACTTACTCACCTGTCATGGATAGAATTACCTTTAGATACTTGATCTCAGTGGCAGTAAACTTGGACTTGAACATGAAACTTATGGATGTTGTCACCGTTTACCTCTATGGTAACTTGGATTCGGATATATACATGAAGGTACCCGAAGGCATACCTATTCCGAACCAAGGTAGAGCGAATAGAAGTTTATACAATGTTCAGCTTAAGAAGTCACTGTATGGACTCAAACAGTCGGGTAGGATGTGGTATAATTGTTTAAGCGATTTCCTTCATCAGAAAGGCTACACGAGCAATGAAGCTTGCCCATGTGTTTTTATACGGAGATCACAAGATGGTTTCTGTATTATCTCGGTGTATGTGGATGATTTGAATATAATCGGTACACCTGAGGATATTGAGGAAGCGAGTTCCTACCTGATGTCGGAATTCCCCTGCTGGGATCTTAATGCACCAGTCTACCTACACCCAGAAGGTGTTAGAGAGATTTGGATTTGATAAGGCATATCCTTCCAAGACCCCCATGATTGGGAGATCTTTGCAGCGGGACAAGGACCCGTTCAGGCCTAAGGAAGAGGGGGAAGAAGTTCTGGGACCAGAATTCCCCTACCTAAGTGCAATTGGCGCACTCATGTACCTCGCGAATTGTACACGGCTGGACATCGCGTTCGCCGTCAATTTGCTTGCTAGGTACAGCTCTGAGCCTACCAATAGGCATTGGAAAGGCATCAAGGACGTCTTCCGATACCTCCAAGGGACCAAAGATCTTGGCTTGTTTTACCGGAGGAATCAAGACCTTTCACTTGTTGGATATGCTGATGCTGGCTACTTATCAGACCCGCACACTGGCAAGTCTCAGACTGGATATGTTTTCCTTTGTGGTGGAACCGTAGTTTCCTGGAAATCGTCTAAGCAAACTTTGGTAACAACTTCGACGAACCACTCGGAAATCATAGCACTGTATGAAGCATCACGAGAGTGTGTATGGCTTCGACGGATGATCGGCCACATCCAGCTGACATGTGGGCTGAACACCATCCAAACCTCAACTATTATCTATGAGGATAATGCCGCTTGTGTTGCACAAGTCCAGACGGGTTATGTGAAGAGCAATCTCACAAAACATATCGACCCCCAATTCTTCTATGCACATGAATTGCAAAAGTCGAACGAAGTGAGAATCTTGCATACTAAGTCGTGTGAAAATCTTGCTGATTTGTTCACTAAATCATTACCAGCATCTTCCTTTGAGAGATGTGTTCGTGAAATGGGTATGATGAGACTTAGGGAGATGCAAGGTTCAGGGGGAGAATCTTCACAAACTCATCGCTGAAATCTCGATCCCGATGATTGAGTACTTGACTTGAAAGTTAAGTGAGTTGTACTCTTTTTCCCTTTAGTGAGCTTTATGAAGTTTCTCACATAAGGTTTTTAATGAGGCAATTCGTGCAACATGATGAGACATATACTATGCACTCTTTCTCCGTATTTTTCCCGTTGGGTTTTCGGAGTTTTTGAGACATAGATAATACGAGTTGTCGGACCAAGGGGGAGTGTTGGGAAACCGACCCGAACGTGACTCGTACGGGCCCACCCTTTCTTGGGTGGGGGGTTTTCCCCTAGATTGGTCCTCAACCCTAGCCCATCTCCCTCTTATATATACCCCATGTATTGTATGGAGAGAGACACACAATTGATAATAAAGACTACTTGTGCTATACCTTATGTCCTTCGACTACTTCCTCTACGCTACGCAGCCTCGGGACCGGCCAGCCAGCAGAGGGTGCGTAACAAATAGCACGACCACACCCAAAATAATACGGAAATCAAATCCTTTTTCTGTTGAAGATATGGAAAATAATTCAACCCCTGATCACACTGGAGATACGCCAGCTCTCACAGACAGCCCGTCAACGGGCTAAACTAAGAGGGAGTGGAGGTGGTGGGAATGTTCTCAAAGCCAGCGGTCCAAATGGCACAAATTCAATAAACAAAAAAGAATACAATATTAAAAAGAAACAATATCACAACGGGATAGTGCTGCTGGGGGAGAAAGAAATAATGCTGCTTTATATCATGGCCTACTTTTTTTCCGTTTAAAACAGATATGCACACATCATTATACCCAGGACATCACCTTCTCCATAGTTGACTTTGAAGCCAAGGCACAAGATACATATGCATATGATATTTCCTCTCTCTTTATCTGCTTGTGATGCTAGCAATACCGGACTTAAAAAAAAGATTTATTCTTATCCCCAAAGTCCACTATCTCGTGGGTCATGGCCAAGAAGATGTCATTATCACACCGCATTGCGTGTTTTTCTAAAGAGGCCCTCCCAACTTTAAAGTGATGGTTGAAACCCCTTGGTTTCTAGGATATGAAAGGGAAGCCCAGCAACAGAGGTGAACAATTCAAAGTGTAACATGTGCAGCACTGGGTAGTAGATGAATTCCACATGCAAATAAATTGAAGACCAAAACAATTATATTGTAGTGCTTGTTTTTCTACCGAGTCAACAATTTTTGAGCTGCCTATTTTTTACCTCGGACCTAAGAAATACTAACAGTACAAGGTCCACTGTGTTCATGTAAAATCTGTGACACTGACAGTTACCCAAAGAAGGACAGGTGGGGATTTATCATAGATTTTTGGAGAGTTCAGGGACCTATCAAAAAAGACACAACCATCATTGACTCGCATCTTCTCCTCCTCACCCCATTTCCACCTATAAGGCAGGCATGGCCTCCAACTTCCAACCAAACCAAGAACTCAACCCAGACAGCGAGCCAAGATCTGCACGGACGGGCACAGGAGAGCTCACTCCGGCGACCATGGCCGTTGACCTGATGGGCTGCTACGCCCCGCGACGCGCCGACGACCAGCTGGCCATCCAGGAGGCGGCCGCCGCCGGCCTCCGCAGCCTGGAGATGCTCGTCTCCTCCCTCTCCGCCGCGGCGCCGTCCAAGGCACCGCAGCAGCCGTTCGGCGAGATCGCCGACCAGGCCGTCTCCAAGTTCCGCAAGGTGATATCCATCCTGGACCGCACCGGCCACGCCCGCTTCCGGCGCGGCCCCGTCGAGCCTTCGCCGCCAGCGCCCGTGGTGGCTCCGCCCACGCCGATAGCTGCCGTGACGGTCGTGGCGCCGGTGTCGGTGGCGGCGCCGCTGCCGGTGTCGTCGCACCCGCAGAGCCTGACGCTGGACTTCACGAAGCCGAACCGGACCATGTCGGCCGCGACGTCGGTGACCTCGACCTCGTTTTTCTCGTCCGTGACCGCCGGCGAGGGCAGCGTGTCCAAGGGCCGCAGCCTGGTGTCCGCCGGGAAGCCGCCGCTGTCGGGGCACAAGCGGAAGCCCTGCGCCGGCGGGCACTCCGAGGCCAACACCACCGGCAGCCGATGCCACTGCTCCAAGAGAAGGTACCCACTCGTCCCCTCGACAGTTCAGAGTTCAGACCGCAATCGCATAAAAAAGCAGTTCCTTTTTTTGTTAAGCAAATTTCTAACTGTGGACTGTCCTGTTGCTGGTGTTTGCAGAAAGAACAGAGTGAAGACGACGATCCGAGTGCCGGCGGTGAGCGCGAAGATCGCTGACATCCCGGCGGACGAGTACTCGTGGCGAAAGTACGGGCAGAAGCCCATCAAGGGATCCCCTTACCCACGGGGCTACTACAAGTGCAGCACGGTGCGCGGGTGCCCGGCGCGGAAGCACGTGGAGCGCGCCCTGGACGACCCGGCGATGCTGGTTGTGACATACGAGGGCGAGCACCGCCACTCGCCGGCCCCGCTGCCGATGCCCATGCCGATGGCCGCCGCCGTGTCCGCCGGCAACGGGCATGTCTGACTTATTACAGTAGCATTTTTCTTTTTTGCCCTCCTTGTGAGTGGAAGTGGAACGGGGGCTTGGATCGATGGATCTCATTCTGAATGATGTTCCGTGTAAAGAAGGAAAGATTGTAGAAAGAGAGCCCTTTCGAGAGAAGGGGAAACTCGATGCCAGACATTTCACCATTGCTTGTCCGTGTTTATCAATCTCAGGTCGAACAGAGCTCGTAGTCGGGATGGGAATGGCCGGGTCGACCCGTCGGGTCACCGACCCGACCCAAAAAATCGAGGCCATTGGGCCACACGGGTCGGCCTCAAACCAGATACGGGTCAACGGGGCCGGCCTTGAGTGGCCCATTGGGTCTGTAGGGCCGACCTATCTGTAGTCTTATTTCTATTCGTGATGATGCTGACATCTAGTAGGAATTGGCTAATTTAAGTGGCAGCATCGTGGATATTTCTAAATATTTATGTTGTTTAAAAAAATATGTCAGTAGCGCTTCTAGGCCAGTGTAGGAGGAGCAGTGTGGGTTTCTAGTTGCATTGGACCCATGCATGCATGATAGGAAAAAAATAAAAATAAAATGAGGTACAACCGTACAGTGTGTGTCCGGAGAGTTTCGTTTCAATCTTGTACATAATTTTTGTAACTCCTCGTACACTACTGATCTGCTAGTGTCCTGCCTTAACATTGTTTCTGTGGGCTCTCCCGGCTACTAGCCGTGCATGCGCATACATAATACATTCTCGTTCGATTTAGTCCAGAGAATCGATTTAATTGAGACTAATGTGCTAAAATTTGGGTCGGCCCCGAATACCTATTAGGCCAGCAAAGCCACTTACTTATTTGAAATGGATCGACCCGTGGCCCCTCAAAATGGCCCTAGAGCCATAAGGACCAGGTCCAAGGCCAGGGCCGGGTCGGCCCATTCCCATCCATAGCTCGTAGTATGAACGGCGGAGTCCCTGCGTCGTGAACCAATCGGGTAGATCGCGAAAATTGACCGGGGTAGCGGCGTTTACTTTAGTCGATTCCGAGCTCAGCAACGATAACAGTCGTTCGCCCTGTTAATAACGACGGGGAAGACACGCACTTTGACCCCACTGATTGATTACGCATCACCCATCTGGCTTGTATAAAAAATCAAGGGGAGGGGAGGGGAGGAGAAAAGAACAAGAAGTCATAGGCAGCTACTTACTAAAGAAGCGGCAATAATTGAGGGCCGTTGTCCTGGGGCGCCCTGTGCAGAGCTCAAGGGGAGTGGGCCGCACCGATTTGTTCGAGAGTGGTGGGTGGTGGGGCCCACGTGACTCCTCCTTCCCGGTCAAAGGTGGTGGGTGAGAGGTCGCTTTCCACGCTGCTGCACCCCGCAGTTGACCGCACCGTATCTCTCCACCTCCACCGAGGAGTGAGAGGAGTATTTCTTATTCCTCTCTCCCACCGCTTTTACTTTGGGGCGGATGGAGGGAGTGGGTGGGGCCCGCAGCCGCACTAGGGGCCATGGATGGATGGGACTAGCTAGCTGGCCGATGCATTTTCAACTCCTCGGTTTGCTCGCCCATCCGTCCGCTCTTTCCTTGTTGTTTTCTGGAGCTACTACTACAATCCGTTGACCTCGCCTGCCCCCCGCGTGCGTAGCCCTTCGGCTGAGGTGCGGTCCAGTCTCTGCTTAGGATGACTTTAACAGCAACCCAAACGGACGCGCGTTTAGTCTGTTTGGGTCGGCAAACGGACGCGTGCCCGGTCCATGTTCACCCCTTTCTGACCACTGCCCCAACGGCCCGACCACTGCCCCCATCTTTCAATATTTCATTAAACATAGAATTTTGAAGACTACATTGGGAATTTATAATAAAATACGACCTATAATGTAGACTCTCTCCTCGTCGTCCTCCTCCGGTGGTGGTGGTGGAGTAGCCGGCGCATCGATGGCCGGGGGTGGCGGTGGAGATCCCGGCACGTACTCCGGCGCCACTGCCGCTTCTGGTTCCGCGGCGGTCGGAGCCCACGGCGGTGCGAACCACCTTGGGTCTGCCAAGGCGAGCCGAGATTCCCAGGGAGACCAGGGCTCCTAGGGATTGTACGCCGGGGCAGGTGGGCGCGGTGGAGTAGCCGGCACGACTTCCTCCTCCTTCGGCACGGCGTCCTCCTCGGGCACGACTTCCTCCTTCGGCACGACATCCTCCTCGGGCACGACTTCCACCTCCTTCGGCACGGCAAGCGCTGCCTGCACGGCCACAGCTTCGTCTTCCCGGTTTGCCATCGGTGCGATGATGAGCAGCGGACCGCGGCGAGGCAACTATATATCCGGCCGTACGCGGTTTTGGAGTAGCCGGGCCGTCGGCCTAATGTGAACGCCGGCCTGCGATCTATCTCACTACATTAATCTACACTATCATTAAACCTAATTAATAACCGGCCGTCGCCATGGCCGATAAGGGGGGAGATCAAGGGCTCCGGCCTTGAGGAACGTCCAGCCAGCCGCCCGTTTGGGGTAGGTGACCGTTCTATCACACTGACACAGGGCCAAGCGCGGGCCAGGGGCGGACTAGGGCAGGACACAAAAGCGCTCCGCTCGCATCCGCGGCCGACGCATCGGTGGCCCAAATTTAGACCAAGAATGGGTCGCGGCGGACCGAAAAACGGACCGCTGTCCGTTTGCGTCGCTCCGTTGGGCTGTGTTTTTTTGCCTCCACAGACAGGAACGGAGGCGTGCGGATTCGATGTGTCGCCTCGTTGGAGTCATCCTTAGCAGCTAAGCTAACCCGGCCCTTTAACACAATTGCTGCTACTGCTAGGTAACTTAGCGGTACATTCGATCGGCAAATCTACTCGTTAGGTTTAGGCTTAGAGGTGACTCCTGTGAGAGTGAGACTATGTGCGAATCAAGCGACGATTTGGCCGCATAAAATACTAGTCAAACCAAGAATTTCTAGCTGGATTCGTGCTTAATCTACCCCCACTAGCATCATGGGCACACAGAGAAGAGAACAAACCTGCTGCTACAAGTTGTTTGTTTACAGCAGCCAGGGCAGCCTTGCACTCAGAATAATCCTGCCACTCCACCAATCAATGCTTAATTTGATCCCACTGGGACCTTTGTGCATAGTGGTACATAGACTTGTGTACGCAACACTACTGTTACAGGTCAATGGTGGAGGCTTGGAGTACTGTAAAACCATTGCTGTTACTTTTATTCGAAGCGAGAGCGAGCGAGCAAGCGTGGCCGGTGGAGAAAGCAGAGTTGGACAACTGGGACATTCTTTGCATCTGCCCCCGGCTGCTTTTAGCCTAACCCACTGTCAAAACCAGCTTCTTTAATCCTACTCCTACTGATTTAAAATTAGCAGTCCTTGGCTGAGGCAGTTCGCTTCCTTGATCGGATCAACCGATGCGAGATTGTCCCTTGATAAACAATACTACAGGATTTCTCCACTCTCTGCTTATCTCCACGGTTGAGCTGTCCCAGTGGACTTCCACCATCGTGGGCTAAGCTTGGTGGCGACCTAAAGTATTATTAGTGCAGGTTTAATAGTAGGTTGTCATGTAGGGTGCGCTATACTAGTACCAATTAGGTTAGACGCCACATCTCATGATTCATATGTCAACCAAAATACTACTAGCACTTCCCTGTTTGTGTTTGGTAATGCTCTGAATTGCCTCTATTTTTTTCTGCTGCAGAGCATGCAGCGAGTCGCCATGTACTGCAGCTGACATGTGAGTGGCATCCAATCTGGTCCTTGATGTTATCGGAGCATCATGGCAGATGGCACCATGTACTACTATCCTAATTTAACGATGGTCATTAGGGGGGAAAGAGGCATTCCTCGAAGTGGAGATGGAATTGTTAAAAGCTGGGGTAAGTTGAATGAAAATTGGACCTCCGATCGATGGTCTTCTCCACCGAGAGGTTTCTAATTGGCGACTTTTGGTTCTTAATTAAGTCTCCATGGTGGTACTGGTAGGCCCTTAATTACCTATAGGAGTAGTGCTAATTGCGTAGCTAGCGCCACATGATTTGACTAATGACGGTTGTTACTTTCGTGACCTATGCACGGCGACTTGTTCGTTCACTTCTAGAACCAAATGGTAAACGAATAACCAACGCTGGATGGAGTGCGAACAATTGGACCAAAATGGAGAGGAATTTGACGTCTGAAAAATAGTTCATTTTTGTGACATCCTTTTCCGAACAGAGGGAGTAGTTTGTTTGGGATCATGCGTGAGCAGGGGACGGATTGGCAGTGTTAAGCAGTTTATTAGCGAGGAATTTCCGCGTTTTTCATATTCCTGAGAATCAAATACACATGTTTCACAAAATTCTTGTGTTTTCACATTCCTCTATTTTGCGTGCAATCCTATCATATTCCCGTGGTTTTTTTTATTCCTACGTTTTTTAAATCATGCGAATCAAAAAGGCCATGAAATCTTAATTTATCTTCACACGTCACTTCATAAGTTGAGAATTGGTGACCGATGTGTAAGTAGTGAACCTTTTAAGTCTGAAATTATGATATCGGTATAATGCCAGTGATGTTAAGTTGCTACGTACCATCTGGTTTATACAAAATGATGATGTGAATGTGTAGCATAATGATACTCTCTCGTTCCCAAAATATTAGGTGTATTGGTTTTGTCCCAAGTCAGTTAATACATGTTGATCCTTGTCGAACTATCTTTTTTGCATTGTATTCAGATGGCATTATAAATATAGATACTTTTTTTTCTACAAACTTGATCAAGCATCAAATATCTGATAAGCCCATAATCATCTAAGACCAGACCATTACAACTAAACACCCATGGCAAGAATTCACGGCCAACAGACGCAAGACGAACATTTGGGTAGACACATCAACAAAACAAAGCACATGAATTAGACATCGTCCACGCTTGCAGCCAAGACCTGGGCAATCCAGCTCCACGAGTAAGGGACAGCTAGGCCAAGCCTCTAACATAGAAGACCTATGTCAGGACGACAAAGTAGATCAGATCCAGCATCACCACCAGCTCCGGCGCCTTCTGGAACCTGCTCACCGCCTTGTAGCCAAGGCACCTGCTACCTGGATCTAGCGAGCCACCAGCCGTGAGCCCGTGACCGACATGGGAGCAGCACGATGCTGCTGCTACTGGCCAGCCTCAGGCTTCAGCCAAAATCCGCGACGTCAACAGGTTAGTACTTAGTTCATTGCATAATGGGAATACAGCCCGCTCTATATTATAGCACAGAAACTATAGTAGAGTCCTACTGACAAAGAAATTATAGTGGAGTATACAACATATGACCGAGTTATATTTCGTCTCTGCAGCCGCAACACGTACATGCACTGCCACACTGGAAGTTTCTTCTACTCCTACCGCATCTACTTGAAATCAGTGGAGTACTTGACAAGTTGACATATAGTTTCACTCCAGACCATCTTCACCTTAGAGATGATGGCAAAATTTTACACGTCTAGAGACTAGAAAGAAACTCCAAACATCTACAGCTGGGTAAACAATCCACATTGTCATGATAAACACGAGCCATCAGTAACATTGACATGTTTGATCAGCAGCTGGTGCCAGCAGGACTAGTTCTCATTGCATGCTGCTTGTTTTCTGCACGATCTCGTCATCTTTCATGTACTTCTCCTGCACTGCTGCTGTTGTAACCACATGTTAAGGAAAAAAAGATTGTGCAGGTACTTGGGGTGGATATCGGTGCATTACAAGCATTTCATTGCCAATAAAAGTATCCGATGATAGTGTAAAATCTAGTAGTAATCACACCTACATACTGAGATAGAATATCAAATTCGTTGTATTGTGATATAGTCGCCATATACTTGCCACAAATGCAACTCAGCATATGTCAAAGTTATCTAGCCACAGCTTTGCTGTCATGGAATGCAAAAAGAAAGGACCTGCAACATGCATGTACATGCCAGAGAGAGGTGATTTAAACAGCGTACTTCTACAACATTAAAGATAGTATATAAGTAATGGGACAAAAGATTGTTGAATAAGTTAGTATAAAAGGTGGTAAAGGATATCTGTAGTAATCCCAGTCAAGAGGCGCAGCTGCAATTTTGCTGAACTCAACAGCACTGCTGTCGATAGTAGAAAATATATAGCTATTGCTCTTGTCAATCAACTTCACAAGATTACCGACACTTTCCTTGTCCTGGAGGCAAAAGTTGTAAGAATCGAGACAACGTCGAACTGAGTTGAAATAATCAAGTTTTTCCAATACAGACCTGGATGTCCAAAGTTGAGAAGTTAACTAAGCTAAACTCGTCAATCACATCACATAGCTCTTTTGTAAGTTTCCTGTCATTAAAACAAAAAGGTTATGAATAACCCTAAGTGTAAAAATAGCATATCATGATTAAAACAATGTAAGTATATGATCAACATTACAGGCCTAGTCGTGGATGATTTCAAAGTTACCACATTTAAGGGTTCGTAACATTTGATACAGCAACTGTAATTTACTGAAGATGCATGAGGTCCTCTAGAACTTTTGAGTATAACTGTCTAAGCACATTACTACATTAGATCAGTATCTTATCTGAACAGGAGAGATCTAGAATTTTATGTAAGTACATTATTGTAGCTTAAGAATATTCTCACATAAAAGGGAAAATAACAATAATAACATCAACAAGAATAATAATAAGACCATGTTTATAATTCATAAATGTATTTTAGTGAATTGGACACGCCTACTAAATCACTAATCTTTAAACGAATATTATCAAGTCTGGACAGGCTTGTGGCTTTCAATAGGGACAGCACAGATTGCGTGCACCCCCTACTGAGGTGTTAAGATTAGGTGGTTGTTGTCAAATTTACCTGTACTTGGCAGAACGAGGATCTTGATCAAGATGGTATTGCAAATAGGACAGATCTTGCACATCAGTGTAGAAGTCAAGGTTGAATGCTGAAAATAAAGAAAATGAGTTATGAGTAACAACTATGGTATAAACATTTAGTAAATTAAAATCAGCCGGAGACAAGCACAATACCTAAATTTCCATAGCTCTCAATGAGGTCAATCTTTGACAAAACATTGATGTGCGGTAACTCCAAGTGTAGCATTGTTGATAGTGAAAGAAGCAAAGCACTAACATACTTCCCAGGATCACAACATAAATGAGCATCAACAAGGTGCACAGCAGTCAGCTGCATAATACCAAGAAAGAGTGGGTAATGCAGTTCACTAGCACATATAGACATATAGTAATATGAATAAAACTGAAAACACAAATGTACCCGCAAGTTTAGCTTTTTGATGAGTTTATTGATAATATTCCTTGCGTTCGTGTGAAGGGAGAAAAGTTCCACTTGCCCCGGGAAATCAAATAGCAGATAGTGATCTGCAGTAACCACCAACCTTCAGCGAGTCATAAAGGAAAACAATACATGTTGCGAAGTACTGATGTGTAGCTGCTCAATAGTCCTCCGCTGTGACTTTAATCTTTCAAATGATAGTTTAATAAACAGCCAAATAATACAATCCGGCGTGCCAGATGATTCTCACCGTACTCTCACAATTCTAATCTGGAAAGCAAGAAGATTCTGTCCAAGATCTAGCAAATTAAAATGACCATTTAAGACGTTCTGTCCAAGATCATAACAAGTATTGACTGGTTTTGTTTCCAATGAAGGTGCATGGATTACGGGTGGTGCTGTCTACTTTTAATTTATTTGTTGATTATGCCATACAAATATTATTTTATCTATAAAAATGTATAACAATGGTTCCGTGGTTTTCGGGAAAGGTTATTCACTTCAGCCTATCTCCAACCACTTCAATGGAAAACTACAGTGTGGTGGTTTAGTTATGGATCGAACTGGGGGTATATCCTGTTTTTCTATCCAGTAGCATTGCTAATCTAAGATATGTTCAATTTTGCGATCTACATGATTGTATTAGAGAAAGGCAGTCTGCACTCACTTTCAATAAGAGGTTTCAATTTTTCTTCAAGCCAGTCAATATTCTTCTCCAGGTAATCCATGCAATACACAAGCCCTGACAAAGATATCAACAACACAAGATAAGTAAGCATAGAAACAAAACCAGTATGTTTAATTCTTGAACAATTTGCCAACCTCCGTTAGGACCAAGCGAATGCTCAGACATGACATCACTGAGTTTTATGAGGTCCTCAATGTTGATGGCACATTCATATCTAATTAACACTGTCAAGGGCACATTTTGAATCTAACTGTAGATCACCATGGCAACACATGGTACAAGAACAAAATAAGAGTATCATTTTGAGGCTCAAAGATCAAAGGATACGGCAATGAATCATTCGCGGGGTCGAGATTGATAACCGAGACTTTCCTGCAACCAGCAATCAATCACATAACCTTGTTAATTAGGAAGACAGTAATTGGCACAATTGCAATAAGAAAGCTCTGTAAGCACCAGAAGGGGTAACACTGGGAGCACACAAAGTTATGCAAGGAAAACTATACACCTGACCTCATTCTCCTAAACAACAGAACAAAGCCTGAAGATATAGCACACTACTACACTGAACTGAACAACACACAAGGGCAAGCACTGGAAGTTTGGAACACAAAAATACTACCACCTAGAGACAGGAAAGCCGCTTGTAGTGATGGAGTAGTAGCTACTAGCTAGTTCAGAGCAAGGTGGGAGTGATTGGGTACCTTCCGATGAGGGAGAGGAACTGGGACATGCCGTTGCAGTAGGTGGTCTTGCCGCAGCCTGGCGGCCCGATCACCACCTGTCCGAACACCATCTCCTCTTCTCCCGACCGCTTCTTGGTACCAGGGGCGAATCTAGATGGTGAGATTGTGAAGGCCCCCCCTCGCTAGTGGGATTGATTTGACTAGGAGAATCGCTCGCCGGATGTAAACAACCTAGCTTATACCTCAAACTGGAAGGAGGCCCGATTGGCGGCAGCAGCAGGAACGCGCGCGGTGTTCCGTGGGGTGAGGAAGAAGGGAAACAACGATGGAGGCGGCGTGAGAGGCGGGAGGCAGGAGTGGGGGTGGAGGCGTCGGGCCGTCGGCGGCAGCTCTAGGTCGGCGGTCACGAGTATGTGGACTCGGAAGTGGGGAGAGGAAGAAAAGAAAAGGTACGGACAAAGCGTTGTTGGGCCTTGTTTGGTGCTTCTAGGCCCGGGTAACGACCGGGCTCCTAATTTGTGGCAGAGAACGTTTCCTAAAAAGACAATTGTGGCAGAGAACGTGAACGTCAAAGTGGTATGATCTGGTTCGTGGGATGAGGCCCTAGTACAGGACATTTTTTGGCCCATGGATGCGGCCATTATCCTAGCGACACCTATCCGGGAAGAGATGGAGGACTTTTGTGCATGGTACCCTGAGGAAAAAGGTGTTTTCACTGTTAAATCAGCCTACAAAATTCATATTTTCCAGCTTCGTGCAGCCAGCGGCAATCCAAGGGCGGGGAGTCAGCCTGACCCGATTTGGGAGAAGATTTGGGCTCTGCCATGCCCAATGAAGATCAAACAGTTTGTGTGGCGCCTGGCCCATGATAGTTTGCCACTGCGGATGAATATCAAAAGAAGGGGAGTGAAGCTTGATCCGAATTGCCCGGTGTGTCTAAGGCTCGATGAAGTGGGGGCTCATACGTTTCTCAGTTGCAAAGTTATGAAAAAGTGCTGGCGGCTGTTGCATATGGAGGACATTAGAATAAAGCTTGCTGAGTGTGTCAATGCTAGGGAGATGGTGTCGACTATGCTTGACTTGAACATTGAGAGGAAACTGAAGGCTCTGATATTATGCTCGCAGTGGTGGGATGCAAGAAATAAGATAAATGCAGGAGACAAAGCTAGGAAAGCGGAGGCTGTTTGCCCGCTGGTCCATAGATGGGTGAAGGAGTCAAAGGATTTTTCCTAAAAGGCACCTCTACAAATGAGAAGCAGGCTCTAAAGTGGAAGAAACCCCTGGTGATACCATCAAGATCAACACCCGATGGCGCCTATTTCCCTGGTACAAATCATGGTGGCTGGGGTTTTATTGCGCGTGATGCTGATGGAGATGTTAGGGGGTCTAGGTTTGGACATCTGAAGAACATCAGAGATGCTCTTAGGGCTGAAGCCGAAGCTTGCGAAAAGGCCTTGCAAGCGGCTGCTGGCTGGGGGATCTCCAATTTGCATATTGAGACGGACTCAACCACCATTGCTGAAGCTCTCCAATCCTCTAAGTTCGACCGCACAAGTGCAGGCGTCATCTTCAAAGATATCAGAGCCTTTATGCGGCTAAATTTTGCAAACTGTGTCTGCAGTTACAGTCCAAGAACCTGCAACGGTGTTGCTCACAAATTTGCTGCAATGGGAGCCTCAAGCGATCCGAATTCAGTTTATCTACTGGCTGAGGCTGCTCCTGCTGATGTTAACCAGGTATTGGCCATCGATTAGGCTGGTTCAATTGTGTAAGGGAATCTCGTTGTTCCATTTCAAAAAAAAAAGTGGTATGATCTGGCTTTGCTTTTAGGAAAACCACGTAAAGGCCTATTTGATTCAAAATATTTGCATAGAATTTTTTTTATTGTTAGGAATTATTCCTATGTTGGTTATTTGATGGATTTTTTCCTAAGCAATCCTTTGCACTATGTTTCATAGGAAATCTAACATTCACTCAAAACTCTTTTCAAAATCCTTTAATTTTCCCGTGATGGAATAAAACAAACTTTTGTGCATATAAAATCCTGTAGGATTAGACTGGGCACGACATTGCAATCCTATAATTTTTCTGTTCCCGCGCTTTTAGGATAGTATGAATCAAAGAGGCCCTATGAGTACTTGTCTGATCCAAAATTATTTTGTGAGTCTGCATAGTATTTTGTAGGAGCCTATTAATCTCTCCGCGATAATTAAAGCGGGTCAGAGGTAGTAGCTTTATTAGGGAACGTTTTTGCACAATCGCAGTCAGCAGTGGCACGCTCAGGCACCTCATACCGCTCCTGACATAGATGTGTCTACATTAAATTTTGCACCTTTCTGCACAAGGGCATGGGCTACTTTATTTTTACTCTCTCCGTTTCTAAATTTATGGGCTTCTGATTCGTACATATCAAGGCGTATTTTAGTGGTAGTTAACTTATGTTGCTTCGTATATCCGTATTTCAACTTATGACACTAATGGGGACGGTTTCCACAAAAAAAAGGGAGTACGCGACTGCGTACCTTAATTTTATATAGAAGAAAACGAAGTCAGAATATATGAGCACGGTCTAGCTAAGAGCTTTTAAGAAACTAAACACATGTTTATCCTTCTGAAAACTATTTTCAATTAGACTCCTAAGATCGGCATCAAAGAGGTGGCGCCGAACTTGTACATGTCGGCTAATCCTTTCTGGAGCCGACCTCCGTTTTAAAATTTCTAAATCCATAGAAAAAATTGTGGAATTGAAATAGGTGTCCGGCGTCAAAAGATTATGGCGTCAAACTGTACAAGTCCGTCTTTAACCTCTTCGACGCCGACCTTAGGGGTCAGACTTGGAAATAGTTTGAGCAGCGGCATACATGTGTACATGTGTTCAGTTTTTCAAAAGGGCCAGATTTGGCAAAAAAACATGAATAGCACAAGCCTTTTATTTATTTATTTATTTTTAAACGATTTTATTTTATTTTAGATCATCCCATGGGTAAACTTACCACAAATTTTTTTCGAGAATGAAATGACCACAATGTTGTCCCTCCTGCCCCTTCGCTTGCCGTCCCCCATAGCCAGCACGCTCCCAAGCGCCGCCAACCTCCTCTCAGGCCTCACCAGGATTACCATCCACCGAATCCCGCCGCGAGCCAGCATGAGCGCGGCTCCCTCCTCCACGCCGGACCCAGCGCCGTCCGCCGCCGCCGTCGGCGAGGAGGCGAGGAAGGAGGCCGAGGACGTGGTGGTCCAGTACGTGGTGCTGCGGCGCGACCTGGCGGACGCGTGGCCGCTGGGGAGCGTGGTGGCGCAGGGGTGCCACGCCGCCGTGGCCGCCGTCTGGGCGCACCGCGACCACCCGGCACCGCCGCCTACTGCGAGCCCGACAACCTCGACCGCATGCACAAGGCATGTTCGACCTTTTGCCTCACACGAACTCTGTGTGCTCCTTGCACTTTTCAGTTATCTTCAGCGTTTTCCTCGAGCATCTAGAAAATGTCACTTCCATCGCGCATCCCTCGAAAGACAGTAGGCGTTTGGAAATCGTTTTCTCCCACACAGGTGAGCTGGCTGATTAGCTCATGACGCCATTCAATGCTTCCTGAAACTTCAAAGCCCTTAATGCCTTGAACAACGAGATGGTTCTTGGACGTCTTGGAAGTTGGAAAATTTCTGACTGGTAGTAATTCCTTCACTAGAGAAGATGCCTGTGATGTCATAAGATGGCGTTAGTCTGTCAAGTCCACGAAACAAATTTAGAAACACCAAATGAAACTCTCTATTGTACCGGTGCTTGATAGGCTCTTCATAAAGGGACTGAGCAAAAAAGTTCAAATTTCAGCAGTCTTACCATGGATTCAATACTTGTTATCCCTGACGGGTTATAGTATAGTCTCATTTGCATTAATACTTTGTTTTGATCTGGAGAACTTTTCGTAAACAGGTAACATTGGAGGTGAAAGGGGAGACCCAGCTGAAGAACCTGGCCGAGAAACTTGAAGCAGCTGGCGTCCGGCACAAGCTGTGGATAGAGCAGCCCGAGAACATCCCGACTTGCATAGCGACAGCACCCTGCCCAAAGTCGCAGGTTGCTTCATTCTTCAGGAAGCTCAAGCTTTGCAAATGACTGAAGAATATTTTCAATCCTGTTTCTTGCCCTATCTGTGAGGATCATTAAACTTGAGACCGTCCAGTTTTTTCTTGTGCTGATTCTGGTGTCGTCATTTGGCATTGGTAGCTTTGAAATCGCGCATTTTGCGACCATGTATTATTGATACCTGTTCCACTCTTGGATCAACTGGTCGCCCCTGTTTCAGAAATGGATGTACTGGTATATCGGAGTAACAAATAATAGAGAATGGATTGATTTCAGTCTTGGATCTACTGCTTGCCATCGCTCTGATTGATTGTGTTTCAGCTGTGAATACTGAGTTGGATCTAGTGTTCAGTCAGAAACTCAGAACTTACATCTTCAGTTTTGGATGATTCGGTGCCAGTTTTAGCCAGCAAGGAGGGATTTTCTTATCCTAGGAGCCATGCATGGAGGTAACTTCCTGTACTATGTTGAATTGTTGATTTCTCATATGATTTGGTGCCAGTCGTTGGAGCTAAATTGCACTAATCACAATCCTTATAGGTATAGATTATAGAAATTGCTTCCCCGCAAAAAACAATATAAAAAATATCATTTTCATCTAGCAAGTCAGCAGTGATATTGTATTGTTCTGTTGTTTCTTATATATTCAAGTTTGGTTGACTGAAGTGATTAGGAAACACTCAAAACCCTCAAACTTTATATTTATTCAACATCTAGAGGATTACAATTTACACATAATACACTTTACTCACAAAAGGGAGTAAACAAAAATACAGAAGGATAATAAAAGCACCCCTTTTAGTTCTTATGTACATCAATGCCTATTGTACTACTGTACATTACTGTATATACGTATATCTCTTCAGACATATGTACACACCTGCAGCAACAGCAGAACCTAAGAGTATCTCATCTGACAACTTGAAGGAGCAAACAACATACAACTGGATCACCCTTAATGACGCTTGGGTGATTCCCTCCGTGGTGAGAAGAGCCGCCGCGGTGAAAGCATGGAGAGAAACCCTGGCGACCTGACACCGTTGAGCGAACGGTAATCCGACATCAAGAAGCCCTCTGAGTTGTCATGGACACTCTTGCGACCAGGCGTCATACTCATCCTGCGACCAGGCGTCATACTCATCCTGGCAGAGAAGGTGTTATACTTGACCAGCTGCCTGGGCAACCAGCCCTTCTTCTTCTTGGCGTTGACACCAGTGCCGTTCATCCTGGAGGTGAGGTAAGTGCGCATGGCGTCGAGGCTCTGCTCGACTACATCCATGGGCGGGGAGACGAGTGGGTTCCCACAGGCACTGAACTTGGTAAGCTTGGCGAGGCAGCCCATGGAGTCCGGGAGCACAGTGATGGAGTTGTAGCTAATGTCGAGCTCCCGGAGCGAGGTGAGGAGGCCGAGGCCGTAGGGAAGCTCCCTCAGGAAGTGGAAGTTCTGGCTCACGTTGAGCACCTCGAGGTTGACGAGGTTCTCGAGGCCGTCCGGTAGTGAGCGGAGGCAGTTGAGGCGTGCGTCAAGTGCCCGCAGCGACGTCATGTGGTTGGTGGAGAAGGGGAGGCTGGCGAGCTTGTTGGAGTTGACGGAGAGCTTGCGGATGTTGTGAAGCTCGAAGCCCAGCGTGTCCGGCAGGCCCGTCAGCTGGTTGAAGTTGGCGTTCAGCTCCTCCAGGGCACTGTGCGCCAAAACGTTGCACAGGTTAGTCGAAGCATTCTTAGTTTCCTACCCTACTTTGCATGTATTGTGGGTGAGTGAGTGAGGATTGCGGCGGTGGCGTGCTTACCGGCATTCCTCGATGGTGGACGGCAGGGACTCAGCAGGTTGCCTGAGACGTTGAGGACGCGGAGCTTGGAGAGGCAGCCGATGGAGTTTGGCAGCGACTTGAGCTGGTTGGAGCGCACGTCCAGGACCACCACGTTCAGCAGCCGCGCGATCATTGACTCTGGAATGCTCTGCGGTTTAAAAAAAATTACGTTAGAACGTGAGCCTGTCAAGGGGCATATGCTCAGAAAAAATGCTCTAGGATGTAGACAGCGTGATGTATTATACTTTTGGGAGACCTAAATTTACAAGAGAGGTGACAGAGTGAAAGAACATAAAGATTGCCACCGGTGATACTATATGCTAGTCCAGTTGGGTACTAGTAGATTGCCATGGCGTACATGACTAGCCTTGATGTATTATTAATAGTCCACATGCTTATCTTCAAGTTAACTTATCACCAGATACGGTGCAAGAAAAAATGGCACTGCCGTTTCGAGATACGTTCTTGCTAGTTATCCATCCCAACGGACGAAACAAGAGACAAGCTCGGATGAGAAAACAATGGAGGCAAAACGACAAGTCTTGCTGATACTTGATACAGTATAAGATTAGAGAACTGTGGAAGAAGCAAATAAAACATAATTACAATACAAGGAGAAAACCAACCTCGAGATTGTTGTTGGAGAGATCCAAGGTGGTGATGTGGCGGAGAGACATGGTGATATGTGGGATAGTGTCCATGGACAAGCCGCTCATGTCCAGCTTCTTCTCAATGAGCTTCTCCTGATCATGTCTGCGTGTTTGGCTCCTCCTCCTCCTCCTGCTGCCGCCGCTCCGAACCCAACAGCGTTGAAATGGCCATGCCTTGATCTCCTCTCTCCCATGTCCCTCATCTTCCAGCTGCTACCTTCTTCTCCACTGTCTAATTGAACTGCAAGAAATTCGTGCCGTTGGTAACACATCAGATCAACTGATCAGGAGAGAGCTGTGACACCAGCTCCAGCTATATTATACTCCGTAATTAATTAACACCGGTGTAAGTTGAACAGTATATGCAACTAATTAAAGATTGAGACATCACATGGAGACTCGTCTTAACAAGGGTACACAAGGACAGCCAGCATTAACTGCATGCCACAACCGGCAATATAGTGATATGTGACCAGTCACCGAAAAAGAGAAATTAAGGAAAATTTTTTTTTCGAACTGGCTTATGGAGAGAGGAGGAGGGTTGTGAGATTGATTAGTGTAGGCACAAGTGGTAGAGTAGTGTATGGTGATAGAGAAGTGGTTTGCTTGTCTAACCGAACGCACTACTGTTTCTCGTCTTTTGTTCTAGGCGCAAACTGAGTTGACGCGCCTAGAACCACATGACCTTTCTTCTCGCTATGAGTTGGTCAAGAACTAGGAGAGCTGGAGACGGACAGCTCCCACAACACCAGATTTAACAAGAACGTTGAGACCAAGAACATTTAACAGGAAGTCCGAACTCGCAAGCTCTCTAGAAATCGGCGTCGCTTAGCAGCAATAACCAGAGTTTGCAACGAGTGACCGAATTCGCATGCATGCAAGAGGATGTTTTCTACCGTACCCCAAGAACTAATGTATTCTGGGAAGAATGAAAGAAGAAAGAGAAGAACAAGTTGGATCGATCGAAGAGTAAAATTACTGTCTAGCCACCAGTAGCAAAGCATGCATGCATGAGAAGAGAAGCACGGCCGGCCTCGCCTCTCATGCAAATTACTGACTGAGAGGGAGAGACAAAGAAGGAACAGAAACTATATCTTGAAGAACAAGAACATCGCAAGCAAATTAACTGAGATCAAAGCGAAATGAACTAATCTCACCTGGAGGCGCTAGCTTGCCGGCGTCTCGATCAGCTTCCTGCAGCTCCGACCAAGTAAGCTAGCTAGCAGGAGAGGTGTACGGGAGTGCCGAAGAGATAGGAGAGAGAGAGGAGAGGAGAGGTGAAGGAGGAGGCGAGCTAGGTGATGACCCCTTGGAAGCAGGAGAGGTGGCCTCCATATATAAGCGGGTGGGAGAGAGAGAGATGCCAACCGATCCAACAGCTTACCCGGAACCGGTCCTCCATCTCCACACGGTGTACTGTACGTGCAGTACGTTCCGTGTGCGTACTTACGTCGCTACGGCCTGCGGGCCGGAGTATAACAGGATTTTATGTATTAAAAAAATCACTCGTTTTACGAAGAGAATGGTAGCAGCAGGCGCCGACGTGGCGAGAGTGATCTGGGCCACGGCACGTCCGTACGTACGTTGGTACGAACCCGCCGGCTGGGCCCACAGATCTGTGCTGGTGTGCGTACTGTTTGGCGTGAAGGATTCGCCCATTCTCTCTCTGCGTGCTACTTGCCCGCTTGGGCGGCGGCTATGGTTAAGTTTGGAAAGTCAAACGCATCGGGGAACGGGAGAACGATGGAAGATGCCAACGAGAGTTGGAGTGCAGGGTTTGCGGCAGGTCAACCAACGAGGTTAACCCCAAGTCCGAGATGTATATGGTTCGACCGCAACATGTTTTTGCAATTTTGCCAACATTTTTTACCGTCCGAAGGACTAGTATTTTATCCTAACCGGCCTGGTCAACCAAGTTCAAAACGGGACAAACAAAAGAAAAATTAACTTTCCAAGTTGAACACAACACTTTTTTTATCCAATTTAACACATGGTCGGCAAAATGGATATTCACACATCACGTTCTTCTTCCCCCTCTCCTCGTATATCTCTCCCCCTTCAATGGGCATGTATCTCCAACGGTTGACTGCAACGCACATAGCTACGGGTCCACTATGGGCGCTTTTGTGGCTTGGCGATCAGTTCCAATACACACTCCTAGGGCTAGCGGTAGTGCACATCTCTAAACAGAAGACGATTTGATGCAGCATCTTCCCAGTGTTTTTGTATGATACTTTTTCAAAATTCTACACCGTCATCATAGACTGGTTTTTTCTCTCTTGCCATTGTTGGCTTTTGTTACCACTAGCGGAGTCAGATCGAAACTGGACGACTGATGCTTTATTTTTCCAAATTGGACATATTATGTCTTCACTCACTCTATCATCACCCCAATGCGCTCTTTTTTTCCCATCTAATTTGGTGCATGGTTGCCCATATGGATATCCGCACATCACCTTCTCCATCCTTCGCTCATCTCTCCCTCCGCTCTTCAAAAGGTGCCTCCAACTGTTGGAACGTGCATACCAAGGGGCCGGGAAAATATTCTGTTTTGGTAAGGACAAAGAGGTTGAAGATGCAATCCTACTAGGGCCCTCCCATTTTGTTACCTTGTATACCGATTCATTTTCGGAAACTCATGAGTGGGAGGAGATCGATGATAGGGATCATAAAAAGCTAAGAAGTTGGAAGGGGTGTAGGGCTTGTCCTTATTAATGTTGTCTCACTAGTTTACGGATGTTTACGATGTGTTTCTTTGAGGTGCCTAAAGAGGTATGTAGAAGGTTCGACAATTGCAAATCCAGTTTTTTCTAGCAATGTGACGCGCATAAAGAAGAACTACCAGTTAACAAAGTGGAGTAGGGGTAGATAATTTTGACAAGAAAAGTTTACTCGGAATATGATTGTTTTAAACTTTTAAATGAGGACATGGTATGGCAGAGGGGGAGTAATTTAGTTGTTGGTCATTCTTTGTTGGTGATGGCACCCCTACCTTATTTCTGGGGATGCCTCGCTAGAAGATACGCCTCTTAGCCAGCAATACCCTTCTTTGTATTACATCATGCGATGTAATGATGTTACAATTGCTATCGTTTCAAATTTAGCATCTCTCAATATTACTTTCATACATTACTTATCTGGTGACAAATGGACTTCCTTGAAGTGGCATATGGATATTGATCTATCCAAGGAACCGGATGTGTTTTGTTGGAACTTCCCCCCTTCAGGATTTTTTAGGTAAAGTCCATGTATGTAGATATAGTTATAAAATATTGTTTTTTGAAATAAATTCCTTTGGAGGTTGGAAGTTCTGCTTAATAGTATGATCTTTGAATGTACCTTAGTAGATGAATTATTAAATGTTATTTGGTTAAGAGCAACTGGAGAGGAAAAAATAATTGTTTCTTTTGCGATTGTGACGAAACACAACCAATCATCATTTATGATCTTGATTTTTTTTGTGATTTTACGATGCAAAAAGGTGAATGTTTCTTTTAATTTACCACCTTCATCTAGCATTTCGATTATATTCAGAAAATGGTTGAGAGGGTTAGTACGCCAGTTAAGGCACATATCTGTGTGGGGGTTAGTACTTATGTTGGTCTATTTAGTACCATCATAGTGATAATGCATTTCACAAGGCCAAATCTTGTAACTATTTGCAGATCATCCATAAAACTACATATTAGATCCGTACTTGGTCCTTATAGAAGCGCAAGAGCTTCCACACAATGGGTGCAACCTACTAGAGATGGTCGCATGGGTTTTATTCATCTAGTTTGGCAAGCGAATGGCATTGTCATTTTCATGGAGCATCACATAGAAAAGGCAGTGAATATGAAACTAATCCTTTGTATTTTTGAAAAATCCTGGTCCTGAAAATATATTTTCAGACGAGTAAAATATACTCTTTTTTGGTAAAGCTAAAGATGCCGAAGAACAATATTTGCAACACTTAAGATGTGAGTCTGGGGCCCTCCCATTTTGTTACATGGTATATCATTTAATTTTCGGAAACTCAATAGTAAGAAGTGGTAGGTAGTCGAGGCTAGGTTTGCGAAAAAGCTATGAAATTGGGAGGAAAAACTACTCCTACGATGGAGGAATTGTCCTTTTTAATGACATACTGTTCATGATGGATTTCTTTAAGGTACCTAAAGGGTATGTAAAGATTCGACTATTATAGATCCAAAAAAATTGGCAGTGTTATGAGCATATTGAAGTAGAGTATAACTTGCAGACCGATAGATCAAGGTTATCTAGGGGTTGAGAATATTGAGATTAGAAATATATATTTACTCAACAAATGGTTGGTGCATGGCATGAATGAATTTATTCGCGACAAGTACCTCTACTCAAATACATTGTCATAAGTGATAAGGAAGCCTTCTGATTCTCTATTTTGGAAAAGCCTCATGAGAGTGAAGGGATAGTAGCCGTTGCGATGGCACCCCTACCAGATTTTGGGAGGATGCCTGACTGGGAGACACATCCTTTATCCAGTAATATCCCTCTTTATATAATATCGTGCAACATAAATATGTTACAATTGCTACTGTTTTAGATTCAACACACCTCTCAGTATTAGTTGCAAATGTTCCTTATTTGGTGAAAATGGATGACATAGATGCATATAGCTCAATGTTTGATGTTATTGATCAATCCAGGGGACCATATGTGTTTCGATGGAACATTTTCCCTTACAGATTTTTTGGACTAAAGTCCATGTATGGTGCTATGGTTAATACAATATTGTTTTTAAATAAATACATGTGGAAGCTGAAAGTTACACCTAGGATTAAGATTTTTGATTGGTACCTTAGCAGAGGAGTTATTTAAACAAAATATAATTTGGCAAAGTGTGTCTTGTGCGATTGTGATGAAACGATAAATCATCATTTTTTATCTTGTCCTTTTGCAGTTAATTTTATTGAGAAAAGTAGTGTGTGTTGCTTTTAATTTACCAACTCGAACTAGCATTTCAAATATTTTCGCAAACTCGTTGAGGAAAGGTTAATAAGCCAGTTAAGGCACATATCCATGTGGGCGTTAATGTGTTATGTTGGTCTACTCCTACTTGGAATCACCATAATGATATTGTCTTTAACAAAGAGACATCTTTATCTTTTAAATCTTTCTAAGTATCTAGAAAACTACATATTGAATCCGTACTTGGCCCTTACTTTATTGTACAGAAGCGCGTGAGCTTTACGAAAACCTATAATGGAGCCCGAGCTACATGGAGCTCATTTTTTTTGAAAATTCAAATTCGACATTTTAAGTTTCCAAAAATCGTGAAAACAATTCCGGATGTAGATATTGCCTAGATCTACAATCGTGCAAAATTTTCAACTCCAAACACGTTTGTATTGGGCTGCACAAAAAAGACAAATGGGTGGATCTGGGTGGTGAAGAATGCACGGTTTCAAAATTTTGAAATTTCCACCGATTTGTCTTTTTTTCTATAGACCAAAATACAACGTCTAAACAGCTGAAATTGTGCACGATTGTAGATCTGGACAATATCTACATCCGAGAATTTTTTCGCGATTTTTAGAAACTTAAAAATATCGATTTCAAATTTTCAAAAAGAGCTCCATATAGCTTGGGTTCCAAAAATCCACTCCCATGAGCTTTAGCACTCTTGATATAGGTACTAGAAATGGTCGCGTGGGGATTATTCAACCGGTATAGAAATATGATCAATAATGCGGAAGTCTGTTTTGTATTCTTGTTTCCGTGTAATGTGTAGGTTGTGTGCCCTTGACTTATATTTATTTTACACCTGAAATTTTGATAAATTTCAATTAATTGGTTGTGTGAATCAATTGATACATATGCGGAGGACTTTGCCTCCTTTTAGAAAAGTTATCTTTACACCCTCCCAAGCTAAAAATCTAGTGGTCGATCCCTCTGAAATTCTCGATTGGTAGCAAAACCTTGTGGCGCCGAGTCGAAGTTTCATGGCCAATCGAAGAGATTCTTGCTAGATCCTCCGTCGCTCTAGATAGCTCTACTCCAACTCCAGTTCACACAAGCAATTGACAGGTTCTGGCAGAGTTGTTTTTGTCTCTTCAGCGTGTGCTCGTGCGTTTTCCTGAGTTTCCCTCTGTGGTTAACTATCAGTTCAACTCTACACGCTGGAACATTATCCGAAAATAATCGCTGAAAGTACCAGAAAGAAAAACATCTACACAGTTCTAACCGATAATTAAGCAGGCTCGCAACGCACTACAGGAATCACGGGCTATGCCGACGGCCGTTTACCGTCGGCACAGGCACCGATGCCGTCGGCCACCGTCGGCACAGGGTCGTCGGCATATATGCCCGTAGGCACAGGTCATCTGGCCGTCGGCATAGGTGAAATCCGTCGGCATAGGCTGTGCCGACGGCCAAAAAGAGGCCGTCGGCACGCAGTTCGTCGGCACAGGGAAGGTGGGACCCACGACAGCCGACCGGGTTGGCAGCACCTATGCCGACGGCATTGCCGTCGGCACAGGTTGGACACATGTCACAAAAAAAAATCCCGGCCGGCCGTCCCGGGGTGAGCTGGGAACGGGCTCAGGGCGGGCTGGGCCGGCGCGACAAGGACGGCGGCGTGCTCGTGGCTCGCCACGGTGTCCCGACGCGGGGAGGACGGTGGCACTGCTTCTCTTCCGGGGAGGACGGCGGCGCGACGAGGACGGGGAAGACGAGGCGTCCAAACCTGCTGGATCGCCACACACATCCTGGATCCCCGCCGGCGCCGCCTGTCCCAACCTTGCCTGCTTATCTCGCGCCTCGCCCGAGATCCGCCTGCAAAATCGGAAATCGATTGGGTTAGAAAAGCCACGCTGCTGCTACGGTATATGCAGATTTAAGCAGTAGAAGAAGAGGAGGCGATTTGGATTCGATCCCTAGCAAGAAAAAGAAGAAACAATAAACTTGACCTCAAGGGGCGCCATGGCGGTTGGCTTTTGGGGCCTCCCCGCGAGCGGCTGCTGCTGCTTCTGCTTTGGTTGGCCGTGGCCGCCAAGGCGGAGGACCGGACCCGTCGGGAGGATGGAGCGGTTTCTCCTCCCCGACGCCATCCCCTGTTCCCGGCGTGTTGCTCCGGCGGCCGTTGGCCCGTGGGCTCGCTCGCCGGAGCCTCCCTCGGGCGGCGGGAGGCGAAGGAGCAGGAGAAGGCGAGGCAGGGAGAAAGGGGAGGGAACGAAGCGGTGGAGAGAGGAGGAGCAGGCGGCGGCGAGAGAGAAAGGGGATGGGGATTGACTCGGGAAAAGGGAGTCACGAGCGGGCTCTGCATCCGCGGGAGGTGGGTTTGTCTCATTTCATCTGCGGGGCCGTGTGTGCTTCTTTCGGTGGCCTCACCTGCGTCGGATTGGCAAGATGTGGCTGAGATGATCAATCCGTGTGGAGTAAAATGGTGCCATCTCATTGGTTAGAGCTATGGCTGGATGGTTTCCATCATGCGCCCGACCTCGTGTGTTGCTAGCTAGCAAATACTGTACAAATAAATGATCGATGTGCACACTAAGGCATACGCTTACGCATGCACAAATTTCACGCTTGCTATAAAAAGACTCCATGTTAAAGATTTCTTTTTTTAAGATTTTTTTTAGGTTTTGAAAAATGGGCAAAATACCTAGTGTGGCTATTCATTGAAACGGATTGAAATTTTTCTCAAAACTGAAAATTTTATACACATAAAATGACTCCATGCCAAATGATTTAATGTTTTGACTATTTTTTCACTTTCTTTTTATTTATTGAAAAAGGTCAAAATGGTCGCCATGCCATTTTGTGAAGAAGTTTTGTGGAAACTTTGTCAAAACTAAGGTTTATCATTTTTTCTAGCAATTAGTACACATAAAAGGAGTCCATGCCAAAGGATTTTATTTTTTGAGTATTTTTTCACTTTCTTTTATTTTGTTGAAAAAACAGTCAAAATGGCCGTCGTGCCTATTCATCCAAAGGGGTCGCATTTTTCAAAACTATCGATGGTTCCGTGATATAACCACTACTGGTGTATCTTAAAATTATTTTTGTAAAAAATTAGAGCAAACTATCACACACTTGTAGTTCAAAATTGAATTACTTTCGGAAAATAGGCATAAAGTTATTTAAATATGCGAAATTAGGTAGAAACCGAGAAAATTCCTAATATTCCTACATTATCGATAAAATATGTCCTACTTTGTGTGAAAATTGGATGGGTGCCATTTTGCACCATATTTGTTGTACTTGCTTCACATAAAATATCATTTTTGACAATTAAAAAATGAAAAATGATATTTATAAACATAATTTGAAAAAACTTAGTTCTGCAACATTGTTTGGCATAACAAGACACACCTATGTGTCAAGTATGGCCACATTATTACAAACTATGCCACGGGGATGCTCATCTCTACGTCATTTGACTCGAAACTTATACATGTTTATAGATGATTGACTTTTTTGTGAAGAAGTTTTTTGGAAACATTGTCAAAACTCATGTTTATCATTTTTCCTAGCAACTAGTACACATAAAAGGACTCCATGCCAAAGATTTCATTTTTGAGTATTTTTTCACTTTCTTTTATTTTGTTGAAAAAACGGTCAAAATGGTCGTCGTGCCTATTCATCCAAAGGGGTCGCATTTTTCAAAACTATCGATGGTTCCGTGATATAACCACTACTGGTGTATCTTAAAATTATTTTTGTAAAAAAATTAGAGCAAACTATCACACACTTGTAGTTCAAAATTGAATTACTTTCGGAAAATAGGCATAAAGTTATTTAAATATGCGAAATTAGGTAGAAACCGAGAAAATTCCTAATATTCCTACATTATCGATAAAATATGTCCTACTTTGTGTGAAAATTGGATGGGTGCCATTTTGCACCATATTTGTTGTACTTGCTTCACAGAAAATATCATTTTTGACAATTAAAAAATGAAAAATAATATTTATAAACATAATTTGAAAAAACTCAGTTCGGCAACATTGTTTTTCATAACAAGACACATCTATGTGTCAAATATGGCCACATTATCACAAACTATGCCACGGGGATGCTCATCTTTAGGTCATTTGACTCGAAACTTATACATGTCTATAGATGATTGACCTTTTTGTGAAGAAGTTTTTGGAAACATTGTCAAAACTCATGTTTATCATTTTTCCTAAAACTAGTACACATAAAAGGACTCCATGCCAAAGGATTTCATTTTTTGAGTATTTTTTCACTTTCTTTTATTTTGTTGAAAAAACGGTCAAAATGGCCGTCGTGCCTATTCATTCAAAGGGGTCCATTTTTCAAAACTATCGATGGTTCCGTGATATAACCACTACTGGTGTATCTTAAAATTATTTTTGTAAAATTTTCAGAGCAAACTATCACACACTTGTAGTTCAAAATTGAATTACTTTCGGAAAATAGGCATAAAGTCATTTAAAATATGCGAAATTAGGTAGAAACTGAGAAAATTCTTAATATTCCTAGATTATCGATAAAATATGGCCTACTTTGTGTGAAAATTGGATGGGTGACATTTTGCACCATATTTGTTGTACTTGCTTCACAAAAATGTCATTTTTGACAATTAAAAAAAATGATATTTATAAACATAATTTGAACAAACTCAGTTCGGCAACATTGTTTGCCATACCAAGACACACCTATGTGTCAAATATGGGAATATTATCACAAACTATGCCACGGAATGATCATACATATATCATTTGACTCGAAACTTGTACATGTTTGTAGAAGGTTGATCATTTTGTGAAGAACTTTTTTGGGAACTTTGTCAAAATGCATGTTTATCATTTTTCCTATCAACTAGTACACATAAAAGGACTCCATGCCAAAGGATTTCATTTTTTGAGTATTTTTTTACTTTCTTTTATTTTGTTGAAAAAATGGTCAAATTGGCCGTCGTGCCTATTCATCCAAAGGGGTCGCATTTGTGATAAAGTGTCCATATTTTACACATAGGTGTGTCTTGGTATGGCAAACATTGTTGCCAAAAACAATTTTTAAAATATTATTATAAATATCATTCTCCAATTTTTAAGTGCCAAAAATGACTTTTTAACAAGCAAGTACCACAAATATGTTGCAAAAAGTATTATACATGAAGAAAAAGATGAAATGGATGTCATATTTGGATTCCTCTAATTTTTCTAATCGATTTAGACATTTTATTTGTTAAATTTCGATTTATGATTTAAAGATATGAATTATTCCATATTAGATGAAAAATAGGGGAAAAGAGCTATGCCTACGGCTTACCTATGCCGAGGGCAAAGCCGTCGGCACAGCCCCTGTGTCAAATCTATGCCGACGGCATATCCTATGCCGACGGCTTTGTCGACGGGCTAGCCTCATCGGGACCTATGCCGACGGCCCCGATAAAAAACCGTCGGCACAGGGTTTGGCCGTCGGCATAGATCCCCATTCCTGTAGTGACGTGGCAACACAACCATGCATGTTACTTGTACGACAAGCACGTACGACTTCGAGCTTCTGACTTTTGCCATCCACTATCTGAAATCTGTTCTATTTAAAATGCAGAAAAAAATAGGTACAAAAGAACATATACTTAATTACATACTACTAGTACTTTCTACTTTAGTACTCCGTAGCTAGCAAGCCTGTGATTTGGCGGATCCTCCATCATATCGTACAGAAAATAGAAGACAGAAAGGACAGTGATGTTTGAGTCTTAACAGACGTTTCCTGTCCGGCCGTAACCGTTGACATGGCACGTCTGTACGTACTTGCAGGACGTTGCAGGCAGGCATTGCGCCACGTTTAATCTACGGGAAGACGTTGCAAAGTCTTTGCAAGGTCAGTAGGTATGCATATTGATGCGTCAGATCTCTCAGACGCGGCGAGGAGGAGCCTCGTCGCCTCCGACGGGGCGAGGAAGCGGGCGGCGTGGAAGTTCATCCACGCCGGCGTCGAGGTGCCGAAGAAGCTGCGCTACCGCGCCGTGGAGGAGTTTGACCGCCTCCGCGCTGCAGCCAGGCGCGGCGAGGGAAGCTCCTCCGGCGCGCTGGTGTCGCGGACGAGGAGGGAGGAGCCGGAGGAGCTCGAAGGCTACGATGCCGTCGCCTTCATCCAGCCCTTCGTCGAGCTGGATTTTGTCCCCGACGAGACGCTCGCCGCCGTCGTGGCGACCATGTGCCAGTGGTCGACGGCGGAGGAAGCGGAGCTCGCAGAGCAGCGCCGCTGCGACGAAGAGATCAACGACGTGCTCCTCGAGCAGGGCCTCGCCGCCAAGCGCGCCCAGCAGGAGAAGGCCGCCGAGGGGGAGCGCGTCAAGCTGGAACTGGCGGAGAAGTTCGTCGACCTCATCTCCTCCGACAAGGAATGAGCGGCGCCGAGCCACCGCTATGTCGCCGCCGCCCCCGGGTAGGGTTAGGTTAGTCTAGCTAGGGGTTTATTTTGCTTCTCCGTTGATCACCGTTGGTGCATTTTGCCGCGATCAACGCCGCTGTTCGTCCGTTCGTTCGCGGGAATGAAAAAAAGTAAATCTTCAGTTCCGTTTTCAGTTTCTGTTTTGCGAGAATGAAAATGGGACGAAAAAACAAAGCAAAACGCGAACTGAAAAACGTGTTTTCAGTTCAGCGTTTTATGGGCTCTGCTAGAGATGCTCTAAACATAGTAATTCGAGCAAGTGTACTTTTCTTAGTTTTTTTTACCCGAGTGTACTTTTCTTAGTTTTAAATGTACCTCTTAAGTTTCATAGAAATTATACACTAGAAGCTTAGAAGCACTGCATGGAAGAAGTTAATTATGTCATGTTCAGTGAATTTATATATACTCAAGTGTCCCAGGAAAAAAACAATAGTAAGACAATGATTTTGTCTTCTTCCTTTTAGAGACTAGACTTTGCATTACCATCTATCCATAATGATACCAGCTGTATACCATCTGAAATAACAAATGGTATAGCTAGAACTCACTTTACAATATGAGTATATGAATATGATATCGGAGGCGAGAGTACAAGATAGACCACGATATTAATATGCATTTTCTTTGTCTGCTTAGATCAGCTGCCCATGTGATCGTACCAACGGATTATAAGGAGAAACGAACGATAAGCATCTGATAAGAAGGTGGTGAAAGTCGTTGTGTCGGCTAGCCGGCCCTAGGTACAGCCAATCTGGACTACTCTCACACAACTGCTCCATTTTGGAAGCAAACGAATCCAAATTTATGTATTTTTTTTAGTTACGTTCAGCTGTGTACATTGCCCACTTGCAAATTGACTAGTTGCATCTTAGTCGCACTTGCACCCTGCAAGATACATGCTTGTCACTACTTGAATTAATCGGTTCTTCCTGTGGAGTTGGGCTCATTGGAGTCCGTGGAGGAGGTTGTTGTTGTTGAGGAAGCTCCTGATCCACTGCCAACAGCTAATTAACAAGTTATAAATAAACCTAGTAATAAAGAATAAATATGCGCGGCTAACAAAGTGACAAAACGAGGATATCTTAAAGAAGAATAGAAATCTAAGGTCCTTGTCAGCTCTGATGCGTATGTGAGCCTACCACCGGTAATAAGGATAAAGAGTACAGCTACTGAACCCTAAATTATATATTTTTAGAAATGGGAACCCTAAATTATATTATATATACGGCCTGCACGCGCATTTGGTAAGATTCTCTCTACCCTGGTGAACCAAACTGCTGCTACAATATTACAAGTAGTGTTGTGGGTTTCATGCAGGTTCTTCAGTTACTACCTTCTATGGCAAATGTGCAGGTCTGCTACAATACGCAAGTTGAGATGTAAAAAGTCTGGCCAAGTTGAAGTATCATAAAGGATAAGCTCTCTTGTGGAGAAGTTGACCTTCCGATCGATTTGTTCATGTAGTCCTATGTACTTCGTGGTGCTCGATCTGTACGGGCGTAGGAACGGTAGTTGACCGTTGGAGCAACCGGCCGTTTGAACAATCACTTTTCTCTTGACCCGGCCCTGATCCTGGCCGGAAAGAAAACCGCCGTCCGTATATGTTCAGTTAGCGCAACCGGACATGATAAATAATTGATTGGAGTCGATCTCAGGGAATCGAAGTACCAAACGTACGGCTCCAACATCCAGCTTCTGGTTTTTGAATCCCTAGTTCCCTACCCAACGAAAAAAGTATTTGCGGCCATTGTGAGTTGGTTCCTTCCATGCATGGACTTCGAAAACAAGTTGGTGCAACATACAAGTGTGGTTAAGATAATCGCTCGTGTCGTGCAGATGAATCGTAGTATTAAAAAAGAGCTTCCCGGGAAATTTATGTACTACTTCATTGTCAGTTACTCTGCAGCTTGGATTACGACGCCATTAGGCAGGCATATGTCATCCTAGTTGCAGAAAGTCTCTTTTGTACTTGTCCGCGCCATGGAATCGTCTGATACATGGCCCCTGGATAGATCGAGTCGTGATCGAGAGCTAGCCAAAATGAAAAGTGATTACTTGTTACCGGTGATTTCATTGCCGCAAGCAAAAAACTACTTTATACTAGCAGTTCATATAGTTCCATTTCGATTACTTCGATGATCTCTCTACCCATAGTCAATATATAATCTGCATCGATTCGCTGACATGAGCATGTGATCCGGACTACTTTTTTTTGAACAGGATCTGATTCATATAAACAGAGTACCCAGTACAGATTACAAGCAAGTCCAAAAAGAAAAAGAAATTACACACGGACCCCTGCAAAATGCACACAGCACCCTGAGCACCCAGGAAAGAACACAATCAGATCCTCCGCTGACCCAAGACGCCTAGCCGACGCCGCCGTCGCCGTACCGCACACCGCCGCAGAGGGAGCGCCGCTTCATGTTGATGATGACCGCAAAGCCCGGCCGCCGCTGCGCGACGACAACTTGACTCGATGAACGAATTCGGCCCCAGCACCGCCTCCACCGCACCACCCAACTTCCAGCCGACGGAAACATCGCCCAGGCCAGCCACTGCGAGCCACCCTCTCCGTGCGCCACTCCACGCACCACCATGGACGGCCGGAGTCGACTCGCCGACGGAGAAGAAGCCCAGATCCAACCGAAGCACCAGAAACGGATCACCCCGACCACCTGCCTCCTCCCTCGCCGCCACGGCCGGCCAAAGAAGCAGAAGTGACGAAGCTCACCGGCAACACACCACCTCACGGGTCGCACGACGTCCCCGAAGAAGACGACGCGATGGCGAGCGACCCGAAGGTCCAAAACTCCAAGATGCAGAGCAGCCCACATCGCCACACCGGCCGCCAGCAAGGAGTACACAAACTCCACCTCCCTCCCGGCGAACGCACCGCCGGACCGGAGAAAGGGAGTGGAGGACTTATTCAACACCAACGCCTCCATCGCCTCCGGAGCGACGTCGACGAGGAGGACAGAAAGAGGAACTAACTACACCTAAACTACTTCCGCGCGACGAGATCCACCGGTTCCCTCCACCTCACGACGCACGGCGGCGCTGGAGATGGAGGGAACCAGCAATCTCGCCGGCGGCACTCAGGATCGCCTTTTCCTTCGCCTTTACTGTAGCAGAGAGGAAGAGAGCGATACGGAACTCTGCATGTGATCCGGACTACTGATCACAAGCATGTACTTATTTGACTTTGCAGACTCCGACAGTGAAGAATCGCGCGCCGTATCCGGAGCACGCTTTTTTAACTTTTTTTTTTTAGGGGGAACACGCTTTTTTTAACTAGAGAAGATAAGGAAAGAAAAGAGCAAGACTTGGAAGTGTACGCGAGAGTACAGACGTGCCGTACAAAAGCGTAGCAAACGTCGATCGCTGGTGAAGTCAAAGGAGTAGCAAGTCGTACATGCATTTTTCTCCAAACAAGCCAAAAGCGCCGTACGCTATTGCGTACGCATGTGCAAGGCAAAGTCAGCCATGGGGCAAAGCTAGATCACTAGAGTAGCTGACACCGCTATACACGTGGAGACGAAGAAAAATCTGGAAATTCAGGTCCGAACCTGTCCAACCCGTTTTAATCTAAAAAGAAAGGTGGGCAGATTGTATTTGTTTTGTATACTCCCTTCGTCCCAAAATAAGTGTCTCAAAGTTGTACAAAAGTGAATGTATCTATACTTGTTTCATGTCTAAGTACATCTACTTTTTGACAAATCTAAGACAATTATTTTGGAACGGAGGGAGTAGATTTTTATCCGTGTTGCAGTTTCCAAGTGCAAGATATATAAACCCAACGCGTGTTGCTAGCGACCGAGCCCTGATCCTGATCCACAGGAACTGCCAAAACAGAAACAGAATCAGTGCACCATGGGCGTGTGAGCACGTAGCCATGAGGAAAGACAGAAGCTACATCCACCCTGGACGATTGCCTGCCTTGCTGCCCACGCCGTGCACACGGTACAATGACTGTTCATGCCGGGACCCCCGATTTTCACGACGACCCAGCGATCGCATATGTAATCTTGGGGCACGCCACCATGATATCTATCAAGACTGTAGCTCCCTCTCACGATCGGCCTCGATCGGGCAAAGATCCTGATGGCTCGTCGAAAGCTGCTGTAGATAAAACGGAACGACGACGACCCCGCTCCGGACGGCTCGATCTCCATCAGGCATCAGCCGTGTGACCTTTTTTTTTAATGCTCACATATATATGCACACACTCATTTTTATGAACACACGCACGCATATCCTACTCCTATGAGCACCTACAAGAGACTGAGCCGACATGTCGAGTCTTGAGATTGACGAAGTCATCACAGACGCCTCGCTGTCGACGGGAACGTCGCCTCCCACTGAAGAATATTTCGCCTAAATAAAAAACACCAATGTTAAATCTGAGATTTAAACTATGATGGAGTGGGGTACAACCACCTTCCTAACCATCCTACCAAAGACAGGTTGTTCAGCCGTGTGACCTCTTGTGAATGATGGCGTGACCATGAACGGAACACCACGAGGAAGTTCTTCGTTTTAGTTTGCTAGGGGAAGCGGGGCGACGAGCGAGCGCGACGGATATGGACAGGTGTGAACCACACGACGCCGGGAGCATCGCCGGGGCTCACGAGGCCGACGCGGCAGCAGCGATGTGGCGTTTGTTTGTCGCCGGTGGTGAACCACATTCAATGCCGCGCGGAATTTCTCGCGCCGGCGCTGTCCACGTGCGGGGCCGCGCCGAGACTGTGCAGGCGGCGGTCGCCCTCATCCGCGCACGCGCACCTAGCTATCCACAGTAGGAGCTAAGAGAGAGGTGATGGTGCTATGCTGCTATGGTTGTCGTTGCGGGAGCAGTCTCGTATGGGCTGGACTCGCGAGTGGTACGTTTTCGTCTGAGGTTTCACATTTCAAGCTCGCAGCTACAACCGTCGCGATAGGGAGAGACCAGCAGGAACGAACAAAGCCAGTGCGAATTAAAGTTCATCTTAAAAAATTGTGGCGCAACCAGCCAACCACAGTGTACATGATGATAACAGGTGGTGCCATCTGCATTTTTTCTCTCCTCCAGCGAGTCTCTCGTCGAGGTGTTAAAACGTCAACAATTGCTGTGGGATCCGGCTGCTGCGTATGTACATCCATGGCTCGTTTACGTTTTCTCACGTGGATTACTCCGCGTAACCGTCACTCTATGGTAGGTATGACGCGGTACCCGCCCGAACAGAACACGCAAAATCCGTACCTAAATTTTACGGTATGACACGGATTTTCGTCCGAACAAATCCCGCAAAAGGGGTACCGTAAACTCAAATCTTATGATTTTAACAAATTTATCTTACTTTCACAACTACTATTTACGCAATAGTTTCGGAACTCAACATTCAGATAATATTTTTGAATTATAAACATTTAAATTCTAGACTTGAGCATAGTTTTCAATCCGAAAATTTGACCCATCATATAACAATTAGCAATTAAATATGTGACCAAAAGCATGAGTAAAATGTCCTGTAAATAAAGCAACACCATTGTTGCCGTCTCCTCCATTGACACCGCCGTCGTTGCTCACCTCCGTTGCCACCACCCCCAGTCGAAGCTCCATCTCCCATCATCCCCATCCAAAGCATCTTCAATCACGGGATTTCTTCCCTTTAGAAAAACCTCAATCTTGCTTGGGCCATATGTTGGACTCTATTAAATAGACCCCTCTAGTATCGAAATAGAGACTGGATAGCTTAAGCCGACATATCTTTTTATCGAGTTTGCATTTCGTTCACTCATTCTTCTCATATCTATGTAGGGTGATGAACTGGTGTTACCCTTTTTCTAATATCCCAATATGCTCCTGTCTTCTCGTTCATTACATTTGGATCCATAATTATGAGTTTAGGTTCTCCTCGGCAATGATATCTTGCCCCATCTTCTTCTTCTCGACAATCCTCAAGATGTCCTTGTGCTTCTCCTAGGTTATATTCTTTTCCTTATTTCCTCTAATGTCTTGCCACCTTGTCATCTTATCTTGTTGCCATATTTCCTTCCTGGACTTCAACAACTCATCGATCTTCTCCCCCATGTTTTTACATCGTTCTTCTTTATAATGTTCTTCCCCTTCCTCCTATCATCCGGCCGTCCAATGCTTCCTGATGTCGATGTTCTTTCACCATCATCATCCAAGTCAATGATCGGGATATTTGATCTCCCTTTCTTCGGTGGAGGAGAGAGGCCTATAAGTGGACAAAAAGCAGGCAACAACAATTTTAGAATAAATTGCGCAAGCCGGGATTCGAACTCAAGACCCTGGGCTCCGATACCATACCATGTCATGATTTATGAACTAACCAACTATTTCAAAAATCCAAACTGATGGAAAGTGCTAGCTAGGCAATTCACGTATACACTTAAACACACTTTACTCCAAATAATATTAAGGATGGTATAGCCGCGGATGGAGAGGCTAGGCGGTGTAATTTCCTTTTTGCTAAAGAAAAGAAACCGTCCGGCCTAAGCGGCCTTTCATTACACGCGGTTGGAAAATTCTGCTCCCAAAGAAATTACATACGCTGTAGCTTCATCGCCGTAACCTAAAATCTGCAATGACCGGGCGCTTTCAGATTTAATTCTCGACGGTAAGAAAGGTGTGGTGCACAATCGAAATAAGTTCTTGGTCGGTTGAAGAGATCATGATCGTGCCTCCGTCGCTAGCTTGTAGCTCTCCAACTCCCATTATTTGTACCAACTGACAGGCTCTGAGTCTGACAGAGATTTGCTCTTGTGTACACGTACTACTTGTGCTAGCTCGTGCGTTGCTGAATCACTTGCGAGATCGGCTGAATTTGACTGGTATTTTTCACGCTGATCGATCTCTCGAGAACTTAGCTTGTAGCTAGTTGCAATTTGTAAGTTAAAAAAAAGACAGGTCGACTTAAAACTAGCTGTAATTCGTTCGAGAAAAGGTCAGTTGGTCGGAAAAAAATATTGGCTGTGTCGGCCCGGCCGTAACCGTTGACATCGTACCACGTTCTGTACTGGCAGTACGTTCCAGCGTCCAGGCATGAGCACGTCTTACGGGAAGGCATCAGTTGCATGGTCAGTAACTTTGCAAAAACTAACTTATTCAGAGAAGGTCAGCGTCAGTGCTACACTAGTTAAACATAACCTGTCTGACTCTTCGTGTAAAAAAATGTCATCTAGCAGAAGAGAATTGATATAAAAATAGAGAGCTGGCGCCCTCTCGTTCCCCTCTCCCGTAAACAGTAGAGAGAGGCGAAACTTGGTTCCTCCTCCTCGCTCGCCGGCGAGCCGCGGGTTCCTTCGCTCTCTGCCGGCCGCTCCGGCGGCGGGAGGGTGGGGGAACCCCGGATCTCTGCCGTGCTGTGTATATAGGGTAGGTAGGGTCTCTGTTTCCGGCGGCGCCGCCGAGGTGGTGGGGGCGGGGTCGCGGTGGAATAAAGGTTCAGGCGCCTCTTCCCCATCTCGGCGACGTCTTCTGTGGCGGCGGCGGTGGGCGTCTGGTGGTTGGTGCTTGCCGATCTGCGGATCTGGCGGCTTTTGGTGTCCCGGTCGAGGTCGTGGCGGCGGAGGTGACGACCTCGGCTTGGTGTTTTGTCCCCTGGCTCCGGCTCCGCGGCGGTGTGGTCAGCTCCGGCCTCATCGTGGAGTTCCTGGGGGTGGCTCTGGAGCAAGTTCTGCTGGCGTGCGCCTCTGGCTCCCTGGCCGGCCGTGGTGGCGAGGGGTGAAGCTGCAGTGGCGGCGTGCTTGCTTCGGGTGGTTCTGGTGCTCTGCTTCTTCGTGGCTCCTCCGGCCGGCCGTGGAGGCGAGGGGAGCCTGGAGGTGAAGCTCTGGAGCGGAGAGGCTTGGTGCTTGGCTTGGGCGCTGGGTTGGAGGGCGTGGTGGTGGCGTTTCTGGCATGGCTTGGCTGCCCCGGCGGCCGGTGATGCTGGAGCTGGACGCGGGGGTGGCTGGGCCGTGCATGTTCATCGTCGAGATCTCGTCGCTTGCGGCGAGTGGATCATGCGGTCGTCTACAGCGTTGGAGGTCCTCCCTCTTCCAGTCGGCTGGAGGTTTGGTCTGTTCTTCTCCGGCGTTCGTCGACGAGGAGCAGCTCTGGTGGTTCAGCAGCTTCGTGCTGCTGTAGTGCTTTTAGCTAAGTGCTTCTTGTACGATTTTGCGTCTGTTCTTTATGTTTGTATCCTTTGATGTACGCAGATTGTACTCCTCTCGTTCAAAAAAAGAATTGATATAAAATATAGATAAGGATGACTGACTAGATCTGAGATGCCGATAAAGCCATCTGGGATTAAAAAGTGAAAATGTGAAATGGTCATCGTCGATGTAGACGCGGTTGACATGGCCAGCTAAGCAAGCAACCTCAATCTCTTCGCTAGCCTTTTTTTTTGTTGAAGAAAGGGCAAAAGATTTGTCTTTTATATTGATAAAGAAAGAGCAAACATGGGACCAGTCCTAGGCCAAAATAAAAGGATTACATGGTAAAGGAAAATTAATCAGGCGATAATTTCCGCAAGCGCTTTGGCCCCCGCCAAGGTCCAATTCTTCCCCTCGCTCTTGATACGCTGGACGAGGACGGTGGGCATCGAAAACTTGTTGTTGAAAATTCTTTCTTTGCGCTCTTTCCAAATCTCCCAAGTGATCAAGGTGATGGCCGTCTTGAGTCCCTTACGAGATGGGGATGCCACGGTCGCCAGGTCATTCCAGTAATCGAACACCTTAGGCTTAATCATGTTGAGGCGTAACATGAGAGAGGGACACTTCAGCCAGATCGCAGCCTCGGCCCAGATTCTTTTGGCGTAGCGACACTCGAAAAGGATGTGTCTTGCCGTCTCAGGCTGGCATCTGCAAAGTTGACACGTGGGCTGGTGGGGCCAGCCACGGATTGCCAGCCTATCCGAGGTCCACAGCTTATTCTGAACAACCAGCCAAGCAAAGAAGGAGCATTTGGGGGAGCCAAGTCTTCCAGACGATGCTCATAAAGGTAGGTCATGTCCAAATGTTCAGGTAGCCTTCTTGACCGACGAAACATACGGCTCCATGCATTTCCTCTCGTCAGAAACTGAAGCTCTCTCCGTGGTTATTTCTGAGACCAGTCCAGGTAGGTCATGTCCAAATGTCCAATGAACTTACAAGTATCTCGAGAAAAAAATTGCAGCAAGACAAGGATTTTGTCTCCTTTGCAAAACTTGTCTTAGTTACTAGCCAGCTAGCTGCTACTACATGCCAAGGTGAAATATAAAATGGTAGCGAGAATTCCTCGGTTTAGAATGTGACATTTGACGAAAATGAACATCAGAATAGGTTATTGCCACAAACGACATTGATACGCATTATCTTTCTCTGCTTAGATCAGCTGCCCATGTGATCGTACTACCCGTACCCGATTATAGTAACGAATAACGATCCATATGTACGACCGTTGATATAAGATGGTGGTGCAAGTCAATATGTCGGCCAGCTTGGCCTACTTACTCATCCGCTCCAGTTTACAAGCAACTGAATCGAATTATATATCTTTCAGTTGCTTGCGGTTTTACATTACCCACTTGCAAACTGACCAAGTTGTAAAAATTAAAAATAAACAAGTAGCTAACGAAGAGACAAAACAAGCACATATCTTAAAACAAGGGTAGAAATTTAAGGTCGTTGTCCCTCTGATGTGCCTCTAATACTCCGATTGATAATAAACAATTCAGATAATTCTATATTGACGATCGGCATCTTCTGGCCTGATCGAATTCCCAAACTACTAGTTGTTTTGTTTCACCAATTGTCATTCATCACGGTTGTTGTCACTTGCCAATTTCCTCCATGTGACAAGATTTTTCCATCCTTGCCGTACACACACTTTAAATTACATTTGGGTTCCATCGATGCATAGAAGTCAGCACTTAGACTCATTTTCTAGAAAAAAAAAATCAAACCTAGGAGTTCGAGCTAAAACTAGAAAACTTTCAACTCGCAAATTTTATAGGCAGCCACAGAGCATCGAGACAAAGGCCGTCGGCGAGGATGGGTAGCTAAGTTACAACTAAGTAGACAACTATTTGCAAATAACAAACAGGCAATATCTACGTGATGTCAGAACCATAGGTATCTGCAAGAAAATAAATGGATATGTGCTGAAGGTGTTCAAACAAGTCTGGCCAAGATGATGTTTTGTAAAGGATAAGCTCTCTTGCAGAGAAGTTGACCTTCTGATCGATTACTTCATCCTTGGGCCATTCAAGCTGGCACATGCATGCCGGCTAGACTCATATTCGATCTGTACGGGCGTAGGATCGATAGTTCACCGGTGGAGCAACCAAGACACTTTTGATGACCTTGATTCCGGACGGAAAGTAGACTTTTTTAGACCGTCGGTATATATGTTGGTTAGCACTTAGCATGACCGAACATGATTAGAGGTGATATATAATGCTAGACCTGATTTTCTGTCTTTTGTTCGGTAAGCGCCAACGGTTTTCAAGGAACGACTGATGTACTCCTGTTGTCTTCTGGTTTTCGATCTAGCGCTCCTACCCATTCAAAAAAACAATCTTTGTGCATCTTTCGTTGCATGATTGGATTCTAGCATGCATGCATATGCATGCCAGGACTTGAAACATCCAACTGCAAAAAATAAACTTATGTTGTAGAAACTTTTAAGAAACCTTCAGCTACTGATTGGCAACCGATTAGATACAAATCAGTTCTACTAAACCGAATAGGGGTTTATATGTAACTAAAATAGGTGTCGGTTGTTCTTGTTATTCGTTTGCAACTTAATTAGGTACGTCATCGTAGTTAGAGTCTCGTATATATTACCAGGCCTCGGAGTATATATCGATCGCGAGCTAAAAAAAATCGATTAATTGCTCACGTAACATGTGATCTCCACAAGCGCGAGCTATTCGACAGAGAACCTTATTTCACCATCCCTATGTAACATGATCCGGAGTGATTTCGCTGACGCGAGCGTGGCGATATAGACGTGCCGTACATGCATGCCTAGTACTGGCAGTAGTACACATCGCTCTTGTAAAGTCAGAGCACTGAAAGCAGCCACAGCAGCAAGTCATGCGTGTTACGTGCGCACCTACGTGCGTGCAAGACAAAGTCAGACAGATTCCCTCGGAGAGCAGACTAGTTTACAATGTGAGACGAGGAAAATGTTCGTTACTGCGAAGTCAAAATTTCGGTGGTGGGTCCCGGTGGTTTGTCGAAGTTGTGTTGTCTTGTCGCGGGGTTGAGTCCTGGCGAGGATTTTCATGTATTCATGCAGCTCTGCATGACATCTGTAGTGTGGGTTGGTTCGACAATTGTCTATGGTGAAGTCGGAGTCGCATGCTCAGATTTTTCAAGTTGGCGATGTTGTCTCCTAGTAGAGATCGGCGAGACCCTCTTTGGAGAGGTGTGTGTGGGGTATCCTTGGGTGCCGCTCTGCGATTTGTGATGATTTTCGTCGGGTTTGACCGATGAGTAGTGCGTTGTGTTGCATAAATTATACAAGGTTCAAAAAAGCGGTAAAGCGTACGCTTAAGCTTAGATTAGAGCAAAGCGGAGCCCTTTCGCTCAGCTTTCGGCCTGAGCGAGAGGAAAAGCGAGGAGGAGCTGTGGAGTCTGTCAAAGAAGCACAGATACGGGTAAATCTGCCGAACTGCCGTCCTGATACGGCCAGATACGGGTATAGGGCGGGATACGTGAATCTGCCAAAGCCGTGGCCTGGACTCGACGCTGCTGCCGCCGCCGGCGACGCGTTGCCTGGACTCGACGCCGCCGCCTGGATATCACCGGCGACCACCCCCTCCAGCACCAGCGGCAATAGACTCCTCAGCCCTCGTAGCGTAGGGGAAAACAGCGAGCGGCCGAGCGGCATGGGAGATCGAGAAAGGAAGGGAGAAGAAAAGGGACTGGTGACTGGTGACGTCGGTGAGGTCGTGGTGAGATTGGTGTGAAACGTGGGTGGGGTCGTGGTGACTGGTGAGATTGTTGTGTAACGTGGGTGGGGTCCACGATGGACTCCAAATGGGGCAATATTCCCTCTCTTTCTCATTACTTTTCTGTCTTTTCCGTATGCGTATCCCGTCTTTCCCTATTTTGCCATGCACGCTTAAGCTCGCTTAAGCAATAGCTTCTCTAGGCAGAGCCTCACCGCTCGCTTAGTGCTCAGCGCTTTTTTAACCTTGAAATTATATAACTTTTTTCGGTTTAATCAATCATATCCATTGCCTAGGTTGAAAGAAAAAGAAATTTGTTCAGATTTCAGAACTGGCCGGCCCGGACATACGTACGTGGTGCATGCAGTAGTTTTCGATGGTTCCATGCATATGTGGCAGCATGTCTTTCAATGAACCGCACGTCCGTATCAATCTCTGACAAGAATCATGGTGGACAGACACGTAACCTGGTGCAACAATATCCTTTGGATGATTGCATATTTGCATGTCCTGCTGTCCACAGTGCACACACGTATTTACGCACAATTATTCAGGACTACGATTTCAAGGAACTGATGTACAAAATGTACGGTAGAGGCTTCGTTGCCGTCTGGTTTTCGATTTAGCAAACTCCTACTTCCTCCGTTTTTTAATATAAGATGTTTTAGCTTTTGTCCACATTCACATGCATACAAATGTATGTAGACACATTTTAGTTTACGTGTTCACACATTTTAGTGTGCATATAGACAACATGTGTATCACCTAAAACATCTTATACAGTTATACTCCCTCCATCCCAAAATAAGTGTCTCAAAGTTGTCCAAACGTGAATGTATCTATACTTGTTTCATGTCTAGATACATCCATTTTTTGACAAATCTAAGACAGTTATTTTGAGACGGATGGAGTATTAAAAAACAGAGGGAGTACTTACCTTTTACCCATGCTCGCAAAGGTGGTGCTGGAGGTGTAGCTCGTTCACGCCTTCACTACCTTGGAGCATGGAGCAAACCCTATGAGGGGATCTCTGACTCTCTCATCGCTGAAGTCCTAGCTCTACGTGATGGAGAGATTTTTGCAAAACTTCGTGGTTTCGAAAGGGTGGCGATGGAGACCGACTGCCTGGAGGTGGTGAACCTCTGAAACACTCGCCATGGATCACGTGCGGTGGCTCCAATTCTCCAAGAAATAGGAGAGCTAGCTTTATGTTTTTCTTCTTTTGTTGTTCAGCATGTTTCACCAACTGCTAACCAGCCGGGCTCATCTTTGTGCAAAGCTTGCTTGCACTCTGATGGTGACTAGCAGCTGGATCCATTGTACCCCTGATTTGTTGATCGTCAGTCTGTTGGCTGATAGAGCAGGTTCAGTTTTAGCTGAATAAAGATCTCTGAATTCCCCGCAAAAAAGAAAAAAATACAACTTACCCCAAAAAAACAATGTTTGTGCATCTTTGGTCCTATGATTGGATTCAGAATCTTCTTTTTTTAGACAACTGGAATCTAACTTGAAACTGGATTCCAACTTATGTTGTAGAGACTTTGAGAAAACTTCGTCTAGCTGATTGGCAACCGATTAGATACAAATCGGTTATACCAAATCGGTCAGAAGTTTATATATGTAACAGAAATAGTTGTCGGTATGTATTTAACCGGTTCAATGCTAGGAATGAGAGTGCTATGAGTCGCTTTTTCACCACGTAGTGGATGGTCTTACTTGATCCGGAGTGATGTTGCTGACACACGAGCGGGGCGATGTGGCCGGTCTAGCATGAAAGCCTGTTTTGACTGCATATTTTGACACTGAATCGCGCCGTATGATCGTTGTAGCTAGGTCTTGTTGGACAGAGAAGAAATTTGGAGGGCGAGACTTTGAAATGTTGGAAAGTACTATAGACGCGCCGAACATGTGTGCCTAGTACTGGCAGTACACGTACGTCGCTCTTGTAAAGTCAGCGGCCAGCACTGAAAACAGCCAGCGGCAAGTCGTAAGTGTTACGTGCGCACCTACGTACGTGAGAGTACAGATCCGAGATCCCCACGAGAGAAGACTTTACATGTGAGATCGACGTATATACAGTATACTGTATACACGCACATTTATTCAGGACTGCGATTTCGTCACGACCGGCCGGGCCGCTCGATGGTATCCACTAATCAACACCGATCGATCTCGACCCCGGCCAAGATATCGATCGCCGGCTCGGATCCATCGTCGAAAGCTAAAGAAAACAGAACGAGAACCACCGGTCTAGCTAGCCCTAAACACCGGACGGTCTCTGTCCGGTGACCGCGATGTCTGCACCCTCCTCTGAATGAATGGTATGAATCTCCGGCCGGCGCCGTGACCGGAGTCCGTCGCTCCCGCGGGAGGATCCACGGCGGATACGATGGATGGCGCTACTCCGTCTCCCGTATCCCCATCGCTCTTTACTACTGCTAGCTTAGACGGGAAGTAAAGCTTTCAAGTGTGACAGGCGATGCGCGCTGGACAGGTGTGAACGGCAAGGCGTCGAGTGCTGGGGCACGCGAGGCGACGCGCGAGCTAGCAGCCGACGGGTTTGTTTGTCGCCGGTACGTGCCGTCGCCTTCGACGATCCGATCTCCCGGCGGTGGAACTGTCGCCGGTGGCGAAGTGTGAACCCCCGCATTCAATGCCCGCGCGCGAAATTTCGCTGCGTGCAGGACGTTCCTGGTGGCGCCGGCGACGGGCCGGACCCTACCCTACGCCGCCACGCCGTGGAGAGACATACCGTGGTGGTGGTTCAGGTGGTGCCACGGCTCGCTGCCCTGTTCGCCTGTTCCGGCCTTCCGGGTCGTGGTCGCGGTCGCGGCAGCGAACAGGTTTCGTACGGCCCGTCCGCGCGCCTGTGTGAGTTGATGTTGCACCACTGACGAATGTGTACGTTTGGCGTCCCTTTGTCAGACAATAATAGGACGCGGGCGGGACCCATTGGTCAGTGGCCCATCGATCGTGTCTACGAACGTTGTGGTCTATCGACTATAGCTACACTATATATAAGAGCATCTCTCCGGAAAACGCCGTTCGGATTCCCACGAAAACAGGTTCTGCTGTATGGCACGTGCTCAGCCAAAACAGATCCGTTAAAATCGTATTGGAAATATAAATAAAAAAAGTTCGCGTGAGATTTCAACTTGTCATGTTCATCAAGATTATTTACATAGATAGAACTACATAGAGATGCTCATAGATACAACGTTAAAATCGAGTTGCGCATTCGAAACCGAGTTAGTGTTGGAACACCGGCTAAACTTCGGTACGACTATCTTGATCTCTACCGGTTTGCTCATTCGAAACCGAGTTAGTGTTGGAACACCGTCTTGCGCAGCGCCCCCGCGAAATCGTGCTCCACCATGGTGGTTTCGAGGCAGGCCGGAGCACCGGAACGAGCGAGTACTTTGCTAGGAGCCGGTGATATCTTGGTTGTAATGCAACTGAAGATTGAGATGGTGCTAAAAAAGATTGAGATGGCTACACAATTATTCAGGAATGCGGGGTAGCCATTTTCATGTCATTCGATGAGCCAAAGGCTGGCACATAAAAGGGTTGAAGCCAACTAAATTTTCAGATAAGGATGAGCACTGCATTCAATTTTATTTTACGAAAAGCACAGCATTTAATAGAGTAGACCGAAACAACAGAGGTGCGGCTAAAACAGGGGATGAGGGCTCCCTCCCATCTTCATGCTTTTTTCCGCTCGAGTCTCGTCTAGATGGTAAGTAGAACGTCAACAATTGATGTGGGATCCGGCTGCTACGTAACGTACGTACCAGAACTACGCATTGGTGCCTTTTTCTCCGTGGATTACTGTGTGGCGCCCGTCGCCTTTCGGCACCTTCCCCTTTTTTCGTGACCAATTTCGTCGGCAGACACTGTAGACAGTTATGAACCGTGTACTTAAGCTGTCTTGTGTTGCTTCAGAGTTGTGGCCCATGACTCCGTCAGCAACACGAGGAACACGTGTTTGATGCTGAAAGTACCGCGATCGATTGGGTGTTACGGGTGCGAAACAGAGAGATCCCTGCACGGGACGCTGAAGTGGAGGCACGTCACGTAAACTCGGTTTTCGACAGCGTCTTGCTTGTGGTGTTGTAGGTGTAGCGCCCTAGTGCTTGCACCGGAAGTTCAGAGACCAAGTGCTAACTGCAAAGACTCTGCTCGTTTGTGTACTTTCAGTTCCTATCGTGTCCCATTTTGAAGTGTAGGCACGCCTAAGCTCAGTTTTCAACAGCGCCACTCCTCTGCTGTGGTATGCGTACCTCAGTGGGAAGTTCCACGTGAGACTATTGCTACGCTAGCTGCTGCTATAGTTGATTCACTGGCGTGAACTATTAATTGTAGTACAGAGAATAGCACGAAACATATTTCTATCCTAGCTATCAATCAAACCATTATCTGAGCTCTTCGTTTATAAATATGTTACAGGTTTCAAAATAGATCCATCAACAAGGCAAGTGACTTTGAAACGAGCCCATTCCAGCCCAGCACCGGAGAAGGCACAGAAAACACAAGCAATGTGGCCAGAGCTGACAAAGCAGATAAATGGACTTGTGGAACAAACGCAAAGGAGAATCACAAGTACTCTTCTCAAACATCCATTTAAGCCAAATTCCAGGTGTTCCCCTAGACAAACAAGATAAATTCAGGTTTCCCAAGTCAGCCTTCAGGAGTCACGCGTGGGGTTAAGATAGCGTGAAAAGTTGCCAAAAGTGAGAGCTATCCACATGAAGCCTAGAGTATCTACAAGCCAAAGTCAAATCACACATAACTACAGCTCAAATCATGTTAAACCTTGACCAAAAAACAGCGTAAGGTCCTCAACGCAGATCCGGCATTCATACTTCACTTTGCTTAGCACTGCCCTCCTTCACATCATCATCTGCACAAAAAGTTGACATGACATCAATGTAAAGAAATGTCTCCACAGGGGAAGATTTGCAAGAGATGGTTGGCCAATGGCATAAGTATGAAGTGAAGTTCACTCCCCATAGAATCGGCTAACAAGTAACGAACTGTTGGATGTAGAATTCAAACATACCCTGTTTCTTTGCCGGGCAGCAGCACGTAAAGAGATCTGAGAACGGACGGTCTGCAACAGGGATAAGCTTTCCCAGGACTGCCAATGGCCAGCTGCATAAGTACAAGGAATCCATTAGCTACTGTTCCAATCAAAAGTGCCATCAAAATCTGAAGAAATTTTGACTCGATAATATATCCTTTTTTCAATAGGATAAATGAAAAATCGTTCCAATAAGACACATGTTACAATAGTAGACCTCATGTTCTTATTAACCTAAGAATCTTACCTGAAAAAAGCAAGACCTATCGACACCAACCACAGCTGCCAGCTCAGCTTGACTGTGGCCGTGAACTTGCCAAGGAACTCGATGATAAGTACCTGGATACAGTACAGGAATGAGCCCATGACAATAGCAAAACCTAGATAGCCATATTTGCCATAAACAAAAACAATTTTAGCGCCTTTACCTGGAGCACAACTGTAATCGCTATAATGGCCACGAAGAGGTGGTTTCCGCAAATGCCCTGGAATATATTTAGCTGATCTGGTTTCCTTGCATTAAACTCATTGAAAACCTGCAGAAGACGAGATTATGTTACCACGTTAAACCCCACTGCATTAATTTGTATGCATCTCCGAGTCAGATTCGAGTAAAGGTAAGAAACTCACTTGGCAGAGAACGAATGTGTTGAAGATGAAGGTATTTTTCACTTTTTCAGCATGCGCATGGTTGTCATGGTTCAACTGCAGAAGGCTGATCCCCTTGAAGGTAAGAGTGAGAAGAACTGCAACTTGAAAGAAAGCCTGAAGGAAGAACAAGTAGTCGTTAGATAGATATCAGATACTGAAATACAAATACGAAGAGGGCATTGCAGAAGTAGCATACCATAATGAGCAAGTTCCTCCACATGATATTTGTTATCAAAGGCTCCCTGAAAACAAGCAGGTTGAGACACCATCAGCAGGCACAACGAAAACATTTTGAGATTAGCAGAACAGAAGCTGCCGGCACAGCACGTGATACAAACGTATGTGTTAAGTAATCAACATCATTAAGCTACCACTAGTATCAACACAACCGTATTGGAAGACTGGAAGACGTCTAGTACAAACTGCAAGTCATGGGGCGGTCAAGGAGAAGTGCAATCTATGGCATTAGTACTAACACAAACTGCTTGAGCTCACTTGTGTAGATTCAATCCCAATTCCAGCCTGACACAAAGTTCTTCACGTAATGCAAACCATCAGACCTACACTACACCATGGCAGCACGGCACACAGAACAAGTCCACCTGTACCACAAACACCAGATTCAAACGAAATATACCCCACAGATACCAACTTTTGTCTTGATAGATTAACAATAAGCATATAAGATATTAATGGTCTGGATGAATAAGCAGTGCGATTTCAACAAAGGCCTAGCTCCCAAGATACCGTAACATCTAAGTGTTGGTGAATCTTTTGGCATTGGTGTCCTGGAGTGGTCAGAGATGAATCCCTACGATTTCTTGTACTCATATATAAAACCACTGATTTTGTTACCAAGTGAAAACGAGCCCTGGCGCAGAGGCTGTGCCAGATTCTATATATTTTTTATTTTGAGGGTGGACTGAACAGCTGATCTGATGCATGGCTGATTTAAGGGGATGCACACGTTCTGCTAAAAAATGCACAGACCAGCAAAGTTTGAGCCCAGCTCCAGGCTCGCTCAACCTCAGTTCGTCAATAGCTACATCCAAAAATGAAAACAATATTGTATGTCCATTCGTCACAAAAATTGTTTGTATACAGTCACTACCCCAGTTCCTTGCCAGCTACATCCAAAAAGAACAATGAAGAACAATATTGTTGTTGTAAATATTATATACCCGTTATTCACAAAATTGTTTGTATACAGTCACTACTAAGGAAGTTGGGTCAAGAAAACACATTTTTTCTTATCAAGCCAAGAAAAAAATTCACATACAAAATTATCTCAAGAAACCAAGAAAGATATCTGATTAGCGATATCACAAGTCAGGGAACAAACCTCCGTCCAACTGGTGGTCTCTGCATAAGATGGTTGTTCGGTGGCTCGGTCGCCAATGCAAGCGCTCCCAAAGTGTCCATGATTAGATTAACCCAGAGCAACTGTAAACAAAGGGAGAAAAACCAACAGATAAAATAACTCATCGTTACAGAAACTAGAGTGAGCAGCTTTATATTGTCTACTAAATACTTGCAGAATCTAAGCATAAAAAACTTTAAAACAACAGTCAAACACAGCGCCTAAATCTGAATATAGTGAAAGAAAACTTCGCCAAGAAATCCAAAAGTGCCGGAATCAAACCTGGACGGCATTCAGTGGGACATCACCAGAAGTGATGGCTGAAACCACATTAATTATCAATGCTGCGACATTTACAGTCAGCTGGAACTGAATGAATTTCTGAATGTTCGCATAAACTGAACGACCCCATCTGACAACCTAAATCCACAAACAGATTCAGATGTTGCAATAGTGGAAGGCTAACACAAGAGAACACATCGTGCATACCCTCACGATTGAAGCAAAATTGTCATCAAGATAATAATATCAGAACTCTCCTTGGCAACTTCAGTCCCCGCAATGCCCATTGAGAGACCAATATCGGCCTAATAAATATAATTGTGTAAGTAATACTGGTGATAGTTCTTGAACAGTCAAGAAAATTGCTTCACACTTGATAAAAAAAAACGTTAGTAATTCATAAACCTCATGTAGTGCTGGAGCATCATTTGTGCCATCGCCGTTACAGCGACAACATGACCTTTGTTCCTCAATGCCTTAACAAATAAAAGTTTATCGTTTGGTGAAGACCTCCCCATCACCTGTAACAAAAGTACTTAATTGTAAGCTAAAACAAATAATTACATGCAAAACATACAAATTGGTATGAACTAGGCCGCAAGGAAGACAACAATCTAAGAAGAAATAGCACGGTAAATATAATCAGAAAAGAAGACCTTGTTTACTTGTGCGAAGAACAATTGTATGCTATCTTTCTTAACAAAGCACATAACTGAGGACGATAAAAAAACAAGACCCCAGAACATACAAATGAGAAAACAAGTGAATGTCATTATATGAGAACTTTTGGTTAATTTCTACAGAGTTAATGTGAACCATCTGCACCACATGACATCAATTGATCATTTTCCTTGGCATTTTGTTTCACAAGTCCCAACCAGGTCCAAGTATCATGTAGGGAACAAGAACGTTACAAACAAACACAAAACAATGTATGGTTTTTTCCACATGCCTGAAAGTTGTAGATTGGTATAACAGTTCATGGTTTCTCATGTAATACACAAACTACAGGTCAATACGTTAGTGTCTACACCATATTCACAGAAAAGAAGCAGTTATCAACATAATGCCAGTAAGTCAAGGAGAATAAACTACACAATTTTATCAGCAACTTCCTCCCTCTCTAAATCTGACAAGGCCCTAAATGTCTTTCCTTCAATGATGACTGGCTCGATACATTGGGATCAGTAAGTATTCCACATTCCAAGGCTATGGCTCTGGCAGTTTGCAGATTATCTCCAGTGACCATGCGGACCTAACAATTCAAACAATGAACTAAATAAAATTGACCAGGAAGAACATCCAAGTAATGTCCCTGGATGAAGCAAAGGTATAGAATTCGCAAATATAAGACATGAGTTTCTTCACGTTTAGTGACTACTGAAGTATAGATTCAGGAGAATAAGCAAGAATTACCTTAATACCGGCTGCTGCACACAAGCGGATAGAATCTTGGACTCCTGGGCGGCAGGGATCCTATAACGTAAACCAGTAGTAAATTTCTTGCAGACTAATGCAGTTATTTTTCTTTAAAATGCCGTTTAGATGATTCGTGCACCATAAAAGCTGCTGCTTGATGTCGGCAAATGCTACAGTGATAACTAAGCAACAGATAAAATCATAAAAATGAGATCTCATGCAGGTCATGCATATGACAACTTTTGCTTAGCATATCTTGTGCATGCCGCAGTCCACAAATATTACAATAATCAAAATAAGAAATAAAAGGGAATGATCTTCATGCATGTCACACGAATCTTACTATCGCTGAAATTTCTCTACTAGCAATGTGCATTACTATGGGCGAAATTTGCGAGTTGATTCTTCTGTACTTTTTATTTCATGTGAGCATGTATGTGTTTGAGATGTGAGTAGTAATTATCCAACTTAAAGTTTATTCTTAACAATTTGGGTACAAGTTACAAAATACACAGAAATACAGCAACTAATCAGAAGTATGCGGCCATAAGACAACAGAGAGTGAGTTCCGGTAGAACTAATAATAGACATGTGGCAGGAAGTAAATTGAGAATGTAGCGACAGATCACGCAAATGTGCAGAAATACTACCACATGTGTCAACCTCTAATCACGACATCAAGAAAAAATGCTCGGCTATGAAATATTATAATAATCCATCACAGCAGTCCTTAAAGCATAAAATGCATGTTTGCTATTTACCTTTATTCCAACGATGCCAAGCATGATCAGGTTATCTTCAGGTAATACCCACTCATCCCTCTGATCCTCATTTGGAACATCACTCATTCAACAGGTCTGTATGCAAAGGCAACACACCGGAGGCTAGCAACGGCCATGTCGTCTATGAATTTCTTAAATTCACCAACCTGAAACAATAATTAATTAGTTAGTTCCAAATCTTATTGACTTGAGTGATGATTAAAATTTGAACAATAAATTACTTTCTCAGGGGTCATTGATGCTTTGAGCCATCTGCTTCAAGCCAATCTGTGCATGACTCCAAAATAAGTTCAGCAGCTCCTTTCCAGTAACATGAACCTCAGAGTCACCCTCCAGATGTAGAAGAAAGAGCATTAATTAAATCACGAAAATACACAACGAAAATAATCAAATGCATGAGAAAACAGATTAGCAAAAATAGTTTGCGGCACGGCCTTTTCATATTTGTAAAAGCCTTTGAAGGCAAGGATGTACATGGTTAGCTGTAGTCAGTTGTAATTGTACATACTAACGCCATTAATACGAGACAGAATTAACCGGCTGCCAGAACCTTACTGGTGTGGATCACAGTGCAAAGTAACAAACTATAATACTTGAACAATTGAGGCATCCGTAGTACACTATCAAGACAGGATGCTATAAGCCTATCAAGGAAGTACATTGAGGCAATGAAACATTATTGTTATCCAAAAGCGAAGCTGACATTGCTGCAGATAAAATGAATTACCACTTGCACCGCAACCCCGCCTCTCTTTTTTTCCGAGTTGAATGGGAAGACTTGAAGAATAGAGGACTTCGATCTTGTTTCATTGAATTTCATACCAAGCTGTAGAAATATGCAGACCATCGTTACCAAGCAAGAGATAGAAAGAATCTAGGCTGAGGCTACCAAGGGGCTGTATCTGTACCTGCAACCCCCAAGACAGTATAGCCTTTTCAGTTGGCGATCCAGTCACCTCTGTACTTTACCACCCTGCGACATTGAACAAAAGTCAGTAGCCACCAGGCTGATCCATAACATGAGAATGAAAAACAACACTGATATTTGGTTCCATGGATGGAAGAAAAGGTGAAGGATGCGCAAATGCCAAGCAGGAACAATCAACTGAACAAGTAAAAAAAATACAAGTATAGACTGCCTCAGGCTCAAATATGCTTCCAGATGTATTCTGCGCAATTCCTTCAATGATCATGGTCGAGAAAGTAGCAGATAACATCTCAGTGTTGTCAGCTGGAACCATCTTCTTTCCACCAAAGTATGCCTCGACAACAGTCATCTTAACATTGACAGTAAAAAGAGGAAAGTCAAGGCCAAGCATATTTCAAGAATCACAGATCCTAATCTTGAATTTCAAGTATAAGAGAAGAACGGTACTGAGAAAGTAATGACAAGCATTTCACCTGGTTTAAAGTTAAAGTGCCAGTCTTGTCACTGCAAATTGTTGTTGCAGAGCCCATTGTCTCACATGCTGAAAGCCTCCTCACCTATAAGTATTAACCAGTTCAGAGAATGCATCAGACAGGCTGTTGCAAGTCACAACAAGTAAAGTACCCAACGCATGCAAGCAATGGCAACATACCAGAGCTTTGTCCCGCATCATTTTACGCATCGAAAAGGCAAGCCTGGAACAAATATGCAAGGTAAATTATTGCAAATAGTGCTACTGTAAACTACAGTAAATCATGCTTACGTCAATGTGACAGCCAATGGAAGTCCTTCAGGAACAGCCACAACCACAATCGTGACCTAGTTACATTCCAAGATGGTAAGGTAACAGAAAATGCAAAAACTGAATCAGCATCCATGAATAGTAAAGCTAATACCTACCGCAATTGTGAAGATTTTAACTATTCCCTGTATTGTCTGGCCTACACCCATCTTTCCTTTCACATATTGTGGAGTCCCGTCCGGATTGTAGGTGTGTCCAGTGAAGTACCTGGAAGAGAGCGTGGTGGCACAGATAAGCCAAAAAGGTAGAGTACTTGGCAAAACTGAAACATGCATCGATTATACCTGGCACGAGGACAACAAGAACAAGAACAGCAATAGAAAGTCCAATTATTCCAATGAAGGTAGCGACACCATTCAAGCGAACCTACAACAGAACAATACAAGAATGTCAATGCATGTGCTCAAAAAAGCATGACAACGCATGAACTCATGCAAGGTTAGTAAGAATTATTAGATCAAACCTGCAAAGGTGTCTTCACCAGAATCTTCTGATATGCTTGCCATTAGCAGTCCCCATTCAGTATTGATACCAACAGCGGTCACCTAGATATTATACAGTTAAATTCCCATGATCAATGTTCTATTTCATAAAAGACCTCACTAGCTTGTCCTCGGCCCTGACAATTATATATATTGATTAAAGAACTAGTTCAATATACATACTAAAAGGGCAGGGCAGCCCCGGTGCAGTAGCACAAGGCAGCAGCTTTTACCGCTGCGCCAAGGCACGCAAAAATAACTGTGCTCAGAGCTCAAGCCCACTCAGGTTGGCCCAAAAGAAGCTAGTGTTCCTACTATGTGACAGAACAGTGTCACATAGACTTAACTTACACAAAGATGGGAACTTATTGACTACACTAGACTACCAACAATTATAGCATCAAGAGACCTTCTGATCTCCCAAAGAAATAGCTTCAAGCAGCAATCATTGATCATCTTATTCCCTATGAAGTCCCCGCGAACAAAAGTTGCACAATTTTTATTGAAGACGGAACAGTGACAAGCAGGTTTTTACTGTACTTCTACTTCAGAGTAAAAAAGTTTCAGACATAAAAAGTAGCCGTATATTTGATTTTCTCCAAAAAGTAGGTACAGAGACAAACTCACCAGCATTGTACCGTAGCCATCGGCAACTTTGCAACCAGACATCATGAACGGAGACTTCTGGTCTTTGTGTACCTAAAACGAACCACCACCTTGCAGTGTCAGCTTAGAACTTCTAGCAAGTTAGTTCCAAAAGTATATATGAGAGTAACTTACGATTTTGCTTTCTCCTGTCATACTTGATTCGTCTATAGAAAAAGAGTGGCCACTGATAAGGATCCCATCAGCAGGTACCTGAACAAACAAAAAATGGCCGCTCACAACTATAAGCTTCGTGCAGCCACTTGATATAAAATGAAGATCAGACGCCTTTGTACCTGGTCACCAATCTTGAGAGGCAGGACATCGCCAACAACCAAATCGAATATCGACACCTTGATTCGCCTTCCACCTCTAACAACCTGAATGAGATTATTCGAGCCGTTATTTGGGAAAGAACAAAAAACATATTGTGTGATGTGCCTCAAATTTACCTCCAACTGAATGTTTTGCTTCTCTTCATTCAAATTTTGAAATTGCAGCGACTGTTTGTAATCACTGAATGCTGCAATAAATTAAATATGTAAGTTTATAAATGCTCAAAGAAATATCCAATGAGAGGAAACGTGATTGCACTGGCATACCAGTGACAAATACAACGAGGAGCACGGCAAAGCCGATGCTGGCTCCATCATACCAGCCTTCTTTTATCCCCTACAATCAAGGAAAAGTTGAAGTCAGAGTTACAAAGCCATAACAAGAGAAAAGAATGGTGGCGAACAATCGAGTTAGCGATAAGCAGCTGAGAAAATAGTGGAAATGAATCAAAAAATATATGTTTTGCTTCAAAACAACGAATCAAAAGAAATTTAAAAAGGGAGGTTAGATACAAATGTGTAATGATGACAGATGAACAGCAAGGAAATCATGTACTCATACTTAAAGAGAAATTATGCTTGACAATTTCAGACGTGAGGAAGAGGAAAAGTAAAGATGTGATGCACACCTCTGTATATATGCCCAAGGCAAGGGAAACTGCGGCAGCTACCATCAGGATGATGAGTGTCAAATCTTTACAGGCGTCCCACACAAAAGCCTGAATAACAGTGACAACACACCAGAAGGAGTGAGCACCCCAGAGAAAAGACAGTAACTGCCAATCAAATGTAAGAAAGAGAAACATATGCATACCACGAAGCTTCTCCCTTTCTTACGGGGGTATGTATTCGACCCAAACGCATTTTGCCTCGCCGTCAGATCTGAATCTTCTCCAGTTATTCCCTTCTCTGTATCTGTCTTTAGCATATTTGCTACCCCTGAAATCTGTAGGGGCAAGTTAAAGGGTGAAACTATTACAAAAATGTGAATAACAGTGACACCATAATTAACTCACCCCTCCATACTGTTGTAGAGCAGAGTAGTTATGATCTCTGGTCAGTACAGTGAGCTGTTCTTCTTTAATTCCGAAGCCAAGTGCACCATCAATATGTGGTACTGCAAAAGTCACAGCATGAAGAAATCATATCAGATAATTGTGAAAATGAATCGTGTATCCATTCATTATGTTCTGAATTTGGATGACCGAATCATGCATAGTACATATTGGCAACAGTACTCCTAGAAAGCATTAACAAATGGTGCTTGGATGGGACAACATGAAGTACCTCAAACCCTAAAGATGATCATAAGCACAAGTGAAACTAATAGGGGAGTGGGAAAAAGAAGAGTACCTTCCGTCTCCTTTGGCTTATCACTGACTCGAGCTGCTTCTTTAAAACGGTACGCAGCCTGAAGAGGGAAACAAAAATTATCAGCATGCATGAGCAAAATTAAACAAAAAAAAAACCAGATGATAACATACCCTGATAACATGAGCTTGTGCACGAATTTTTCTTTTGACTTCCTCCTTTTGCTCCTCCTTTTTCAAGTCGAGGGTGTACCGGAAGCGCCTAGACGCATTCAGCACAAGTGCTGCTTGCTGCAATAGACACAAGACAAAAGTCATTATTTTCGACATAGTACTAGCCACTACTCACTAACATGAAACACATTACAACATATCAATATCCAATGTTCAAAAAGAGATAAACCTAGAGGCAAATAATGGGGGGCATTTGTTGCCATTTTGTAAGCCGGTTAGTACTAATGCCTTTTAGCATGCCTGAGCATTAAAATTTGGTCATGTTCATGTCATGATGATCCTTCCACGTCTACAAAAAATGCAGATAAGAGGTTGAACCACCAGCACAACCAGGACAAAGTTTGTGCAGCCTACTATGATATTACACTGTGACACTCCAAAGTTTGAGAAAATCCACAATAATCGACCAAAACACTAATGACCAGCAACCACTTGTATAGTTGTATGCAGCTACCAGGCCCCTCCCAGTGGGGATCAAATCCAGCTACAGCCACACATTTCAGCAAGGTCCAGCTAATACCTACCATTCTTATTAAATTTGTGAATAAGGTCCGACAGTTGTGGCCACTGGTCCTGGACACAATATTACTTTATGAAAAAACCAGCTAAAGCAATTCTAGAGAAATCGCACATGATAACAACAGATTATGTCGTTTGCAGTATGAGAGTTCGGTACTGAATCGACCATCGCAAGTGCTGAATAGTTAAGGCTGTAAAATTAGACAAGCTGGAACCAATTTCTCGGGTTGCTTGAAGATGTGAATGACTCAAGTGTGACCAATATTTCCAAATACCAATCGGGCAGGAAATAACGAGCTGTGGTGCGTCCACGCTGGTCCAAACGAATGCGATGCTCTCGACCCAATCGAGCACGGCCACGCACAGCCAAAAACCTTCGCTCCACGTTTTTCCTTGAGGGCTTTTCGTTGCTCCACGTGTTGTGTTTAATATACCGCTTTCAGTCGCCATTGAAAAGTAATTAGCTCGCTAGGCCCACTTCGCAATTTGCACCCATCCTTGCCGATTGAATTGGACTGGACTGTTCGAACAAGTTACGAGCAGAGGAGCGACATGGAGACCTGCGAGCCGGTGGCGGGATGGAGCCGGACCTCCCTGGATTCGGACCCGCGACGATGGGCGGGGGAGGCAACGCGTCGTGGATGGAGCCGCCGACGGCGATGGAGCCGGACCGACGACAGCGGCGATGTAGGCGGCGGACCTCCCTACAGGAACGGCGACGAGGACCAGATGCCAACCGATGCAGGGATTTCCCAGGTGAAGCTATCTGAATTCACCGATGCAGCGATGCAGGGATTCTCTAATTTCCTTTTTCCAGTTTCCTGCAATCTGGCTCCTGCCGTCCTGCGTGAGCATGTTTTGACTGCCTCTAGACAAAAATTACTTGGATGGTTTGGTACGCTCTAGAGCATGGTTCGATCTTATCAGGTTGCAGGCTGTGCTTTAGTATATTGAACTGAAAATTGCATCACTGTAGATTATGAAATTGAACCATGTGAAGCTTGTTCCAGGCTTGTAGTAGCAGCAAAATGCATGGCCGGCGTTCTCGCTCTATTGCAGTTTATTACCTAGATTGTGTCTAAGAATATGATTCCACATTCTATTCATAGCGAAAATATCTTAGAATTTGTCCTAGGTATGGTGCTCTTACGTACCCTTGTTACAGTTTGCAGTTTATTGCCTTTTGCCATGTACAATATCTTATCAATACCCAGCAGTAAGGTAGACCCTATCATGCGGGGATACATAATGATTATTTCGAGATATGCCTTTCATATCAATGCTTATTGATAACCTCTTTTTGTTCAATCGGGTTTTTGGCGAGCGGACATACTAGGTAAAACATGTTTGCATCTATAGTGTTTGTTTCATATTAGCACGGATAGGATTTACCATGTGTGTTTGCAAAAAAAAATGTTACACTTTCTCGGTGAGGGAGAATCTGTGATACAGACAGATCTAAAAAAAAACAGCTATCAGAATCTGATGTTTTCATCAAAGTTTTAAGATATGCATTTTGCCTATCTACGTACATGCTCAACCTTATCCCCATAGGTAATTATGCCATGTCTATAAACCACATAAGCTTAGATGGATGTTGCTTTTTTATAGTAAATCCGAACTTGCCATCCTGATTATACTATATCAAGGGACATGAATATGCATTATGTAAAATACAAGATTGTGTCATATCATTTAGCTCCTTGTGCTTATTTTTCTAACGTTGACAAATACTATTTTTTCGTGTTATTAAATAGTTTGTGTGAACAAGCCCCGGCTATGAATATGATTATGTTTTGTCTACATGTAAATGAGCATTCATTTTTTCTCGGTTACAATGAAGCGGGCGCAGCAACGCGCGCCATTACCTTCTAGTTTACCATGAAACTAGTAGTACTCTGTACTAGTGAACCTATCGACTACAGCATTTGACCCCTACTGGTGAGTCAAACCCAGATATACCTATCATCCAAAAAAAAATGGAACAGACTAGTAGATTGTCCTATCTAATTCAGGACGCCACGACGACAGAGCAGGAGTGCACGTCGGCAGCTCCAATACGGCCGCAGCTAGACGCGTGGCTTGCTACTCCAGAATATATTATAATTATACGAGTGGGCATCTACAGAGTTCTAAACAATGTCGGCAGATTAAGAAATTTGCAAAAGCCAGCGTATCCCTAAGAAAGGGAAGGGCAACCCAAATCGAACGCAACTGCTCAAGTCGCGTCAAAAAGCAACGGAACGATTCGGAAGCACCGAGGGCAACGCAAGTGGAAAATCGGACAGATTCCGGAAAAGGTATACTGATTATTTTTTTCCAAATGACCTATACTGAATCAAACCCGAACAAATGGCAACCCACCGGAGGCGAAATCGAATCGAGGAACGAAGGCAACCCACCGATAATCCCCTCGGAAGCAAAGGTGGAACCGAAGGGGATATCTCGTGCAAAAGCGGGGGAGACGGTAGCTAAGCAACTCCGAAATCTAAGGCGAGCACGAATGGCAGAGGGGAATAGCATGGGAAGGAGGAAATCCCACTCTCCTCTCCCTAAAAGCCACTGATAGTGAGGAGAACCACTGATACGTACACGGATGGAGGGCCGATTTAAAAGTGCAGAGGCAAAAAAACACGAGACTATATGAACTGAACTACGAAACAGAAGACGACGGACGAACTTGCCATAATTTTCGAACATACAAAACCCTAGCGGCGGCCGCAATCCTTTCCAAAAAAAACACAGCAAATCTGACGGAAACAAACAGCGGAAACCCTCGCTCCCCGAAACCGTACGAGCGCTTCAGGAAACAACCCAAAACTCGCCGCCGCGCCGCAAGCCCAGAGCAGAGAGAGAAGGTAGAGGAGGAAGGAGCGGGAGCTTACCCGCCACTTTTTTAGCCGCTCGAGGGGCGCGCCCTTGCCGGGGATGTCGAACGTGTCGCCAGCGCCACCGCCTCCGCTGCTGCTCCGCCGCGCCTTGGCAGAGCCCGACTGCGACGAGTCCATCTCCCCTCTCCGCTCCGCGCTCCTCACCACCAGAAGCACGTGAGGTGGGTTGCTGCGGTTACCAGCGGGGACAGACAAAGCGCTGTCACGGCGGGGGCGTGCCGCTTTAAAGGAGGACGGACGGAACGGGGTGGTGCGCGGGTGGGATGAGAGAGAAGAGAGGAGCCGGCAACCGAGCCCGCTTCTGCTGCTCAAAAATACAGTATTTCCCAAAAATATTGCACCACGGACGGAAGGAGTACGGCACCTCGGCCCCGTACGTCCAGGACATTTTTTGTTTGTTGCGACTCCGGAGTGGCGCTGGCGGGTGGTCCCGAGTGCCGGATCGGACGGTGGCAGTGTCCAGATCTCTGATGCGCCTAATTTCTTGGGCGAATGTCTATGATAGAAAAAAAATGAACCACTATAAATATACAAATTATCCTACATGACTTTGGGTAAAATTAGTGTTGTGCGACGTTCCGAACAAGATTAGGTTTTCACTCCCGCGCACGGGCCTTCGCCGGAGAAACCCAGCTGCCGCCTCCATTACACGTCGGTTTCCCCCTCCTATGGTCGGCCTTGTCGATGTTGGGAGTGGCGAGGAACACGGTCTATGAGTGGAGTTTTCAGTACAAATATTGTTTTCAATTGATTAGGTTAGGTTTTTAAGATAACCATCTTCTTTGTCAATGCAGATTGCATCGTGTACGGTAAGTGATCTTCTGCCCATGTTAATGGTGGTGTTCGAACATTAAATTTATCAAGATATAATCATTCAGATCTTGCTTCGCCATATTAATTTTGGAAAAAAATCACGGTTTACGAGGAAGATTGTTTTCGCAATATTTGTCCCGGATGCTACGTCCTCGTAATGGTGATTCGTCCTCTCGGCTCCCACCGTCGTCGACCGGCCGTTTTTTCCTGAAATACTAGTATTGTACTCTTGTCGATGTTGGTTGATTACTTTAATAGTTGCTTGCGTGCACATAGTTTTGACATTGCGGGTCAAAATTAAAATTATGGGAGAACCCTCGTTGATATTAACAGGTATGTGTTTTGAATCCATGTCTTTTTCTACGGCTATCTTCAAAAAAGTAAATATTATGTCATAAAAGAAGAAAGAGTTTGAATATTTACTCATTTTTAACTTTATTTCATAATCGATGTAGTCAGCTCATGTATATTTATCATGTGCTTTTCGCTATTATAAATACATCTTGTATAAATGGATTGCCCAAAGTTAAACGTGCATATTCGTGTACGGTAGCATAAATTCCTGTGAGATCGCATCTGCCTTGAATGTGAAGCCCGTGCAGTGAGTGAGGGCTCCTCTAGTCGACACCAAGAAGGCAAGGCAAGGATGGTGCGTGCGAGGACACATGCATATGTCTCTGCTACTTTGCGTGGAACGAGCAGGAAGTTTACACGCCCCGTGAAAAGCGTACTACAGCGCGTTCTGTCTGCCTAATCTGCCACCGGTTGCGAAAACTACGGGTTTGCAAGAACGATTGTTTACTTATTTTTGGTGATATAATCCGCTGTTCCTCCATTTTGGGAAAAGTTGTTTAATGTGCAGTAGTTTCCAGCTGTTTTACATGAAGAACTGAAGCTACTTACTCCCGTTCAAAAAAAAAACTACTTACTCATCACAGTCCACTACTGTACATCACGCATAGAGACATCTCCGGACCGGATCTGATTGCAGGTTGGCTAGTAGTACAGGTGCAGGCCTGCATATTTGTGGCGTCTACTCACTTGCCAATTGGCCATCTCACAAAAGTAACAGCGGTATATGTAGTTCATCAGTATTTTTTTTATAATTTTGGTTTTAATCTATTCGCGCAAGGCTTCGTGTCCCCGCAACAAAAGAGCGAGCGCTGGATCCGAGCCGATCGACCGACCATCTAATCATTTAACCTTGGAGTCAAAGATACTGATCATGGTTCATGAATCATGAATGAGTTTAAGCTGTCCATGTGGCTCCTCGTGAGGATGCCATGCAGGCCTAACGTGAAAACACCGATATACTATGTAACAATTCTGCTAACCCAAAGCACATATTCTCGATCGCATAGAACGCCCAAGCAGAACATGCTTTGGCTCTCTCCGTGGACTAGTAGATCATAGGAAATGTAGCTCCTTCAACTTGGTAGTACTATTCTCTTCTTCTTTACTTTTGATGAAGAGGAGCTCACTGGTATTTTTCTCCTCGAGCTGATCAAACTTTCCGCACTTTACACGTACGGCCAGACAAAGCAATGAATTACCTCAAGAACCGAATGGCATTTTAAAAGTCGCTAATCGTACTCTTGCACTTGCAAATCAAATCACCCAGAAGCTGCTACGCTAATTAATCAAGCCGAGTCTGAACTTGAGTAGGTAAAAGTTTGCACGGAATTTGAACGGCAACTTGCTAGCTAGTGGAGTACTTTGTTTATTTACTTCCTCCATCAACTTTCTCTGATACCACACAGTGCATCCTCTACGGAAGCCGGAAAGCATGTTGCGCTTTGTACTTCCAAGGGAAAACATACAAGTGAGTTCACCTCTTTCGCTGGCCGTTACATCGACCTCCCTAGACCGGGCAAAGCTAAAGATCATGATCTTAAAGACAGTCGTGCCAGTAGTTTCTCCGTAACAAAAGAGAGCCAAAGCGCAAACCAAACCCAAAGAGAAGGGGAAACTAGCTGGATGCACTCATACACATTCCTAAAACGGTAAGGGTAGGTTCAACAACTCAAAAAGCTCAAAGATTGTTTGACTATATATATCAAAAGAGCAATCTCATGCCGATCGACTTGATACGTAAGAAAAGAAGAACTCCATGTCGAAGCAATGTACCTAAGGCTACTATCACGTCAAATCGTAGAATGATGATGTATTTTGGAGAATCGGGGGTTTTCTTGTGCGAATTTGCGCCTAAAGAGAGAGAGAGAAATGATCGTAAACTTAAGAGTTGTTGCCTAGTTCTTCCATGGTAAACAATTACTTTTAACTCTGAAGTGACATTGTGTTGTGCGTAAATACATTGTTTATACTCAAAACCGTTTTAAAAGTAAATTACCACTTTATTAACTCATAGTATTAAAAGAGTAATCTCAGGACGACCGACTTAATACGTAAGAAAGGAAGAGCTCCATGTCGAAGCAATGTGCCTAGGCTATTATCTGATCGACGTCAAATCATAGAAAGATGTTGTCTTTGGGAGAAATATGAGTTCTTTGTGTGACTTTGCGTCTCAAGAGAAAAGCGGTCGTATATTTGCAACTTGTTGTCTAAATCTTCTAAGGTAAACACGACTTTTAATCCTAAAATGACATTGTGTTGTGCATAAATACATTTTTATGCTCAAAACTTTGTAATAAAAAATACACTTTATTAAGTCATAGTATTCATCGGTGTAGAAGTGGTCACCGGTGGACAAAACCACATTTCAAATCTAACCATTGTATTTTAGTGTGAAGAAAAAACCATTGTCTAAATCTTATCATTGTAACTAACGTGGTGATGAAACCACCTTTTAGTTCATGTATACCAAAGAATAATATGACTTAATAAAGCAATATTTTGACACGCATAAAAATGACCTTTTCGCAAGCTAGAAATACATTATAACTCGCAAGAAGCTGGTTTTGAATTATTATGCGTCTCGAAACCACCCTCTGAAATTTTGCCATCATATTTTAGTGTAGTCTTGCAAATCTGAAGTTTCAGGATATTGGAATATTTATGCATGTACAGATTCATAAAAAATACCGTACGTGTTCCTAGGAAAGCAAACCTTCTATTCTAGAAATCACTGATGGTTCTATTGTTGGATTAATTTTAGAACTGCAACCACGTCATGAATGTGTTCCAATTTTTATATCGCCATTTTGTTGTTATACATCTTAATTGAGTTGTCCAAGTTCCATATTAAAAATTTACAATTATACATCTAATGACTATGGACAAAATAATCTTTCCATAATCTAATTAAATTGTATACTTACATTTTCACAATAGTCAACAATGCCCCAAGTTACTCTCTAATTTATTATCTATAAATGAATTTTTGCGCTTATTCGCAAGACGTGCTTGCTATCTAGGAAGTTCCAAAAAAATATTGTTGTTAAATTGGAAATTCTAAGATGATATATACATCGGGCGTTATAACTTTTTCGCGCTAGCACTGTGTCCGATTAATACTCCTAGATGGACACACTAGCATTTCCTATGAATGAGTGCAAATTTAAATGCTTTTTTTTATCTATTAACAATATTGAAGGTTGGAAAACATTTAAAACATTAATAAGGAAGTTCGATTGTAAATTTAAGAAAACTGGTTTATGTATCAGTAGCCTCGTATGTTAGTCGAATATGCACCTTTTTCGCGGGCACTGATTTATGAAATGATTCGCGTTTTGAAAATCTGGAAATGCAAAACAAGAGACTTAATAAATTGTTGACGCGAGTAGCTTGTATTCAGTATACGGACGATATCATTCCCAGAATACATACACGAGATACATAATTTATGGCTTATCCCAACATTCTAGCTACTCGCTCCTAGTTTCATTTGACACTAATACGATCAGGACGGAACTAGGAATTGAATACAGGGGCCAATTGCATGTCAGATAAGTTGGCGGGGGACTTATTGCTAATTTTGGATAAATTTAGGGGTCAAATTCACAAATTAATCCGGGGATTTTAGCACAAAAAAATCCACCTTAGAGGGAGTCATGGCCCGGGGGCTCCCCTGGTTCCGTCCCTGAATACGACAATACAGATTCAGGTATTTTAATTATACTAGTTGGCATGTACGTGCAACGCACGTTTTCACAATTAAAACAGAGAATTTACAAGAAAAATCTATACAGGGTGTATATCGATTGCTTCTTTTGGTGCAAGTCAATAGCAGCACAAATATTTCAACAATGTGATACTATAACTCATCATCTGCAGGAATAATCGACAAAAAAAAATCATAGTTCATATCATTGCTGAATACAAAAGTAACATCAGTGGTTAATAGTTGGCTTGATCATCTACACATCAATGTTGTTCATATTTCTAAGCGAAGGGAATGAAAAATTATGCATCATAATTGTCCATATTTTAAGGTGATGACGGTGAAAAACTATTTATTGTTTATGGAAAATGTAGACTCTGAAATGCTACTGACTTGATCAATGATTTCATACTTGTACCAAGGGACCAAACAAAAAAAACACGATTGCTAGTATACATGGTAGAGTATTTGTACATTGCATGATTACCCAGTATAATATGTTTTTTCTCCAAGAAAGATTATATGGTAGGCTCGAGACAGCACATTGGAATAGTTGGATAGTGACCGAAATTTAAGGACAGAGGACCGCACCTCTACCTGAGTTTCAAGTTGACTTGCTAGACTAGAAGCCTAGAAGACGGTTGTATTCATCCACGATGTGATAATTAAGAAGAGCAGGGCACATGATTTCATGGAAGAACAAGATTACCAAGATGGTGTTGCATAGAATCAACAAAAAGAAACTTAACACTCTTACCGTGTCTGCTTTGCTGTTAAACCGACCTGCACAAATATCTGAGTCATTCCCGCATGAGCAGTTTACACAGTTGTCCCCAGAATATTCACACTTTGATCTGAACTTAGGATGGTTCCCATTTTGCTTTTCGATTTATCTGTAATTACACATCACAGGCGCTCCCCTGAATCTTGGATGGCGTCTAGCTGCTGCGTGCAGGATGTCGCCTTCGCGCGAGGAGTAGAGGAGGCGGTGGTGCGGGCGTCGTGGCAAGCAGTCTGCTCGTGGAGTGGGCCGACGCTAGTGTCCCGGTCGCCGTGTACAGGTCGATACCTACAGGCTCGAGTGTAGGTCGGCGGGCAGGCGGCGACGTGCGCATTGATCGGGCCGAACCAGTCGAGGCGCAAAGCCCAGGGCGACCCGCTCCTTCAGAACGGATGGGCAGGTTGTGGTCAGATGCTCGAGAAGCCGTTGCTTGCCATGACCGCCTTCAGCTTCACCGGGGCGACCGAGGAAATCGAAGCACACGTTGAGCCCCCCGGCAGCCAAGCGGTTCAGCTAACGCGAGGATATCCGCCGCCGTTCCACGTCGATGATCCCGCACAGCTGACCCTCGCAGAGCAGGATCAACCTCTCCACGCCGTACCGGTGCGCCGCCAGAGCAGGTGTTGCTCCAAGAGCGGTCTCCTTCTGCTTCGTTGTCTTATCCGGCAGGACACGGAGTCCGTGTGCATGAAGTAGAGTGGCGCCTTGAAGATCTGCGGCTCCATCTTGTCCACGCGCACCACGCCGGCCGTGGCTCCGTTGTGTTCGAGGAGCTTGGCGCGGTATGCCGGGACCATGGCGCGAGCAGCCGGCGGTGCACGACGAACCTCTCGCCGGCCCACCGCGCCTCCCGGTCTCAAGGAGTCCAAGGAGACATACCCTTGGTGACGGCGGAGAGGTCGGCATCGTCGTGTTAGCTTGGTAGTTGCCGTATACTAATCGAACCGGTAGTTGTCCTATATGAAATTATGAATCGAACGATCGATGACCTTCTGTTTCTTTTTTCAACACAGGGATAAAAACGGTTGAACCGGTACGGTGGTAGTTTAGTAGTATTATGTAATTTGGTGGGAGGGTAAACCGGTAAAAAAGTTTTGTGTTGAGTTGCTCAACATGGACTGAACAATCTGGTTCGTTGGTCAGAGATCGTACGGCATAAATTTAATGTATCCGATCAAGTTTGCTCTTTTAATAGTAGTACTAGCACAATGCCCGTGCGTTGCAACAGCAAATTCAGAAAATATAAACGCCCTGATAATTGTCGTTCTTGTCTTTGTGACTTGTCTATGCCGACAAACCTAACAATCCACCCGACCAAACCATGAGCAAACTTCTGCATATCACCATCCCTTTCAGCCGTGCGTCACCGCCCCACCCTCCACCAGCGCACAACTCCGCTCAAGTTCATGTTTGCGGGCCCTCGGCTCGTCCCTTTCCCTACTCTTCGGTGCCATCCTTGGAACCCCTTCCTTCCTGCTCTCAATAGCCACTCTCGCTTCCCCTTGATCAAAATCTCTTGCTTGTCGCCCAGCTCTGGGACTGTACACCTCATTTCCTCCTAGCATGTCCTGGCTTGGTTCTCACGAGGCCTCCATCTGCGTGTCGCCGGCTCCACACATCCCGAGGTAGCCTCTAGCATGACCCACCGCATGTTAGGGAGATTGTCTTGTGTTACCCAACTCTGGTGCGTGCGAGGTAGCAGGGTAGACGAAGAGTGGCTAACTTCGGTGGATGAATTTTTTTGTTGGACTAACAAAGAGAGATAAATCCTCCTTTTAATATTATTTGTCCCAAATAACTTTGAACAAAAATATAGTTGAGCATGAACTAAAAGATGGTTAGCAAGAACACTTCATGTTAAGATTTATTTTTAACATAAGATTATATTTGCATTGGCAAATATAGAAACACTCATATTAATATGTAGTCTGCCTCTACCCGCCAAAAAACAATTTAATCTGCCTCTGCAAATATCAGGTTGCGTGCTATTTTTTTCTTTTCCTGTGAGCACAATGTGCAGTGCAATTTTGTTTTTTGTTTTTTAGCACACCGTGCAATGGAGCTGAACAGCAGTGGGCGATGCGTATTTACTGGGCCGGCTCAGACGCAAGGATCGATCCTGGAAAAATCGGATTGTTTCTATTCTTAGCGAGAAGAGTTGATCGGTCAATGGGACGATATGGCTGGTCGGCCCACGGTCGGACGTACGCCACCTGGTCGATTTGTCCCAATTCGAATAGGATACAGTCACCAACTGGCTATCTACTTGGCTGGCTCGCACGTAAAGATTGATTAACCGAACAGTTTTTAACTTATGGGTGGCATAGGTGGATAATTATTTATAACTTTAGGGGGAAATCTAATGACCTACCAAACCAAGCGGCGGAAGGCTTAATGCTTTTATTATTAGGTGAAGATAGATTTAGAGGACACTACTCGTCTACTCACTACTCTCTCCATTTTTGTTTATAGCTCATGTGTATCATTTTTATGTTGTCAATTTTACAATTTATTAAGATCTTTCCATAGTGTCTCCAAGTAACCAATGTGATATGTGAATCATGGTGAAGACGAAGATCGTTTTTCACTCTGTCTCGAAACAAACACGTACTGTACGTAGCTGTTCCTTCCAGCCAACGAGTGGTGCTGTCTCACGGCTCGACGTCCACACGCACGTATGGTTTGATTCGGCGGTTCTCCCTTTTGCCGCGGTATAGTATCCGGCCGCGACGGCGCACGATGGGGAAAGATATAATCATACTCCTTTTTCTCACTACTTTTCTCCACACAGAGAAAATGATCCAATCTGGTTGAAAGCACGGAACCGGCCGGTCTGTCTGACAGGTCCCTGCAACGTGGCAAGCGAGTGGAAAGGACCGTTGTATTTTTGTCTTGGTCTGGTGATCTCGAATGTATACTACTCCCTCCGTTCTAAAATACTTGTCTTTTATTTGTCCAAATTCGACATATAAATATAATCATGGTGTTTTCTCCACGCTGAAAAATATGCTATACTACATATAAATAAATATAACCATTGGCGTCTGGAATGTCCCTGTTCGCAGTGGTAGGAGAGAATGTGACGTGGCATTAACGCATAATAATTGAACCGGTACAGTTGGTGGTAAACACAAGAAGGCGTGCCGACATGGACGGACGTGGCAACATGATGGAGAGCTGGTGGTGGTACGTGGCCTTGTGGCGGAGAATCGATGCGGTTGGTCATCCATCCACCTTTGGCTTTGGCGACGGGGACAGGAATTGCCGACTAAACCGATTGAGATGCTAATGGAGGGTGCAGCTAGTTTAACTACTCCGTAGAATGTCATGGCCATTATATATTGGCCAGTGAATGTCGACGGACGTGACCGTCCCAACCGAGAGTACGTACCCGGAGAAAGAAAGGAAAGGCCGGTAGACGACCCGTACGTACACGCTCCGGAGTCGTAACAGGTGGCAGGCACGACGAGCCTCCCAGTAACCCGCGGATAGACTAGACTAGACGGCGACGCCCGAGCAGACAGCGATAAACAAAAGCAGTGAGAACCTGAGACGGAGACGTGGCGTGCGGGCTTGGCTACTGCAGCGTCCTCCCTCCCTCTCTCCTGCGTTCTGTTTTGGACAGAGATACACGTGTCGAGACATCGAGCTGGAGCAAGCCGCGGAGTCCGTGAGGCTGGTCGGCGGGCACGCTACACTGCACCTGCCACTCTTGTTTCCACGTGATCGACCTGCGCTCAACATCAGCTGCCGACTATTTTATTGACCGCGGTCTTTATCCATGAGGCCCTGGACTTGACTTCTCCGGAGGGTAAACAGGACTTTCGAATCTTGCCTTTGTCCGTTGCGTTTAAACTCGTATACTCCCTCCGTTCCTAAATATAAGATGTTTTAGGTGTTACACATGTTATCTACATGCACACTAAAGTGAGTGAATCTACACATGAAATATGTCTAGATACACTTGTGTGCATGTGAATATGGACAAAAGCTAAAACATCTTATATTTGGGAACTGAGGGAGTATGTGCTAGCTAGGTAGGTCCTGATGAGAAGATGGAGGTTTTTAGAAAATGTTTATTTTATGCATGGCAGGAAAATGATGATCCAAGAGCACGTCCGTTTATTTATTCATTTTGGCAGGGAAGAGCAAGTCTGTTTTGTGTCGACACGTCCCAACGGCAACCGCAAACGAATAAGGGGTCCACGGACTCCCCAAATCCGTCCGGTTTTTTTCTTGTGCGAGAAATCGCTGGAGCTTACAGCAAGTAGGCAGACAAGAACATCACAAGGAAGAAGATTACACACAGGTTCTTCTGCACCTCGATGTCGCCGGCGAGGAGCAGGACGTGCCGATGGCGCGCCGCCGCTGCATCTTCCCTCAAACCTTGGATCGGAAGATGTCCCCCTGCGGACGGGAAGTCTTCGGGCCTCGAACTCCGGAGAGCCTCCATCCTCCTCCATCGGCAGCATCGGCTTGCTTCACCTCCAGCGGCTTCAACTTCGTCAGCTGGATCCGCCGCTTCAAGATCCAGAGGGGGATGACCCGTACACGGCGGTCCGAGAGGAGCGCGAGCACGGGGACGGGGGCGCACCACCGCAGACCTCCACAGAGATCCGCCGTCGAAGAGGACGAACGCCACCTGCAAAGACAACACCGGACGCGCCACCACCTCCATGACGCCGCCGGCTGGATCCCTAACAGCTCCTACGCTATATACAGCAGGGAAACGAGGTTTCCCCACCCTCCCGCCGCCGGAGCGGCCGACGGAGGGAGGGGAAACCGGCGAATCACCGGCGGTGAGGTGGATCTGCGGGGGGGAGAAAAAAGTCGCCTCTACTGTAGCGGCTAGAGGAGAGCGTCCAAGGTCGCGTCTAGCTTCAGCTACTCCTGGTGTAATCCGTCCGGTTTTTGTCCTCACTAACCCGGTCGAGCCACACAACCGTGCCATTCCGTCCTCGCCTAACCCCGAGCAATGCCTACTCCTATTTCCTGACCCGCGGTTGGATGCAGTTGGCGGTACGAGAATCTACTTCCACAGTATAGAGAACCGGTTGCTAGTCGTGTGCCGGCGTTGGACCGTAAAAGAGAATGCGACCATGAATAACTTTGGAAAGATTATTCCATACCATCAAGCCAACATATCATGCACCTGTTTTTCGGCACCGTTTTCGGATGGCAAAGCATGTGTTGATGCATCTATATACTACTATTAAAAGAGCAAACTTGTGTTGTGCTGTGTTGATACATTAAATCTGAGGCGTTCAATTTCGATCAACGATCCAGATTATTCTTACCGTTTTACCCGCCCACCAAATCACATAATACTACTAAATTGTCATCCTACCGGTAAACTCATCCAATCCACCGTTTCACCCAACCGGAGACAACACGCTGTAAATCCCTACCCACGCCGCTGACACGATCTGCCCGATGCACCGGCCATTCACGCCGCCGCACTGCCTGGGAGAGGACGTTAGGCTACACGCCGCGAGCTCCGTGCAGCAACCATCTCCGCGTCCGCGGTTGGCGCTCCGCTGGACAACGTTGCTCTGACCCTCTCAGCGCAGGACGCTGGACGCTGGACATGTTGGTCTTACTTCCGTGTTCTCAAGTACGACGAGTTGAGCATTTTTTTCATATTATGTTTTTCATATGGATCCTGACCTGCTATTCACGCTCTTCTGTCTTTTATTTGTATTTTGAACGGTTCAGTCCCAACAATCAGACATTAACTTTACGCACACTTGATGCGGAATAATGACTTTCATTCAGATGATGAGTTATGATACCACATTCATAGGTATCTATGTTAATATTGACTTGCATTGAAAGAAATAATCTAGCTACATACGGTTTTTCCTACATGTAAATTGTCCCATTTTTTTCAAACGTAAATTCTCCCATTAATTGTGAAAACATTCTACTTATAAATTATCCTATTTAATTATGAAGACGTGCGTTGCACGTACATGCCAACTAGTATTCTGAAAAGAGTGAGACTATATACGATGATTACTTTAAGGGATGTACATCCAGACATTTTACGTAGGCACATTCTTTTTTGTTAAAGAAAAGACATTTTTTGTGCCCTGTAAAAAGGACAAACAAAATGTCTAGTGAAAACTTAATTATGACCGCCAAATTTGTCTTTTTTATACATAACACACAGAAAAATTACTCTCTGCACCTGCCACTCTTGTTTCCACGTGATCGACCTGCCCTCAATCAAGGTGGCAACGGTACGGGTACCTCCGGGGGGCACTCCACCATACCCGCCCCGATACCCGCCAGTCCCCGGCCCCGCTAGTCCCCGCTACGCTATCGGGGAGGAAATGGCCCCCGTACCCGATAGTAACGGGTACCCGACCCCCATCGGGGACTCCATGGGGAGATGGACGCCACCTCGAAATCTCGCCGTCAGCTCATCCTCCGGCCACCCCTTGAAGAAAACTGGAGCATCAGTCCGCCGCCGGTATGGGATTGCTCACTGGTGTTTGAGCAAAACCAGATCTTGAAGCAACAGAGCAGAGGAGAGGAAGGTGGGCTGCCGGAGACGAGCTTCTCCTTGCGCCGGCTGGAGTTGCGATGGCCTTCGCCGCGGCGGCGCTGATGTGATTCGTGTGTGCGGCCGGAAACGAGTTGCTCCTTGCGCCGGTCGAGGAGGAGGGTAGGAGGAGACGTGGGTTGCGAGACCAACCAGGGAGGGGCTGGCGGCCGGATGGTTGTGCGCCGGCGGCCGCGCGCGCTGCCGGCGTGACTCTCTCCTCCGCGAGGCCACGAATTGGGAAACAGAGAGTGGCGGCTGGAGTGAGGAGTGAGGGGAAAGGAAGGAGTGGGTTAGCAGGCCTAGGGTTTTTTTGCGTATATATTTGTCATTGGCTGTTTTTGTCTCGCTGACATGTGGGGTCCCGGATATCCATGGAGCCTCAATGGGGAGATTTTGCTCCCCATCCCTGCCCCGCCAGCATATCGGGTACCCGCCCCGCTATCCCCATGGGGCCAATTTGCCCCCCATCCCCGATTCTTAGCGGGTAAATACCCGCGGGTACCCGCCCCACGGGGAAAACTGCCATCTTGAGCCCTCAACGTCAGTACTCCCTATTTTATTGACCGCGGTCTTTATCCATGACGCCCTGGACTTGACTTCTCCGGGGGTAAACAGGACTTTCGAATCTTGCCTTTGTCCGTTGCGTTTAAACTCGTATATGTGCTAGCTAGGTAGGTCCTGATGAGAAGATGGAGGTTTTTAGAAAATGTTTATTTTATGCATGGCACGAAAATGATGATCCAAGAGCACGTCCGTTTATTTATTCATTTTGGCAGGGAAGAGCAAGTCTGTTTTGTGTCGACACATCCCAACGGCGACCGCAAACGGATAAGGGTCCACGGACGTCCATTTGACCCCAAATCCGTCCGGTTTTCGTCCTCACTGACCCGGTCGAGCTACACAACCGTGCCATTCCGTCCTCACCTAACCCCGAGCAATGCCTACTCCTATTTGCCGACCCGCGGTTGGATGCAGTTGGCGGTACGAGAATCTACTTCCACAGTATATAGAACCGGTTGCTAGTCGTGTGTCGGCGTTGGACCGTAAAAGAGAATGCGACCATGAATAACTTTGGAAAGATTATTCCATCCCATCAAGCCAACATATCATGCACCTGTTTTTCGGCACCGTTTTCGGATGGCAAAGCATGTGTTGATGCATATTCTGAAACGAGTGAGACTACATACGATGATTACTTTGAGGGATGTGCATCCAGACATTTTACGTAGGCACATTCTTTTTTGTTAAAGAAAAGACATTTTTTGTGCCCTGTAAAAAGGACAAACAAAATGTCTAGTGAAAAGTTAATTTTTGACAGCCGAATTTGTCTTTTTTATACATAACACACAGAAAAATTACATGAAACTTTATGTGTACCATAAATGTTCAGAGGTACACCTGAAATTTTATTTCAGATTTTTGAAGCTTATTATTTTTAAAAATGCAGTTCCTACAAGATACTCCTGCGAGGCAAAACACCGTGTCCAACAATTATGATGATTATTTGAACGCGAGAGGTCATCTGGACATTAAGATGGACTTTGATTCTCTAGTGGCCCCGCGTGTCAGAGACTCCATGTTAGGATCGCCCATGGGAAATTCCCGTCTAGGCCTCTAGGGTAGAGTTATGCCGATGGCGCGGAAACCCATTCTGACCCATACGAGCATTTGCTCCACTGTTCAAAATCCTGTTTCAAAATATATAAATAAATGAAAAAAATCGGGTACCAACATTCTATGCTCACACACAAAATAAATGAACAAAGACATCTTCTTATGGGCTGTGTCAAAAAGATAAAAAATGTCGGGTGATAAGTCGTTTTGTTGCTACAAAATTTATCTTTTTTACAGAAGCCAGACAAATATATTTTTTCCTCTATATTTTTGTGGGAACATTATTTTCTGGATCTATGTACAAAATTTTGTCGTTTTTTCCACATTTTTAAGTGTTGTAAATGTATTTTTCATAATGGAGTATCTAGTCCTATGAGGCAAAACACCGCCTCCGCTGATGGCCCTGCAACTTTACCACTCCAGATGTAATGCTTCTTTGTTGGGAATGAAACCAGGGATGATCTCATTCTTGCAGCACGGTAACTAAGGCATAATCTATTAATCTCATATCTAGAAGCTTCTTTCAGGTAGCACATTTTTTCCAGATGCAGGTAGCACTTCGTAAACCTTGTATTCAAGGCAGGTCGGCCAGATCTCCCAACCAAATAATGACCCATCTTCGCAAAAAATTAAGATTAAAATCGATGGACCATTTGTTCCTGCATTATCATGTTGGAGTCCATGTGCTGTTGAGCCCACGAAAGCGAGACGCCTTGTACGCAGATATACTTCTCCTCCGATCCGTTGGTTCCCAGACAAGCCGCTGCAGCATCGTTTTCGGAGAGCTGCCATCGCAGTATCACACGTTTAGGGCTTGTTTAACCCCAAGAGTTTTTTTAGGGGATGTGAAGAGTAGGGATGGGAGGGGATTTGGTGAACACCCAATCTCCATAAATCCCCACAAATATTTTTCCTCTACAATACACTAGCATTGATTAGAGTTTTTATGTTAGGCAAAAATGAGATGGTTGATAGGGGATATTTGGGGATTGTCCCCTCACATCCCCTAAAATACACTAGAAGTAAACAGACTAGTAGGGATTTTTCGATATCCGGAATAATCCCCTCCCATCTCCTAAAATACACTAGAGGTAAACAAGGCCTTATAGTGGAGTATAGTAAGCATCATTACGCAGGTGACATGGCATTTGGAAGATCTTTTTGGCAATTGGCAAATCCTCAACCTCAAGCAGTAGTACGTGACAGCTCCTCTGAGCTCATTTCTGTTCCCATGACAGGTCATACACATGTATGGCTGCCGGAACAGTTGGATCAGCTCCAGCCTCCAGTCGTCGCATGGGCTGGTAGGCGAACCTATCAGTCTGGTCGCTCGCCAGTGTCTTGTTCGCATCGAGCTCTGCCGCTGTTGCCCGTCATGTATTTTTCGACGTAGCTTATCTACTGTAGATGATGGACCGGATCACACGTCTAGTCGGGAGCGGGCCAGCGACGTCTCCTTCGAACCGTATCCAGGCCTCTTGGCCTCTTCTCTTTCGTTTCGTGTCTCCTTGCGCCGCTGGGCCAGCACGTGACTCATACAGTACCACCAAACAGATCCGAACCGCGCAAGATGAATTTGTCTTGTCCAGTGTGAAATTCCATGTCACGAGCTTGACAGTCTTTTTTTCACCACTTGTTCATTATTACGAAATGGTCACGATTTACGGGGATTCAGGCCAGCCCACGTGCCTCAAACGCAAAAAAGGCCGTCCCAGGCTATTTCCTGACCGGCACGACGGCCCGGTGGCCTGTTTTCGGCCATCTCGGTCTGATTAGACCGTTTCTGCACCTTTTTTTTTCCGTTTAAGCTTGTAGTATTTCAGCAAAAAAATTAGAAAACAATGCAGAAACTATAAATAAATGAGAAAAGGAAGTCAAGTGTCATATATGAGGGGAAATAGTGAGCTTTATTAAGCCTGCCTCATTAAAACCTTCCAGGTAACTCCCCTTGAAGGCAAACCTCGGTAAGAAAAAAAAGTACAACACTTGCTCAAAAGAAAGAAAAAAAAGAAAATTAGAAGGAAAGAAGATTACAAAAGGTTACTCCCTCCGATCCTAAAAGATTGACGCAAAAAGTGTGCTAGCTCCATGTAAATTTGCACACATCTCACGACACTTATATAGGATCAGAGGGAGTAGTAAATTACAAAGACTACAACTCGTGCCTCCTCCACTTGTTGACGTGAGCCTCGACGTGCCTCCTCAAGTGGCCCGTTCCTCCTCCGATTTTTTTTACACCAGCCTCGACGTGCCTCCTCAAGTGACTGGTTCCTCCTCTGCTTTGTACAAACAATACACTCATGCATCCATTCCATTTGCACTTCACTCTGAACTCCGGGAGACCATTAACGTTGACTACTATTTCATCAAAGTGACCCCCCAACTTTTGAAATTTTGAACTGTAGCGTGCCCCTTCTCACGTGAAACAAAATTGTTGGGCCGGTCGACCGCTCGGGCATGCCATGCTGTGCCCGTGCCGACCGGCCCAACAATTTCTTGTGCCGGCCCACATGCCTTAAAATGGAAAAGGCAGGACCCCCAATGGGCCTCGTGCCTAGACCAGCCTAAAATCCTGCCTGTCGTGTCATGCTGGGCATCGAGTCACATTTCTGTGCCTTTGGGTAGCTCGAAAAAAGGCTCCCCGATGGTCAGGATTAGTTCCACTACCTTATAGTACCATAATACCATGGCACCCAAAGAAACCCTTTTCCTTTAAGCACTACTAGCTCTGGTCCATATTAGTTGTGGCTGTATAATGGGAGTGGATTTTTGGAGCCCGGGCTACATAGAACCCGGATTTTTGAAAATTCGAAAACGACATTTTAAAGTTTTAGAAAATTCTGAAAAAATCGTAGATGTAGATGATGATGTATTCTAACAGTGTGCAAAAATCCAAATCGAAAAACTCTGTATTTTGGGATGTGCAGATTGACAAAATCGTGGATCTGAAAAATAGAACAGTGCATATTTTGAAACCTCTAACCTTTGTCAGATTTTGTCATTTTTGTGTAGCCAAAGATACAATGTCTTTCCCCTTGAGATTTTCTCCGTTGGTATAATGCATGATTGGCCACATCTAGAATTTGTTTCAGAATTTTTTGAAACTTCAAAATGTCGAATTTTATATTAAAAAACAAATACCAGGAGCCATGTAGCTCGTGCTCCAATGTAGGTTTTCGCTATATAATTTTGTACTAAATCAGCACGACTACATAGAATGGTGGAAATGCATGTTATTTTCGTCCAATTCCATAGTTAATAAGACACATCAAGTAAAAATAATCAAAGTGGCGGACGAGGATCATTGCTAGTCTACAATAGGCATGGTAGAAAAGTGAAAAAAAATCTGAAGTGGGAAAACCACCATTGTTTTTTAGGGAATGGTATCATGGCCACTTTATTGATTTTCGAACACGGTTACATCTTTCACCGGGCTAGAAACAATAAAATCTGGAGGATCACCCGTCCAATAAAAACCAAATCTTACACGAGAGTTCAAACCACAGGTCTGACACTGGTGTTTCTCATTTAGGCGGCATATTTTTCAGTGGGAGGCGACATTCCCGTCGACAGCGAGACGTCTGTGGTGACTTCGTCAATCTCAAGACTCGACCCGCCGATTCAGTCTTTCGGAGGTGCTTATAGGGGCAGGGTGTGCGTGCGTGTGTTCATAGGGGTGAGTGTATGCATGTATATGTGAGCGTCTGCGTTTGTACTGTGTTTCGCAAAAAAAAAACATTCAGCATCGGGGCGGAAATGATCCCTTCTCTTTTGCCTTCTCATTGGCTAACAAAGTTTACGGGCCGCCGAGTTAGTTTGAAATGGGTTGCCATTCCCTTCGAGTGGAAGAGCAAAACGACCAGTGTCCAAAATGCAGTGGCCCAAGCCCATGAATGCCCGTGTGTGGACCCGCGTGCTCGCATCAAAGTAATCTCAGCCGTCGGATCCCGCTCCAAACCCTAGCAACGAAACCCCTGCTACTTAATCTGCCATCTCAGTTCCATCCCCGCCGCCGCCTCTCCCTATCTCCCGCCGTCTCCCTCTTTGACGAAGCTCAGCGACCGTGCAGATGGCGTCCGAGGCGGCGAAGGTGGTGGTGCCGGAGTCGGTGCTCCGGAAGAGGAAGAGGGAGGACGTATGGGCCGCCGAGAAGAAGGAGAAGTTCGTCGCCGAGAAGAAGAAGGCCGGCGAGAACCGCAAGGTCATCTTCACCCGCGCCAAGGAGTACGCCGAGGAGTACGAGGCCCAGGTCAGATCGCTGCTCACCCCACCCTCGATCCAACTCCTCTCTTCGTGTAGGGTGACTGTACTTTTGCGCTACGAACATGTGTTGTGAGGATCTAGAACCGATTAGGCTTGGGTGCGTGCGTGCCCAGTGGAGAAGACTGGTGTCAGTCCGTGCCTTGTGTTCGATTCGGTAGGAAAAATTGGTTGGTTCGAGTAATTTGATATCATTAAGCTTGTTGAATGCTTATGTTTCTTTGTAAGCACGGCCCTTAAGATCCCCTCCCTTTTATTCCGTGGGAGCGTGTCGAGTCATAGCCATGCAAGATTGAAAACGAGGGTCCAGAGAGTTCCTCTCTGGAACTTCTTTCCTTCCGGTTTCAATTCGAGCTGCTCCCATCATGGCGCTGGGTTTCTTGTAGTGCAGGGCCAGCATGTAGCAGCTGCTTTTTGCATTGCTCATGCTGTGTTCTGCACGCTTGCAACTCTTTGCTAAATTAGATGGAGCTGCCTAAATTCTGGAAGTGAACATGCTCTACATTATGCTAAATCTCAGCAAACCAAATGTTATATCCCTCCTGTCGTATCCACGCACTTGTAGTTGATTATGTGCCCATGGCAATGCGGTCCTTAGAAGTTATAAATGTGATCTGCTTGCCATTAGCAACTAAACTTATCTATGATGTTTATGAGATACTTTTTTTACAGGCTGCCAATGCCTGTTCTGCTTATTGCGTGTTTTCATGCCATTTTAGAACTAACTACCCATGCTAGTTTTACATCTTTTCGGTGCAAGATATATTCCCAGCTTACCGTTTTATAATGCTATTAGTGCTGTGTTTTACTGCCTTTAATGTATTCATCTTATTTCAGATTGAACTAGAATGCTGGTAGTTGTTTAGCCACTAGAGATTCAGTTTGGTTTGGTACATCTGCCACTGGACACTGTGTGCTGTTGTTCAAGTTTCTATATCACCTGCAGATAGGTGTAATCAATAGACTGAGTGATGTTGAGATGTTTGTTTTTTTGCCTGATAGAATCATTAATAACCGTGACTTAAGTGAAGTGTTTATACTATGTTAAGTACCGAACATCATATGCTAATGTGTATGTTTTGAGCAGGACAAGGAGCTGGTGCAGCTTAAGCGCGAGGCCCGGTTGAAGGGTGGGTTCTACGTCAGCCCCGAGGCAAAGCTGCTGTTTGTTGTCCGTATCCGTGGGTAAGACAGTAGGATGGTATCTATTGGGATTGGGTTGTCTGTTCGTATTGGATTTTAATTGTGGTAAATATTTTCCCTGCAGTATCAATGCTATGCACCCAAAGACAAGGAAGATCTTGCAGCTTTTGCGTTTGAGGCAGGTGGGTTGGTTGCTTCTGTGAATTATTCTGTTGCTTCCTTGGGATACAATATATGTACTCCCTCCGTTCCAAATTAATTGACTTCCATTTGTCCACATGTGGATGTATCTATACGTGTAACATGTCTAGATATATCCATGTGTGGACAAATGGAAGTCAATTAATTTAGAACGGAGGGAGTATTACTGAAACTTGTAGCTGTGTTCACTGTGCTAAATGTTTTCTGTTGCAGATCTTCAATGGTGTGTTCCTGAAGGTTAACAAGGCCACCATTAACATGTTACGCAGGGTTGAGCCCTATGTTGCATATGGGTATGTTGTTCACTTTGAGTAACTGTGATACAGTTCCTCAGCTTAATTTATTGTACTCTTATTGTGATGGAAAATGAACTGTAATTGTCTTGATTTGATGAGTTCATCAGTGTGGTATCAGCTGTCTACTAAGCCATCTTAATTGTTTGAAGTAAATAATCTTGTGGGTAAGAGTAGCATGAATCTGACACTCAACCTGACTTCTATTCTCCCCTATCTATTATTATATATTTAGCTTTTGTTAAATGTCGGAATAAACTAGGAAGCATTTTCTTTGTCATTGGTATTGCTATCAGCCAGGATCTGTAGTTATTCAGGAGTCAAATTACTGCAGAATTGATATGGTGTTGTTGCATTGTTGCTAACTTGTATATAATTTCATTACGTGTGTAGGTACCCAAACTTGAAGAGTGTCCGAGAGTTGATCTACAAGAGAGGTTATGGGAAGCTCAACAAGCAGAGGATCCCACTTTCCAACAACAAAGTCATCGAGGAGGTTTGATTCTTCAACCAGCCCATCTGGTTCTCTATCTTGCTTGTGTATCCGTACTAAAATGATAATTGCCATAATGTGTTGTTCTAATCAGGGCCTAGGGAAGCACAACATCATCTGCATTGAGGACCTTGTTCATGAGATCTTGACTGTTGGCCCACATTTCAAGGAGGCCAACAACTTCCTCTGGCCATTCAAGCTGAAGGCACCACTTGGTGGCCTGAAGAAGAAGAGGAACCACTATGTTGAGGGTGGTGACGCTGGTAACCGTGAGAACTACATCAACCAGCTCGTTAGAAGGATGAATTAGGTTGACGTGCATCCATGATAATGCCCTGTGTTCGAAGGATGTTCTCTGTGTCAAGCTTATTTTACATTAGGAAGTGGATGATTAATATGCATGAAATTTTGGCATTCAGAACTAGTCATGTGGAAGAAAATCTGGCCTTTTATTTGGAGTTTTCAGGATTATATTTACTATGTGACGCTTGTATGTTTGTGTGCATTATTGTCTACCTTGTTATGCTTGAATTGTTGCCAGATCTCAGTTGATTTGCTAGCTGAAGGACATCATAGTTTTTCATTTTCTATCCTTGTGAACTTAAATTGGTACTGTAGACTTTTAAACTCTGGGTAATTTGGGAAAGTACTATACTGGTGCAGGGGCTAGACCACTGCTAGGCAAAATCTACCGCCTTGCTAGACCACACCTGCACTACTGCATCTGACACTTACGGTAAATGCAGTTTGGGGACTAATGAAATGTGTTCACCTCCACTGAAACAATGTGGTCGAGCTTGTCCAGCAGCCCAGCCTTCACCGCAGCGTGCCATTGTTGCGTCGCTTGTGCAGTGAGGCCCGCCGGCTTTGTGTCTCTTCCGACTTAGTGTTCAGATCTTGAACGAGCATTGGATCCCTAAAACCCAGACCCCTCATATATTTTGGGCTGGTCAAGTGGTCATCACATACCAGGAGATCCAACAAGTTTTTCTTTGAGTGCTGACACAATCTTCTTGGTAGGCGAAAACATCACATGGAATAAGTTAGAACAACTTGGGCAACTGATTTTATAAGTATCTTCTTTCCTCCTGCCGACAAAGCTCCTCCATCCGCCCTAACCATTTTTCATAGTCGTCTTTAAAATACTTGAAACACCGCTTTCGTGAGCCACGCATGGCTGATGGCATTCCAAGATACTTCTCACAGAGCCTCATTCATGGGAAATGACAACTTCACCTACGGCTGATGGCATTCCAAGATACTTCTCATAGAGCCTCATTAGAACAAGGGCTCCATGAGTCTTCGGGCCCACAAATCCCGCACACCCTTGTTGTAGAGATATGCCACAGAAAGATCTCCAGTTTCGACAGAACCTGAATATTTCGATAGCTTTGTCCAACTCTTCTGCACTCCCGTGTGGTCTGAACTAGCTGCCGTGCCATCTAGCTAGGCCTCACGACGAGCCCTCGTACTCGAGAGCATCATGCACACCGAAACGCATAGTAAAATGACACTTCTTCTCGTGGTGCCAAGCCCACAGGTCAGACTGCAATCAGGGAGTCGACTAGTTTCATGAACTTTTGTCGACGTATCCTTGTTGTATTCATGGGAGCGAGTTTTACACCGGTTTTCTCCAAGAAAACGATGAACCAAGCGGGGCCTAACTAACATATCAACTACAAGCCCGGAGGGTAAACCCACATCCCACGATTGCCAATACCCGTCATGTAATATCCTGTCCTCTCTACACCATTTCCGACACTTTTGCCCTCCTTGCGATACATGTGCTGGCGGTCGGCTATTTTCACAGAGTACACCGCATCATTGGGCAACCAGATTGTACGCTTTAATGTATGTTCGGTGTAGTAGATATGGTTTCTCTCCAGACCATACTTCTCGTCTACCGCCACCGCTTTAGACAAAGATGGCCCCAGGAACAAGGCATGGTCACCAAAACTCGTCATCTCTACCCACTTATACTTGTAAGCCTCGACGTTATCTGTGTCGACAAGTGTAAAGACCCTGAAGAAAGGCTCACGCTCGGGTAACCACCTGGTCTGTATCGCCATAGCTGGCTTGCCAAGCTTGACAATGTGGCAGTCGTACGCGAAGAGGTCGTCCTCGCAGGTGGGACCGTGCCGCCTTTGAATTGCTAGCTCTTGGCTTGATGCGATGACCGGAGTGCCGTCTTCCTTTATGTCGATTTTAAACTTGACCAGCTTCTCACCAGGGTTCAAGACCATAGAGCTCGCCGTTGCAGAACACGATGTCATAAACCGTCTTCGCGCGCGCATCATCCACACAATATTGTACGGTCCACCTACTCCCGTCGCCACCAATCCTGCACAGCGCAATGTCGCGCCCCCAGTTTGCGATGCAGGCGAGGATGCAGCCATTAGAGGCGGGATCTTCAGAGAAGATGACTTTATCCGGCCTGATGCGAAATAGACTGTCTAAGCATATGGAGGAGAGCGCCACCTCAGCGCCAGAGAAGAGATTCACGATGACGAGCGTGTAGGGTTTGGCGGCGTCGACCCAGCCACCATCGTGCGAGCCGACGAACCGCATGTTCTCTGCCTTGTCCGGGACGCGCACGACGCAGGCGTCGTCGGGACCACACAGGCGCTTCGGACCGCTGAGTCGGTCCGAGGACCACAGGAGCAGGACCGGGACGGCCGGCGGCGCCGGGAGCCGAGACGTGGCGGCGCGCCACGCCTTGCAGACTGCGGCGAGTCGCACGCGAGCCCACGGGGAGGCAAGCCTGAGGCGGACCATGCCGAGGAGATCGTCGGGCAGGTCGGGCCACTGCGCCGATGACGACGACTCGGTGCTGCTGTTACCGTCGGTCGTCGACATGTCGTGCATGTGTCTCCAACTCTCGGTTGACGCAGGCCCGATCTTCCGGCGCGGGTCGCCTAGTACTTTTCCGGCGAGGTGCGCACGTTCAAGCTGGCTGGGAATCTCTCCTTAGGATGCCAAGTCGACGGGAGCAATCTCCACGTCCAAATTAAACTATCTCGACTAGCTAGATTCATCGATTCTAGCGCACCAGAGTCTTTCCTTATTGCTTTGAACTTGAAACTGTTTTTTCATTTCTTTTGAAGGAAACCGTATTGAAACTAGCTACTGAGGCACATGAATACGGGTCAAATTCTTCTTTACTACGAGCACTTACCATCTAAATGACAAAACAACTAGAAAAAGGAAAACATTTGGGAAAGTCACCACGTGCGCGCGCCAGTTGGCGTGTTCTCCTTAGCGCGCCCCCTATGAAACCCCCCACCAAACGAAGGAATGGGACAGAGTATCATTTCCCCTTGTCTAACCCTAAGCAAACTCCCCACCATGAAACTCCTATTTCCCTTGCCTAATATTGCCAAACACGCTGCTTATGTTCGTTTATATGCTGGCAAGGTGCTCTTGGTTTGCAACTTCCAAAATAGGAATAATAGCTACAGTTACATCGCCCCCAAAGAAATGGGCCAGAAACCCGTCAGGCCCAGGAGGCTTTGTAGGGAACATTTGAAATAAAGCCTCTTTTACCTCCTGCCCCGAAAACTTCTTAGTCAAGCAGTTGCAACGAGCATCCCTCACCAAAAAAAAAAAGGAGCAGTTGCAACGAGCTTTTCACCTCGGCAGTTCGGCTTTGATCTGTTGGCAGTTGCAACGAGCGACGGCCTCTGTTGCTTTCAGGTTCGGAGGAGTTTATCCGCTTGCTCAAGCAGCTTCCACCTTGACGCGCGTACACACGTTCTTGCGCCTTTCTCCAGAACGAGTCTTCGCACGTGCATGGAAGCTTCCTGCCTGCTTCTGTTGCTAAGTCTGCTCGGAACAAAACCTCCTGATAAATAAAAGATCCATGGGTCGATATATACTGGCCGGCGACATCTTTGTCGGCGTGCGTCGGCAAATAAACAATTGACCATCAGCAGCTATCTAAATTAAAGCACGTGTGTACAAATGCAGAACAACCTAGCAGCTCGATCGGCTGCCTGTTACTCCTGCGGCGCAATTTCGTAGCGTGCGCCAGCCGCCACGAGACGGACAAAATTAGCAGCCAAACCACTAGCTACCACGCGATGCATGAATCTGCATTTTGGATTCCTATTCTGATCAGTTTACTGACCGACCGAGGCTTTTTGTTTCTTGTAGACACATTTTGCCGGGCAAAGTGCCAAAGTTGACTGACCGGGTCTCGACCTCCTCCTCCTTTTCGGCTACCAACCATCGGCACATGTGCTGGGCATAAATCATGTTTTGCAATTTGCATGTGTGGATATCTCGGATTAGTGACTGAATAGATATATGCGTTCGCACGCACAAACCTTCGCCAGGATAGAGTATGATACAGTTAGTTCGGGCTTGCTGGGAAGTGGGAACTCAAACATGCTAGAAAACGACACTCTCCCGCTGTAACAAATCATCTTTTGGCTTCGCCAAACTGATGAAGTAGTTTAACACCACTGGTAAAGTGACTTGAAAGGTCGAACCCAATGTATATAGTACCAGTATATATCCATTCCCTCGTGCTAACACGCTCGTCTTGCACGTTTGCTGGGAAGTGGGAACTCAAACATGCCAGAGACAACGGCACTCTCTCGCTTTATAGCAATGTTCTTTGGCTTTGCAGAATTGATGAACTAGTTTAACTCCACTGGTAAAGTGAATTGAAAGGTCGAACCCAATGTATATATATAGTACAGTATATATCCATTCCCTCGCGCTAACACGCTCGTCTTGCACGTTTGCGGATTCAGATTGGCCACTCGGCTCACACACGCACAATGTAGTAAGGGGTGCAGACGGATAGGCTAATTTCCGCACTGAATCTGATTTAAAGCATCCGTATATGATTTTAAAGAATTCCATGGATAATGATATCCAATATCGAAGCGGACGTCTCGATACATACAACAAATGTCATGCAGATATGATTCAAACCGGATTACTGATTTTTGAGTCAAATGTCAAGGTCCATCCGACAGAGTCTGTAGTTATTGAGTTACCGAGTTCATCTGACCAGCATGTCTGAATTCTAGCACCAATTGATAGGCCAGTCGATCAACTGTATTCAATTTCTATTTATTTCTGGCCCGAGTCCGTCCCATTTCTCATTCTATTCCACAATTTGATATATCCTTATTAGAATCCGCAACCGGCCATTATACGATTCGATTCAACTTCGAGGCAGAAAGTATAGTAAAGAATATGGTATGAGCAAAATATGATCTGATCGAATAAGTTTACACCCCCAACCGCAGTTGATGGAGGCATGGAATCTGCAGATCGCTGGGTCCTGTTGCTAATGAATCCATGAGTCGTATCTCTTACGTACGTGATGCCTGTGAAAGGAACAGGTAAACCACCATTGATGCCGCTCCGTGGGAGCATGCATGGGCATCACAGGACTGACCAAAGCCTGGCCACCATTGATTTGTGGCTGCAACTCCTGTGCATCACGCAGTGCCAGCCGTATACAGGGGCTGAATTGAAGAGCCCGGGCATGCAGTGACAGTGGTCTTGTTGGTGCCTCGCTACTGTGCATATGCACCAGTACAAATTGTACAGCTCGTGCTCGAGGGTGTCGATCGAGACAAGGCTCAATGTACTTTTGCGTAGCACGTGAGCCCCAGCAGTAGATGCGATGTTACGATGGGTAAGTGAGACGATTCCAATACTGGCCATTGCATTAAGCTTAGGCACAGAGGATGTACGATCGAGCTCTGCCACCATTTGTCCATTTACATAGAGGTTACTGCAAGCACCAGCTAGCTACACTTACTAGCCAGTACTACACATCACAACAACTAGAGTGCCAGTCACACGCAGCGATTCATCACGTGATCGATGCACATGCAATCCATCTAAATCGAACGGGCCTGTTAACTAATCTACCAGATACCTAACCTAATTCGATACTTGGAATTAAACTAGAAGTAGAAGAACACATCACCATCGTCCCAGCTAGGGCCAAGAAGAGCCAAAGAAGAGTCGACCTGATTATCCATGGACGGAATCGATAGATCATAGATGACACTTGAGCCTAGTCAGGACAGGAGGCAGCTGCTTGACCTCGCTAGCTAGCTGTAGAGGGTGACGAGGCGGCGGAGGCACCTGCTGCAGGAGTACTTGCGCTTGTTCTTGAGGCACAGCGGGAGGCACAGGATGCGCCGCTCGCTCTCCACGTCGGTGGCCACCACGGGTCCGCCGCAGCACGGGCACGTGCCGGGCGCCTTGCTCGTGCCCAGCACCCGCTCCTCCTCCGCGCCGCACATCACCTTCACGGCTCCGCCCACACGCCCCACCGCCATTGCCATCTCTCCTTCTTGAACTGCAAAGATACCCTGCCGCCGGTGAGCCTGCGGGTGTCGAGGAAGATAGGGGAGGGAGGGAGCGAGGGAGGTGAGAACGGACGTCCGGTGAGAACTCTGGGTTTGGGAAGTTTGGAACTTTTGGGAATTGCGAGTGGCCGGTGCTCGGCCGGTTGCGGCAAATATATAGCGGACGATCGAGGGCGCAGGCAGGATCGTGCTGAGAACGCTACGCGCGCGTGTGGCCGCGACAGGTGTCGGTATCCGTTTGAGGATTTGCCTGGCTGCATACGTCTCCATGGGCGGCTACGTCGCTAGGGCCATGTGCGGCCTTCCGGTCACGATACACCCAACGACCACGACTCCACGAATATGTTAAAACATCCCGGATTTTTTTAAATAAAATACAATACGAATGTACTCCCTCCGTTTCAAATTATAACATGTTTTGAATATTTCAATATGGAATAGATACAGACTATACACCGAAACGTGTCCCTAGATAACTGTGATTTAGGAAAAAAAAAACTAAAACATCTTTTGAAACGGAGGGAATATGATCAAATGTGGTTTTATTTAGTTACTAGTATAATTGCACGTGCAACACACGACCTTCACTATTAATCAATATATTTACAATACATAGAACCACCGAAATAGTGACTTCTGGTTATTCTACACTTGATGCATGATTCTATTTTTATGTTTCCAAAGTCAACGGGATCCAAGAATATTGATTTTTCCAGTTTACTTAAGTCGTGATTTTATTAATTTTTAATGTACATGAAGCAATTTTTCCATGGTAAAAAGAGACGGAGTTTAAATAGTTTTGAAATAAATCCAATATCCTGCAAGTAGCCTATTTCAACACTAATCTGGGAGAAAAATATATATCCACAACCCCATCAGAGAGAACATCAGAATTTCAACTTCATTATACCCACCCAAGAACCACCTTTTACCTGATACAAATTCATTGTACAAACTGACCGCACACTGATCATTTAACATGTACATTGAGCATAAGACTCTTGATCGAAATGGAACGTAATGTTTACATGTGACAAATAAAATAAAAAAGAGAGAAATTGCGTCCCTCAAAAAAAGGAGAAGAGAGAAATTGTGTCCCTAAAAAAAGATAGAAATTGTTTCAAGCAACTTATAAAAGTTTTCAACTAAAAAAATACAGAGGATCGTGCATCGAATCATCATTATAGTTAGGTAAAGAGCAGATTGGCTGAAATACACCCAAGTTATATGGAAATTGTTGCAAGTTGAAAAATAGTCAGTCTGCAACAAATGAAGCAATAACATCTCAAGTTGTCTGCATTGTGGATTAGCAGAGTTGAAGGATATTGAAATAAGACAATTCAGAGCACGCACATTAGCACTACCTTCGTTTCAAAATACTTCGTATATAATGCATAATTATTAGCTTGCAAACAAGATTCTTTTTGCACGAAACTGAAGCCAGAACTATATGTCATAACACGCAATGCATAGTTATTAGCTTCCACACAAAAACTGATTCTTTTCTACACGAAACTGATGCCAATGAACATTGTACGAACTGTTAAATCCTATCCGAATACCTTGCCAAGTCTATCACTCAAAAGGTTACAAGCCAACCTGTGCGTTTATTCCGTACATGGTGGCGCCGCGGCGATCTCACTGGTAAAGGTATTATTACGACTGAATTTATTGGGTACATGGCAGCGGTCTTACTGCTGAATTATGATTTGGACCATCGAAGCACACCGCGTAATCCAATCTGATAACGAAAATGACACTGCATCTTACACACCGACATGCATATACGTAGTCTTACAATGGAGCTACAAGCCGTGTGTTCACGCTGCAAATTATGTTTGCCAATCGCCGAATGAACCATATGATCGGTTTGTTAACTGACAACGGCAGCAGACAGATAGCAAGGAGGGGGAGTCGGGGAGATATGCAGGGACCTGGAAGACGGCTCGCTGAAGCGTAACGGGGAGATCTGCAGCGCGCCGGAGCCTCCGTCGACGAACGCCCAGGTGCGGCAGACAGCGAGGCCGCAGCATCCCAGACACGAACGCCGAGGATCGGGAAGAGATCAGCCAGTAGGAGTAGGAGTTCCATCCGTTGACGTAGAGCGGCGTCCACGAAGTGGGTACCGTCCCGGATCGCTAAGGACATCCTCGGCTGCAGCCACGGATCGGAAGCTTGAGCCCACCCACCTGCACCCGACAGAAAGTCAGAAACCCACACGACCCCATCGTCTCTAACCTCCCACCACTCCCGCGCGTCCACCTGCCTCACCGGAACCACCTCGGGCCGGCCGTGTGAGCAGTGCCCTGGTGACCGTCCCCGGCCCTGCGTCCCTCGCCACCGCCGCACACCACCAGGTCGGCCGCCCGAGCGGGTCCCCGGCGACCCTCCCTGCCCCGTGACCCTCCCCTGCGAACGGAATTGCTAAAACATCCCGGATTTTTTTTAAATAAAATACAATACGAATGTACTCCCTCCGTTTCAAATTATAACATGTTTTGAATATTTCAATATCATACAGACTATACACCGAAACGTGTCTCTAGATAACTGTGATTTAGGAAAAAAAACTAAAACATCTTTTGAAACGGAGGGAATATGTTCAAATGTGGTTTTATTTAGTTATTTGTTGACTAAAGAACTGAGGTTTGTGTGTGCCCATCGATCTGTCGTGCGTATATATACAAGATCAAGTCCTAGACAGGTGAACAATGAACACAACATGCCTGCATAATATATAAGGGCATTCTAGATAGATATATATAGTTCGCTCGACTGTCACATGCAAGCTGTGCATTTGTGTACGCTGCCCCTTTGCCAGCTAACCATATGTACTAGAGAATTGATATATAAAATGTGCATGTGCCCGTGATGGGACTAGTATAGTAGTTCAAAGATACGCCAACATACGACTTTGTTGCCGAAAATACCAGTTTGATCCAGCGACAGCTAGTCGGAATTTTGGACCTCCAGCTCAATCTATTGTGCCAAAAAAAAAGTTCTCATTGCACACACTTTCTAAATCATAGAAAACACATTTGTATTTTTTATAAAATCTTAAAGAAAATCATGGACATACATATAGAAATAAAACTTACCCATGCAACATTTTCTATTTGCTATGATTTTCAAAAATGAAAAAAAAATGACAAAGTAAGTTTTACATGACTTCTAGAATGTGGTCACAGTTGGACATTAGTTCTGAGACAAGTTTTTTTTTTAATGAAACTACTTTAAACCAAATAGGCCTTAATCATGTTCACTTCGATGAAGTTTGTATCACCCATCATAGGTATACACAATTAGGCAGTGGTGAAGGACAAAAAAGAAAAAAAATGATGCAAGGCGAAATAAAAAAACTTGGTGAAAATATTTAAATAGTGTCGAGACATTAACACTTTATATGATTCATAATCATTTATTATATATAAGTAAACCTAAAATCATACCAACGGGAAATGTCTACTAAGATTCCATAATTTTGTTAAACCTCGCCGATTTAGCACATCATCAAGTCATTAGGAAGACACCACAAACATCATTTTGCGCAACTCAAACTTGATGATCTTTCTCGCACATAAGTCCGTTTCAACTATTTTTCATCACCAATTGTAGAAGCAATGCTAACTCAATTATACGATAAACAACAAAAAATATGAAATGTCTTTCAAATATCAAGACAATCTCTAAGATTTTCAATTATCTGTGTAAGAATAATGAATAGTTAAAGATTATCCATATATGCTCAAGCTCATAATTATGTAAATCTCCATGACAAATCTTTGTAAGACGAGCAACATTATTCACACTGAATTTAGAAAATGAGTCTCTAGAGTCAAGACAAGAGAATTCCAAACAAGTCTAAAAATAGCTCAATTAAGCAATGGTCAATACTGGTAATAAGAGAGTCTATAACAATATAGAAGGTTTCCACACTGTAAAAATAAATCAATAATGACCTAGTGTCTTCCCTTTTTTGATTTCCTGTATTTTGTTACCATTCCATCTAGATTTAGAGTTGTGATGTCATTGTCTATGCAAATTGATGCCTTCCAAGAGGGGCTATGAACTATCATTTTTCCAATTCAACAAAAATGTCCTCACATCATTAAACAAAGATACTGACTGAGTGAATACAATTAGAATTTTATACAATAAAAAATCAAAGCCAAAAAAGAATCATAAAACGTAACCTATTGCAAACATAGAGTTGGTTTCGGCCACACCCCCATAAGCCACCCAAAATACCCTCAAACCATCCTTAAATAGCACATCTAGGACATGTTCAGAGTTGGGCTCTGTTAAATTGAGAATTAGCTATTGCATTTATTTGATTTTCATGAATACTAGTTCTAGCTCTTGTTTTTGGTTTTGAATCGATTTTGCACAATGTTTAATAAAACAAGCATACCTTTCGTTCAGAAAAAACATGTGCATATGAGACCGTTTTGCTAAAGTCAAGGTAGAGCGGCCCTGCAACTAGGGTTCCCTTGGTTCATATGATAGAAAAGGTACATCAATAAGAAACATATAGGATTGGATGCCCCATCTACTTGAATCCAGTGGCACGGTAAATTTCTCTTTAATCGCGGTAAAGCAATTTTATGAGATCCGACCTAATGCTATTTTACTATGAATTTTACCGTACAAGACTCCTATAAGATTTGTTTCTATTGGATTTAATTCTCAAACAACCTTTGTAGGAAAATTCCAATCGGATCTCAATCCTACAACATACCATGAAACAATGACGTACTTAATTTTTTACAATTTGATTATTTGCCACACCATGTGTCTGTGACAAGTGGTGGCCACTGTAGTAAATAATAAAACTTCAAAATAAAGTGGGGAGAATCATCAAATATCTCCAAGATTTCTATAGTATTTGTTCCTATTAGATAAATCCTTCAAATCAAACTGATTTTGCAAAAAAATCCAATCAGATCTCTATCCTACAACATCCCATGAATCAAAGGAGTCCTTAATTTTTTTCGGAGATATAAATTATCAGACGGGTTTCTTCACTCTCGGATAGCTAGCCATCGATGTGGTCGATACATGCAGGAATAGCGAGGATAAGAAACTACCATCAAGTCCATGCATATGCATAGCCCTGAAGATGAACCGGAGTTATGATGTCACATATCGACCAAGAATTCATCGTGTTTTACCCGGTGGTGCGCCGGCGGTGAGCACCTTTTTTCCCACCAGCGTACATGTCATGTCGTACGGAGCGGTCGTACAATATAGGGTGTGGTTTCCATGCACGCCTGTAAGCCCCACCCCCAAGGACGAGGCGCTCTGTTGTCCGGTCGCCGTCACGCGTGGGCATCATCGGTGGGGAGATGGACCAATTGGTTATTCAAATTGAGAGTTTGGAATTGGAAAAAATACCTAGGGACTACATTGCATCTTCCAATTTTTTATGAAACTTCTTTAAACCAAATAGACCTTAATCTTCTCCGCATTGGTGAAGTTTGTATCAGCCATCAAATGTGTACACAAGTAGGGTTCCTTTGATCCATTTGAAACGGGGCAAAACCTTTGCCCCAATCTGTTAACTAAGAAGAATATAATTGCCAAGTTAATTTACGAGAACTGGATGAAAACCGTTCCAAAAGGTCACATGCTGACTACTCCTAAAGCATTAAACTCTGCGACGGTCTTAACACATCAACGACCACACCCAATACTCCTGCCACGTGGATCAACACCTCACAAACAAACTGTTGGATGTCTCCCAAGAGACAATAATATACATCTGTTTCATAATTAATGTATTGTATTTTTATGCTATAATAGCTATGGACTATGAATGCGAGATTCAGAGGAAGACCCATACGCACGTATAGAAACATATACACATCTTCACACCCTTTGTCTTGTCTCTTAGACAAACTCATTAATATTAGATGGCCATCTTTTCCTGGTCATGGACAATTGATTGTCAATATTAATGAGGGCACATTGTTGTTTCAACATTGTGGCAGGGTAGACCCATGTAGTTGATATACTACGAGATCTTGTTTTGGTTTTACCACATATAGTCAGCGAAAGGTTAGCTTGTTTGATTCCTTTGACCATGAGAATATACGGTTGTGTATTCTGGAAAACTTGCTTTGGTATGTCAAGCATAAGGCCGTAACTGGATGATCAAAATGGCTATCACTGGGTAATCTTAAAGGCATGCATCTAATCGTAATAGTTCAAGATTGAGAATTACTCCTCTAGTTAATAGAGAGATACATCCAGGGTCCACTCGGTGTGATAGTATACATAATAAGTCTGTGCAGACAAAGGCATGATACACATCATGGGGATACTAGAACGCGGGAACGAGGAACGACATCATACCAGTAAACGAGGATAATCTGACATAGTGATTAAGGAGTTTAATCACGACCATTCCATATGTCTTGCCTTGGGTATTGATCGGTATCATGAAGTGACAGGAACATCCTTGATAACCAACAGGTTCAACATAGTGTCTTCGTAGTATAACAGTGGGAGTCAATATGGGTGTCCATGACTCTGCTATTGATTAGAAAGGAGTTATACTTGTTATCGAACCCGTAGGGGTCACACACTTATGATGTCAATAGTCATTTGTGTACATTGGAAGGTTTGGAGTAGAGAGCGAGTATTACTCGGATGTTTCCGGCGTGATAGAATTATATTCAGAGATATGATCGGATTCCGTAGTTGCGAAAGTGTTTCGAACAACCGAAGAGGAGTGTCGGAGTTTTTTGGAGAGCCCAAAAAATATGCGATGGGGATCATGGGCTGCTCCCATTGGGTTGGACCCACATAGGGCAGCCGCATGGGCCCCATGGGGCCCACCACGGCGGCAGCCCAGTGACACACCAGAAGGCGGTGACCTAGGGCTTTCCCTAGGCCGGCTGGCCCACCTAGGCCCACCCGGCGGCGGTAAGTGGGGAGGCACGACGGCTAGAGTTAGGGTTTAACCTATTCTAGCTCGATAGGCTCACCCGACCCATGTGGGGGCGGTGGGGAGGGAGCCCCTCCTCCAAGTTCTCCCTCCCCCTCCCTCCTATAAAAGGAGAGGACCCCTCTCCCCACACATTGGTCTTGGGATTTTGGAGGTGTCCTCCCCCTAGATCAATCTCTCTCTCCCTCTCTTCCATGTGTTGGGTCCTTCTCCACTTCTTTTACACCACTATTCATAGTTCTGGACAACGAAACTCTGCCGAACTTTGACGGACGGACGTGTGCGAGCTCTTAGAGGGGTCATACGTTTGACCCTCGCTCGATTGGATCCAGAAGGCTAGATACGGGGAGTCGGCAACATTCTCACCGCTAGGCTTAGCCGTGAGAATCTTCATCAGGCTTCATCGAGATCGTCATCAACACTCATTTCGCATCTTCGTGTTGGTAACGATCTAGATCTAGCTTAGCTTGTACCTTCATAGATAGATCTTGGCTGTTGCGTAAGACGGAATTTTTTAAATTCCTGCATGTAACCCAACTGAAAATTCAAACTCGGACTCATCAACAATGACACCGGACACAATAACTTTCCCCGAGGCTCCAATCTTCTTCCTTTTGTTCTTGAATGATTTCTCCTAGCTAGATCCAACCTTCTTACTTTTGCTGCTGATTTCCTTCCCATTCAAAAGGCACCCAATTGACTTGCTAGATCGAGAGTCCGTAGACTCCAAACTAGCGAGGAAGTTGCATAACTTTTTGGCGAAGAGAGCTCCAAGATCATGTGGCAACGCACGAGACGCCACAACCTATTGACCCACATGAAGTTGTTGGCTGGCCTCCGGCGGTGGAGATGCGATGACAAATCCAATGTCGAGGTCCCAAGGGAGTCGGCATCTAGATGCACCATCGACAGAGGAGAAGCTGCCAGAATACATCATCTGCAGCTTGCAACTCGGGTATGATTTGCGTGAGCGGAGCCACGACACTAGCAAATTGCACACTCCCAGAGGCAGCTGACATGGGCGGGCTGCAGTGATGAGAAGGGCCTATCACGGGGAGAGAGGAAACCATAGGCATGGTCCCCCATTGTCAGCGGATTAACCAGGGAGCTCGAGTAGAGGAGGAACACTACCAATAGCAGAGTCCGCTCTAGCCGTCTACTTTTGAACACATAGGATAGCAAAAATCTATGAATAAAAAACATACTCCCTCCGATCCTAAAAAACTGTCGGGAGGTTAGCATTAAAAATGTTCGTGGACAGTTATTTTTGTATGACACTTAAACTGGATCGGAGGTAGTATATGATTGGATGCTCCGTCTAGTTTTGAATTTTATGGCAAGAGAAATTCTCTTCGATTGCGGTGGAATATTCCATGAGCTAGGTATGCTATTTGACTATGAAATATACCTATAGCCAGTCCGAGAATATCCGGTGCAAACCAAGTTTCGGTGGAAACCGGTGAAAACCACGGAAAAATCATGTTTAAAAGTTCAAAAAAATTCTAACCAAAAATGCATTACATTGGGAAGGTAGCGTTCTACGGACATGCAAAATGGCAACTTGAAACTCAAATTTGTTTAGGAGCTATGAAAATGACAAAATCAGCAATGAATAGTACTTCAGCAGTGAATAGTAATTTCTGGAACTATTCACTGACGAATTTGTCATTTTCAACGACGAGCTGCTCCTGTTCTCCGACGAGCACTGACTGGAGGCAGCACACGCTCAAGCAGCTACGGGGATGGAGGAGCGGTTGTGGCTGGCGAAATTCAGCAGATATTATGTCGACAAGTGATTCCTCTGTATTTTTCTTTCCCAACGATTCTTCCAAGATTGGAGACGGCCGGCGTGCATGTGTGATTTTCAAGTGACGGAACGCGCGAAGATGTTATGCAAACAAGTTGGTTGTTAGTCCAAGCGTGAAGTGTTACTAACTAAGCAAACGAGTTATAGTTCTTGTGCGAGTATATTCACCCCCAACACGGCATATTCACTGGAATATGCAGTGTGACAGCCACCGTTCTTACATGGGCAGCTGGCAAAACGGAGAAGAGACGCAGCGCATTGGTTCAAGAATTCGAGAACGCTGCCTGCCAAAATGGGAATATGTGAATGCAGTCCGATTTGTTTTATGGAACGGTGACACCTGAAATTGTGCTTGCCCAGTAAATTTGGCGTCATTTTAGTGTTATTTTGGGACTTCAAACATTTGATGAATCTGTGTTTTTACTCCTAATCCAGAAAATATTACCACGCGCCCAAAAAACTGAGTAGTACTTAATTTTTTTTCCTGTGCGGATATGCGCATGTAATTCGTGGGCACAGTAGTCAGCAGTACTGTAGTCGTAAAGACTGCACAACAGATTTAATGAACGGGCCATGAGTTGCTGGGTTAATGCTACTGTCTCACATCAGGGAATACAGAGGTTTTACATAGACATATATTGTCTATTAATGAAGAAATACATATTGCGTGCGGTGCATGCATAGCTCCTAGATGAAACTTAATTGGCTAGGATACTCAGCACGCAAGTGCTCGGGTACCAAAGAGAGTTTTTGTTGATCGTCACTCTAGTCCGTTTCTCGTAACACTATCATTTTACTTTCAGTAGTGTGTTAACCTCAACTGATGGTTTCTTGTACAACTTCCATCATTACAGTGACTCTGTCAATGTACTATTGCACTCGTTGATAATATATCTATAAATGATATTTCCAATGCATCCCATTCGAAACGGTGTCTCCATTCAACTACTAGTGCCACACTCGTTGTGTTGACCATTTTTGCTCACCTCTTGGACTTGTCAATACTACCACTCTTCATGTAAAGCTCACACACTTCAACGGTAGATTCTAGCAGTGCTTTTGCTCACCTCTTGGACTTGTCAACGGTAGACCGGGTGTTAAGTGCTGACCACATTTACTTCACCAAACTTCACATGCCAGTTGCTACCTTTTTATTTCCTTTCTGACAAGTGTAGTTGTTACTGAGAAACTACCATCTTTAAGGTGCTTCATGGCATCTCCAGTGTATGTGGCCTCCTGGCTCGGAACTTCACATGCCAGCTCCATTTTAAAATTTTAGGTGTGAAAATAAGTTTTTTTTTTTGAAAAGGGGAAGTCCAAAAATGTCAAAAAAAATCAAAAAAAATCAGATATAGGTCAGCACCCGTTATGTTAGCACAAAAGGTTTTGCGAAGAAAAGACATTTTTTACGGGCTGTGCAAAAAAGACAAAAACATGTCGCGTAAAAAGTCATTTTGAAAAACCAAAATTTGTCTTTTTTGCACAGGCTGGAAAAAATGTCATTTTTTCGCGAAACTTTTTGTGCTAACATACAATGTCCGTATGTATATCCGAAATTTTTTTACTTTGAATTTTTTGACATTTTAAAAACTGATTTTTAAGTACTGGGTGCATCTAGACCTATGACCTGATATGGATTTCTCGCATTTATTCTTTTATTAAGGTTCAATCATTATTATAAAAGAGTTACATCATGGGTCACACAAAGTTGAAACATGTATCAACCATCTAAAGAGGAGGGAAAACATGGAATGACTGTGGGGACCCCGGACTAGCTGTCCGAAATACCCGATTATGTTTAACACAACGATCCCGTGATCAGTCTGTCGTTGCACATAATCCGAATTGGATACCAAAGTTTACATCCATTACAGTACCGAATAAAAAGTCTTACATAAATGGTCATTTAGACCAAGTTCTTACATAGGTGCCTTCAAGGGCCAAACCAAAATATCAGCGGAAGCTACGGCGTAGTAGACATCATATTCTAACGATGACGACCCGACAGGCAGCTGACTTGTGGAGATCCTCAGTTCGCGTAGAAGTCACCATACTCCTGCTCGGCGTAGTGCTCCTCCTCGTAGTCTGGCTAGGACAATAGCCAGGGACGAAACCAATATGAGTACATTTGAATGTACTCGCAAACTACCCCAACATGAGTATGCACTAACTTTATTTTAACTTACCACTTTTAATTGTTTTAAAACATCTCTATATCTTTATTGAAAAAGGTAAGAAGAGTTTTATAACTGTTTTTAAAAGAAATCACCATCTCCTTTGTTTCTCCAAACCCTTTCTTTTCTGGACCAGGGCTCACCATGGTCCAATTAGTCCCACAACTCATACCACTCCATTTGGTATAGCTATATCATGCCATCACCAATTCATTTTATTTTAAACTTAAAAGCTTTTCCAAAAATTTGCACAAGATCTTAGGACAGTCTCCCAATTGTCCATATCCGGGGACCCGGCTATTCGAATAGTTTTGACCCTCTGCAGAGGTAGCACGCTTTTTATCCCACACCCATCCGGTAACTCATCGTGTCAGCCACGTCCCGCCATACAAGGTGTATGCGAAGTTGAGCCACCGACCCTAGCCTCTCCTTTGCTCATGCTAGTATAGGATCCTACCCATATGATAATTCCCACCAACACTCAGTCCGGTCCCCGTCGGCAACCCTAAGTGTGAGGACTCATATGTTTTTCCCGGCGACCACATTTATGAAGTCTTCAATCCTCCTCCTTATCTTTCCATAGAGTTTGAGCGAGGACCCAGGTCAGGGGAGTTCATAAACCATCCCCTCATGCATAACGGAGTCATCTCCGTCGATGAGGTATCCCATACTAATAAGAGCAAATTATATGACTAAGCCCCGTTCCCATATGGGGGTAAGTGTGGTCGCACAGATTAAGATTGGTTGTCATAGTACTAGGATACTGTGCATTTTTCATAAACATTCCCATTTTTCCATTTCTCCACTTTAACACCGACATCTCGGCATTCCATAACCACACAAGTATTTCCAAAGGAGTTTGAATAAACAACATTGTTTTCCATCCTAAAGTTTCATAACTTCTACATAGGGTGGCAAAATAATTTCCATACACTTTTGGAAAAGGTTTTGTAAACCATTGGTTTTAAGAGTAAATCATTTGATCAAAGTAGATGCATATATATTTAGGTGCAAGCTCGGAGAGTAGCTTGCCTTGCTCGGCAAAGGGGACTTGATCTTGATCTTCTGGTTCAACAAATTCCCCCTCCTCGATATCTCCGGCAACGTTCTCGTCTAATCGATAAACAACAAACACAAGCAATCACTAAAACTACTCAAACAACATCCATCACCACAGTATCACAATCCTAAATGCTCTAAATAGCCACTGGATACAACAAACAATACAATTTAATTTCAAACAATTGAATTAAACATTAATTGTTTAAGTCCAAATTATGGCAGAAACTTGTTAAACATGTTTAATTCCACAACTTGAGTTCTGTTGGTCACAAAAATACAAACTAAATTTCTATAGAAAGCTACTGATGTGTAGAAGACAACCCAATTTGAATTGGATCATTTGGAGTTACCAAACTCCCTACACATTGGTTTGAATCCAGTACCTTAATAATCAAGTTTTGGTTACCAAATATGTTCTGTTGTTCCAAAAATTAAATCCTTTTAGGGGTAAGTAAACATTGCTATATGTGAGTTAACAAAATTGGTCCTAACTCATTTGGATCAACCAATAAACATATTTGTTTGTTTTTGTCCAGAAGGGTTTATCTTAAAGTCAATAATTAATATTGCTTAAATAATTCTACCAAAATTAGGGGAGCTAATACAAGGCAGTACTAAGCTAGCAAAATTGGTTTGGAATTATTTGGACTAGCAGAGTATCAGAAACAAACAAGTTTAGATTTTGAACCTTCTGTGGCATTTTCAATAATTCTTTTTAACTATTTATTTAAATGACATGAGACCAATTGGGTTGGTTAAACAATTTCATAAGCTTTCCAGAACAATTGAGTTTGATTTGTTTGGATTCCTAAATCTCAAGTTATTGATTTTACAAATTGGGTCCAGTACTGAAATTCTTCTGAAATTAAAAATAGAAAAGGTGTTCAGTGTGGATAATGTTGAGAAATCTGACTAGTGGGGCCCTTCTGTCAGTGACTCAGTGAACGGTTGGAAATTAATAAAATGCTGACGGGTGGGGCCAGCCCGTCAGCCGCTCATCTAAATGAAGCGTTACGCGGCCGTTGGATCTAGATCCAACGGCGCACGTTCAAAGGCCACGGCGGCGACCATAAAATGGCGGCGCCGCCGCGCCGGCGGCACGGTGGTAGACGGTTCCTCACCTAGAGGGCTCGGGAGGACTCGGTGATGATGCGAGACGACGGCGGAGGCTCGGGCGAACGTCCTGGCTGAGTCCTACTTGCTGGGACGGCGTGAAACGTCGACGGCGAGCCGCTGAACTTCCACGGCCACGGCAGCGGTCTCCGGCGGTGTCCTGGCGGCGTCTCTGTGCACAAAACAGAGGGGCAAAAGGCTCGGGTGAGTGCGGGGAGTACGGGGATCAAGGTGGTGTGGTCAGTGGAGGAAGGGGAGCAGCAGCACGGCACAGCCGTGTCGTCGCCTACCTCGGGCGGTCGAGCACGGGCACGAGCAGCAGCGAGCTCGCAGCAGCGGCTCCGCCCTCGTGGTGGTGCACGGGCGAGTGGTGGGGAGTGTGGTGCAGCAAGGGAGAGGCAGTGGGGCGTGGGGAAAATGCGAGGTGCGGCTCGAGTTTAAATAGGCGCGACGGCGGCGCACGGTGGTCGCGGTCCAGCGGCGTCCAGAGGGCGGGAGAGGTTGGCGCTCGGTGTCTGGGGGGTCCGGGCGTGGGCTAGGGTGCGCGTCGTAGCGGATCGCGTGGCGAGGTGCGGTGAGCTGGGCCAATTTTGGCCGGCGCCGTCCAACTCCTCCGCGGCGTGCTTCGGGGGACAACGGCGTTAAGGCGAGGGGAGAGGGTCTCCTCTGCCCGCAGAGGTGCAGTGGCTCGGGGGCGAGGGAGAGCGCGGGCAAGGGGGCCCTGGGGGGCCTGGGAACGGCGACGTCGAGCATGGCGCCACGACGACGGCGACAGTGAGCTAGGGGGAGGTAGACGATGATGGTTTTGCAAAAACCCCCCTGGCTCCTGTGCACTGCTTCTTTTCCTTCTTCTTCTTTCTCTTATTTACGTTTCAGTCCTTCTGTTTAATTGCAGTAGCATTTCTTGATTTATTTGAGGCACTAAATCAATTTATAAAAATTTGGCAAAATTTGTGGAGCCTTCCCATAAGGTGCAGAAGCTCCACAAAAATTGGCATAAAATAATAAAATGTTTTGAAACATTTTCTTTTATAGTGTTTTAATTAAGGCATTTTAATTTATTTTTACTTTGTTTACTTTTGAATTTTTAAAACTAATTTGAAAATACTATTTGAGAGAGATAAGTAGTAAGAATGAAATGGGAGGGTTTGCAATACCACTCCACTAAATTTTGTTGGAAACAAAATGAGATCCTCACTTGGAGAATTTGTGTGGCACTTGCCACATTTATTTTTCTTGTTTTGCTTTTAATTTAATCCTCTTCTTTTCTTCATGTTCTCAAAATAAAGCAAGCAACACACAACAAGAGGAAATAAGCAACACAAGCAAGAATAAGAGATCAACACATATAATTTAACAAAAGTTTTTGTTGGCTCCCATTTTTGGAATTAATAATACTTGTTAATAATTTTTGGGATGTTACAATCCTTCCCTCCTTAAAATAAATCTCGTCCCGAGATTTGCTAGGCTTAGGTACTAAAGAGGCCTGGGAATTCGCTCCTAAGATAATCTTCACGTTCCCAAGTTGCTTCTTCTTCGGAGTGGTTAGTCCACTGGACTTTGTAAAACTTGATCGCACGCCTTCGGGTAACACGAACATCTTCTTCGAGAATCTTGAGGGGCCTCTCGCGATAAGTCAAATCTTGGTTCAGGTCGATGGAGAGGTGGTCGATGTTTTTGAAAACATCAGGCTGGTCAGGAACTTCAAGACACTTCCGGAGCAAGGAAATGTGGAAGACATCATGATAATCTCCTAACTCCGGTGGCAATTCCAGCTGATAGGATACTTCTCCTCGACGAGCGATGATTTGAAGGGTCCAATATACCTTGGCGCTAACTTTCCCTTGACATGGAAACGTTGCATTCCTTTGAGGGGTGTCACCCGGAGATAAACATAATCTCCAATACTGAAAGTGAGGTCACGGCGCTTGGTGTCAGCGTAACTCTTCTGACGGGATTGGGCAGTTTTGAGGCGCTCACGAATAAGCTGAACTTGCTCTTCAGCTTCACGGAGGGTATCTGGACCGAACAATTTGCTTTCTCCGGTATCAGACCAATTCAGGGGTGTACGACACTTCTTGCCGTAAAGGGCTTCAAAAGGGGCCATTTGCAGACTGGACTGATAACTATTGTTGTACGAGAACTCTGCAAACGGGAGACAATCTTCCCACTTGGAACCATAGGATAGGACACATGCACGAAGCATGTCCTCCAATATCTGGTTCACTCGCTCAGTTTGGCCATCGGTCTGGGGATGATAAGCTGTGCTAAATGCTAACTTGGTTCCGAGGGCTTCATGAAGGGATTTCCAGAATCTTGAGGTGAATTGCGTACCTCTATCAGATACAATCTTCTTAGGCACACCATGCAGGCTTACTATTCTGGAAATATACAAGTCTGCTAACTGAGCTCCAGTATAAGTAGTCTTGACAGGTACAAAATGAGCAACCTTGGTCAATCGATCAACGATGACCCAGATTGAATCATGGCCTCGGTTGGATCTTGGAAGTCCGGTAATAAAATCCATTCCAATCTCATCCCACTTCCACTCGGGAACTTTCAAAGGTTGAAGCAATCCAGCGGGCCGCTGATGTTCAGCCTTGACTCGCTGACAGATGTCACATTTGGCTACAAAAGAACCAATCTCTCGCTTCATTCCATGCCACCAAAATCTTTCTCGAAGGTCTTGGTACATCTTGGTTCCCCCAGGGTGGATTGAATAAGGGGTCTCATGGGCTTCCTTCAGGATTAACTCCTTAAGTTCCGTGACATTGGGCACACAGATACGATCATTGAATTTCAGCACTCCTTCAGCATCCTCGGTAAAACCGGGTGCTTTGCTGAGGGAGATCTTCTTCCTAATTCCTTCAATGCTTTCATGACCTTTTTGGGCTTCTTTGATTTGATCCATCAGGGTTGGGGCTAACTCCAAATGGCGAGATACCCATGGCTAACAAGTTCTAGTCCAAAATTTTCGAACTCTTTGAACAAGGCTGGTTGTTCGGCTTGGATTAAGGCATTCAGGGTACAGGGTTTGCGACTGAGGGCATCGGCAACTACATTAGCCTTCCGGGGTGATAGTGGATTCCAATATCATAATCCTTGATTAATTCCATCCATCTCCTCTGTCGCAGGTTCAACTCCTTCTGGGTGAAAATATACTTCAGGCTCTTATGATCCGTATAGATCTCACAGCGATGTCCCGCAAGGTAGGGACGCCACTTTTTAAGAGCAAGGACCACAGCAGCTAATTCCAGGTCATGGGTTGGGTAATTCTCTTCATGCGGTCGCAACTGCCGGGACAGGTACGACACAACTTTGCCTTCTTGCATCAGAACGCAACCAAGTCCGAGGCGGGATGCATCGCAATACACGTCGAAACTCTGGGTGACGTCTGGCATAACCAGGATTGGGGTGGAGGTTAGTCTCTTCTTCAACTCTTGGAAACTATCTTCGCACTTCTGAGTCCACTCAAATTTCTTGTCCTTCTTCAACAGTTGGGTCAAGGGCTTGGCTATACTGGAAAATCCCTCAACGAACTTGCGGTAATAACCGGCGAGTCCGAGAAAGCTTCGGATTTCAGTCACACTGGTCGGGGATAACCAGTCAATAATGGCTTGGATCTTCTCTGGGTCAACAGAAATTCCTCCAGCAGATACTATATGTCCGAGAAACGCCACTTCATTGAGCCAAAACTCACACTTGCTAAGCTTGGCATACAGCTGGTGCTCTCGGAGGGTCTCCAAAACTAGACGCAGGTGTTCAGCATGCTCTTCTTCGGTTTTGGAATAAATAAGGATGTCATCAAGGAATACTACCACGAACTTGTCGAGGTACTCCATGAAAATCTTGTTCATGAGATTCATGAAATAGGCTGGGGCATTGGTCAGACCAAAGGACATCACCGTGTATTCAAACAAACCGTAACGGGTGGTGAAGGCGGTCTTGGGAATGTCTGTCTCTCTGATCTTCAACTGATGGTAACCTGTCCGAAGATCGATCTTTGAAAAGACTCGGGCTCCGTTCATCTGATCGAACAGATCCTCGATCTTGGGAAGGGGATACTTGTTTTTAATGGTCACGTCATTTAGCCTGCGATAATCCACACACAGTCGTGTGGTACCGTCTCTCTTGTCCACAAAAATAATAGGTGATCCCCAGGGTGAAGCACTTGGACGAACAAGTCCTTTGCTAAGCATATCTGCCAACTGCTTCTTCAACTCAACCAGTTCTTCCGGATTCATCCGATAAGGTCTTTGGGATATTGGGGCTGTTCCTGGGATAAGCTCAATTATGAACTCAATTTCCCGGTCTGGCGGCATACCAGGTAATTCCTCAGGAAAAACATCTCGGAATAGGTGAACAACACGGATCTCATCTAGGGTGGGTCGAGCTATGCCCTCGTGGCAGCCTGGTTGGGGGTGATTGGGTTCAGACACAAACTCCACTTCTACTTCTTTGTCGGTGGTGATGGATACAGCTCTTCTGGCACAGTCTATTCGACCATGGTACTTGGCTAGCCAATTCATACCGAGTATGACATCTATGCCTTGGGTTCCTAAAACAATTAGGTCGGCTGCAAATTTCTTGCCTGAAATCTCTATGGCAGTATTTGGACAAAATCTCTTGGTTTCTAGGGTGGAACCAGGGATTTGTATACTCAAGGTTTTAGTTAGGAAGCCTTCTACTAAACCTCCCTTAGCAACAAACTCCTCGGTAACAAATGAATGTGTTGCACCAGAATCAAACAGAACAGTTGCAGGTACTGAGTTGACAAGGAACGTACCCAGCACGACATCCGGCGCATCTTGAGCTTCTTCAGCATTGATGTGGTGCAGACGACCCTTGACAACAGCAGTATTTCCGCGGGTGCGGCATTCTTGCCATTACCATTTCCATTGCGGCCTTGACCATTGTTCGGTGCCGGGGCATTGGGGCTCTGAACATTCCTCTTGGGATTGGGGCATTCCTTGGAGTAGTGACCTTTGTTGCCACATTCAAAGCAGACAACATTGGCATTGGGGTTGAAGTTGTTGAAGTTTCCTCTGGGACGGTTATTGTCATTGGGGCGGTTGAAGTTGTTTGGGCGGTTGAAGTTGTTTGGGCGGTTAGGGAAATTGGGGCGTGGAGCTTGGGGTGGTCGATAGGCAGGTTTGGGGTTTTGCTGAAAGATACGAGGCTTCTGACTGCTCGAACCTTCCTGAGCATTCATCCTCCTCTTGCGACCTTCATACATAGACTTGCGCTTGGTCTCCAGCTGGATGGCTTTGTCCACAAGTGACTCCAGATCACGGAAGTCATGGACAACCAAAGCACACTGCAGTTCATCATGCAGCCCATTCAGGAAACGTTCCATCTTCTTCTCCTCCTTGTCGGTGTCCTCGGGAGCATACCGAGATAAGTCGGTAAACTCATCAAGATAGCCAACTACATCTCTACTTCCCTGCCTCAACTTGCGGAATTCATCCCTCTTCCTATCAATGAGTCCACCAGAAATGTGCTTCCTGCGAAACTTCTCCTTGAACTCATCCCAGTTGATGACGTGGTCAGCCTGCTGGAGAGCTTTGGTAGCTTCCCACCAAGCTCGTGCAGGTCCAGCAAGATAGTGGGTTGCATACAGCACCTTTTCATTGTCTCCTACAGCAGCAACTTGCAGATTGTTCCCAATGGTAAGAAGCCAATCATCGGCTTCCAGTGGGTGAAGTCCCCTGGAGAAGGTAGGCGGGTTGGTTTTCTGGAAATCGCCTAAGGTGGATCGCGGGTTCTCATTGCCATTGCCATTACCACCATTGTTGTTGTTGTTGTTGTTGTTATAAGCGGCTGCGAGTTGTTGCAGGGCAGTGAGATGAGCCTGGCGCTCCTGCCGGGCATTTTCACGTTCCTCCATGATAAGCGCGAGAAGTTGAGCGGGGGTTGGGTCTGGTGGTGGTGGTGCTGATCCTGATCCTCCCGTATTGTCACGACGGGGCGGCATCCTGAAGCACACCGGGTATAAGAGGCAAGGCAGAAAAGTTCGACTAAGTGGAAAGACGATTTCGCAAGTGGTTGTTTAATTTAAGGATTATATGAAAATATTTCACACAGATTTAAACAAGACAAACATACTTATATTTCACAAACAACACATCAAGGAGTTCACATCAACTTCAAGCTTACAACATCACCTTACATCTAAGACACATAGCATCTGGTTTCCAAAAGAACCACTACTCCGACTCGACTAGCGATAGGGGTCAACCTAATCCTGCGGTAGTGATCAAGTCACTCGCCTACTGAGGTGGAACCTCCAGCTCTAACACGTCAGCATCTGACTGGTAGGCTGGCTCCTCGGGATCCTCCTCCTCGTCCTCGAGAACAGCCTCGAGGGGCTCCTCCTCCTCGTCAACTAACTCCTCCTCATCATCCTCCTCCTCACAGTCCATCTCCTCCTCAAAGTCACCATCGTCACTGAGGAAAGCGTTGTTCTCCTTGCGGAGATCCTCGCCCTCCTCCTCCATCTCGTCAGTATGGTGCTCTAGATCCTCGATCATCTGGTCTTGCTCTGCCACCTTCTTGCGGAGCTTCACGATGGTCCTCCTCAGCTGGGCCCTCTTTCCGAGAAGAGCGACCTTATCCTCCAGCAGCTTCTCCTCATTCTCGCGAAGCTCAACGAGCGACTCGCGGTCAAAGCGAAGCTGAATCCTAGTGCGCATCAGATCATCCTGGGTGTGCTGAAGTAAGAGCTCCATGTCCATGATGTAGCTCCCAAACATCGGGTGGCAAGGGGAAGGAGTAGGGTGTCCGTCGCAGTTGCGCCTCCCGTAGAACCGGAAACGGGAGTCTACTAACTCCTCCTTGTGCTCCTCACAAAGTCGGGCTATCATCCTCTGTGTAGCAGTACAGAGACCGTCAACCCAGGTGGCCTCCTTGGTGGTGAAGACGAGCGTCCTGGAACTGGGAGACTTGATGTTCCGGCGAACTGACGACCTGATGAGCCAGCTCAGCCTTCCGACACCGTGAACATCAATCTGGGCTCCCTCAAACTCTGGAGCGGGGCGACCTAGCAGCTTGCTCAACTCGAACAAGTCATTCTCGAACGTCAGCTTGCTATCCTTCTCCAGCTGAACGAACTCGGTCCAGTGGAGTGCCATCTACAAATTTTTAAGCAAAATTTTAAGTTAGTGGGATGATAAGTGCACAAAATTTTAAGGATACTAAGGAAATTGTAATGTTTAATGAGAATGAATTTTTGCATAAGTAAGAGGATTGGAGATAAGCGGTTTTCAAAAAAAATACTTCACTCCTTTCTTTTAGAAATTACTCTTTTTGATAACACTTGTTTGACGACCATGCTAACTAAGGTTTCCTAAAGTCAGGATGGCTCTGATACCAAGTCTGTGGGGACCCCGGACTAGCTGTCCGAAATACCCGATTATGTTTAACACAACGATCCCGTGATCAGTCTGTCGTTGCACATAATCCGAATTGGATACCAAAGTTTACATCCATTACAGTACCGAATAAAAAGTCTTACATAAATGGTCATTTAGACCAAGTTCTTACATAGGTGCCTTCAAGGGCCAAACCAAAATATCAGCGGAAGCTACGGCGTAGTAGACATCATATTCTAACGATGACGACCCGACAGGCAGCTGACTTGTGGAGATCCTCAGTTCGCGTAGAAGTCACCATACTCCTGCTCGGCGTAGTGCTCCTCCTCGTAGTCTGGCTAGGACAATAGCCAGGGACGAAACCAATATGAGTACATTTGAATGTACTCGCAAACTACCCCAACATGAGTATGCACTAACTTTATTTTAACTTACCACTTTTAATTGTTTTAAAACATCTCTATATCTTTATTGAAAAAGGTAAGAAGAGTTTTATAACTGTTTTTAAAAGAAATCACCATCTCCTTTGTTTCTCCAAACCCTTTCTTTTCTGGACCAGGGCTCACCATGGTCCAATTAGTCCCACAACTCATACCACTCCATTTGGTATAGCTATATCATGCCATCACCAATTCATTTTATTTTAAACTTAAAAGCTTTTCCAAAAATTTGCACAAGATCTTAGGACAGTCTCCCAATTGTCCATATCCGGGGACCCGGCTATTCGAATAGTTTTGACCCTCTGCAGAGGTAGCACGCTTTTTATCCCACACCCATCCGGTAACTCATCGTGTCAGCCACGTCCCGCCATACAAGGTGTATGCGAAGTTGAGCCACCGACCCTAGCCTCTCCTTTGCTCATGCTAGTATAGGATCCTACCCATATGATAATTCCCACCAACACTCAGTCCGGTCCCCGTCGGCAACCCTAAGTGTGAGGACTCATATGTTTTTCCCGGCGACCACATTTATGAAGTCTTCAATCCTCCTCCTTATCTTTCCATAGAGTTTGAGCGAGGACCCAGGTCAGGGGAGTTCACAAACCATCCCCTCATGCATAACGGAGTCATCTCCGTCGATGAGGTATCCCATACTAATAAGAGCAAATTATATGACTAAGCCCCGTTCCCATATGGGGGTAAGTGTGGTCGCACAGATTAAGATTGGTTGTCATAGTACTAGGATACTGTGCATTTTTCATAAACATTCCCATTTTTCCATTTCTCCACTTTAACACCGACATCTCGGCATTCCATAACCACACAAGTATTTCCAAAGGAGTTTGAATAAACAACATTGTTTTCCATCCTAAAGTTTCATAACTTCTACATAGGGTGGCAAAATAATTTCCATACACTTTTGGAAAAGGTTTTGTAAACCATTGGTTTTAAGAGTAAATCATTTGATCAAAGTAGATGCATATATATTTAGGTGCAAGCTCGGAGAGTAGCTTGCCTTGCTCGGCAAAGGGGACTTGATCTTGATCTTCTGGTTCAACAAATTCCCCCTCCTCGATATCTCCGGCAACGTTCTCGTCTAATCGATAAACAACAAACACAAGCAATCACTAAAACTACTCAAACAACATCCATCACCACAGTATCACAATCCTAAATGCTCTAAATAGCCACTGGATACAACAAACAATACAATTTAATTTCAAACAATTGAATTAAACATTAATTGTTTAAGTCCAAATTATGGCAGAAACTTGTTAAACATGTTTAATTCCACAACTTGAGTTCTGTTGGTCACAAAAATACAAACTAAATTTCTATAGAAAGCTACTGATGTGTAGAAGACAACCCAATTTGAATTGGATCATTTGGAGTTACCAAACTCCCTACACATTGGTTTGAATCCAGTACCTTAATAATCAAGTTTTGGTTACCAAATATGTTCTGTTGTTCCAAAAATTAAATCCTTTTAGGGGTAAGTAAACATTGCTATATGTGAGTTAACAAAATTGGTCCTAACTCATTTGGATCAACCAATAAACATATTTGTTTGTTTTTGTCCAGAAGGGTTTATCTTAAAGTCAATAATTAATATTGCTTAAATAATTCTACCAAAATTAGGGGAGCTAATACAAGGCAGTACTAAGCTAGCAAAATTGGTTTGGAATTATTTGGACTAGCAGAGTATCAGAAACAAACAAGTTTAGATTTTGAACCTTCTGTGGCATTTTCAATAATTCTTTTTAACTATTTATTTAAATGACATGAGACCAATTGGGTTGGTTAAACAATTTCATAAGCTTTCCAGAACAATTGAGTTTGATTTGTTTGGATTCCTAAATCTCAAGTTATTGATTTTACAAATTGGGTCCAGTACTGAAATTCTTCTGAAATTAAAAATAGAAAAGGTGTTCAGTGTGGATAATGTTGAGAAATCTGACTAGTGGGGCCCTTCTGTCAGTGACTCAGTGAACGGTTGGAAATTAATAAAATGCTGACGGGTGGGGCCAGCCCGTCAGCCGCTCATCTAAATGAAGCGTTACGCGGCCGTTGGATCTAGATCCAACGGCGCACGTTCAAAGGCCACGGCGGCGACCATAAAATGGCGGCGCCGCCGCGCCGGCGGCACGGTGGTAGACGGTTCCTCACCTAGAGGGCTCGGGAGGACTCGGTGATGATGCGAGACGACGGCGGAGGCTCGGGCGAACGTCCTGGCTGAGTCCTACTTGCTGGGACGGCGTGAAACGTCGACGGCGAGCCGCTGAACTTCCACGGCCACGGCAGCGGTCTCCGGCGGTGTCCTGGCGGCGTCTCTGTGCACAAAACAGAGGGGCAAAAGGCTCGGGTGAGTGCGGGGAGTACGGGGATCAAGGTGGTGTGGTCAGTGGAGGAAGGGGAGCAGCAGCACGGCACAGCCGTGTCGTCGCCTACCTCGGGCGGTCGAGCACGGGCACGAGCAGCAGCGAGCTCGCAGCAGCGGCTCCGCCCTCGTGGTGGTGCACGGGCGAGTGGTGGGGAGTGTGGTGCAGCAAGGGAGAGGCAGTGGGGCGTGGGGAAAATGCGAGGTGCGGCTCGAGTTTAAATAGGCGCGACGGCGGCGCACGGTGGTCGCGGTCCAGCGGCGTCCAGAGGGCGGGAGAGGTTGGCGCTCGGTGTCTGGGGGGTCCGGGCGTGGGCTAGGGTGCGCGTCGTAGCGGATCGCGTGGCGAGGTGCGGTGAGCTGGGCCAATTTTGGCCGGCGCCGTCCAACTCCTCCGCGGCGTGCTTCGGGGGACAACGGCGTTAAGGCGAGGGGAGAGGGTCTCCTCTGCCCGCAGAGGTCGCAGTGGCTCGGGGGCGAGGGAGAGCGCGGGCAAGGGGGCCCTGGGGGGCCTGGGAACGGCGACGTCGAGCATGGCGCCACGACGACGGCGACAGTGAGCTAGGGGGAGGTAGACGATGATGGTTTTGCAAAAACCCCCCTGGCTCCTGTGCACTGCTTCTTTTCCTTCTTCTTCTTTCTCTTATTTACGTTTCAGTCCTTCTGTTTAATTGCAGTAGCATTTCTTGATTTATTTGAGGCACTAAATCAATTTATAAAAATTTGGCAAAATTTGTGGAGCCTTCCCATAAGGTGCAGAAGCTCCACAAAAATTGGCATAAAATAATAAAATGTTTTAAAACATTTTCTTTTATAGTGTTTTAATTAAGGCATTTTAATTTATTTTTACTTTGTTTACTTTTGAATTTTTAAAACTAATTTGAAAATACTATTTGAGAGAGATAAGTAGTAAGAATGAAATGGGAGGGTTTGCAATACCACTCCACTAAATTTTGTTGGAAACAAAATGAGATCCTCACTTGGAGAATTTGTGTGGCACTTGCCACATTTATTTTTCTTGTTTTGCTTTTAATTTAATCCTCTTCTTTTCTTCATGTTCTCAAAATAAAGCAAGCAACACACAACAAGAGGAAATAAGCAACACAAGCAAGAATAAGAGATCAACACATATAATTTAACAAAAGTTTTTGTTGGCTCCCATTTTTGGAATTAATAATACTTGTTAATAATTTTTGGGATGTTACAATGACTCCGCATCAACATATTATACTAAGATCAGAACGCCAACTACACTGGGTATATAGATCCGACGCGACCGATTCCAGGCGGTTGCACCCAACAGTCATGGCGTTGCGCTTCTCCGTTGATTGTAGGAAGAACCACATACGGATCAGTGGGTAGCCATCGGAATAACATGCATAAAAGAAGTTTTATTTTCTCTGTTAAAAATATTATCATTGCGTATATTCCAAATGGTGTAAAGCAAGGCACAAACTCGAACTCGGATTTTAACCTTCTCAATTTTAGCAACTCCCTTAATCAATTGCCAAACAAATTTGTTATGTTATTTGGGGGTGAATATTAAATGCCATATGAACAATACGCCAAATCATCTTCGTGAGGGGACAAGATATGAATAAATGCTGAATTGTTTCGTCCTGATCACAAAAGCAACATTTTTTATACTCATTCAGCTACGCTTAGTTAGATTATCCTTTGTGAGAATCCTTGCGAAATAAGAGCCACATAAAAATCTTTATTTTTAGAGGTATTTTCATCTTCCAAATGTACTTACGAAAAAATCTTGTATGACCACGCATGAAATCTAAATACAGGATTTGACCATGAAAACTCCAGTAGTATTTAATCCCCACTTAAAAACATCTCTTTGATTCGTAAGGTTAACATGCATTAGCCGGTTGACCAAATGTAAACATATTTTCCACTTGTTTCCCGTCAAGACTCTCCTAAAACCTATGTTTGGTGGAGGCGCCTGAGACAAAACATCAGCCAACGAAACTCCTTTTCACTGGACAATATTGTATAAGGAAGGATATTGACTAAAAAGGGGCTTATCTCCAAGCCACGTATCTTCCCAAAAATGAGCACTCTCTCCATTCCCAACATCAAAAGAACAACAGTCAAAGAACTCATCTTTTACCTTCATAATACCCTTCCAAAATGGAGAGTCGGTTGGTCTAACCTTCACTTGGGATAAAGATTTAGAGTGCAGGTATTTATTGTGAATCAGCTCATGCCAAACACCACCATCTTCAGTAAAAAGCTTAAAAATCCATTTGCTTAATAAACATTTATTTTTAATATCTAACACCTCTATCCCAAGCCCCCTTTTTCTTTTGGTATGCAAATTATATTCCATTTAGTAAGTCTATACTTTCTTCTATGGCCATCTCTTTGCCAGAAAAATCTAGACCTAACAATCCATTCTTTTCCATACCACTATGGATACTTCAAAGAATGATAACATGAACATGGGAAGACTCGTCATAACTGAGTTAATTAAGATTAGCCGATCACCATATGACAAAAGTTTACCGACCCAACATTTCTTCTCAAAGCGGTCCTCTATCGGCTTCAATTCTCCATTTTCATCTTTCGGAAGTGAATTGGGACACCCAAATATCTAAAAGGATAAGACCCCGACTCACAACTGAAAAGTGAAAGGGCATGTGTTGCCCCATGTGTGGTTTTGGTAATTAATGACAATCCTTATGGACTAATGTTTGCATTGAGATATTCTTGTAGATCTTGTCCATAGAAAAGATTGGAGTTCATGTGTTGGACTCTAGAAGATTACATGATGATCAATACTCTATTCAAGGGTTTATATGAAGAATGATCATGTGTAGAGTTGAACATATTGCAAGTATGTCTTGAAGGATTCAAGACATCATCTTTTTGAAATGAAGCTTAGCGAGGCTCTCCTATAATGGAGTATGGGGGAGCATTTGGAGAAGTCTTCATCAAGCATGTGCTAGCAAGCACAATCAAGAAGGTGTTCCAACTTGAAGGAGTCATGGTCGTCATCATCTAGCTCAAGTGGAATGCTCAAGGCAAAGGTATGATCTTGATAGGGTTTCTATTTTACCGGTCTCGTGGTGTTAGTGGGAGACGGGTTATAGGATAGACGGCGTACTATCAAGAGGGGCTCTCAAGTGAGTAACTTGATCGCATCTTTGTGGAGACCTCAAACTTTTACATATTTGGCATATCATCTTTCTTGGTTCTTATTTGGCTTTTATCCATGTGTGAATTTAGAGCTTGTGTTCATCTCCATACCAAGCTCTAGTTCATCAAAAACAGATTTCATTTGAATATCTTGTGGTGTTTTTGATGTTGAAGGTTTTACCGGTTCATCTCTTGTAGAGAGGTCAAACTCTCCTCTTGTGTTATCCTCCTCACATGATGGACTATGATGTGTATATGCATGATCTTGTAGAGCTTGTGATTATCTTCGAAACAAGCCCAAGATCATAGAAAACGGAGTCCGGATGAAAAACTTATTGCGTTTTCATGTTGAAAATATTATCGGTCTATCCTTGAGAAAAGTTCCACACCTTCCCATGTGTGATAACTTAACTCTATTTATGGTTCTTAATATTTCCAACAAATATTTCCAACAAAATTGGTTTCACCTGATTTGGAGTTCGAACGAGAAAGTTATTGCGTTTCAGGTGTTCTGAGTGGCTGCAGGAAATCCAGGCCGGAGTTTCCGGTGCCCCTAGACCGGAGTCTCCGGTGTGTTCAGTCTCCGGCCTGCCGGTTTGGCACTCGTGCCTCCATGGACAGCACTCTCTGCCTTCGGTCCGGAGTTGGTCCAGAGTGACCCCGGAGTCTCTAGTCTGGCCGGAGTCTCCGCTCCTCCCGGGCCGGAGTCTCCGCCCGGACCGGAGTCTCCGGTGTAAGTTTTCCTGCAACGGCTCTTTTTCTGGGGACCTATAAAAAGGCCCCCCTTCTTCCCCAAAGGGGTAGCTCTTCCAAGCACGAAATTTCCCCTCTCTCACCTCCATTGTTGACCTTGGAAAGCTCGCCCCTCTCCCAATTCCTTCCATGATTCTTGCATATCTTTGAGAGATTTGAGAGAGGAGATCTAGATCTATATTTCCACCAATCCAATCCTCCTCTAAGTGAGGAGAACCTAGTAGATCTTGATCTTGGAGTTCCATTTGTTGAGTTCTTCTTTGTTCTTCCTCTCTTCTCCCCCACAAGCATTAGTTGTTTTTGGTGGGATTTGAGAGTGAAGGATTTCAGCACTTCTTGTGTTCTTGCCATTGCTTTTGTGCATCGGTTTGTGCTCTCCACGGGGATTCATGGAAGTGAAAGTTTGTGAGCTTGTTACTCTTGGGTCTTTGGACCCTAGACGCCTTTTTTGGCGGTTGAGGCCTTTTGTGGCCACTTGGGAGCTCCCAATCCTTTTGTGGGTTGTGCCTCAAGATTGTTGTAAGGGACTCAATTCGCCCAAAAGGGAAATCAATAGTGGAAGATGAACCGAGCTTTTGGGTAAGGTTCATCGGAGAATAGGGTGAGGCCATTTGTGGCGTCTTGAGTTTGAAACTCACACCCCTCCAATGAGACGTACTCCCTAAAAAGGAGGAACTCGGGAATACATCGTTGTCTCCACGTGCCTCGGTTATTTCTATATCCGAGTTCTTTACTTATGCACTTTACATTGTGATAGCCTTCGTGCTTGAAGTTTTACATCTTGCTATCACCTTGTTGCTTGTATTGCTTAGCATAAGTTGTTGGTGCACATAGGTGAGCCTACTATATTTAGGTTGTTGGCTTGTTAATTTAAATACAAGTTTAATTCCGCAATTATCAAGGCTAAACAAGAAAATTTTTAATTCGCCTATTCACCCCCCTCTAGGCGACATCCTTGTCCTTTCAAAGATTCCTATATTGATCCTCAACTTCCTTGGCCTTTTCGAAACAAAAGATCTCACTCTTGTGAAAATTAATTTTTAGGCCGGATAGTTGTTCAAAAATACAGAGAATAAATCTCATGTTGAGAGCTTTTTCAAGATTGTGTTCCATAAAAATTATTGTGTCATCGGCATATTGTAGAATCGATACCCCTTATCTACTAGGTGTGGTATGAGGCCATCAACCTGTCCATCCTCCTTTGCTCTTGCGATAATTATAGCAAGCATCAACAACAATATTGAATAAAATCGGCGATAAAGGATCGCCCTGTCTCAAACCTTTACGTGTCTGAAAAACCTAGGTCGTCATTTACTTTGATACCAACACTTTCTCGACTAACAAACTGTGCTACCCATTGGCACCATTTAGAATCAAAACTTTCATTTGCAACACCTGTTGCAAAAAAGGTCATTGTACCTTTGTCATAAGCTTTTTCAAAATTTATTTTCAATAAGACACCATCCATTTTCTTTCTATGAAGTTCTTCAATTGTCTCGTGGAGAATCATCACTCCCTCAAGAATATGTCTCCTGGCATGAAGCCGGTTTGAGTCGGTCTAGTCACCTTATGCGCCACTTCGGTAATCATATTCGTTCCAAAGGCTCCCCAAGTCCTTCTTTGTCTATTGACTACTGATCTCCTCTCTCAATCGTGTACAAAATCGTTCCATATCAGCAGGCTTCCTGCTATATGCTGAACTTACCTCACACTACCACATTTTAAACAAATATTTCGACGTGACAGCTCCAGGAGGAGGGGTGGGCAGGACAATGGTGCGGTGTGATGGCGGTGTGGTGGCGCAGCTCGTGGTAGGAGTTGCGCCAGCGCCGGCGATGCTTACGGCGGTAGTGAATGGCGGTGATGAACCGAAGACCACATATTGTTTTGAAGGTAATTAAGGTGACACAGATGAGCACACACCAAACATGTTCACAGGTTCGGTAACCAGCGTACCATGAACATGTACGAATGTACAATAAAAAATCTACTTGTTTCTGCAACGCCAAAGTTCATTAAGGCGAGCGGTGGTTGAGCAGGGACAAAACAGGGGTTAGAAAATACACAAACAATATTATGGTGTAAACATACATCCTATGGTTTAAGATCTTGCAACGCCAAAATTCATGAAGGCGAGCGGCGGATGAGCGGAGATGAAAGAGAGTTATAATATACACATACAACAAGCACGGTGTAAAGAGACATATGTACGGTGTAAGATCTAATCATATTTGACCGACAAAAAAAAAAGTTATAACATGAAAAGTTGTGAGAAACAGCAGGATGAATCTATTTGTTAAAGGAAATTTCAAAAAATCGACCGAGTGCGACGAATTTGATAAAATCTGTTTAAAAAGTTCTAAATATCGGTCCAAACTTGAGCAGTTACAGTCGATGAAAATTGAAACCGAGCACAGGAATGGAACCACAACGTCCATATGCACATTTTTCGTGTGCAAATTATCTCAAACCAATGCACGGCTACCTAGAATAGGAAATACTAGTGAAGAAGCTTAATATATGAGGAGTGTACTTTCTTGTGACGGGGTTTTGCACGTGTAATTTTTGCTCACTGTCCCAGAGAGGATAATATATATGGCTGCACACGAACTAGCTAAGTTAAACGAGGGACCCCATGTTGCATGGCAGGGAGATCCCCCAATTTGTATTCGTGCTCAGCCTGCAAATGATATCTCTTATAGCCAATTAATAAAGTTGCCATGATGGCTTTCCCTAGAAAAAAAAGTGAAGAGAAGCAAAATCATACATAAGTAACACCCGTGACATGGAACATGCGATGCGCGAGTCTCCATCTGAAAAATGGCTGATTCGACGGTTTCTTAAGGTCAGCAGGCCCAACATTGGTCCAAATTTCGTGCGGTCTAAGATTTCACATAGGAGATTAGCTCATCAAATGTACCAAAATTAAAATTGCATTCACCGATAACACGCCTTAACATTTAGTCCAATGTACACTCTTGGGCGAACCGTGCATGTCGTGGAGCAAGGCGAGCAGCTGAAAGGAACGTTATGCTGCCTTATAGTTTTGGGTGCATTGTCAGTTCCTCAGTCCTCACATCGTAGCAAGGTTGAGCACCGTGGAAGCATTTCACATGGCTGGTCTCCTTAAGCATGCGACAGATTGACCACTCACTGTTTTTCATTGTGGAAGTGGCAGCACGAGATGATGAAATTCAATTTAAACAAGCTGGATTTGAACTCCGGTGGTGTTCTTTCTTCGTAGGAGGAGGTGTGGATTATCAATGGGTTATATAGTCAAAGTCCTGCTTATTTATTCACATCGTTTTAACTAACATCTATATTCCCCTGAATATCGTTCATGAAATTGGTGTGGGGCACTTGGAGATTTGCAAAGTTCAGAGAATAAAACTCCCGAGATATGTAGATATGTTACGAAAATACGTTTTATTATGCATTTAAGGATATATTGATTTAATATTGTAAATGTCAATAATTTTGTCTATAAACTTGATCAAATTTATATTTTTTATTTTTGACCAAAAAAATATGCATTGTTTTAACAAACAGAGTGAGTATACATATGTACAAAGGCGTAGCCAGGCCCAGGCTACAGGGGCCTGGCCCGGGGCGTGGTGCTAATCCTTCGTTAATTATAGCTATATTGACACTATTTAACACTGTTGAAGACTGTAGCAGTGTACTTAGCCCGGGGTGTGACTCTGGCTGGCTACGCCACTGCATATGTAAACAGTACAACGAGATTAATGCAAGATTTGACCCGAATACTACAGTGTCTACTAATGCTACCATCCTAGTTTCGGTAATTACAACGCGAGACTCGACGACTACTCTCTTGTCGTGAAGTCCAAGCTTTTACTAGCATTTGTGTCTAAATAAAATTTCCAATGCATCCCCTTTCCAATATTCAAGTACCAGTGCTACACTCGTCTTGTCGGCCATTTTTGTTGTCCCCTTAGACTTGTCGAGACTGCCACTGTGCCCGATTGGCTCACGCACCTCAACTGTAGTTTGAACATTGCTTGGGCTACTTGAGGAAGCTAGTTATTTATAGACTGGTTGTAAGTGCATACTTTATTGCTTCACCAAACTTTAGATGCTACCTATTGCATTATTATTTTCTTTTTTACTGGATTACTGTACAAGTGTAGTAGTTTTTTGAAGCACTGACTGTAGGGCTAAAGCCCACAATATTTTATTTATTTAAAAACCAAAGGCAGCAAAGTGTATGTACACATAATTACAAGGGGGGGGGGGGGGGGGGGGGGGGGATGTACAAGGAATTTAATTCAGAGTGTCAATCCATATTGTTTAGCTTTCATCCTATGCATATGCAGGGTGATCTCATTGACGAAACCTCCTTCCAAGATCTGAACGAAGGCATTATATTATGAAAATTTGCCTCTTTCTTTTCTTCCAAATATGCCAGGAAGGCGGAATAACCACCTCCGCAAAGAGCAAAGAAAGGCTTGTTGAATTGAGTCTAGCTTGCTGGAACACTTGTTCAAATGAGTCCCATCTTCCCACTGTATCTGTAGGTAGTTCCAAATTCTAACACTGAAATTACAGTGAAAGAACAGGTGGAGCCAGTCCTCTGTGCATAAAACACAGTGAAAGACATCAGTGACATTCCAGTGGCGCCTTCTAAGCATATCTCTCGTGTTAAGTCTGTCACTAACCATCAACCAAGCAAAAACTTTCAGCCGTAGCATAACCTTGCTTGCCCAGATCCAATCATAAACATCGCTAGATCTCTGATCTCGGAAACAGTAGTGATAATATCCGTGGGAAGTATACACACCATCTTTCCAAACAGTCCTCCATTCATCATTAGTATCAGGGACCAAGGAAATCTCGGCCAACATGTAGTCTAGACTTTGGTACTCCTCATATGCCAGCTGCGATAGAGGCAGAGCAAAGAACTGTGATCGATCACCAGAGGAGAGCATCTCCTTAAGAAATGTGGGCATCAGGGCAAAGAAAAAGAGTCTCGGAAAACTAGCTGAAGCAGCTCCCATTCCATTTGTCAGACCAGAACAAAGCAGTATCTCCTGAGCCAATCTTGACAGTGCAGAATCCTTGATATATAGGTGCCAGCTTCATTATATCCCTCCACCAAAAAGAGCCGCAAAGATTTGATGCATGCGGGACTCCATTTGGAAAATAACGCACACTAATGAACCCACGGTAGCTGTTCTTTACTAAAAAACTTGTGAAGATGCCTTAACAGGAGGCCTGATTCCGCTTCTGAAAATCAACAATATCTAAACCACCACTTTTCTTCGGCTTACATATCATTTCCAACGATGCCAAGGACTGTTTCTTTGAATCAGGATTATTACCACGCCAAAGGCATTGGTTAATAATCCTATAAATCTGTTTGATGATGCCATGAGGAATTTCCAATGAACATAGGAAGTAGATCGACATTGAGGACAAGCATGAACCTATGAGCTGAAGTCGTCCACCATAAGCATGAAAAGTGGAGCTAGCCGTTAACTTCATTTCATCTTAGTAACTAGGGAATCATATCTATCATCTTCGGCCGAGCAGTACCCATGGGGAGGCCCAAATAAGTGAATGGGTAAGATCCCACAATACAACCGAAACCAACTGCCAATTGACTAACCATATCATTAGAGATGTTAATTGGTAGCATGCAGGATTTCTGAAAGTTGATAGCCAGACCAGTAGATGTGCTAAAATCCTACTAATGTAGTTGTTGAGGAACTAACATCTCTAAGGTGCATTATGCTACCTCCAATGTATGTAGCTTCAAGACTCCGGTTGTCACAGACCTAAGCCAACCGCCTCAATTTTATGTCGATTAGTTTCCATCTTGGGATGGCCACAAACAAAGTATAGGCAACACCATACACGTGTATAAATCAACAAAATATTTGAATCCAAAAGATTATAGAAATGTCAGTCCATTAGTGATGACGACCCTCATATATAAAATTACTTTCATTGTGTTGATTATGATAATACGATGGTACCACTCCTCCTTTTTTCTCTCTTGACAAACACTCACATCAGGACATTGAGGTCTTGTTTGGCACTAGTGTATTTTAGGGGATTGGTGGGGATTATCCCGGTCAAACCGTGAATCCCCACATATCCCAAAGCATCATTTGGTTCTAGTGTATTGGACATGTATTATTCCCACAAATCTCCAAACTCTAGTGCATTTTTCTCAATACTCAATCCACTACCCCTACCTAGTGGATTGAATCCCTAATCCCTAGGGGATTGGGTGAAGTTTGGGGTTTCACCGATCTACTATAGTATTTTCCCCACCAATCCCCTAAAATACCCTAATACCAAGCAAGGCCTGAAAGTAAGATGCACGAGATATATAATCTTCTCATGTAAAGTAAGATGCGGCAAAAATAAAGTACGCGGCAGTTATCCACAAATTTGCGTGACCGTATTTCTTCATATCTCCTCCGATCCAATATGCGGCAAAGAAAATCAAAAGTCCATTTGTTTAGTCAGCGTGTTTTGACAATGAAAATCCGATAGTTTGTGCTCTAGAGTATGACCGGACGGGAAGGATATATAGAGACATTTCTTGAGTATCACACGTGACTTCTTGACGCGCTTGAAAGGAAATTAATACTCCCTCTGATCCGGATTTAGTTGTCGTAGAAAACTAACTAACGACATACAAATCGTAGCTCAACTAACGACAATCTAGGATAAGAGGGAGTAGTGAATATCATGCAAAAGATAGCTGTGATCCAGGACTCAAGGCACATACCTACCACAACCGTCACAAGCGTACCACCCGCCCAGACTGGAGATGGTTTTTTTTAAGGGAACCCAGCCTCTGCATCGTGATGATGCATACGGCTTTTATATTAAATAAAAGTAGCAAAGTATAATCATTCAATTATTACAACTCATGGATCGGCCATAGTAGCCTCCAAAACCAACCAACGAAACACAGTTAAGCAAGAAAGACTACACATATTCGAGTCTTCTAGAATGCTGCCACCCCCCATTGCTGAAGACTGCTCGGACCACTGCCATAAGGCGAGAACATCCACATCCATGGGAGCCCGCTGCTATTGCGGTAGAAGAAAGGACCATAACTGGATCAGTATGTAGCACGGTGGACGACCTGCAAAAAATGAGCATCTCTTGTTTTTGTTAAACACAACATCATTCCGACAGTTCCAAACTGACCATAAAAAGGCACATACACCAATGTGAATTCGTGCCTTAGTATCTTTATCTTCCCCATCTAACCAATGGTCAAACATATTAGCTATGCTAGTAGGAGGAGATATATTAAAAGTGAAATGCAGAAGCCGCCATATGTCTTTGACGAATGGGCAAGATATAAATAGGTGTTCAACCGACTCATCGTCGAACAAAAACACACTTTTTACACCCAACCCAATTTCTTTTGATTAAATTATCTTTCGTAAGAATAACCTTTCTTTGGAGGAACCACATAATTTTTTTGATTTTTAGAGGCACCTTAAGTTTCCAAAGATATTTTCGTAAAAAAGGAGTGTGACCATGCATATAATCAAGATACATAGATTTAACGGTGAACGCCCCATTTGTAGTCAAAGCCCACGAAATGTATCACTTTCATTTGATAGAGTAACTGTCATGAGTTTCTGTACCAAATGCAGCCAACTTTCCCATCGATCCCCAATTGGGGTTCTCCTAAACTCAATATGGATTGTTCGATAACACATGTGCTACCAGGACATTTTTATTCCGAACCACATTATATAGAGAAGGATACTGGGAAGATAACGGTCTATCCCCAAGCCAAGTGTCTTCCCAAAACCGAGTATGGGTTCCATTGCCCACCATAAAAGAGCCTCGGTTAAAAAATCCTCTTTGACACTCATTAACCCCTTCCAAAAAGGAGAATCATGGGGTTTCGGTTGAACTTGGGCCAAGGTTTTTCCATTAAGGTATTTGTTAGATAATAACTCTTGCCAAACACCTTGTTCAGTTAATATCTTAAAAATCAATTTACTTAAAAGACATTTGTTTTTATCTCAAGCACTTCGATACCCAACCCTCCTTGGTCCTTTGGGCGGAAACAATGTTCCATTTAGTCAACCTATACTTTCTTTTATGTTGATCACTCTGCCAAAAAATCTAGACCGGAAATAATCCAGTCTTTTCCTCACTCCAATTGGAATTAGGAAGAAAGAAAGTAAAAACATTGGTAGACTAGATAGGACCGAATTGATCAAAACTAGACGGTCCCCATATGAGAGCATTTTACCAGCCAACACCCAAGTTTTTTCTCAAATCTATCTCAATCATTTTCCACTCCTTGTTCAACAGCTTTCGGTAGTGTATAGGGATTCCCAAATATTTAAAAGGCAATGAGCCTACCTTACATCCAAATATGTGGCAGTACTCATCTTGTATTTCCTTGGCTTTACCAAGCAGTATAGCTCACTTTTATGGAAGTTTATCTTAAGCCCGGAAAGTTGCTCAAACATAGAAAGTATCAATTTCATGTTAACCGCCTTTTCCGTATCATGCTCAAGAAACAAAATAGTATCGTCGGCATACTGTAGATAGATACTCCCCCGTCAACAAGATCCGGAATGAGGGCCCCTACTTGGCCATCCTCCTTTGCACGTGCAATGAGGACCGCCAGCATATCCGCAACAATATTAAACAGGACCGGAGACAAAGGATCCCCTTGTCGAAGTCCTTTATGGGTTTGAAAGTAATGACCAATGTCATCGTTCACCCTAATCCCTACACTACCACCTTGAATGAAACGCCTACCCATTCGCACCATTTAGGGTCAAAACCCTTCATACGCAGTGCTTGTTGTAGGAATGACCATTTAACTTTATCACAGGCCTTTTCGAAATCAATTTTGAAAAGTACCCCATCTAGCTTCTTCCTTTGAAGCTCATGAATAGTTTCATGTAAGATCACCACTCCCTCCAGAATATTCCTCCTGGGATGAACGCTGTCTGTGTAGGTGTAATCACCTTACTCGCAATCGAGGAAACACGGTTCGTGCCTACCTTTGTGAAGATTTTAAAGCTTACATTAAGTAAGCAAATAGGTCTGTACTGTTCAATTCTACTAGCATCCTCTTTTTTGGGTAATAAAGTAACTGCCCATAATTTAATCTAAAGAGAGGGAGATCACCACATTGAAGTTGATAGAACATAGCCATCAAGTCATCCTTGATGACATTCCAAAAAATTTGGTAAAACTCGGCCGGAATCCCATCTGGTCGGGAGCTTTGTTGTGTTCCATCTGAGAGATAGCATCAAAAACTTCTTTTTCAGTAAAGTTAGCAGTTAAGATACTATTTTCTTGTGGAGATATTTGCGGTAGATCATCTATCCGAGACTCATCCATGGAGACATTACAGGTATCGGGCGCCCCAAAAAGACGCTTATAATAACCTGATATAAACTCTTTTAAGTTATTTTGTCCCACAATAGTCCCCTCATCTTGCTCGAGTTGGAAAATCTTTTTTTCCGATGTTTACCATTGGCAATAAGATGAAAATATTTAGTATTGTTGCCCCCTTCCTGAACGTGCTTAACCTTCGCGCGTTGAGCCCATTTAGACTCTTCATCACGCCTTATCTTAGCCATGCACTCGTCAGCCTCTTTCTTGGCAGCCCTCTCAGCTACCGACAAAGGTGAAGTTTCTGCTTTGATGTCCAACGCATCAATTAATACCAGTAGCTTAGCTTTTAATTTCTATACTCTCCACTCACGTTCTTTGCCATCCCCTTAAAAATTGGCGGATACGACGCATTTTATTCTGCCATACTTCAATTGGTGACGAACCAGCATTTGTGGATTTCCATTCTTCACAAACCTTCTCATAAAAACCCTCCTGTCTCAACCAAGATAGTTCAAATGAGAATGCCGATTTGTTCCCTAAGTGAGCTTGATCCCCTGAATCAATAATCAAGGGTGTATGATCGGATCCAGTACGTGTCATTGCATGTACGGAAACAAGAGGAAATTTTTGCTCCCACTCAACACTAGTTAGGAATCGATCCAATTTCTCATATGTTGGAATTTCCCTCCTACTAGCCCAGGTATATTGTCTACCCGAGAGATCAATATCTCTTAGGCTCAAGCTCTCAATAATAGCATTAAATATAAATGGCCACCCGCATTGAAATTATCGTTATTCTTCTCCTCTTGTCTCCTAATAATATTAAAGTCACCCCCAACCAACATCGGGCGTGTCTCATGCTCACAAATCCGAACAAGTTCGGCTAAAAAATCAGGTTTTTGTGCATCCTGGGCAGCCCCATACACAACCACCAGTGTCCAAAGAAAACCATCATTTTTCGATTTTAAATGGAACTTGACACTAAAGTCACCAGAGACAACATCTTGTACTACCAGTGACGTAGTGTTAAAACCTACGAGAATAGCACCCGACCTACCATGAGGAGGTAAACAATACCAAGCGTAATCTAGACCTCCTGCAAGGTTTTTTAAAAACGGAGGTGCAAAATTTGCACGTCCCGTCTCTAAAATGGCAAAAAAGTTAGACTGGAGATGGTATTTGCGACAAGTTAGCTGTTAGTCCAAGGTGTGACGGGACATGTTAAATGTTAAGCAAACAAGTCAGTCCTTAACACTTGTGGGAATATATTCTTCTCCAGCACGGTATATACACCGGAATATGCAGTGGGACATGCACCACTGCACCATTGGGTAGCTGGCAAACCGGAGAAGACAGAGGCCACTGTGGTTCAAAATTCAAGAACGGTTGTTGCTAGTCGAGTATATTCCCTTAATTAGTGAAGGAAATCAAGAGTTGCTAGTCGAGTATATTCCTTAATTAGTGAATAATCCCACAGAAACCCTAGAAACAGAATAATCCACACAAAAAACCCTATAACAAACAAACCCTTAAGGAGAAGGTGCACTTTGGGTGCAGGACAACTCAGGTCGGCTGAGAAGCACCGCCGTGTAGCCACTGAGGCAAGAACCCATCCGCAGTCAAGGTCATGGATTCCTATACGTGAACGCTCCCTAGGACTACCGCGTCCTCCCCAGGTCGGAGCTTTTCCTAGTATTTGTATCTAACTGAAATTTCCGATGCATCCCACTTCCGAAAGGTGTCTCCAACTCTCCAACTACCGGTGCTAGACTCACCGTTTCTGTCATTTTTGCTCTCCTCTTAGACTTATCCAAACTGCCACCGTGCCTAACTGATTCACGCACCGCAACTGTAGTTTCGAGCATTGCTTGTGCACTGCTACATGAGGAAGTAAGTTATTTATAGACTGGTGTAAGTGCAGCCTTCATTGCTTCTCCAAACTTCATATGCCACCTATTTCCTTATTAATTTCTTTCTTACAAGTGTAGCTCTTGAGGAATGTGAGATTCACTTTGGCTAACGTGTGCATATGCATCCGGTATCTACAAAACATATTTCGAAATATCGAAAAAATTGAAAAAAAATCTCGTGGATACATATTTACATTTTTTAAATTCTATGTGTTCACAAAGTCGTTTCGCGGAATACCGATATTCTTTGTGGCCTGTGTAAAAAAGACAAAAAAAAAATGTCTCATGAAAAATCTTATTTCAGCACAATTTTTTTCTTTTTACACAAGTCATATAAAATGTCATTTTTCGTGAAACGACTTCGTGAACACATAGAATGTTAAGGTCTTTGCGCGATTTTTTTTAATTTTTTGACACTTAAGAATGTATTCAAAATGCATTTTAAATAAATAGTGCATATGCACCCGAGAAGTAAAACGCCTTCCCCGGAAGGAAATAACATCTCAAAGGTGCACTACGGTTTACGTTCAAAAAAAAAAAGGTGCACTACGGCACTTCCAATGTACAATATACAGCTTGAGGACTCAGGCCGTCACATGCCTGGCTCCATCTTAGTTGCGGCTTGAGCCAATCGCCTCACTTGGGGTCCATTAGTTTCCATCTTGAGATGCCCAGTTGCCCACACACAAAAGTAGACAGAGAACCATATATGTGTATAATCAACAAAATATTTGAATCCAAGATATTGTAGAAATGTCAATCCCTTTTTGACATTGACCCTCATAAATAAATAAAAAGTTCCCTTGTTCTTATTACGTGTTTGGAGGAGAGTGAAGGAGTGTCTTCGACAAGGCATACCCGTTGATGTAAGATCAAGGAAACCACAAAACTGTGGGCGCAAAAGGAATGTAGTTGACCTCAGTACGGTTCCTGAGATTCCTCGGAGCCAAAGGAGAACTATACGCAGTCTTGCAAGAGTGGTGTGAAGAAAAGCACACTACACAAGATATTTACGGAAGGCTTGCTCGATCGGCATTCAAGCTCACTCAGACCATATTTGAAGGAAGCAAACATGAAGGCTAGGCTGCGGTTTTGTGTCTCTGGTAGTCCAGCGAAGTTTGCAAAATAGGCTCACATTCAAGGATATGCGTACCATAATTCATTTAGATGAAAAGTGGTTTAACACCACTCAGAAAACCATGAAATTGTACAAGCTGCCCTCCGAAGAAAACCCACATAGGACTGTGCAAAATAAAAACTCCATTGGAAAAATAATGTTTTTGGTTTGTGTAGCCAGGCCTAGATATAATGCAGAAGGTATTTGCATTTTTGATGGGAAGATAGACATTTGGCCCTTTATCAAAAGGGTACTTAATCTACCTTTACTTTATTTTACTGTGCACATCAGAAGGGTGCCCTGCACTTGCAGAGTTGCAGGTGGGCTATGGGCGACAGAGGCATCACAAGGTCGAGCTCGCACGGTCCTCCCCCAAAATTGCGAGGTCACCGTGTAAATTACGAGGTCACCGTGTATGTGTAGGTGAAGACGTGGAGTCCTCATTACGTCGAACTAACCCTCAACATTGATCCATAACTGAAATTTCCAATGCATCTCATTTCTAAAAAAGATGTCTTCATTTAGCTACAGGTGCCGCGCTCGTTGGGTGACCCTTTGTGGGCTCCTCTTATTAGATGGCCCTTTTTGCTCTTCTCTTAGAGTTGTCTATAGACTCTATACTAGCACTGCGTGATTACCTCACACACCTCTACTGTAGTTTCGACCAGTACTGGTTTCGACCATTGCTTGTGCCACATGAGGAAGCTAGTTATTTATAGACTAGGTGTACATATAGAATCCATTGCTTCACCAAACTTCACATGCAAGTGTTTTCCTTTTTTTTACGAGTGTAGTTGTTTTTTTACAAGAAAACTTCCGATATATTATTCTGTTCTCGGACTTGGTTTGTTGACGAAACTAACATCTCTAAGGTGTATTATGGCGTCTCAAAGTATGCAGCCTTAGGCTCTCACCATCCTGGCTCCGTCTTGGTTGTGAAATGAACCATGGTGTGATAATACTGTCACGGGCTTGAAAACATGAGCCAACCCATTACTCTTTGGAGTTGATTAATTTCCATCTTGGGACGGCCACACACAAAAAGTGGACGCAGCACCAAACATGTGTGTAAATCAACGAAATAGTTGAACCCTACAGAATGTAGATTAGTCAAATCCATTATTGACACTGACCCTCATAAATGAAAAATATCGTTTGGTTTGATTACGAATGATCGCTTATTCATTTTAATTCTTACATCTTCTACAATACACCACGAGTATATGTAGTCAGCAAGTAGGACGGTGAACCATCTCCAAATAGAGCCTCTGGAACCGTTTTCTTTTGAATGCACTCACAGCCCGTTTTTATACATCACAATAACAAAAATATTGAGGATACAACAACACATGAGAGCCCTGGACAAGCAACAACATATCGACACTAAGTTACATGTATGTTGCAAATCAATAACGTAGGGAGCGTAAGCAAGTTGAAAGATGAAAACTTTCATTGGGCAGCTGTCTGCTGAACCTCAATTTGCCCACCTATAGTTTTGTAGCCTAAATTGCCTAATGCCGAGATTGGCAACCCTTGACACTCCATGAAAGAACTCCCTCGTGGTGTAACGTTCTTAACCAAGCAGGTCAAAATCAGACGGCAGATGCAAAAAGCCGCTGCTCTATCATTCAGGTCTACCCCTGTTTCCCCTGCTTCCTCCGAACGGTCGGACCACCGGCGTTGTGATGTCAGTTGAGTGGCCTTTACCACCATGGGGAACAATTCTCAATGGGTGAGCCTCGGTGTTGAAGACCCAGTCATCGAAGGATATGACTGACGGAGGGGAGAACAACAGGTAGAGGTACTTGAGCGTCTCTGCTAGGAAGAAGCTCTGCATCTTGTCATCCTTTTCACCACTGTTCACCTGGAGACCAAAATGTTGCAGCAAGGTTTGTGTAAGGAGAAGTGCTTTCAGTAGAAATTCAACGACATAAAGCATCGTTGAGAGCTTACATCTCTCAATCCCACATATCCAGATGCTATGCGGGAGTTCTTCTCAAATGCCTGGAATATGTCCCACCCCCAATCTTGGTATGTTTTGTTGCCCGTAAGGCGCCACAAGTACATAAGTGATTCGACGGTTTCTGGTCTCAGAATATTCCACGATGTGCCCACATTCATATCCTATAAAGTTGGAAAGTACCACTTAGCTGATGAAATAGTTTTTTTGAACAGAATAGTTGATGACATGGTACGGAATTACTAGAAACAAGAAAGGTAAGGGCTAGAACCCTACCTGTCCAGGATGGAAATAATAATTCTCTCCAGCCAACTTTGTGGGAGTTGTTTGGTAGAAATTATAACAAGTTCGAGCAAGCTATAAAGAGAGTGAACAAGGAGATCAGATGGACAAACATAACAATAACCAGATGCACGAATTTAAAATAATATAAAAATGAAATCCCCTAGAGGATTTACCTCTTCTGCAATATTCATAATTTGTTTAGCCTTTTCAGGCCCATATCCAGAGGCTCCAAGTGCCAGCATACCGGGGGCAAAGCATGCAAGTTCATCCATCTGTGTCAATCGCAAAGTTAAGCCAGTCAGAACTTTAGCGAAATAATTTAGGATAAGCTTCAAAAAGCATCCGATTGACAGTTAGCAAAATGGGGAAACTTACCTTGTCAGACAATGCGTCACCAGTCTTCTCACAGATGTATGAATAATTAGAGGGTGTAGTTTTCCTGGTCAAGCTTATTAAACCTTCCATTGATGTCTCCCACATTTGTCTGAGTTAAGCACCACAAATGGAAATATATTAATCACGTTAGAAGACATAATGTATGGACTTTTACTAAATATCGATGAAAGGGTGAAGTTAGGCCTGAACCTGTAATGTTTTACGCTCTCGGTTTTATTCCCCTGAATCCAGACCTTAAGCAAGTACTCGTAGAAGCTGAAAAGCGCATGCTAATATTAGTCCTCTGTTAACTTTTAGGGAAAATATCAACTAGAGTATGCGATAGAAAACTTAGCAGTGGTCCAATAACATAGAGCAAACTTACTTAAAGATTTCCAAAAAATTACATGGTTAAATGGCAAAATAGAGCACCACCATTTGAGGAAGAATATAGCCTGGTACAAATACAAGAGGACAAAGAACATTACCTATCTCCCATAGCACCGAATGTTATTGTTGAGTATGACGATGTTCCTGAATGAGGATTTATGTAAATAGGAAGTAAGCCATCACTTGGATATATCTTCTGAAGTTGCCGGATGACATTTTCTGCCTACAATCATATTTTGGCAACTTACATGAGAGATCCATACTAAGAAAAAGGTAGCTAAAAAGAAGTGTATAAGCATGCTAAACATGCATGGGAATTTTACTAGCCAAGAAATAGCAGTAAACTGGGACTCCACATCCAACAAGAAAACGTCCCATCCTAGAGTGCTAGGACGGTAGCTATGTTTTCCACAAAACTAGTTACAACCCTTACCAAGAACGAATTTATCCAGCTAACTGCATAACATTGGTAGGATACATGAATTACTAACCTTCAGTTGATACTTGGGATCACCAGTTCTCTGGGACAAAGCTATAAATTCAAGTTGCTCCGTCCCAGAATCCGCAAGGATACTATCACCCTGTAGAAACATAAAAGCACTTGATTCATCGTTCAGTAGTCCAGGTGAAATGATTTAGGAAAAAAAGGATAACCTAAGATCTAATGATTCTCAATGGTAAGTTGTACTGCAGAGACCAATGCTCAGTAGTATATTAATGACTTATATGTAATTGAGCATCTGGCTTGAGATGTATTTTGAAGCCTTGGTATAAAAGTGAAGTTTAACAGGATGCTGGTAATACATTTGATTGCAAGTTTAGAGTGTTTTAGAAGGAAATTGCAATGGCAGCAGCCAGCAGGTCCTCAGTAGAAAATAGAACATCAGTTACTCACGTTGGTCCATCCAAAATTATGGGCTCGGCCATGAGCTAAGTTGATTGAATTATATGGGATACCAGATGTTGTATCCCAAGCAGGTAGCAATCGATCAGCAATATCCTTCGCCTTTTCGAGAAATACTTTGTCACCCGACATATCATATGCACTGAGGAGACCTCCAACAACCCTGAATATGAATAGATAACAGAAGCTTAGACAATTTAGCTATTCAACCATAACGTGATATGGCTACATGGCATAGACCTATGCAGCCAAATATCTGCTAGAATACTATAACAAAGATAAACCTGGTAATGCAACCTTATGGTGGTTTCAAAAACACTGGCGTCATAATCCTTGTCAAAGCTTAATGACTCCGCCACCCAGCTGTTATGATGAAATAGACACAAGTCATATCAGGACTATCACATAAATCACAACAGATATTGAGATGGCCGCAAGTAATACTATGGTGTGCGGTGAGGTGATAATATCATACAAAAGAAAATGAGAATATTAAAGATCTAGTACGATACTAAAACAGAAGTCTTTTATCACATGGATAGAACAAATGAAAGCCATGAAATCAATACAATGGCCAATAAAAGGACAATCAGGAAGACCCTTCTAATTATTCTATATCATAGTGGGAATATATGGACATATGGATGGACAAAATACCTAAATGCCCAATAAGCCTTGCCATAGCCATGTGCCTACAGCCTACGTAGAAAAGACCCCCAAACCCATCCCTGAAGGCCAGCTGAGGACTATGGAGTTGCTTTTTTATTAAGGAGCTCATCGAGCCCCCAATTTCATTCCTCAGTGAAACAGATAAACATTCATAAGGTTCAAAACAGAAAAGGAAAGGTTTTTACGCGCCATGGCACACCACCATCTAAACCAACGTGTTTCAGTAGAACAGCGAATCTAAATCTTTTAGAACAAAACGAAAGCCTGAACCCACTACACTGCTAGAACTAGAACAGGCCTCGGCCAGCTTCCAGACTGTTACCAACAGGGAATTTTCATCCAATTGTTTACTAGTAGCATATCTTCATAATTGGATTAGTTCGATGCATATCTCTACGTAAGGAAGTTAAACATAATGTATCCTAACTAGTTAGATCCATATATTTAGGTTCTGATGGGTCGGATAGGATCTATCTTCAAAAGATTGGTAAGTAACTTTAGATATGCTTGTTAGGTGGCTAGCTATGCAAGCACGAGTTTGTCATCCCTTTCCACATCATGGTTCGCCTTCCATCAAGGCATCAACGAGCCAAAAAGGCACTTGATAACAAGGTCATCTAATTCTAGTGTGTAACAAGCTTACTTATAAATGTAGGGAATTTGGCACAGCTTTGTGTACAGAACAGAATATTCATAAAAGCAAATTAAAATCAAACTTTAATTTCAGTAATGGACCAATGAAAGCACCAGGCGGGGCATTTTGAAAGATCAGTGTGGTTAAAGACAAGTGAAACTCACTCTCTGGCCTTCTGAAACTCATCTTTTAGGCCCATTATATACAGTGTATCGAGCGAGTCCACAAGGGTTGCCCCGAGACCACCAAAGCTATTAACACCATTCTTTGATTGTGGCTGGAAAGGTGAAGAAAGATAAACATTTTAGAATTTGTCGAGATAAATTAAAAAATGAAAACAAATTATAGAACAGAACTACTAAAGCAGACCTGAAGCTCATCCATTCCCCATGCATACGTTACATAGGAATTCCAGGCATGGAGCATAGCCTCCTTAACCTTTTCCCTCCTTTCAGTATTAATAGGATCGATTTCTACAAGATCTTTTCTGGGCATTTCGCCATTTATTGAATTTTTGTCCAGAGGAACCCCAGCCTTTCTTAACTACAAAAAAGATGTGAAACATAAAGATCAAAATTTTGAAAGGAAAAAGCAGTATGGAACTTAAAAAACTGCAATACTATGTACCTGACCACGCAACTGACTTATTTCATTCTCTAATCGGGAAATTTCAGACTGCAATGGAGAAAACAGAAAAACTAAATTAATATAGTAAACAAGGTCGAAAAACAAGCCATGATAATGAAATATAAAATGACAACTGCAATGCCTTTCTTCAACAAGAAATAAAGAAGCTGAACTGCATGTCTACAGTGTTCAGATGGTACCAAAAAATTCAGCGACGAAAGTGCATTTATCAAGTGCATCACGAAACCAGTGGCGGAGCTACGTGTTAGCTGTGGGGTCAGATGACACCACAGCTTTTTCAGGAAACTCCTTCAGATTATACATTTTTATGTGTTGGTCCTTATTATATACACTGTTTGACCGCACAACATTCTGGGGGCTGGCTCCGCCAGCACACAAAACCTCATTTCAGTACTCATTCGCGTTTAGAAGCTATAGTATCATGCCGACAAGCACAATTGAACTTGGCCACATGCTGCTTTTGCATAGCGTTCATTATAGTTATGCTCAGGTTCTTAAGTTCTACATTTTGACATGGAACTTAAGTGATATAGGAATGCAAAAGGTACATGCATATTTAAAGAAAGATTTATGTTACTCAAATTAAACCAAATAATATGTCAGCATACAGCAGTACATGCGCAACTCCCAACTATATCCCTGATCACGGTAACACTGTCAGTGAACTACAGCAATCTAATGCCACACTATACCTTGTCATCCGTGATAACGTCAAGGATATGAGCCATTACCCAAATTTCTTGCGTCAATACTATACCTTCATTCACTCTCAGACAAGAAGGGCACTACAAGATTAGAGAAAAAGAACAAATAAATCGCATTTCTAACTCGATATTTCGCTCATTTATTACTAAGAAATTGGATTGATTTAACTAGCAAATCCAATAAATGGTATAACTTCTAGTTCAGGTCTCGTGTCGCATCAATCGAAGTATGTAATTGGTTACAGCAAGTCCCAATGAACCAGCTGGAAATACCAACCTAACCACTTTAATATCTTGCCAAACTTAAACCAACATGAGTCTCAACATGACTACACTAACATAGTATGGGGTTCACAGGTACTATGGCTCCTCAAAACACAACAGCTGTGTATCAAACAGTTTTGCTACAGTCGGTAACCAGAAAGGTGCATGTGCCCTGTACAATGTTATAACTAGAATTCAGTTCTCCGAGTGTACTACACCGTGTGGTAATACAGAAACAGGGCAACATCTGGACCATTCCCTCAAATTAACTTACACAGTTAAGAACTTCCGGCTTTAGACAAGTTTAAGCTGATAAAAGTAGCTCACTATACCGATATTCATCCCACTCATTCTAGAACTGGAAGGACCCACAATTCTTCGCCAAATTACAGCCAAAGCTGGTGAGAAATCTAAGCTAAGCTAACAAGAAACACGGGGATGTCTGGACCATTCGCTCAAATTACCTTAACCGGCTAAAAAACTCCCGGCCTTAGAGAAATTTAAGCTGATAAAAGTAGCTCACTATACCGATATTCAACCCAGTTATTCTAGAACTGGAAAGACCCACAATTCTTCGCCAAATTACAGCCAAAGCTGGTGAGAAATATAAGCTAAGCTAACAAGAAAATTCGTTACACACACCTAGAGCTGTATTCTAGTCATGTGGTCCGTCATAAGATCCACTGGCTCAGAAGATCCAATCTTGAACAAAATCTCGTCAAGGTTCTAACCGAATGCCAGATCCTCGAGACAATCTCCCACAAATGGATCCCAGATAGGCAGATACAGCACAGGTGTAAATTTCATCCGAACTGCTAATACTATCCCAGTGAGTTGCGGCTTCAACGACGAGCTATCGCTATACCCAGATCCCGGAACCAACCAGCACCTCAACGACTTGGGAGCTGCTAGGCGGCAGCAACCAAAACCATCCAGATCCCCGGCGTTCCGCACCCGGATCAGGGGAGAATTCGCCCGCGGCGAGAGGGAGGACGCACCTCGTACTCGCTGACGAGCGACTGGCGGTCCCAGAAGGCGAAGGTGGCGGCGACGAAGACGAAGAAGAGGAGGGCGAGGCGCTTCGGCCGCTTGAGGTAGTAGGCGGGGTTCAGGTACCGCCACGCCCCCGACGACGAGGACGACCGTCGAGCCATGGAGACCGACGCCTAAGGCGCGGCGTGGCGCTGCCTCCGGCCGGCGAGGAGTCCGCCGGAACCGAAGCTCGTCGCCGCCTGCCGGAGATTCGCGCGTGCGGGCGGACGGTCGTGTGGATGTGTGTGTTTCAGTGTTTCTCTGTCCGTCAGTGTTCCAGGGTCTCGGTCGTCGTTAGATGGGGGGCCTACTTCTGGTAAATAACCACTTCGATACTACTAGTAGTAGATGAAGAAGAGTGGTGAATGTGAATGTTTATTTTCATCTCTCTTTTTTGGAAATGAGCTTATGTCATGTGCACGATATTCATGGTACTTTCAGAAAAAAATATGAACCAAATATAGACGGGGAATGTGGTTTTAAAATGTAGTGTTTGGAATTGGTGATATGGACATGCTGTGAAGCTCAGAACCCAATGGTTAGCTATGTTCTACTACCCCCTCCCCCAATTATTTTGTGACGAAGGACACCATGTGGTAGGAGGATATTTGGTGTCGTGAGTGCAACCAGTTTGGTGTCGGATGGGGCACAACAGCGTTGGTTTCACGTTCGGTCTTTTTTCCCCTTCTAATTCGACCTATTGGTTAGATCATCTCTAGCCGACACCTTATCCTGCCGACGAGATAAAGGGCACGGTAAAACGTGTTTTAAGGGTTGGTTTCGGCTGCGTCCGAACAGAACCCGCAAAGCCGAGCGGTAAAACAGCATATCGCTCAATGAGACCCTGCTGAAGTTGGTTGTAGGTGTTGAATGTGCCGAATAAACCATACAATAAACCATACAAGAATTGTGCCGAATGTGAAATAATGGTTTAAATCACACATGAATGAAACCAAATGAATAAAAATGGCAGATTAATGCCCATGCAACTGCCAGAGGTGCTCAATGAGACCCTGCTGAAGTTGGTTGTAGGTGTTGGCGTCCTCAATATGCTGGTAAGTTTGAAGGAATGCTTGAATACGATCTGGATTTCTAACTGGCTTCACACGGCTACCAACATTGTCATAGAAGAAATCCAAGTCCAAGTCACTCTCAACCTCGATGATCGTGTTGTGAAGAATCACACAACATGTCATTATGTTGTTAAGAGTTCTCTTGTCCAAAAAACAAGCAGGACCTCGAACAATGAAAAACCTGAAAGGACAAGGATGTCGCCTAGAGGGGGGGGGGTGAATAGGCGATTAAAACTTTTCCGGTTTAGGCTTGATAATTGCAGAATAGAACTAGGTGTTGAAATTAACAAGCCAACAATCTAAATATACTAGGCTCACCTATGTGCACCAACAACTTATGCTAAGCAAGACAAGTAACAAAGTGATAGCAATAGAGAATACTTCAAGCACGAAGGCTATCACAATGTAAAGTGCATAAGTAAAGAGTTCGGGTATAGGAATAACTGAGTTTCTCCTTTTTAGGGGAGTACGTCTCGTTGGAGAGGTGTGAGACCACCACAACAGGTTGGTCTCAACGCCACAAAAGGTTCACCTTCTTCTCCGATGAACCGCACCACAAATGATTGGTTCACCTTCCACTATCGGAATCCTTCGAGGCAGAATCTGGAGCCTTTACAACAACAACCCGGGGCACAACCCACAACTGGATTGGGGGCTCCCGGATGGCTACAAGTGACCACAAAAGGTCTCAGCCACCACAATGGCGTCTATGGTCCAATGACCCAAGAGTAACAAACTCACAAACTTTCAACTTTCACGAATCCTCGTGGAGAGCACAAACCGATGCACAAAGCAATGGCAAGAGCACAAGTGCTCAAATCCTTCACTCTCAAATCCCACCAAAAGCAACTAATGCTTATGGAGGGGGGGGGGGAGAAGAGAGGAAGACAAAGGAGGAGAAACACCAAGAACTCTAAGATCAAGATCTACTAGGTTCCCTCACTTAGAGGAGAGATGGATTGGTGGGAATGTATATCTAGATCACCTCTCACTTTCCCTCAAAGATATGCAAGAATCATAGGAGGGATTGAGAGGAAGGCAAGCTTTTCCAAGGTCAACAATGGAGGAGAGAGAGGGGGAAAATGTGCTTAGCTTGTTGGGGACCGTTTGGGGAAGAAGGCCCCTTAAATAGGTCCCAGAAAATCTACCCGTTGGGCAGTTTTTCGCCCCGGGGCGGTAGTACTAGGCCAGCCCGCGGTAGTACTAGGCAAGATCAGAACCATCCGGGGAGATGCGGTACTAGCCCCGGTACTTGACACGGTAGTACTGGGCATGGAAACTCGGTACTACTGGGCCAAATCTGGTACTACCGTCCTACTGAAAAACTGCAGAAACCCCAACAACAAAACGAACACAACTTTCGCATACGAACTCCGTTTTTGATGTTCTTGGGCTCGTTGGAATCACCACAACGAGCTTTACAAGATCATGTAGGGAACATCATAGTCCACCAAGGGAGTATAAAATCAAATGTTGAAAGATAAAACCTCTCTATAAAAGAACAACCGGTAAATCCTCCAACATCAAAACTCAACAAGATATTCATCAAGACTCCGTTTTCTATGATCTTGGTCTTGTTTCGAAGATAATCACAAGCCCTACAAGATCATGCATATACACATCATAGTCCATCACATGAGGAAGAACCCACAAGGAGAGAGTTTGACCTCTCTAGAAAAGATAAGCCGGTAAAACCTCCAATATCAAAAACGCAACAAGATATGCATATGAAATCCGTTTTTGATGAACTAGAGCTTGGTATGGAGATGAACACAAACTCTAAATTCTCACATGGATAAAAGCCAAATAAGAACCAAGAAAGATGATATGCCAAGTATGCAAAGGTTTGAGCTGTCCACAAAGATGCGATCAAGTTACTCACTTGAGAGCCCCTCTTGATAGTACGCCGTCTATCCTATAACCCGGTCTCCAACTAACACCATGAGACCAGCAAAATAGAAACCCTATTAAGATCATACATTTGCCTTGAGCAATCCGCTTGAGCTAGATGATGACGATCTTGACTCCCTCAAGTTGGAACACCTTTCTTGATTGTGCTTGCTAGCACATGCTTGATGAAGACTTCTCCAAATACTCCCCCATACTCCATGATGGGAGAGCCTTGCAAAGCTCCATCTTCATGAATCCACTTGCACTTCATTTTCTTCTCTTGATATATATGATGGCTTGGAGATAAACATGAATGTTCACTCAATCTTCTTTTCCAAGCCACACTTGCAATAAGCTCAACTCTAGATGATCATTCTTTATATAAACCCTTGAGTAGAACCTTGGTCATCATAAACTCTTCTAGAGTCCAACACTTGAATGTCCTTTCGGCATGCCTCTTGTGCCTTGGTAAATTCAGCTTCCTTCCTATTCCTGGTATTTGAGATGGTCTTCACACATGTAGACCAAGTAGGATAAATACCGTCGGCAAGATAGTACCCCTTGGTGTAGGGATGTCCCCTGACAGTTAATTGCAAGCCGGAGCATCACCAATAGCTAGCCTCACAAACAGATGAGACCGATGCAATACATTGATGTCATTGAGTGTACCCGGCAAAAAAAAATACCAAATCCACAAATCTTTAGATGCAACGGCCTCAAACACAATTGTTGCATCACCACTCTTGCCACAATACTGCTTGTGCCATGCCTTCAGGCAGTTTGTCCAAGTCTAATGCATGCAGTCAATACTTACTAGCATGCCCGACCAACCTCGCTTCTCATTCGATGCCATCAACCTCACCGTATATTCTTCATTGGGTGCTCTAAGATAAACAGAACCAAAGAGACGGAAAATCACTTTGGCGAACCTACGCACTGACTCGATTGTAGAATCCTCGCCGATGCGAATATACTCGTCGGTATAGTTAACAGGAATGCCATAGGCAATCACTCTCATCGCTGCGGAGATTTTTTGATATGCGCTAAACCTAATTAATTAAGCCCGCAGCATTCCTCCGACGGGTAAAATAGCAACAATTAGCCTCGCAAGCTTCCACTATCTTCACGAAGAGGGATCGATGCATTCGATACCTTCTATGGAAGAGGTGAGGCGGATACGTAGGTATCTCCGCGAAGTAGTCTTGCATGAGCAGCTGATGACCCACAAGTATAGGGGATCTATCGTAGTACTTTCAATAAATAAGAGTGTCGAACCTAACGAGGAGTAGAAGGTGTTGACAAGCAGTCTCGAGCAAGGGTTCACTCTAAATACTAGCAGACAAGTTATTATGGGTTTTTGTAATAACAGATAAATAAAATGCGAGTAAATATAAGAAAACAAGAATAGTTGCGGCGAGTGGCCCAATCCTTTTTTAGCACAAAGGACAAGCCGGTGGTTTTACTTATGATGGCTAAAACGTTCCTGAGGACACACGGGAATATCGTCAAGTTACTTTCGTTTCATACCACTGATTAATCTTCAATGTTTTGATAAGTGTTGTGTGGGTGAACCTATGCTAATGTACCGCCCTTACTTAGACCAGTACACACTTGTGATTAAACTCCTTGCAAGCATCCGCAAATACAAGGAAATATTTAAGATAAATCTAACCACAGCCTTAAACTCTGAGATCCTACACTCCCTCATGCACTAGCTTACCAACGAGGGTTCAGGTTTCTGTCGCTCTGGCAACCCCACAATAAGTAAACTAAATACACAATGCAATCCTCTAGGCCCATAAAGGTGAAGTACCATGTAGTCGGCGTTCACATGACACCACTAGAAGAATAACACCACAACTTAGATATCAAACCATTTAATATTACTCAACATAATGTCACTACTAGCAACAAGACTTCTCACATGTCCTCAAGAACTAAACGTACTACTGATGAGACATCATATGGATCATGATCAGAGGTGATTTATAAATGAGTAACAATATGGTCATAAAAGGAATTCACCGATAAAACTCAAAAGCATCAACCACACGGGGTAATCAACACCGGGAGAGTAATCCCAATGAACTACACAAGGTACAACCCTAGAAGTTACAGCGGAACGAAGTGGAACGGCGGGGATGATGGTGCTGGTGGTGGAGATGATGTAGATGATGACCCCGATGAAGCCCGACGTGATGACGATGGCAACGATCCCTCCTCCTCGGGAGGGAATTTCCCCGGCAGATTTCTCGCTGCCAGAGAGCTTTTTCTCTCTCTGGTTTCCGCCCTGTGGAGGCGGTGGAATATTTCCTCGAAGTGTCTCCCGAAAGTTTTAGGTCAAGACGAAGATATACGTGAAAGGGGAGCGCCCGAGGTGGGCCAGGGCCTCTAGGTGGGACCCAAGCATGGCGAAGGTAGGACCCGCGCCTGGGTGTCACCTAGGCGCCCTGTGGCCACCCTCGGGTCCATCTTCTGGCTCCTCTAGTTATTTAACGAAATATTGACTTGTGTTTTTTTGCGTAACTTTTGGAGCTCCAAAAATATAGTATCTTGACGGTGCTTTTTCGAGCTGATTCCTGGTTCCGGCAGATAATTCTCAATAATTGCCAAACATGCAAAATAAGATAAAATAACATAAATATTGTATTCTAATATGAAATATATCAATGATTAAGAGTGAATTGTGATATAAAATAGTGATGTAAAATGGACGTATCAACTCCCCCAAGCTTAGACTCCGCTTGTCCCCAAGTGAAAACTGAGCTCGGTAAACTTGACCACATGTTTATGGAGTGAGGTGTCGATAATAAACAATACGAACATGAAGCATTAGTATTTACTCAACAAAACACACATTTATTTTAAACAACAACTTCTCTTATGACTCTTCACTTGAAACAAGTGATGAAACAATTACATGTGAATGTATATCAAGAAAGCTTAAATGAGTAATGGCAAACTTCGTTCTTGGTCAGATAACAATTTAGCATATCAAACTTATCTTTGAAGAAGAATCTTTGTATAAGAGCTATGTATACAACAGATCTCACATTTTCAACTATCACGGGTCCTTTACACTCATTGGGAACTTTCAAGGTCATATTCTTGCAACAAAATCTCTAGTTCTAACACAAAGGAAGCTGCAACTACAATGAAACATGATTACTCATATTGATGGAATATAGATGGTTGTATCTCAACAACACTAAATGCTTGTTTGTGGAGAGTAAGAGGGATAGGTACACTGACTCAACATAAAAGTAAAAGATAGGCCCTTCAAAGAGGGAAGCAGTGATTAAATCATGTGCTTGAGCTTTTTAGTTTTTTGAAAACAGAAGCAAAAAAATGTTTTGAGAGGTGGTTTTCTACGTCAACGACTGGCAATAGAGTTCTTATCATCTTCCATGCTAAACAAGTTTGAAAGCGATTCCGAGATATTATACTTTATACTTTATACATATTTTGACACTCCTCCCCACCTTTGTTTACACAAACCATGGCTAACCGAATCCTCGGGTGCCTGCCAATCAATCAACTTATCCATGAAGGAGTGTCTATTTTATTTTATTACAATGGTCTAACCAGCTCTTTGCAAATTTAGTGACAAGCAGATAAGCATGCAAGTCAGGGTAAACTTAATTTAACATGAAAGATAACAAAACCAACTACTACTTCCTCATGAGCTGAAAACAGTGGCACAAATATGAAGTGTTTTGAATATTTTAAAGGTAGCACATAACAAATTTACTTGGAGTGGCTAAGAAATACTACATATAGGAAGTTATGGTGGACACTTTGGAAGGTTTTGGCTCAAGGTTTTGGATGCACGAGAAGTATTCCCTCTTAGTACAAGGCTTTAGGTTAGCAAGACTTTGTAGCTAACATAAGTGTTGAGATATACAAACAAATATAAGGCAATAAGATCAAACATGCATCAAAAAGTTGTCTTCCCTGTCAGCATAGAACTCTTAATGCAAGAATACAACTCTTGCAAGCTAACAAGCATGAAAGATATCAAGGGTAATATATTTGCATGTAGTTCTCTCTTCTCTACTTAAGCATCCAAGAATTGTTGCTAATGACCAATGCTAAGTTTGCCACAACTCAAAAAGATTTACTTGCTACACCCAATGTAAAGCCAACACTTCCCATAAGTTCATCATATAATAGAGATTGCAATGCTAAAATAAAAGGTGCGGAAAAGTAAATATGTAACTTCTCATTAATATTCCACCATAGACGAACTCACACCAACGGATACATAGATAACACACTAAAGGAATGATACTCCACATTGCAAACTATCTCATATGATAACTTCTCTACTCATGATATTACCACAAAACTATAAAGATAAAAGGTGATGATACCAGGGCACTCCCCCAAGCTTGGAGCAAGCCAAGGGAGTGTCATTACCCATGACGTTCAAGCTTGATCCCTTGGTGGCGTGCGAGTACCCTTAATAAGCCTCTCAACAGTCTCCTTCAGGTCATCAATCTTGTAACTAAGATTACGGATCATCTCAGTATTGCTTTCAATGCGGCTCATGACCCTGCCCAAAGGCGAGTCCCAGCTCTTGGAGTTGTTTCCCCAATCCTCATTGATCTCAGGACCAAAACTTCCTCTTCCTGCATTAATAGAGCGATCCATATCCCAAAAAGTAGGCAATTCTGCCTCGGGAATTCTTTTGAACTGATGTCTATGGATTAGAGTGTGGAAAGGATTTTTGGTGTCTGGAGAAGGGGTTCTTTTGGATAGGTTGATACGGGGAACCTTTCCACCTGTCTGCATCCTTGCGTTTCTCTTGACATTGAACGGGTTTGCTGCCACCTTGATACTTGCAACGGTCGCGCGTGGATACAAGCGTGGATCCTCTTCTACCTCTCCTTAAAAGCCACCATTGACTTCCTCCTCTTCGTGCTTGGTGTCTACGGGGTCACCCTTCAAGACCTCCTTGCCCTTGTTGTTGTTGGAAGAAACCATGGTGCTCTGAAATTTCGAGGATCCCGGTAGAAACAACTCGAAAACAAAACATGACGAGAACTTGAGATACGGACCTCGAAAAATCCGGGTAAATATATAGCAAAAAGTTTCTGAACAAAAGGAAGGTAACGAGTCGTGGCGGAGTCGGAGACGGGCTCTAGGGCGCCCAGACGGCACCTGGGTGCGGCCAAAGGTGGGCTTGCACCCAGGGGTCACCGGGCCCCTCCGGACCTCGACTCCGGCTCTTTTTCGACTCCAAATTTTTAATTTTCTATAAAAATAGCGAATATAAATTTTCAGAATTAATTGCGAATATTTTCTTACCGAAGTTGATACCTATTCCATATCAGGCTCTGAAACCTTCCGGTATTCATGTTTGATGAATTCTTCCGGAGTCACCACTTGTATAATATCAACATCTTTTTCAAGAGGTTCACCGGAAATATAATGTTTGCGTCTTTGACCATTAACCACTTGTGGCTTATGTCCATCAAATGAATTAATCTTGGTAGCACCGGAGCGATAAACTTCTTCAATAATAAATGGTCCTCCCCATTTTGAGAGGAGTTTTCCTGCAAAAAATCTGAGACGAGACCTATACAATAATACTTTATCACCTACATTAAACTCTCTCTTTAAGATTCTTTTGCCATGCCACTTCTTAGCTTTTTCTTTAAGAAACTTGGCATTTTCATAAGCTTCACTCCTCCATTCATCTAGAGAACTCATGGCAAGCAACCTTCTTTCTCCAGCAAGTTTAAAATAATTATTAAGCTCTTTGGTTGCCCAATAAGTTTTGTGTTCTAATTCAAGTGGCAGATGACAAGCTTTTCCATTGTAAGCAGTTCTATAAGCTCATAAAGCATCATTAAGTTTCTTAGACCAATTCTTTCTAGATTTATTAACAGTCTTTTGCAAGATTAACTTAATTTCCTATTAGTTAGCTCTACTTGACCACTTGTTTGAGGATGATAGGGTGAAGACACTCTATGATTCACATCATACTTAGCAAGAGTTTTTCTAAAAGCACCATGTATAAAGTGAGAACCCCCATCAGTCATAAGATATCTAGGCACTCCAAACCTAGGAAAGATAATATCTTTAAGCATTTTCAAAGAAGTTTTATGATCATCACTAGGAGTTGGAATAGCTTCTACCCATTTAGTAACATAATCAACAGCAACAAGTATATGAGTATTACCATGTGAAGTAGGAAAAGGACCCATAAAGTCAAATCCCCAACAATCAAAAGGTTCAATAACAAGAGAATAATTCATAGGCATTTCATTATGTCTAGTAATATTACCAACCCTTTGACATTCATCACAAGATAAAATAAACTTTCTAGCATTCCTTGAAAAGAGTAGGCCAATAAAAACTTGATTGTAGCACTTTGTATGCGGTCTTGTCTCCAGCGTGATGTCCACCATAAGCACTACTATGGCATTTTCTCAATATTTATCCTTGCTCATGCTCAGGAACAGAACGTCACATAATGCCATCCACTCCTTCTTTATATAAATGTGGGTCATCCCAAAAATAATGCCTCAAGTCATAGAAGAATTTATTCCTCTGTTGATGAGTAAAATTTGGAGGCAAAAACTTGGAAACAATAAAGTTAGCATAATCAGCATACCACTGATTATCGTGAGAGTTTACCTTTATAGCAGCTAACTGTTCATCCGGAAAACTATCATTAACAGGAATAGGATCATATGGTATATTTTCTATTCTAGATAAATTATCAGCAACAGGAGTATCAGCACCTTTCCTATCAACAATATGCAAATCGAACTCTTGCAACAAGAGAACCCATCTAATAAGCCTAAGCTTAGTATCTTTCTTTTCCAAAAGATATTTAATAGCAGCATGATCAGTATGAATAGTTACTTTTGAATCAACAATATAAGGGCTAAACTTATCACAGGCGAACACAACCTCTAAAAACTCCTTTTCAGTAGTAGCATAATTCTCTTGAGCGCTATCAAGGGTTTTACTAGCATAGTGAATAACATTCAATTTTTTATCAACTCGCCGTCGAAGAACAACTCCTACAGCATAATCACTAGCATCACACATATTTTCAAAAGGTAAATTCCAATCAGGTGGTTCAACAATAGGAGCAGTTGTTAAAGCCTTTTTTAGAATCACAAAAGCCTCTTTACAATCATCATCAAAAACAAACGGAACATCTTTTTGAAGAAGATTGGTAAGGGGTTTTGAAATTCTAGAAAAATCTTTAATAAATCTCCTATATAAATCAGCATGACAAAGAATACTACGTATACCTTTCACATCCTGGGACATGGCATTTTCTCAATACCTTCAACCTCAGCTCAGTCAACTTCAATACCTCTTTCAGTAATTTTGTGACCAAGAACAATTCCTTCATTAACCATAAAGTGACATTTCTCCCAATTCAGAATAAGATTTGTTTCTTCACATCTCTGCAAAACTTTATCAAGATTGTGCAAGCAGTTGTCAAAAGAAGTTCCATAGACGGAGAAATTGTCCATGAACACTTCCACAATTTGTTCACAAAAGTCATGGAAAATAGCATACATGCATCTTTGAAAGGTAGCAGGAGCATCACATAAACCAAATGGCATATGTCTATAAGAATAAGTTTCATAAGGACAAGTAAAAGTAGTTTTCTCCTGATCTTGATGTCTAACAGCAATTTGAGAAAACCCGGAATAAACATCAAGGAAACAAAAATGAGTGTTCTTAGCTAACCTTTCTAACATTTGATCGATAAAAGGAAAAGGATAATGATCTTTCTTGGTGGCCTTATTTAATTTTCGAAAATCAATACACATTCTATAGCCAACCACAGTTCTTTGCGGAAAACAACATAGCCCAAAAGGTGATGGTAAAACCAAATGGGGAAAGGTTAGACAACTCGATAAAAGATCAACCGGTAAAACCTCCAACATAAAAAACACAATAAGCTAGATGATGACGATCTTGATCTCCTCAAGTGGACCATCTTTCTTGATTGCGCTTCGCTTGGTGAAGACTCACATGTTACTCCCACATACTCCATTATGGGGGAGCCTCCGTTAGGCACATCTTTACTTTGACCATTATCTTGATGACGCTCACCACTTGACGTCATTCTCCATGGGCTACATGAAATTTTCCTTTTGTTGCAAGCCCATGAGAAGATACCTAACCCCACAAGAGTACTCCACAGACACACATAACATGGGTTAGTCCACAAAGCTATTTCGACAAATGCTTACCATACCATTGGATCACATGATCCCACATGGTACATCATATAGCTTTGTGTGCTGATCACTTGAATCCATCCTTTCCACTTAGCCTTGATGAACCTTGTATCTTTTCTTCATTCTTGATCATCTCAAATATGTTCATTATATTCAATGACTTTGATGGTATTCAACCTTGAACCCAACACATGGAGTTCAAGCGTTGCCTATGGACGAACCTATAAGGATATCTCAATATACACATTAGTCTATAAGGATTGTCATTTATTACCAAAACCACACATGGGGAAATAATGCTCTTTCAACGATCTAGATCGTAATTGGGAACGTGAGCCTCGCCTAGAATGCTTCCACCTTGACGAGGGCGGGGGTGCGCCACCTCGCTGGGACTGCTTCGGCCGTCGCGGCGGCATCGTCGCCGCCACCACGACTCGAGTGATGTGTGGGGTCGGTTTCTGTGCGCATAGATCTCGCGGCGAGTTTTGATATAGATAAATTGAGACTCATAGAGTTAACACGAACCTAATTGGACGTATTGGTTAGAGCATGAATTGTTAGGGTGAGGTAGCGAATTCTAATCAGGCATTATAGTTTTTTCGATTTTTTTTGTTCGACAGGAAGGTAAGGACCAAAAGCTAAAATATAAACTATGATAGGGTTCTTTCTACAAAAATACACATGGTCGTTGTGTTCACGTGGACAGAAAAAATCATGTCAGGACCGGTTTGTGGGCAATTTATTCATCTCGGATGAGTTGAGTGATGTGTTTTCACATTTTGCGAATTGAGTGACTAATTCACTCATCTCGCGCAATCAGTGAATGTTAGTGCGCTTATCTCTTTGAAATATATGTAAAAAATCCATATTTATCATTTTCCCTAGTAACTACTGCTCCGTCCTAGGAAAAGTGTATTTCCATGTGTTCTGAAAAATCAAAATTTTAATTTTGACCATGTTTATTAAAACAAATACCAACATTTATACCACTAAATTGGTTAGATTCATGTTGAAATATAAGTTCACAACATACCTATTTGGTCTCATCAATATTTTTATATAAACTCGGTCAAAATTCAATATAATTTGACTTTCCAACAAACGTACAAGTACAATCTTTGCGGGACCGAGGGAGTAGTACATGTAAAAAGACTTCGTGTCAAATGATTTCATTTTCTTCAGTTTGTTTAATTTTTTCTAAACGGTGTCAAAACTGCAGGCGAAATTATTCATTTCTTTTTTTTGCGAAAATGTAAAAACTTTGCGTTTTGATGCATTGATATATAAGAAGAGTTATATACATGCTCAAGACTCAAAAGAGAGCATACACCACCCCAAATAACACAACACCGTAGAGTAGACTATAACTCGCTGCGAACAACTAGTGTAGCACGAACTCCACATGCTGCTCGTCCGAAGATAGCGACCACCTACACCAGAACTACAAAAACAAAAGAGCTTTTCCTAAGCTAAGCAACATCGCCACGTCTCGACCAACGCCGGTCACCTCCGAAGACTGACAGCTCCACAAAACTTCCCTTGTCGACGCACAATCCACTCTCGATGCGAGAAGGAGGTGGCAAGTAGATGGCGGGACTTGGTCGGTCCCGAGAAAGACATCTTCTTGGACTCACTGGTGACGGCGTCCATTGCGCCTCTGAACATCAATCTTGGACAGAGGTGAGCACCGGAGGAAAGTAATAAGGAACTCCAATCTGTCTCCAAGTGCGATGCTCCCAATAGAGGGACGACGTGGCAGGCGAAATTATTCATAGCAAATCTTTCAACAACCTATGTGTCTATTATATACAATCCTACTTGAATAACTTTAAATGATGCGCTTAAGTAACAAAATAAATAGCACACCATAAAAGTTTAGCAAAGCATTCATGCCTCGCAAGGCTGAGACGCTACTTTAACTCTCGTTTTCTGTGAGGGGGGAGTTAGCTGTGAGATTAAGGTTGGGAACTATGAGGAAAGGGAGTGGGAGTTTAGAGGGGGGGAGTTAGCTGTGAGATTAAAGTGGGGAAGTTGATTAGCAGTCCCAAACCCTCGTTTGTTACGTGCTGGGTATTAGTAGGGGGAATTGACGGGAAGATATTTTCCGTTCCTACACCACGTTGTCCACCCTCGTCTTCATCCTGCTCATCGCCCGCATAGAGCTCGGCGACGTCCGCTGATGCCTCGTAAAGCCTGACGTGTAGCCTGTCGGGCTTCACACCCGGACGGACGGACGCAGCACACACTAGACGCGATGATGATTCCCTGTACTAGCTTCTGTGTTGATTCTCACGTGTATAGCGAGCTTCGATCGATTCGTCTAGCAACTTGCTCTGAAGCCTGGTAGCTGAACTCTCATATAACTTCACTCAACGGCCGGTGCCCACAGTGCATGTCGAGGTGACTGGGACTGCACTGTTGGGTGCATCTTGGCTGACGAGATCGGCCGCGTGCGCCGGAGGCTTCACCGGCTCGTCGTGCTACACATGCGGGACGAGAGAGAACCGCACCGGTGGCAACATGTAACTTGGACGGCAGTGGCACCGCAGACGCTGTGGACGACGCAAGAGAGGATTGATGCGAAGGTTTCTGTCTAATTCCCAAACCCCAGATGAATTACCTGCTCCTAGGGAAAGATCTGCGGGAATTAACCTCTTTAATTCCCCTTCCCCATCCCTCCTTAACACCCATCCCACTAACCAATGAACGGACCGTGAGTCCCACCTCCCTGGAACTCCCATTCCCTAACTCAAACTCCCCCCAACCAAACAGGCTGTCATAGTCATATTCCTCGTTCCCACTTCGCGTGGGCCAGAGAAAGCAGCTAGCGCCGGTGACGGTATTTTATCAGGGCCCCAGGATTGTAGGCATAACCGCCCATGGACCAGGATTTCTATGCTAGCACCCGCCTTTTAGCGATGCTCTAATGAGGGGCCTAAAATATTTTGAAGTAAATCAAATAAGAGCATCCACAGCGCATCGGCGCCTAACTAGACGCTTAACCTCGAAAAATAAATCCAACAAAATAATTTCTGCTGCTAGCGCTCTCGCTCGCAACGCCTGGCGCTAATTGAGACGCTAATCAAGCGCTTCTCGATGTTTCCGTTTTTCACGCACCAGGCAAAAGAATCGTTAGCGTCAGATGAAAAGATTTGCGCCGGGCGCCCAGGATCATAGCCTCCAACTGCCGATTGCCCAGGATTAGAATCCTAGCGCCTGCATTTTAGCGCCGCATTGTGGATGCTCTAAGAATGTTCGCTCCCTAAAAAATATGTCATAGTTTTACAGTGACGATGAAATTCAACCAGCATTTCACACACAATAACTGAAGAGTTGCAAATCTGTCCAAGATCGCCAAGACAAAGCACCCCTTGTCAATGGAATTGTCTGATGGATTAATCAGAGCTGCGGCACATCTTATAACCGAACAAGCTTAACCAACACACCACGCAGGATACGCCTACAGTGCAACATGTTAATTCAAACAAAAAATTCGTGTAGGTTAAGCTATGTACACACCAAGATGATCAGATAAGGTGAAACATTGTAGAGAAGAGGAAGTAAGCAAGAACACTTATGTACTTCTAAATGTCACTGAAATCAGAAGCAGATCCAGTTGTACAGGATATGCTGATCTGCAAGTCAATATTAAGGCAGAAACATAACCCTTCTGGCTTCTGGTAGCACAGACAAAAACCACCATTGCTTTTGCAAACTAGAAACTACAACACATGCTACATCGGTTCACTTCTTGCCGTGGCGCTTAGATTTTTTGGGTTTCTTCTTGCTTTGCTGCTTCTGCTTTGAAGCCTGGGCCACAGTTACATCTTCCTTGGCCAATTCCACTGTATCATTCCCTCCCGTGTCGGCTTCCTTGTATGCACATCCACTCGACTCACCAGCTCCACCAGCTTGCTGTTGGGCAACAGCTGCAGCTGCATCTTTTTTCATGGATGCCTTTTCGGAATGGAGATAGCGCATAACCTTCTGTAGTTTGTTCTCACCATCTTCCCACATTGCATAAAGGTCCTTAGCAGTGTCACAAGCTCTCTTCCCCATCCTGTGTTGAAAAAAAAAGTGTGCATGCACAAATTTGAATCATTCAGAAGATACGGAGATAACGCAAGGTCATTTAGCTTTCACAAAAAAGTATATATCATGAGAAAGATGGGACATCCACTACAACATAACATCACATTCGCATGTGTCCTATTGCCTGGAAGTTAGGACTCATCAACGTTTCCGAGCTGATGGCATCTTAAGATTTGCATACCTAGCAGAACGTTCTTGAAAAACATTGCAGATGTGCCTGACCTCTTCCAACAATCGTCGGTCCATCTTTTTTGGAGGGTCACTTCGCTCCAGCCAGGAAAGGGCACTTCTGAGGAATTGGATAATAATCCATGCATCTTTCTGCAGAAGTTGAATTTTAGAATAGAAAAAACTTCGCAGTTGCGGAGCATTGGAGAAAGCTCGAAGGTAACCAAACGAACATTACAGCAGAAACTCACCTGCGAATGCTTGTTGAGTCGAAATGCCTCATACTTCTCCCAGAAGGGAACATTCTGATTACTTGCGAGATTTGAATCTTCTGGACAAAAACGCCCAAGTACCTTCTGAATATCTTGCCAATCCGCTCTGCTAATTATGTCAGCATTTAAGTCTCGAAAGATCGGCCGGACTTTGTTTGGAGTCATAACTACCATGCGATTTCCAATTGCTGCAAGCGCATCAGCAAATACCATTCTGAAGTTGCTAAGTGTCTGAGAACTCATTTGCAAAGAATATAGAATCTTCTGAGAGAACCCCAGAGGTAAATCCTCAAAAACATGGTGCATCCGAAGGAAATCTGTGACCTCATAGCAATCCCCCACCTTAAGATTCAGAGTCACAACGTAAAGTGTGATGACCAATCTCTCAAGGACTGGAATGTATGAACTAGTTGAAGTAGAGGTCTTCTGAAACCACTCTTGGATCATACACTTGTTTGACAAGAGCTTCCTGACTGACTGGAATATGAAATGCCCCGCTGACAATGGTATTTGGTCCGGAACCAAATCTGAGCTAGGAAACTTAAAGAGGTATGTTGTGCTGGTACAGCACTTAGCACCTTGACTAGAATAGATTTTGTGCAAAACACACAACAATTCAGTAAGAATATGACGAAGCGAATAAGCCAAGGAACTCTATGAGATCGGTATAGCATACAGGGGATATGTAGTCCGGTTCAGTCATCCAATTTGCATTGAACGTAAATTCAAGAGCAAGCTTAAAGTTCGAGATCAAGGGGGATCTGCCGAAAAACCCACCAGCATAAATAAATATCTTCAAAGACAGAAAAAATTTGCCCACTCGGATTCTTTGTCCAGGTGCTGCAGAAGTCTTGAAAACAGCATCTCATCTGACTGTGTGATGTACATCGTCCTACATGTAGCAGAAACATTGTAACTCTCCCAAGATGCCCATGAGTCAGTTTCTTATTTGCTGGCCTGAGATATGTGCCAAGGGAATCAGTGATCAGACCATATGGAGTTTGGGACTCAAGCATAGACAAGAGGGGCTTCACTGTCCCATCCCTCCAAACATGATAAATAAACTCAAAGAAGCCTTTCGCACTTAACAAACAAACTCCTTAACTCGGTACTTTTTGGCAAACCAAACTCTGACTCCTTCAGAAACATTGCAATTTCATACATAATAAGGATATTTCTACCAAAGGCGTATGAAGATGCCTGCTTTGGAGAAAAATGAACGCCAGATAACTTGTTGAGTACGGTCAAACTAATTAAACTTAGCTCATTCATCCAGAAATTCTGAACAAATGAATGAAACTGGATAGAATCCAGCCAACATATGTTGCCATCTTGATGCAAAGAGCTTCTGCCTAGGTCAGAAAACCAACTTGAGTTCATGTTAACAACCACATATCGGTCATTGTCACCATCTTTTCTCAATCCAAAGTATCTAGCGCAGAGATCATCATACGTAACTGCACAATCATTTGATTCTTGGCTATTGGAGTGACGAAGATGAGATAGCACTTTAACTATGATTGACCTCCAATGGTTCCAGACATACAACAGGGTTTCAGGTGATATCTGGTTACAGGCCAGCATAGCATCGCAACAACTTTCTTCTTCGATCCTTGCGCTAATCCCAAATTGTATCCAGAAGCTTGAGACTGGAGATGAACATCAAGAACCAAACGGGCAGCAACAAGTTCTACTACCAAGTTTCCACATTCTCTGCCCGCAAGGAAGGCACAACTTAAAATGGGAAGAGATTTAGGCAAACCTTCCAGTATACATGCTCCAAAATTATGAAATGAGGAGTAGCAAACTTTGACTTCCTTCACCATATCATTGGCTTTTGCACAAAATTGGTTCTTCTCTGAGGTTGTCTTACGAGGCCACGACCTCATAGTATTGTTTGAAGACCACAAAGAATGGATAACCAAACGGTTGATAACAAACTCTATAGCATCCGTAAATTGACTATTAAGCATCTCTCGCATGACATCAGCTTCATCCTTTTCTTTCCCTCCAGCTTCAGGTAACTTGCCCATTTCTATCACAAAACGGAGCAGTTCATCAGCAAGATTCCTAGAGCTTAAAAATTCCCGAACATGATCCAGAGAACTAAAGGCCTTAACAAATGACATCATGTTCTGGATGTCTCCATGCTCAAAATAATAGTGGGCACAATTTTCTAGATACATCTTTCTAATTGCAGAAACCTCGACAGACTTTGAATTCTCGACCAAACATTCCTCCTCCAATGATTGTAGGAACTGCGATCCTAGAATGAATAGTTTTCCTTTCAGACACATGGAGAAACACTTGGTATAGCATTTAGCTTTGAAGTAAGCTTCAGCTGCCTGTAACCAGCATTCAGCCACAGCATAACAGTTACCAGCATCCTCAAGCCTAGAAGTATCACATTTCTGCATATAGACCGTTCCTATGGCAATACAATGAAAACATTTTTTAGTCAGATTCCTAGTCACCGTGAAGTAATGAGTATCTGTGTGAAGGCTGAAAAATAACATGTATGTAAGGAGGTGAGGGTGATATTCTTTGGAACCAACGTTTGAAAGAAGGCCTTTATTTCTATGGTATCTCCATTAAGAAAAACTTTTCATATATCAAACGTTATGGAATCATGAAATCCGAGTCATACAGCTGGAAAGTTATGAATAGTCCACACACCTGCTGCTTCGTAGTCACCTAATTTGCTATAGCAGGTGGCAACTTTATCATACATGCCAATAGACTTGTAAATATCTGAGGCATTTTGCAATGAAGCCTGGCCCATCTCCAAATTTGTGGAAATGACACGGTCAGCCGTTGCTATAAGTCCAGCAGCTCTTGCTAATTTCTCTCTGTATGCATCACCAGCCTTCTCGAAACACAATGTAGCCATCTCAAACTGCCCTTCATTCAATAACTACAAGAGATAGGTGCATTCATCATATGGAATAAAAAATATAAGTGTATTAACACTGCAAGGTGGAGCAGGCTAAAAAATATTATCTACACAGACCGACTGTCAATCAAAAAATTGGCACATCCATTTCATGACAGAAAAAAGTTCACTTAATCCTCTCAATTTTGGGGAGTGTTTGGTTGGTATCTATGTGTGCCACAACAAGCTTAGCCGAAGTGTGGTCTGTGGCTGCCATACTACGGGTGAGTGTACAACATCTCAAATTGCCCTTCATGGAATAACTACAAGATATAGGTGCACTCATGATATGGAATAAAAAATAGAAGTGCATTACCACTGCAAGTAGATGTACAACATGAGCAGGCTAAAAAATGTATCTACACAAACGGACTGTCAATCAAAAAAATGGCACGTCCATTTGATGAGCGAAAAAAGTTCACTTAATCCTCTCAATTTTGGGGCGTGCTCGGTTGGTATCTATGTGTGCCACAACAAGCTTAGCCAAAGTGTGGTTTGCACAAAAGGTATGGCCATACTATTGGAGGCCCACACATATGGCAAGCTTAGCAAAAAAACTAAATCTATGATATGTGGACCGTGTTGTTAATGAAGTGTGGAAAGCCAAAATTATAGTAGTCAACCAAGCACTATGCTAACTTTGTTAGCCATGTTGTCGCCAAGCATGCATGGTTATTAACCAAACACGCCCTTGGTGTATGGCTCACTTAACCCTATCAGATATACAGCTTTCAAACCCCGTGCACATAACCCTCTAGGGGGGTGGCCTTGCATATCATGGTGGCGGCGGTTTTGTACAAATGGAGCTTCATCGTGGAAAGATGACTATGAGTGTGCATCAATCGATGCAGAGGCCGGGGATCATCCTCCTTTTCGAGAAAAAAATCGTGGAAAGATGCCAACCTGAATCGCCTTGCCAGTTGGACCCCCAAAAGTCATACAGTTTCCCTCACTTATGTTTCCCTCTTTCTCGCCTAAACGTGAATAGAATCCTCGAGAAGGCCTATACGTGGACACAAAGAGGGCAAAAGCATTTTTTATTAAATTAAAGAGGCCAAGACTTGAACCAAAGACCTCTGCTCTGTCAAGTTTCATGCATCAACCAGTAGAACCAAGAGTCCGAACTGATGGAAAAAGAAGGTGGGCAATCCACATATTAAGTTCCAAGACAGGAGACAATTAAGCACCTATTCTTCGAATGCCGGTTTGCGCGTTCTATTTGGTCAGCCATCCAAATAGCATCTAACTTATATCCACCCAAATCCGTTGCAAATGTGTTTGGCAATTGGTTACATGGGATAGATAAAAAGCTTAGAACTGTTATAAGGGTGGGAGCGATAGCCGTTATATGGTCGCTTTGACTGTGTAGAAATGACAAGATTTTCAATGATAAAAAAATTCTCATTTGCAGGTACTCTACCGGTGCACAAGTATTCTCCGTTCGTGGTCCACCTTACAACGGGCGGGGTATCGAGACCTCTTTACGGAGGCATGTGCACGACTGGAAGAAGTGGCGAGGGATATTTTTATCCAACATGGATGGTCGCTTGATCGTCGAATTGGTCCACCGTAGACATAGACGCTTTACCTCTCTACGATTGTAATTCGTCTGTTGCTACCTTTTTTCTGTTTGGTTTTTTTGGATTGCGGCCATGTGCATCCTTGTTATGCAGAGGCTGGGTGTAATGTTTAAACCTTTTAAGTAATAAAGCCCTTTATCTCAAAATATTAAGTTCCGAGAGTTGAATGGCTGGTTTCATAGTTCAGAGAGTTGAGTGAACTTTTTTCTTTTATGAGATTAAGAGCCCAACACATATTTCCCTAAAAAAAGGGGACCTCAAGACATCATTCACTAGACATGTTGCGTAGTGCAGTGAAAGTAGATTCCAAAACACTAACCTAGTGCCCTCAAGAGAGTTGAGTGAACTTTTTTCTTTCATGAGACACATATTGACTTAAAAAAAGGGACCTCAATACACTCACTAGACATGTTGCATAGTGCAGTGAAAGTAGATTCCAAAACACTAACCTTAGTGCCCTGTAACCTCCAATCATCAGTGCTGCTTCTTGACTGCATTTTTTGAATGAGCGTAGAATCTAGTAATCTGACTTCTATAAGACGCAACTTCTTCCAGTAGTCAAATATTGGTCGACTGTAATCATTTGTATCCTCGCATATCCATAGTCTCTGCCTACTTCTAGTGATTGCAACATAGAGCTGTTTCAGCTCCGAACAGAGAAGATTAGGCTTGCTTCTGCCCAAACCCACATGAGAGGTCTCTTCAGATGGTGCTATAATATCTTTTTCTTTCATGTAGTCGTACACAAGACTCCATTTGTTTCTTAAAGGCGATGAACTAAAAAAGTTATATAACAGCACATCCTGCACAATATGTTTTTATATACTTAAACCAAGTTTTAATAGAAGTTGAGACACCGCATTTCGCTATAAAATTATTTTGCCAAATAAGCACCAATGAAGTGCAGTGGTAGGCTCATACCTGGAATTCAAGGCCCTTACATTCAACAATAGTGAAAACAAGAGCCTGTTTACCAACAAGATCAACAATATATTGTTTGGTAGCAACATCACGAACTAATATGACTTGCTCAGCTCCAAACCCATGCAGGCTACCATGGTTACTTTTGTTCTCTCCAAAAATACTCATAATTGCATTACCATCATAACCAGAATCTAGCAGCACAGGAGCTTCTCCATGTGCAAGCCCAGTCGGTGAATCAAGCTTGTCAACACTTGATGGGAAAAAGAACTGCAAAAGGCTCCTGATACTCTGAGCCATATGAATGATGCCACGAGACTCTGCCTTGTCAAACATGTATACCTCAAGTAAAACATTCCCTTTATGCTTTGCAATACCTGCAGCTTGAAGGAAATTACCTATTTAGCATTTCAAAATTGTTATGGAATGATTAAATCTTAGATGAATTAATACAACTCGAAAATTATTGAGGTCCGCCCACCTGCTCTTTCATAGTCACCTAATCTGATATAGCATGTGGCAGCTTTCTCATGCATGCCAATAGACTCATATATCTCTGATGCCTTCTGCAATGAAGCCTTACCCATCTCCAAATTTGTGGACATGACACGGTCAGCTGTAGCTAAAAGTCCGGCAGCTCTTGCCCACTTCTCTCTGTATGTGTCACCAGCCTTTTCGAAACACATTGTAGCCATATCAAACTGCCGCTCATTGAATAACTGCAAGAGAAAGATGTGAGCTTATGATGTGGAATAACAAATATGTAAGACAAATGCAGTAAAACTACAAGTAGGTATGTCCCATAATTCCATAACCAGACTAAAATACAATGTGATGACATTGACCAATTGTCGGACTAAAATGCAGTGCATTTTATGAGATTAAAATCTTAAAAATACACGGACGAAACAACATGCATAGCCTATACTGAATTAACCTTGATGCCTTGTAGTCTCCAACCATCAGAGCTGCTTCCGGTCTGCATTGCTTGAACAAAGGAAGAATCAAGCAATCTAACTTGTACAAGACATAACTTCTTCCAGTAGTCAAACATGGGTCGACAATAATCATCTGTGTTCTCACATATCCAGAGTCTTTGCCTAGTTCTTGTGATGGCAACATAGAGCTGCTTCAGCTCTGAACACAGAAGATAATGCTTGGCTCTGTCGAAACCCGGATAAGATATCTTTTCAGATGATGGTATAATATCTTTCTCTTTCATGCACCCATATACAACTCTCCATTTATTCCTCAAAGGCGATGAACTGAAAAAATTGTATAATAGCACGTCCTACACAGTATGTTTCTAAAGTAAGTGTCCGCAAATTAAGTCTTGTGACAACACATTTGCAATTAAAAATATTTGGCAAAATAAGCACAACTGAAGTGAACTGATGAGCTCATACCTGGAATTCAAGGCCCTTACATTCAAGAATAGTCAAAACAAGAGCCTGTTTGCCAATGAGATCAACAACTCGTTTTTTGGTAACGTCGTCACGAACTAATACGACTTGCTCAGCACCAAACCCACGCAGATTACTATGTTTACATTTATTTTCTCCAAAAATAGTCATAAATGCATTCTCACCGTTACCAGACTCCAGCACTGTTGGAGCTTCTCCATGTACAAGCCCACTCTCTGGATTGAGCTTGTCAACACTTGATGGGAAAAAGAAGTACAGAAGGTTCATGATACTTTGAGCCATACGAAGGATGCCACAATGTGCCCGAAAATTTTGGGTCAGTTGGAACATATCTGAGAGATGCACTTGTTTTCCATGTTCAATTCCTTGATTACATACTCCAGTATCTGAGAGGAATGTGGTATAAAAAAGCGAGCGGATATCTTCAAACCTAAAGTCAACACCCTTCGCAATAGTTTGTGCAGTGTCACCAGCAAAAACGAATCCTTCCTTGAAGTTCCGGCAGACATACTTAAGAAGTGCTATTTGTGCCATGGTAAAATCCTGCACCTCATCTATGTAAACAAAATCTACCATATCACCATTGTAGCCCTCAGAACTTAGACTGCTGTGAAGACTATTCACAAAATCTGACAAATCAAATTCTCTGGCAGTGCACTTCATACTCTCATAATCAAGGAAAATATCATAAATCCTACCTCGCTTATCACTGTTCAGACATGAGGATCTTCTAGCAGAGAGTTTCAAGTAATCCTGTCTTCCAATTTTGCCTCCGCTAAAAGGCCTGCTTGCTTGATACCCACCCTTTATATGAGAAATTATTTCAGTAAAGACAATAGATGCATCAAGTTTCTTTGTCAGTTCTGTATTAAAATGAGGCCAATACGAAGAAACGAATTTCTCATAGGTAACTTCCTTTAATTCAATAAAGGTTTGCAGTGCAAGAGACTTTGAATGGCCTCCCTCAATAGTAGACTTTAAATCACTATAAAACCCATCAAAAAATGATGTCCGGCATGTTCCATCAAGCATCATCAAGAACTTGCGATATGTTATAGTAAGAGGATAGTACTTGCAAGGTAGATCACCAAAATTGTCAGGTATTTCTGTAAATTCTTCCAGGTCATCAATGACGTCATGCATAAGAATAATGCTAGGCTGATCAGAGGCATCACCAGAGCCAAATCTACAAGAACTGAAATAAATTATAACTCGCATTTAGAAATGTTTCATATAATCAATTAAATAATGAAAGTAAATATCTTTCTTTTAGAAGAAATAAGTGAGCAAGCTTGCTGCGTTTAATTCCAAAAAAGAATTACTAGAAAAATGCTCCTATACTGCAAAATAAATTAAACCCTTCTAAAGGGCATCCCAAAAGGGAAAAAAATGTTAGAAGTACAGTACAATCGAGAAAAACGCAAAAAGACTTTGCGTTTCATTTGTGTGAGTATGGTGATAAAGATTTTAACTATATTTCATATATGCTTTAGAATGTAAATAAACATTCCAATAGAAATAAAAATAATTTAACAATATAGAACATCAGCAAAACTATCACATAGTGCTCCAATTCAACATATTTACCTTTTAAGTCTAGAAATGTGATTCTTTATAGCTGAACATAGCTTTGGGCTTACAGTGATAAAGACTTGTTTTACAAATATTTCTCGTTTGCTTCTGTCCTTCAATGGCGTGATATTTTTATCATCAGGCCCAGGTAAATCAATTTCGGCCTCATTTAGCCCTTGGGATGCAATTAATGACCGCTGTTCAACTTGAATCAGTTTCATAGTCAATATAGTGGTTTTCCCAGTGCCTGACCTCCCAAGTATAAAACTAGTGTGCGGGAATCGGATTACCGCTTCCTCTTCATCAGTCAGTTCAAAGGGGATATCGATTTGAGACCCATCAGTAGCTGTCAGCAGATGTTTCACCATTCCAGATGATAAAGAGTAGAACTTCATCAGCAAGAAGCTTTCGGTAACTTCTGAATTCTCCATAGCATATGCTCTATCCACGAGATCATGGTCTTTTTGAGCATCGACTGCACAATCCTTCTTATAGCGAACAAGATCATGCTCGACATCCCAAATCAGAGGGACCTCCAATTTCCTGTAATCCACAGCAAAACGAAGTGAGAAAATATGAAAAATATCTGCAAGTAGATCTTTACATATTTTAAAAAATTAAAATATTTCCAAGGAATTCAGTTAAAAGAAATAAAAGGAACTAGATTATCAACGTACAAACTAGCAAATAGAAACAACACGTACCCATCTGTCTGCACTCTTCTACAGTGATCTAGGTAGTCATCCGTGTATATGGAGAACAGATTTTCGAGACGTCGAACAGTTCTTGCAACATGTTGGTGTGACACTAGGTCCCAGATTCTTATTATCTGGACATACCTTCTCTCGCTTTTCTCTACGTCAGTACTCCAAACAAGATAAAGGTCCCTGACCTTCCATACTTTCGCAAGCTGGATAGTGTCACATATACCAACGTTCTTAAATGTTGTCCTCCAACCAGTACCAAGTTTGACAAGCTTCTGGAGTACTTCCATCCTGAGCTGCCGTGATTTTAGTTCGGTGAAAGACTTTCTGAACTTGTCGCTAAGAATGACCTGTTAAATTGGCCAATAATTGGAACCTATGTGAAAATTTGTTCATGAAAAAACAAAAGAATGACATCCTCTTAAGAAAACTAGGAGATTCCTCAGACGGCTTGTACGATATATAAAACAAATCATAGCGTGCGCATCTACACCTGTCCAAAGGAGCTCAGCACACAAACACTAAGCATATTGCGAGAGTATGAGATGAGAGAAAAAGATGGAGAATAATGCACACAGCTCTAGGGCATGCGGGGCCCCTGTTTATATTGTCCAAAATGGACACGGTTTGGTAGCAAAGATGATCATAGCGTGCCGGCTGACCGTGAAGCCGCTAATATGGCGTGGAGGAACCGATGAACTTGCACGAGCGACAATTAAGCAAGTATGCTGCCGTGGGCCTCCGCCCAAAACGTGTGCGCCTGGAATAAAGTTCCGGTGTCGTTTATAGTGCGAGTCGCATGTTCAGTCTTCCCGTTTTGTGGAAACGTGTACAGACAGGAGATACGAACGCGTATTGGCGAAGAAACACTCATGTGTTGGAGAACTCAATGTCGTCGAGAGAATGAACAGCGCGAATGGAGGAACGAAATTGTGTGTAGACATAAGCAAATAACTAAACAACGGTGACCGCATTGGACATGCTTTTATTGAGGCCACACTGAGTGTTGAGGACGAAAATGCGGTCGACGATGAGGTTGTTGACGTCGCGAGCATCCGTGATGCGCTTGATCTGCTCACAGTACGCCGTGATGGAGAGGCCCTTGAAGGACATTGTGGAAATTGCCGATGAGGTAGATTGCATGACTTTCCTTGTCCCAGAACAGGGTTTTCGTCACGATCCAGACGGTGTGGAAGCCTAACAATTAAGAGTGGGGATTGGGGGGGGGGGGGGGGGGCATGGCCCACTATCGCTCTAGGGAAGCTTCGCCACTATGATCTTGACAGCTCGTGGGACGTGTATGCATGATCTTGCATAACACACTCTTAAGTCATCGGCCTTGTAGAAGGTGCTCCGAACTCGTGACCTAGGCACAAACACAACTGTCATGCACTTGTCGTCTCCTTTGAGCTGTTCTTCACTTCCTCTAGATCCAATGCAAACAATGCCATCTACCACCCACTTGTTAAAAAGTAGTGGATGAAGCTAACGAGGAAATCATGCATGAAGATAAGACGAAATTCGATAATGGAGTTCAGAAAGCATGTCTACATATCTACGAGCCTTGCTCTAGGTACTCTAGCCCACAAAGAACACCCTGGTCTAGTCATCCTCCTGCAGTTTGACTGCAGTTTGACCGAGCAGCCTCGTGGCCTCACTATCGCCGAAGTTAAGTACTCAGTTACAATATCTGGCTATTGTAACACCCTAGCCCAAATCCACCCAATGCCCAGTCCACCCTGGGGTGGGCCCACATGTTCATAACACTCCTCTTACGATTTTGTCCTCGCTTGGGTACAATGGTGAACTCGGAGCTGTTGTGTAACAACATGGGTATATATGTTGGACCATCTCTCCCTAAACTACAGGCGTAGGGCCAATCCCACCAAACAACTACTATCAACCACACGGGCCTCGTTAGTAGACTAAGATGTTACATTTAGCCTATGATTAAGGTTCTGGTTTGCCATCATCAATGTCCAGCAGATTGTTGAGTCTATGTCTTGAAGTTCCTATTTTTGTCTGGTCTAGAGGGTGCTATGGCACAAAATGTGAACTGCGGGTGTCATGCGCTACACGACAATCTTGATATGCAAGTAGGTCTGTGGAGTTAGTTTGGGTTCATGGCTTTGTAAGTATAGCAGGTGGGGTATCTGACCAAGCTTGCATCAGATTGCTTTGGGAGTAATTAGCGGGAGAGCAAGTGTGACGCCTGGTTTCCTCTTTAAAAGCTGGGAGATTGAAAATGTTGAGTACATTTACTTCTCATTGACAATATATTGCCATGTTCCTCGAAGAAAAAAAAACTAACCGTCACTTCGTTACTTACCTTCCATCTAGTATTGCTGAAAAATGCTGCATCGGCATTGAGAAGATCTTCTAGTTCGTCAAGATCTTGCTTTACTTGCAGAATCAACTTATGCATGGTTGCATCATTAGTGGCATCGAAAATGCAGTTACGCCTTTTTGCATTATCAACAATATCTGTCCAGACAGTCCCACTTTTAGACAATGTATTAGCATTCCCCACAATCCAAAGACAGTGCCTACATTAAATAAAGCATCCATCAAATAAAGCATCCATCAGATGGTTAGAAGTGAACATTTCTCAAGTTTCAACAATTATAAAAGCAAAATGTTGATGTGCACCTTGCTCTAGTCAGAGCAACATTTGTTCTTTGGTTATCAGCAAGAAATCCAACAGCTCCTCTCCCATTGGATCTAACAGTCGATAGTATGATTACATCATCCTCTTGGCCTTGGAAACCATCAATGGACTTGATCCGCACACGAAAGCCATCACATGTATCGTATTTTTTGCCGAGCCTGCGTTTAATTTCATCAACTTGCGAGCTATATGGAGAGACCACACCAATGCTAAGCCCATGGCCTGATGTTTCCCAAGCTACAAGAAAAACAGAACTGGTATGTTAACTTATGTTTACAGATCAATTTTTGCACAAGACTAATGAGATAAATTTTAGTCAATAATTGAATTAACGCTGATTACTTCACTCGGAAGATAGAAAATTGCTATAGTCTGGGTATATCAGCCAAGTAACTTCGTATAGAATATCAGATTAAGAACTAGCAAGGGTTTCAAGTTAGGATGCTATGATAAAATAAGACAGGGTTTTAGATTGGACATACATTTAAAGATGGTCTGGATCAGGTGCAGAACCAAAGCAACTTCAACCATGTTCCTCCAACTATTTCGAGTGCCCTCTTTGTCCTCTCTTCCATCAACTACGTTTATAAGAGTGTAGCTGCCAAAAGGGAGGCTTGCATATTCCTTATTATAGAGAGGACACAAGACATTTGGACCGTCTAAAATTTTCCTCTCATAGAACCGAGAAATTGGAAATAAGCCGATACAAGGATCCATGCGATACTGTATATTCAACAAATGCTTCTCAAAGTTCAGCGTAACCAATCTCTGGAAAAGACTTGTTCCAAATCCAGCTTCACTGCATATCTGAAGATAAACAATGAAAGGCGCGAATTAAGGAATGAAAATATAAACTATAAAGAGGTCAAGGGAAAACCTTACCTGGCTTTTAACCATCGAACTCAGCTGGCAGTCATCTCCTACCAAAACAACATGTTTCATCCAATGCAGACGTAGTGGGATTACCAGCTCACACTCCCACACTTGAGCAGCCTCATCAACAATTAACACATCAAGGGGTGCGATATCCATGTGATGTAGTCGATATGAGCTAGAGGTGGTACAGAAAATAAGTGTTGCATTGCGCATGCAGTATCTTTCGACCCAGTTTCTGTCTACGCCACTTGGTAAATTAAGCGATTGTTGAAGATCCTTTAGCAATTTGAGGCATGCGGACCTTGCTCCATCCAGTTCCTTCTCAATAAAAGGAATAGGCTGCACGCAAACAGAGTTTTCAGTTGAACGTCCACCAAGACCTCTTTTTAAGCTCTCATCAGTTAAATTTACATCGCACAGAAGGGCATCAATTTTTTTCAGCATATTGAACAATTCAGATATACTGCTGACACTATCACATGAGAAGCAACTTCCAGGAAGGTGAATCCACAAATTCATTATGCATCTTGTAAGAGCCTTTGCTGTCACATCAAATTGCTTCTTTAGGAAGTCCGAAGAGCACATAGGATCACTACTTCCGTCACTCACGAAGATCATATCATACTGAGAACCTGAACCACATTCTTTAAAAAAGATACCATTGAAGCTAATCTGTACTTCCATCCAGACAATGGTGAAAAGCACCGAACAAGTTCTTCCACACGAAAATCCAAGAAAACTTCCTGAAGATCCTCAGTGATGTCCATATTATACTTGTTCCCAAATAGCAAGACATCTCCAAGAGAAACGGGGAGACCATTTTCATCAATATGTTCACTGAAATCCTTCAAGTTTTGAAGGAAACGAGTGCAAACCCCAGTGACAGCAACATTTGTAGGAGCACATGTTAGAGTTCTGCATTTCAAACCAGCCAATGCCCACAATAAAGCACTAACCATCTTGGTCTTTCCTGCACCTGGTGGACCCCATATAAGCTTCATGAGGTTCATATGCTTACATTGTACAGCGGAGATGACAGATTGAATAGCATCCACTTGTGATTGATTAAGACTTATGGATACTAATTGCTCTACAAAAGAAGAAAAATAGTCCACATCCTGTTTAACACAGATACCACAGACATCATCACCCTACGACCGAACCAACAAAGGGAAGCTCAAAGAAGTTAGCTACTGATGGTAATAAAAATATTAAGTTAAATTCGAAGGCATCTATGCAAGTTATATTACCGGATTTCTGGGGTCTAAGAGAGACTTGATAACTGTGAAGTTGTTATCCATGTGCGTATCAAAGCAAAGTGATTTCCATATCCACCTGTTTGTCATGATGTTACTGAGAAATATTGCATGCTTGAGTTCACTTGAGTCTTGCTCCAAATCAATGTCCTTTGGAACGTTGATTTTGAACCCCTTCCGGCAGTCATTATCCACAGAAACCTCAGTAACCATTGCCAAGCAATAGATCACACCATAGCGGCTGAAGTCCTCTGCAGCTTCAGGTTTCATGTTAGACAAAACAAATATGTCGCCATTCCTCGCAGTATAAGACTCCCTAGAAGAATCAGCCCCATTGTCCAAGAAATCCACATCCATGGAGTATAATCCTGATTTCCCTGCTGCCTCCATAGAAAGTATTCTCGAAGATGGTGCTTCCGCGATGAGTTCAAGGCGTGAGCATAGATCTGACCTTGTTTCTTCAAGCAAAGGTGCACGATACGATTTGAAATAGTGCTCAAGTGACGTGAAGGTGCAGGGAATAGTCTCAACCTAATTTTTTTTTAAAACAGGAAATACGATTAAATCAAGCAAAAAATACCCTGAATGCAACAGCTCGAGAGAACAAACTAATAGTGATGTCATCCAGCAGCAGAACAGCCATGTGGCCTATTTCATCTATTGTGAAATCGAGCTAGTACCAGCACAGGATTAAAGCTTGCTCATGTCACAAGTACTCAATGAGGTAACAGCAATCAAACCATCAGCATGATTTATCAACTTTAGAATATCCTAATCATACAATAATTCATTAGAATTTCAGATTCAAACAGCTGAACGGCAACGGCGCTAATCGTACAATAATTAATTATAATAGTACAACTTGAGGACCACTATTCAGACTAGTATATTCTTAAGCCTCCCAACAGTCATTATAATCTGATTATACGATTAGTATAATTCATTATAAACGTACAGCTTGAGGACCACTGATTCGTTATAATCGTACAACATGGATAAAAGCTTCACATTTATCTTGAGGACCTCAAGCTGTGAATCTGAGTAGTATATTCTTAAGCCTCCCAACAGTCATTCACAGCTTGAACAACGCGCTGCTCGTTTCCACCTTGGAGAGCAAACAAACAGTTGCAACGTCCTCCTCCATGAACCCCCACCGCGCATCCGCCGCCGCCTTCTGACCACAGCGCATCCTCCGCCGCCGCCGACACTTAACCACCACACAATCGGAGGAGAAAAACGGCCGCGTGCACAAATCGTCGCAATGGGATCGATTGATCACGCACCTGTCCTCTGTAGAGGTCGTCGTCGATGATCTCCTGGACCGACCAGGAGACGACGATGTCACCCAAATCCCCCATCGCCTCCCCCATCATCTCCCGCCGGTCACGCGCGAGTAAGCGAGGAGTGTGTCAACGCAATTTTCGAGGAGGGAGGATGCAGGTCGGTCGCTTGGGGAGTCAATGCAGGCCGCCTCTAGGTCGTGGAAAAGTAGGTCGTGGGAACACGGTGAAGTTGTTTTTACTATCAACGGTGAAATCATTTGCTTCTGAGAGAAGGAACGTGTGGCCCACCATACCATAGGCTTTGGGAGGTATCGTATTTTTTTTGTAGAAAAAAAAAGGCAGCCCAGCCTCAGTCCTCAGCATTGATTGATGCGGCTTTTATTGATTTTTTTAAAAGGGTAGTCCCGGCCTCTGCATCATGACGATGCACATAGCCTTTGCATTGAAATAAACAAGTATCAAGTTTGTATCATTCACTTATTACAACTCAGTGAACGGGCAAAGTTGCCATATGAATCAACCATCGAAAAAATCAAAAGAAGACTGCAGATGTTGGAGTCTTCTAGTATGCTGCCAACCATGCTGGCATAAGGTAGCTCGGACGACCGCCATAAGCCGGGTACATCCCGTATCCATAAGGGACCGTTGCTCCAATGGAAGGAGGTAAGCCCAAAGATGAATCCAGTAAATAGCGCGGTGAACAACCTAAAAAAAATGAACAACTTTTGATTTGTTAAACACAACGTCGTTCCGACAATTCCAAACAGCCCACAAAAAAGCACAGACACCAATGTGAATTCGTGCTTTAGTTTGAGTATCAATTCCATCGAGCCAATGTCCAAACATATTGGCTATACTTGTTGGTGGAGAAATATTAAAGGTGAAATGGATGAGCCTCCAAATATGCCGCACAAAAGGACATGTTATAAAGAGATGCTCAACAGTCTCATTGGTTTGGCAAAACACACATTGTTTACAGCCATTCCATCGTCTCTTAATCAAATTATCTTTAGTGAGCAAAACCTTTTTACTAAGAAACCACATGAAGATCTTAATCTTTAGTGGTACTTTAAATTTCCATAAATATTTACGAAGGAAAGGTGTGTGTCCATTCATAAAATCCGCATACATAGACTTGGCAGTAAATTTTCCATTAGAAGTAAGGTTCCATGTGAACCGATCTTGCTCATTTGATAATGAAACCTGTGATCAAAGCATAATATAGGTGGGTTTGTTTATCGTCTCCACAGGGATCAACAAATTTATGATGGTTCTAAGGGTTTACAGAAGCTAGACTAAATCAAACAATTTCAGGCTTTTACTTCAGAAAAGGAAGGGTTTTGGAAAAGGGGTTTAAGTAAAACAAATTCAGAATTTTAACTTACAGGTTCTTGGTTGTCAATCAAGATCACTGCAAGGATCCAAGCAGGGTTTAGACAGGGAACAAGATTTTACTTCTCAACTTACAGAGACTAGTTATGCAAGTAAGGGTTTTTAGCAGGTTTTGGCAGGAGAAAATTCAGAACACAAAGATCACAGCTTTCTGGGTCGTCAGGCCAGATCACTGTGAGTTCACAAGCAATTGGAGGCTAGGGATGGAATTACAACACACATGTATGCAGGGACTAGCCTTACACACACAGACCAGGGCAAACAGTAAGCAGATCAAGCAAATATTCAGTAACTTCAGAGAAATGTGTCACTCACTTCACTGCAGTCAACAAATAGCACAAGCCCTACTCACAGATGGATGATCTACTCAGTTCAACACAAGATTACATAGAAAAGTGGAGAGAGTTCCTTGGCTGTGGCTCACTGAAACCTAGTCGAAGCAAGGGAAGCAGAGGTTCAGACAAGGGTGGAAGTAGAGTTGCAGATCATGTGCTTCAGGTCACCAAGGCCTTGGGCTTCTTCTCCTGGTCTCCATGTTCATCTTGATCTTGCTCTTGGTCTTGTTCTTGCTCTGTTCTTACTGTTCTTGGAGTTCTTGGTGGTTGGTGAAAAGGTGTTGTGGAGGCTGAGGAAGAGGAGCTGCGGATGGGATGGAGGAATGGCAGATGGATGTGTCCTTGGTGGCCTTGGTGGTGGTTTTATACTCCTTTTTCCACTTTTTGGGTGGAGTGGTACGAGTTGGTGGAGAGGTCAAGCTTCCCTTCCTTTCCTGCACATGGGGTGTTCCCTACTTTTCCACTTTTTGCCTTTTTGGGTTTCCTTGATCTCCAAGTTGATCTTTTCCTCTCTTGACTTGTTCAAACTTATTTGAATTCATTCTGATCTTCTCATGGACCTTCTACTGCCAGCACTTGAGCCTTGTTTACATTTGGGCTTAACTGACAGAAATTGCTTTTCTGTCAGTGTACTGTTCACCATCTGACAAAAGAGTTGTTTTGCAATTCTGTCTTGATTTCTTCATGTTAAGCATGTGTAGCTTCTCTGCAGCATTGGGCTGTCATGTGTGATGCTTCTTGCTTCACTTCTACTCTGAATTCCATTCAGATGGCACTTGATAGCTTCAGCTTGCACTGAAAGAAATTGCACTGATGGGTAACTTCTATGTATTGTCATGGGTCACTTCTGCTCTGAACTTCTGAATATTCAGAAGAAATGTGTGACTTTGCGCACTGATCTGCAAAATGGATGCAAATGCTGTAAAATGCAAATATACCAGTTCTGAACTTACTGAATTTGGATATGGAATTAGAGTTTTAGGGTTCTGAAATGTGCATAAGAATTAGAGTGATCAAACCCCCAGACCCAAACCTTTGCTTGTCCTCAAGTAAAGCAAAATGAGGTACTAATGACAACAGTCAAAAAATGAATAGTGCACAGTTCTGAAAACACAACAGTTCATTCAAATTGGATTCTTTGCAGTTTCTGTTTACTATTTGAGCAAGTGCTAGTTCTGAAACAAGTTTCGAATAACAAAATTTAATCATTTCTAGGTTCAAATACTTAGGATTATCAAGATAAGACAATTGGCAAGGAAATTGAATAGAAATGATCCAGAAAATAGCCAATATACAGAGATGAAGGTTAACTGAATGCACAGTCAGTGCTTCACCTGCTACAGTTCCCAGGAACATAGTAGGCTAATGCATATGCAAGAAATGAGTTAGTTTAGCAGTTTCTTGTCAGGTTAATACATTTAGTGCTTCACAGGCTACAATCCTAGGATCATAACTGCTAATGCAAAAATTTGCTTCAGGTTTCAGTTAAAGAGTTTCAGGTTAGTGCTTCACATACCACAATCCAGAGATCACGGTTGCTAATGCAAAAATTGTTTTGCTGATACCAAATTTTTAGTTAGCTTCACTGTTAGTGCTTCACAAATCACAATCCAGAGATCATGATTGCTAATGCAAAAAATGCAGATATGCAGTTAATAAATGGCTCTGAAATGGATCATCACATTCAGTTTCTAAGTAGATTGCATTATCAGGTATTCCAAAAATCTTGAACAGAGAAATAAATGAATTCTGTTTTGATAAATGGTGCTGAACATAGGCCTTTGCAAGAATTATTAACAGATACAATGCATGATTCTCAATAGCATGTAATGCTGTTTGATCAGAATAGAGCAACACAATGAAACTTTTATTGAAACAGCAATAAATAGCCAACTTGATAATAATTCAGAATCATGGCATAGCAGTAATATTCATGCTGTAAAATGGTTTTAGGGATTGGAATGTTTCCACCTGGTAATCACTTCTGCTCCTTGCTTCATGATATCATAGGCAAACTTCTCCATTCTTCTTTTATTCCTTAACTGAAACAACAAAAGCAAAAGAAACACACAAAACAAAAATAGCAAATAAAGGAAATAAAAATGTAGATAACATAAAAGGTATCAGGCTGCCTCCTGATGAGCGCTTGTTTATAGTCATTAGCTTGACTGTAGCTCCTTCACTGGTTCTCATGTTCAGAAGATGCATTGGGGCCATCCTCTGTCTCATCTTCATCTGTTTCTTCACTATCTTCGGTGTTAATTGCTTCTCCCACTCTGTAATGCTTCAGTCTCTGTCCATTCACCTTGAAAGTACCTTCAGTTGAGCTTTGCACTTCAAAAGCACCATGCCCCAGGTCTCTCTTGATGACACAAGGACCAAACCATCTTGATTTGAATTTTCCAGAGAACAAATGCAGTTTGGAATCATACACCAACACTGTCTGTCCAACACTGAATTCTTTTCTAAGTATATGCTTGTCATGCCATTTCTTGGCATTTTCCTTGTAAATCTTTGAGCTCTCATAAGCATCATTTCTCAGTTCTTCTAGTTCACACATCTGAAGCTCTCTTGCAGTTCCAGCTTTGCCTAAATCCATGTTCAGCTTTCTTATTGCCCAATGTGCTCTGTGTTCCAACTCAACAGGTAAATGGCATGCCTTTCCATACACAATTCTGAATGGAGACATTCATATAGGAGTTTTGTATCCTGTTCTGTATGCCCACAGAGTATCAGGTAGCTTCATTGACCAATCACCTCTGGATTTGGACACAACTTTCTCAAGAATCGGTTTTACTTCTCTGTTGGACAGCTCAACTTGCCCATTTGCCTGTGGATGGTAGGGTGTTGTCACTCTATGGTTCTTCACACCATATTTGCTCAGGAGCTTCTCTAGCTGTTCATTGTTGAAATGAGCTCCACCATCACTGATCACTACTCTGGGCACTCCAAATCTGGGAAAATTGATAGTTTTGAGCAGCTTGCAGACTGACTTAGAATCTTCACTGACAGTGGGTATTGCTTCCACCCATTTGGACACATAGTCCACTGCTACCAAAATGTGCTTGTAGCCTTGAGATGATGGTAATGGACCAACAAAATCAACTCCCCACACATCAAAGAATTCAACTTCTAAAATGCCTTGCTGTGGCATTTCATTTCTTCTTGATATTTTCCCAGCTCTCTGACAATGATCACATTGCTTGATAAATTCATTTACATCCTTGAATAAGCTTGGCCAGTAAAATCCGGCTTGCAGGATTTTTGCTTGAGTTTTCATCACACCAGCATGGCCTCCATACATGCCTGCATGGCATTGGTACATAACATCACTGGTTTCTTCTGCTGGCACACACCTTCTCACTATTCCATCTCCACAATGCTTGTACAGAAATGGCTCATCCCAATAATAGCTCTTTGCATCATGCAGAAACTTCTTTTTCTGTTGATAGGACATGTCTGCTGGCACAATTTCACAGACCAAATAATTCACAATGTCTGCATACCAGGGAGTACAAGCATTCACTTCCATCAGTTGCTCACCAGGTATGCCATCTTGGATTTCCCTCTTGTCAGAACAGTTTATCCTAGATAGATGATCAGCTATAGTGTTTTTAGAGCCCTTCTTGTGTCGGAGACTAGTCCCCAGGAACTAGGGGTGTGTCTCTCTAATGCCAAGAATCGAGCAAGGGGCTGAACACGCAGTCAAACAATCCTCAACTACCTCGGCGACGGTGCTCGTCGAGCTCGGTGAGGAACATCACGACAGAGAGTGAACACGAGCCGCTACCCAGGTTCAGGCCCACTGTGAGGTGTAAAGACCCTACGTCCTGCTTTGTTGTATTGCACTGCTTGTGGAGGTTACAGTACAATGGGGTTGCCGAACCTCTAGCTTGCTAAGGAAGAACTACGATGGATCTTCTCCTTCGCTATGGTGGAGGTGAGCTTCAGCTAGCTGGTGGCGAATGAGTGAATGAATTGGGGATCCCCCTTCCTTGGTCGTACACTGGCTCCTTTTATACCTGCCTCGGTCCTCTTCCCAGAAACCACAAGGCGGGAAGGGATACCACACGGCTGCAAAGGTGGAGCGCGGTGCACGGCGTCGGGCTGTCCATGGACGCGGTCCATGGCAGAGAGCAGCGTCTCTAAGGCTGATAAAGCCACCGTCCATCCAGGACGATAAGCTGGCGCTGCAGAGGCCCGTGGCGTGCCCCACGGTGACGTCCGCCTTGGAGCGTAGCGGACAACGGTCCCCTTATCACCAAAATGGCAATTCTTGGAGTCCGCTTTCCTTGGCGCTGCTTTGTTGACCGCTTTAATCACCGGGAAGGCAACTGCGGCGCCATCGTCACTGCGCGCAGGCGCGCGCGTCACTCTACGGCGGGCGCAGAGGCCATGTGCGTTCTACAGCGGGTGCAGAGCTTGCTTTCACTTGAAAGAACCCCGCGAGGGTTGGGTGCCTCGCCGAGGCTCTGAAGTACTTCACGCCTCACGAGGAAGGCCTCGCGAGGGAGGCGCAGACGTGCGCCAGGACTTAGCGATATTCCGGACAGGAGAGGTCCTCCCGAGGGAAAAGATCCCTCACGAGGCTCGCCAGGCTGAACGCCAAGTCCTTAGCAGAAATGCTTGGTAGAGTGTCGAGGGCTGTGGAAGGCCGGCCCATGGTACCCTGGTTTCCACTGGGCCGACAGTAGCCCCCGGGCCTGCGATGGGCACGCTGGAGTCCCGTGGACACAGGCGAAGCGTCGTGGGCCCAAAACAGCCTGCCTGGTCCGAGACACGTGGAGAACTGCGGCTGCCCACGAAGCCATGATCTCCTCGGCATTAACGGGCGTAGCGGCGGGACCCACCACGCCCTGGTAACGGCTCGATGAGCTGATAAAAGCCTGAGAGCTCGGCACAGACAACCGTTGCTTCATTCATCCCCTTTCACCTCCTTCTTCCTAGAGCAAAATCTCCGAGCTTCTCCTCCTTCGCACTCCCATCGTGATGGCGCCCAAGAAGGATGGCTCCAGGAAGGGCAAGGCGGTGGTGCAGGCGAGCGAGCCTGCCGCGATGCAGCGAGACGACGACCTCAAGCTGGCTCTGGTCGGGTTCCGCATCGGCACGGAGGCGCAGCTGGACAAGGTGCGCCATATGGCGGCCTCCGCGAGCAACGAGCATGGCGCCACGGTGCTCAAGCCAGCGAACAACCCCAGCGGCATCTTCTATCCCATCTTTCTGCACACCCTCTTCGCTGAGATCGTGCCTCCCTTCTCCGACTTCTTCTTGGCTGTTCTGGAGCACTACCAGATCCAGATTCTCCATCTCCACCCCAACTCAATCCTCATCCTCTCCATCTTCGCCTACCTCTGTGAGGCATACTTTGGGATTAAGCCCTCGGTGGCCCTCTTCCGCAGCTTCTACACGCTCTGGTTCACGGCGAACAACGAGCGAACGGGGTGCGTCTCCTTTCGCATCACTGACGGCATGGGCGGCGTCTACATCCCCATCGCGTGGAACAGCGAGAACGCTGCTACCAAAGTGTCAAAGAAGGTGGATGACTTCCGCAAGCGGTGGCTCCTAGTGGATGTCGGGAGAAAGAGTCCCTTCTTCGAGATGCCTGAAGTGCCCCCGACGAAGAGGGCAAGCTGGTCGAGCGCGCCTCTCGTGGGCCCAGGACTTGGCGCCATGGTGTAGCGCCTGAAGGAGGTCCGTGAGGCTGGCCTTACTGGCCAGATGGTGGCCAAAGACTTCGTGAGGCGTCGCGTCGCCCCACTCCAGAGGCACGCAGATCCGATGTGGCTGTACATTGGTCCGAAGGACAAGATGCGCCTGAGCTCCACCAACTTCCAGAAGGAGGAGTTGAAGGACATCATGGAGGTCCTCTTCACTTCTCCATCCATCCCCAGGCCGGAGTCTAACTACGCAGAGCCGCTCCACAAGTTTGAGCTCGGAGCTCGCGTTACATTCGTGGAGACAATGCCTGAGTTTGACCAGTGGGGCCTGGTGCCTGAAGGGCAGGTTGGGCCCCGCGGAAACCCGGAGTCGGCGTCGCAGGCGGTGCCAGCCGATGGCGAGGAGGAGGCGACGGAGACACCCGCAGATTCTGACGCAGGTGCAGCCGGCGCCTCAGGAGGTCCCAATTCCTCGACGGGGAATTCGAGCTCCTCGAGGGGCGTATCGCCCGAAGATGAGGTCCACGAGGTCTCCTCGGGCAGCGGTGACCAGTATCTCGTCGTCCCCTCACGACGCACCGAGGGGGCGGAGGAGAGCGACGAGGAGGAGGCCTCGTCAGGCCACTGCGAGCCCCGCTCCAAGGCGATCCACAACAGGAACACCGGAGCTCTGGAGGAGGCAGAGGCTAGTGCAAAGGCGGGCCACGACGGGCCTGCCGAGGCTCAGAAGAGCGCGGAGCCCAGCGCTCCGCCAGTGCGGCGGACGGCGAAAAGGTGGATCAACACCGCAGAGTAAGTCTTGTGTTCCCTTCCTTTCTAGATGTGTTCTTGTATACCCCTCTCGAGGGATTTCTGATTGTTTTCCTCGCCAGGACCCTCGTTCCGGCGAAGCGATGCAAGCTCCGTAAGGTCGGAGAGAGCTCCAATCCTGCAGCGGCGTCTGCAGTGCCCACTGTTGGGGAGACTCACCATGAGGTTGCGGCTTCCCCTCCTCCTACGGGCGGACGCCGCGAGGAGGGGGAGACAGAGGCGACGGTGCCATCGGCTGCGCGGCCCGCCGCTTCCCCTGCGAGGCAGGAGATGGCGGCGGAAGAGACATCGGAGGAGGCTGCGGCGTCCACGCCAGTGTCGGTGACGGAAGAGGCGGCAGCGAAGGCCGCAGTGTCGGTGGAGAAGCATGCTGACGCTGAGTTGGAGGAGGCCGCCGCGCAGCCGCCTCCGCCAAGCGCGGGTCTTGAGGCGACAGAGGCAGCCCCGAGGCTGCGGCGGAAGCGGCCACGGCGGAACAGGCCAATCCTGCCCCTGGCGAGCAGCCAAACGTGCTTCAAGGGCAGAAGGACCTCGAGGCCCCTGTCGGGGACACCGCGAGCCCCCAAGAGGCCCCTGGCGCTGAACAGGGAGAGAGCTCCCACCAGAGGCCCCAGGCACGACTGGGATCCGCCCCAAGCCCGCAGCGCTGTGCTTCGGGGCCCTCGTCAAGCATCGAGACCTCCAGGTCTCGTGGCGACAACCGGGCCCTGGTGCTGCGTGGCAGGCGCGAGGACGCAGTTCGCCGCGACGTCGCTTTTTGCCTGGCGAGGGAGGCGCTTGACGAGCTTGAGGCCCAGCACACCAAGGAGGAGCTTGCCGTGGCAGAGGAATGCGCTGACCTTGCGCGGGCTTGGACTCATCTTCATGAGACCGTGGAGCGCTGCCGTCGGGAGGATGAGGCAGCTCAGGCGCGGCGCGAGGAGGCGCAGCGCTTTGCTGAGGAGGTCCGCGCCAGCGTCATCCGCGAGGCTGAAGAGACTCTCGCGGAGTTGAGTGCTAAGCGCGAGGCCCTCGAGGCGGAGACCACCTGTAACACCCTGAATTTTGGCCTTTTCAAAAAATTTCTTTGAAAATCTATTATTGGATTTTTGGGAATTAATATTCCTTTTGTGTTCGCTGCTATTTTAAATTCTCAAACTTTTACCAAATCTTGTCCAAGTTTGGGATCTTGTGTTTTGGATTCCCTCCCACTTGGTGAACATGTTGCTGGCTCATTTCACCCAAAATGTTATTTCTATATTTTCCTTTATTTTAATTACCAAAATTCCTTTATTGTGACTTTACAAAGGGAGTACCCTAAATGTCTTTCCTAAAATTCTGCAAAAATTAGGGGATGACCCCTGGGCATTATATAGCCCAAATATGCAAAAACATTTGATACCTTGTTTACAAAATTTTGGAGTAACTCCCCACTTTAGTTTCTGCCTATTTCCTTCTTATTTTTCCAAATGCAAAGCAAACATTTTATTTCTTGTGAGCCAAGGCCCTAGACACAACCACAATGGACACACACACCTCAGGGAATTTTATGAACCCATTTACATTTGGTTTACTTCATCAAAACAACATTTCACCTTTTGGCCAGAACTGTTTTTTCAAAATATCCTATAGACCAACTTTTGAATTTGCAAAAAACATAGTCAGGAAAGTTGTTGGTTTTACATTTGGCGCATAGTGGTGAAAACCTCACCTCAATTGGAGCTCTGAGCTGAGAGAAACGTCCACTTGCAGTTTCTGGCATGCCCAGAACGGCGATCACCGCCGGCAGAGACGTGCCAGGCGACGCCGCCCGTTCCTGGTCATCGACGTTCTGCTCCCCTACCCTCCTAACCGTGCCCAGCATGCACACCTCCATTCCCCTCACCTCACCACAGCCACGCGTCGCCGGAAGAACGCCGGACGGCGGCCGCGCGGACGCGCCAGGCGCTAGCCGACGCACCGTCCAAACCCTGTGCCGCCGGGACCCTCCTGTCAGCGCCATCTCCGCCGCATGGACCGGTCCGTCGCCGGAGATTATCCTCGTGCGTCCTCCTGTGCCACCGGTTTCACGACGCACCGCCACCGTCGCCTCCACGCGAAGCTGACACCTCGCCGCGGCATTGATGAAGGCCACCGTGCGGGGACACTATAAGAAGCCACCCACCGCTGAGCACCGCACCACCTCTCCCACCCCCTCAGTCGCCCTCCACCCCAGCCACGAGCCCAGAGGAGCTAGCCCTCGCCGGGATCAAGCCCTCCCGAGCCGCACTGGCCACCGCACCATTCGCTCACCCTAGCCCTCCCCCGATCGATTCCTTCCACCCGTAGCCTCCCCGGTCATGGCGGTGACGATGCCGTGCTCGCCAGGGTGAATGGTGGCCGGAGACGCCGTGTCCATCATCGACCGCAAGCTCCCGCCGCCGGAGAAGACGCACTGGTGCCGCCCGAGCTCCCCATCAAGCTCGAGTGCGCCGACGAGCTGCGCAACCTCTCCCTGAACCTCCCTGCATCCTCGCCCACCCCTCTGCCTCGCCCTAGCCACCGGAAAAGCTCGCCGGTGAGTTCGCTGGAGCATCGCCGGATTTCTTTTATTTTTCCGCGCGTGAGAAGAAAACGGTTCGGGATTTATGAGTCACTGACAGTGGGACCCACTATCAGGTTTTTAAACATTTCCGAATCGTTTTTCTGTTTGGATTTTCTGTTTTATTTTTCTAATGGAAATTGGCAGAAATTAAACCAAACTTTGAAAGGTCATTTCTCCCTGGAAAATGGTCAGAAAAATATGAAACCAATTTTGTTGGCTTAGTTTGAATTTTCTCTTTCAAATGGAACAGAAAAGAATTATTTGGAATTTATTTTTCTGGCATTTATTTAAATACCCTAGGGGTAGTTTTTGATGCATTTGTGTCTTGTTCTTTTAGATTCGAACCTCTCCGACGGATTAGGAGTTACCTCTGAACCCGAAGGCAAGCCACCAACCCAATTTCAAACTTGTCGAACTTAGGAATTATTTGACTGCTGAATTAATATCTGTTGCACCTCACATTTCATATTGCATTTTAAATTATTGCACTCCCTTGTATTGCTTATCTGTGCAACACTCACATTCCTGAGACAATGGCCGGGTCTCCCGCCTCAGTCAAAGGAATGGGGGAATTATTACAACTGTGCGTCTCGCGCTTGCGGGGCTTTGTTTGCTTCTTTCTTCTTCGCCGAGGTGAGGAGCGGACGAATGTCGTCTTATGATCCTCGGAGTTGGGGGTATTCGCCAAAAGAGTTATTTGCCTTGTCCCTCCGTCAAATATGGTTGGCGTAGACCACCCGGACTACGACGCTTGGGAGCTGACTTTCCATTTGGTTCTTATTGCCGAGATTGCTGACACCACGTCGGGGTAACCCTCGAGTGGAATGGATGCTCTCTCATTTTTTTGAGTGCTTTTCGGTTCATTCTTTTACAGTGACACCGGCCGGGTCTCCCGCCACCGTCATCCGTTTGAAACGTTATGCTATTATTCTGTGAACACTAACCCCCGAGTGACACCGGCCGGGTCTCCCGCCACAGTCACCCGGGTATTATTATTATTGTTATGATGTTATCTATGCATGCAAGTAATACATTTATTCTGTGCTATTATTATGTGGTTACCTTGTGTTACTTTGTTAATGTTGATGTCTGTAATCAAACAAAATGACTAAGAAGATAATCACCTCCCTCGACTAGATTGAGTCACGTAGTGCCACTCACCAAACACCACCAGCACAACCATGCGTCGTCCGTGTGGGCGGACCATGGCCGGGTATTTTATCAGCCTCCTTTGATGCCACCTCTTTGGCAAGTCTAGTCGGTTACCATAGTTGGTCAGGGCTAGGCTTGCGAAGGTTCCGGAGCTAGGCGTCGCTCATGGGTTGGGGACGTGCCGGATTCACTTATGCATAAGGCATAGAGTTATGTCGGTGGCTATACAGGGAGTGTCTTGGTAGAGTAAATGTCTGTGGAAGTATGGGTTTGTGCTGCCGCCACCGTTGGTTCTAGTACTTCGGTACCGGTGGTACAAGCCTAGACCTCAGCGTGTGGATAAATGTTGCAACCTCTCGAGAGTGTAAATCTAGATTCTAGCCTTGTCCCCAGGTTACGGGACGATGTTTGGGTCAAGTCACACTATGAGTCAGTCCAGTCGAACTTGGAGAAATAATTAAGTTGAGATCAGCGAACACAGGAGAGTTTGGGAGTCAAGCCAGAGTTGGCTAAGGACTCGGATAATTGAGAATTAAGCCAGAGTTGGCTAGAGGCTTGAATGCTTAGTTGTGATTATGAGTTGTCAAGTGAGGAACGTGATCTCACTTGATAATGAGAAAACACCCCTACTAAGGTAAGTAGGTAAGTTATGTCCAACCGTTAAGCTTGGACTCATCCTCGCAACCGACCTCATGCCATGTTACTTTCTGAACCATGCCATGCCATATAGATAGACCTTGCTTGTTTTTGGGCTGATGTCTTGCGAGTACATTCCATGTACTCACCTGGCTTTTCATGTGGCCAGACCCTGCTGCACCCGTCGCTGAGTACCCGCTGTACAAGAACTAGGAACCCGTATTCTAGGCAGGACCCTGTGGAATAAGGCCGCTATCGCCACGCTACTATCCTCGCTTCCGCTACGACTTCCGCTAGAGGCTCGATGTTAGAAAAATAATGTACATACTGTTGTGTGCACCTGTTGCGCAAGAGCTGGAGTCTCACCCGTGTTGTAACCTTGTACCTGTTCGAACTCGAAGCCTTATGAATATATTTGGTTTTGTCTTTGTTTACGAAGTTGTCATATATCCAGTGTTTCTGGGACTGGTATATGGGGTGGCTCGATCACTTGGATCGGGGTGCCACAGAGCTTGGTATCAGAGCCAGGTTGCCTGTAGGATACCCTAGTTTTTGGACGACGTAGAATAGAACTTGTTGTGTTGACAACTTTTTCCAATGTTTCTCTGTCTGTTTGTGCTTTTGAATTTAACGCTCACCGGGTTTGATTTTGTTTCTGTCACAGATGGAAGAGTTGCTCGCCGAGACTACCGCCGTGTACGTCCCCGGCTTTCCGCAGTTTCTGAGGGAGATCTGGGGCCACCTCTACCCCGGCTCACCTCCCCCGACTTACCACGTGTACCACAACCGTCTCGACAAGGCCACCGCAGAGTTCACCGCCACCGTCCGCCTTCGTCCGCAGCCCTTGTCCGCAGGGATCGAGCACGGTCTCACTTCCGGTGTCTGTACACAGGTGTCTCGAGCCATACAGGAGGCTGCAGGAGATGCCATCCTGTTCCTTCGCACCGTCGACCCCGTCATGAAGCAGTGCACCCGTTACGCCTACTTCCCGAGGTTGGCTTTAGACAACGGGGACACCCTTTTCCCCAACCCAGGTGACCCTAGCTCACCCCTCTCCGCCCTTATTCAGTACACCACCTATCTCCACCAGTACCTCCACACCACCCTTCTCCAGTTTGCCTCCCTTCGCGCCAACGTGGCCTTGGCCGAGATGACGCGAGCTTCTGGGTCCGGCGTTCCTAGTCGCCCACCTCGTCTCCCCACCTTTAGGCTCAGTTCCCTCGAGCAGATCAGGAGGGGGATTGCCCGCTACTCCTCGTCTACCGCTCCGACACCACCTTCCCGCACTCGTAGCAGCGCTGCTCACTACTACTCGCGCTTCACCCCTGTTCGGTCTCAGCGTCGTCGCGTCCAGGCTGAGGCACCCGCCTACTCCGGAGACTCCCGTGACGACCGTACTTCACCCGACTACAGTCCCGCGGAGGAGCCCCTCGACACCGCCACGCCAGCGACACCCCTCGAGATGGAGTTCTAGACGCCCGGAGACGACATCGCTTAGTGTACCATACTTTCCGATGTATCACGCACTTGAATAACGTAGTGGGAGAGTTGCACTCTGCAGCTTGTACCCTGTGCTTGTACCTTGTATCACGTACGAGTAGCTTGCATCTTTACCTTGCATCTTTTGTAAAATAGCGAGTGCTTGAATCTTGTAACCCCATCATCCATTGTATAACATCATGCTTGTGTTGCTTTTACAAACTGTGTTTCCATTTGGTTCTTCCTTGGATGTTACACCTCCCCCATATGGATGCTCATGATACGCGCCATTACATGCATCAGTCCAGGATGAGGCCCAATAATGGTGCGAGTGGCAGCCAAGGAACCCCGGTTCGTCATTCCGCACGACAAGCTGGCGAGGATCCCGAGCCTCCGCAACCACCTCCTCCTCCACCAAATCAGGAACCAAGTCCAAGTCAGTTTATGATGATGATGGATGAACGCCACAACCAGCATCTGACACAGATCATGAGAGAGTTTGGCACATACATGCAAGCCCGTAATGTTCCACCCCCAGGCCGCTCAAAGCTGCAAGACTTCCAGCGCACACTGTCGTGGGTTTGTCACGTCAGGTGTCATAGATGACTTCGTAGGTGTGGGATTATGCGAGTCAAGCATCTTCGAGCTTGGGATCGTAGGAACAAAGATCAACACAGATTTACCCAGGTTCGGTCCCCTCAATGTGAGGTAAAAGACCTACTTCCTGCCTACCCTAGATTGGTATTGATATGATAATCAAGGTGTTACAATGGAGGCGATCCGATCTGGTACTCGCCGTATGAGCTAGGGTTTGGGGCTTGATAGCTTGACCCGTTCTAAGTCCTGCGAGTCCTCTTTATATACACAGAGGCTCACTAGGTTACAAAAGGAAACTTCCCCCATAAGGAATACATCCACATAGGCCTACTCGGAGACTACTTGGTCTTCACGTCCTCCGGGATATGTCTTCTAGATCTTTCCCCTTATAGCGGTTCAATATTGGGCTTGTTCCCAAGTGGGCCTTCGTCCGTGCGAGTCGATTAAGTCGCACTAGGCCGCGGGTTAATCCAGAAAGTATTCCCCCGACATTAGCCCCCAAGCGTGGCCTGAACTTCATAGTATTTCTTGATCTTGAATGCTTAGGCCGCGCTTTTCCTTGTTTCGCGGCTTATAATTGTGCAAGTTTGGCATTGACTCGCACCTGGAAGATCATCTGACTTCGTGAGCTTCTTTGTTAGAGTATCCTGATAGCTTGGCATTGACCAGAGTTGAATTTCTAGCCCTGAGTGGCTGTGATGATACTCAGCTATAAAGCTGGAAAGGATGATGCTTGGCTCTGATTAGCCTTTTCTTATGTATAGTACGGTCGCAGGTGTGCGACGTTCCAAGGGCGAGGTGCCTCGAGACGATCCTCGAAATCATGGCGTTCGCTGCTTTCTTCCCTTACATCCAGCAGGTAGTACGACCCATTGTTTAGCTTCTTGCTGATGATGTAGGGTCCTTCCCATGGAGAGGACAGCTTATGCATTCCCTTGTGATCTTGTTTAAGTCGCAGTACTAGGTCGCCTTCTTGAAAGGTGCGGGTTTTGATGCGTCTGGCATGATAGCGTCGCAAGTCTTGTTGATATACTGCTGACCTTGATGCTGCCAAGTCTCTAACCTCTTCTAATGTGTCCACCGAGTCTTGCCGAGCTATCTCATTATCTGTCTCGATGTAAGCCGCAACTCTTGGTGAATCATGTATGATATCGCTGGGCATGACTGCTTCTGCTCCATAGACCATGAAATATGGTGTAAATCCTGTGGATCTGTTAGGGGTTGTTCTCAAGCTCCACAGTACTGCTGGCAGTTCTTCCACCCAACATCCTGGAGATGCTTCGACCTTTTCAATAAGGCGCGGCTTAATTCCATGGAGAATTTCCTGGTTAGCTCGCTCAGCTTGTCCATTGCTCTGCGGGTGTGCTACTGACGTGAGGTCCAATCTTATCCCATTGTCTGCGCAAAATATCTGTGTAGCCCCTTCAGAGGTGTTGCTCCCATTGTCTGTAATGATACTATGGGGGTAACCGAAGCGGAATATGACCTTCTTCAAGAACTTGACTGCTGTTTCAGCCTCGCAATCTCCCACAGGTTCTGCTTCTATCCACTTTGTGAATTTGTCCACCATGACTAAGAGGTGAGTTTTTCCGTTTGAAGACCGTCTGAAAGGCCCTACCATGTCAAAACCCCATACGGCAAAAGGCCATGTGATGGGTATTGTGCGAAGTGCTTGGGCTGGCATATGATCTTGCCTAGCGTATCTTTGACATCCATCGCACACTCTGACAATTTGCTCTGCGTCTGCTAATGCTGTTAACCAGAAGAATCCATGTCGGAACGCCTTTGCCACCAAAGATCTTGACGAAGCATGATGGCCACAATCGCCTGAATGAATTTCGTGCAAGATTTTTCGTCCCTCTTCTGGTGAGACACATCTTTGGAATGCTCCTGATACGCTGCGCTTGTATAATTCATTGTTGATGATTGTATAGGCCTTTGATCGTCGTATGATTTTGCGCGCCTCAATTTCATCGTCCGGCAGCACTCCGCGACTTAAATATGCCATGTATGGCTCTGTCCATCCTGGCTGTTCATGCAGGGCTGCGACTAAAGTTGAATCATCCTCTGGCTCTGCAATGTCAATTCTGCTGGAGGTTTGACTGATGGATTGTGCAGTTCATCCAGGAAAACATTGGGTGGGACTGACTGTCTGTTGGATCCAAGCCGAGACAGGGCATCGCAGCTTCATTTTGTCTCCGATCAATATGTTCAACTTGGTATCCAGTGAAATGTCCAGCAATTCTGTCCACCTCTCTCCTATATGCAGCCATGTTCGCATCCTTGCTGTCCCACGTTCCGGAGACCTGCTGTGCCACCAAGTCTGAATCGCCAAAACAGCGTATGCGACTGATGTTCATCTCCTTTGCTATACGTAGACCATGAAGCAGTGCCTCGTACTCCGCCACGTTATTTGTGCAGTTGAAGTGTATCTGTAACACATACCGCAGCTTGTCTCCCTTGGGAGATGTCAGAACAACTCCAGCCCCCGAGCCTTGCAACTGTCTTGACCCATCAAAATGCATGGTCCAGTATTTGGTTTCTGCCATGCTAGGAGCAACTTGGATTTCTGTCCAATCGTTAATAAAATCTGCAAGGGCTTGCGACTTAATTGATGTGCGCGGCTCGTAACTGATGTGATGTGGTCCCAACTCGATCGCCCACTTAGCGACTCTTCCAGTAGCTTCTCGATTACGAATGATATCTGCCAATGGTGCTGAACTCACCACAGTTATTGGATGCTCTTGGAAGTAGTGCTTCAGCTTGCGACTCGCCATGAACACTCCAAACACCAACTTCTGCCACTGTGGGTAACGCTGTTTGGAAGCTGTGAGGACTTCGCTCACGTAGTATACTGGTCTCTGGACAGGGTATTCCTTTCCGTTTCTTGTCTCTCCACAACCATGACAGCACTCACAGCGCGGGAATTTGCCGCTATGTATAGTAGCATTGGCTCTTTATCTTTTGGAGCCGCCAGAACTGGAGCATTCGTCAATTGATGTTTCAAGGCTGTCAGAGCTTCGTCGGCCTCTGCGTCCCAAACGAAGGTGTCTGATTTTTTCAACAGTCTGTACAAAGGTAGTGCTTTTCTCCCAATCTTGATATAAAGCGACTCAAAGCTGCTACGCAACCAGTAAGCCGCTGTACATCTTTTATCTTTTCTGGCTTTTGGAGATCCATCACGGCCTTTATCTTGTCAGGATTGGCCTCAATGCCTCTTTCTGATACTATGAATCCCAATAGCTTTCCTGCTGGTACTCCGAAAACGCACTTTGTGGGGTTGAGCTTCATGTTGTATTTTCTGAGATTTGTGAATGTCTCTGCCAGATCACCAATAAGATCCTGGCTAACTTGCGATTAATCACAATATCATCCACGTAGGCATGAACGTTGCGACCTATTTGCTCATGTAGGCAATTCTGAATGCATCTTTGGTAAGTCGCACCTGCGTTCTTCAACCCAAAGGGCATGCTGACGTAACAAAAAGCTCCGAAGGGTGTGATGAAGGACGTCTTTTCTTGGTCCTCTCTTCATCTTGATTTGATGGTAGCCTGAATAGGCGTCCAAAAAGCATAACAGCTCGCACCCAGCAGTTGAATCAATTACTTGGTCGATTCTTGGCAAAGCAAATGGATCCTTTGGACAAGCTTTGTTAAGACTGGTGTAATCAACGCACATTCGCCACGTACCGTTCTTTTTCATAACCAATACTGGATTTGCCACCCACTCCGGATGGTATACCTCTGTGATGAATCCTGCAGCCAGCAAGCGAGCTATTTCCTCTCCTATTGCCTTTCTCCTGTCATCATGAAAACGCCGTAGTGGCTGCTTCACTGGTTTAGCCGCAGGGTTCACTTTGAGGCTATGTTCTGCTAATTCTCTTGGTACCCCTGGCATATCTGACGGCTTCCATGCGAAGATGTCTTTATTTTCCTGGAGAAAAGCGACGAGGGCCTTCTCCTGCTCTTCTTCCATGTGTGCTCCAATGCTAGTTTGCTTGGATGAGTCGCCAGGAACAAGATTTATCTGCTTAGTGTCCTGGGCCGCTTTGAATTTCATTGGTGGCTCGGCAGATGGCGTGGTAACCACACTCATATCGTTTGGGTCCACCTGCGACTTATAACCTTTTAGTTCTTCCGCGGCACAGGCGGATTCTGCGAAAGCCGCATCTCCTTTCTCACATTCTATTGCTTTTTCTCTATCTCCGTACACTGTGATGACCCCTTTTGGTCCTGGTATCTTCAACTGTAGGTACACGTAGCATGGCCTGGCCATAAACTTAGCAAAGGCCGTTCTTCCAAACAAGGCGTGATATGGGCTTTGGAATTTTACCACTTCGAAGCTTAGGAATTCACTTCTAAAGTTCTCTTCTGTTCCAAAAGTTACCCCTAGGGTTATTTTCCCCACTGGCCGTGCGGACCTTCCTGGGACAATGCCGTGAAATACTGTTGACGTGGGCTGCAGGCTGGAATCCTTGAGTCCTAGACGCTGGAAAGTATCGTAGTACAAGATATTAATGCTGCTTCCTCCATCCATAAGCACTTTGGTCAGCTTGTATCCTGCAACGTATGGTGCCACAACCAGTGCCAACTTGCCAGGTTCCCGTACCTGTGGCGGGTGGTCGTCGCGACTCCAGGTTACCGCGTATTCTGACCACCTTAACCAAGCGGGTGTTGCTGGTATCACGGCGTTCACCTGCTGACTTCTCCGGCTCAATTTCTCTTCTCTTTTGGAGGTATCGATAACTATTGTGTGATACTGCCCCGTCTGCCTGGGGTTACTCGCGCCGTGCTGCCCAATGTTTGTGTTATGAGCCGCACTAGGGTTTCCTTCATGGGAATTCCCCCCGTTGTGTTGGCTCTCTTCTTTCCACTTTTTGTAATAATGGCATTGCGCCTTGGTATGGTCCGCTGGCCGTCCATCACCTGTCGCATGAAGGTCGCATGGCCGGTTGAAAACTTCTTGCATATTGATTGGACGGGAGCCGTATCCTCGACCCCTTCCACGCTGGCCTCTGAATCCTCCACGCATTGGCGACGAGCCCTGAGTGACCATCTTCGCTTTTGCGTTTGTTTTGACTCGTGTTGTTGTGGCTCGTTTGCTGCTGCTGGGGCTTGTTGGAGTTTTTCTTTCCTTTTGCAGCAACCTCCTCTTCTTCTCCGTCTGACGCGTCTCTGGTTTTATCTGAGCTGGCATATTTGTTAGCCGCAGCCATCACCTCGCTGAGGCTCTTGACTTTATCCTTCATGCGACCCAGCTTATGAATCAGCGGCTCAAACTTGCAGTTTTTCTCCATCACCAGGACGGCTGAGCTTGGTGGTATATTATCTGAGGAGTGTATTATTTCTGCCACCCTTTTCATCCAATGGCGACTTGACTCGCCTTCCTTCTGGACACAACGCTCTAAATCTTCTATATTGCAGAGTCGCTTGCAAGTTCCTTGGAAGTTCTTAATGAAGGCATCCTTCAGTTCCTCCCAAGTATTTATAGAGTTGGGAGGCAAATTTTGCAGCCATATGTGCGCTGCTCCTTCTAGCATCATGTTTAGGTAGCGTGCGCAGATCTCTTCAGATGCGTTTAGGATGCTCATGCCCATCTCGTAATTGTTGAGCCAAGTGGTTGGATCCATGCTGGCGTTATAGTTTGCCACCTTGCGTGGCCCTTTGAAATCTTCAGGAAAAGGTTCCGATCTGATCCTCTCAGTGAAACACGCCGGTCCCTTGAGTCGCGAGGACAGGGCTGTGGTCGCGCCTGCGGGGTTATCTGCGGGCCGCTTTTGCATCAATGGCGCATTCGCCTGCGCTTCTGCGACTTGCTCCTGCTGCCTCTGTGCGACTCCTGACACGTCCTCTGGTGGCCTGCTCTGGACGCTTCTTTCTGTGTAATCCTGTGATTGGCTGGTACGAGGGGCAGCTGTGCTTCGGCTTCCGCCCTATTGGCTTGTTGCAGGACTGCCGTACTTAACATCTGAATCGCGCGCCGCGCCTCAGCATTGACCGGGTCATCGCCTGTTGGTACCATATTATCGACAGGGTTCTGGTAATGGCCCTGTGGGGTGTGAAACCTCCTTGGTTGTTGCTGGGTCTCTTGATTTGTTGGTACCCTTCCTTCCGCAGTCGTCTGGATTCTCCTGCGGCTGGAGTGAGCGGGATTTCCACTGTTGGTTGAGTCGCGCGCAGCTGTGTTTGCGGGTCAACCTGTTGTTGAGTCGCAGCCAGCGCGGCTACTCTCTGCCGTCCTGTTGGATTCCTTGGTTTATCTGATCGAGCCTGCGGCGCTCTTCTTCCATCCTTCGAACCTCATACAGGAGCTCGGCCCTGGCGGCCTCAATTTCTGTTGCACGGAGGGCGGCGTTCGTGGCTGACACAGGGACAAGAAGTGGGTTGCTTGGGGGTGCCGATGCCTCGGTTTCTCCAGCAGTTCCTGATGCACCTGCTCCTCCGGCCATGTAAACCGCGACTTGTGCCATCTCTTGATCTGGTGATGATGTGATTTCTGGTGGGTAACCCCAGCAACTTTCTTCAAAGGCAGGTATGATGGACCCAAACTCTTGCGAGTCCATGCTTTCCACGGATTCTTCCCCGTCATCGGCGACTTCTTCTACTGAATCGCCTTCCTGGACCGATCTAACGGACCTGCCACCGATGAAGCCGACGAAGACGTTGATGGATCCGAACGGGATGACGTGGCCGGTCTCCAAATAATCTGCTTCCGGCCCCCAGCTTGAATCGTCGATGAGGGGTGTGCCATTGACCGTGATGATACGGCCAACAACAAGATCTTCAGCTCCCTTCATGGATCCTGCGCGGAACGTGACGCTCTTGACCGCAGGCCCCACGGTGGGCGCCAACTGTCGTGGGTTTGTCACGTCAGGTGTCATAGATGACTTCGTAGGTGTGGGATTATGCGAGTCAAGCATCTCCGAGCTTGGGATCGCAGGAACAAAGATCAACACAGATTTACCCAGGTTCGGCCCCCTCAATGTGAGGTAAAAGACCTACTTCCTGCCTACCCTAGATTGGTATTGATATGATAATCGAGGTGTTACAATGGAGGCGATCCGATCTGGTACTCGCCGTATGAGCTAGGGTTTGGGGCTTGATAGCTTGACCCGCTCTAAGTCCTGCGAGTCCTCTTTATATACACAGAGGCTCGCTAGGTTACAAAAGGAAACTTCCCCCATAAGGAATACATCCACAGAGGCCTACTCGGAGACTACTTGGTCTTCACGTCCTCCGGGATATGTCTTCTAGATCTTTCCCCTTATGGCGGTTCAATATTGGGCTTGTTCCCAAGTGGGCCTTCGTCTGTGCGAGTCGATTAAGTCGCACTGGGCCGTGGGTTAATCCAGAAAGTATTCCCCCGACACACACAACCGCCCAAGTTCGCATATGCTGATGACCCACTTGAGGCTGATGATTGGCTCCGTGCTATGGGAAAGAAACTAGAACTCGCTCGCGTGGATGAGCAGGACCAAGTGCCCTTCGCCACCCACTACCTTGAGGGCCCCGCCAGCATTTGGTGGGACAACCAAAAGAATGCTAGAGGCGATGGACCCCCTGTCACTTGGGCAGAATTTCTGGAAGCATTCCGCAGGGCCTATATTCCCTCAAGCCTCATAAAGATGAAACAACATGAATTTCTGGCACTTACTCAAGGCAGCAAGTCCATCAGCGAATATCTGACCAAGTTCAACAACCTTGCTCGCTATGCACCCGAGGACATCAACACAGAGGAAAAGAAGAAAGACAGGTTCCTTCATGGGATGCATCAGACTATAAAAACTCAGCTGAGTGTTCTGCAGTTTCCAGACTTCCAGTCCATGATCAACACGACACTAATCTCAGAAAAGGAGCACCGCTCAATCTACGACTCCCACAAGAGGAAGTTCGAGCCCCGTAAGAACCAGCATGAAGGAGGATCTTCAAAGCCACGCACATGGCAGCCCAACAATCATACTTCAGCTCCTCAGAACTCTTGGAACCAGCCCAAGAAAGAAGGATATCCCCGGGAAGGATTCTATCACAAGCGCCCCCTCGTGGACGATTGTAAGAGGGAGAACTCCTGTTTCAAGTGCGGCAAGACAGGACACTACATCAAGGATTGCCCCCTCCAAAACGGCAACAACAACAACTCCAGCAACAACCACCCCGCGGGTGCGATCAAGCCACCTCAAGTTGCCCGGGTTCACCACATGTCAGCAGAGGAAGCGTATGAAGCTTCAGACGTAGTGCTTGGTACGTGTACTATCAACACTAAACCCGCGCTGATTTTATTCGATTCTGGAGCTTCCCACTCTTTCATCTCTAAGGATTTTGTTGCCAAACACCGCTTTTCTGTTTCCCCTTTGGGCCATATTTTGGTGATACAAACCCCAGCCTCTGAGATGAAAACAAACACCATGTGTCAAGATCTGACAATCAGTATCAATCAAGTGAAATTTCCCGCTCAGCTCTGCACTCTCAATGTGCCCGGTCTCGACGCCATCCTGGGTATGGATTGGTTAGTCCAGCATGCAGCTCAGATCGACTGTGCAACTAGAGCCGTTACTCTCACAAACCCGGAAGGCATCCGTACCACCTATGTGCCAAATAAGCCTCACCAGATAAATGCAAAGATGTTTCTTGCTCAAGCCCCAGAGATAGGGGAAGTGTATGTGGTCAGTGAATACCCGGATGTTTTTCCAGATGAGTTACCCGGAATGCCCCCGGACCGTGATATTGAATTTGCAATTGAAGTTGTACCGGGAACAAACCCAATATTCAAGAAACACTGCCGTATGACAAGTCCCGAGCTAGTGGAACTGAAGAAACAGCTTGATGAACTAATCCAGAAGAAATTCATCCGCCCGAGCATTTCACCATGGGGATCACCGGTTTTGTTTGCCAAGAAGAGCGATGGTACCCTCCGATTATGCATCGACTATCGTGCTCTTAATGATGTCACCATCAAGAACAAGTACCCACTCCCGAGAATCAATGATTTATTCGACCAACTCCGTGGTGCCCGAGTATTCTCCAAGATTGATCTCCGCACGGGTTACTATCAGCTGAAGATCCGGGAAAGCGATATTCCCAAGACCGCCTTTACCACGAGATATGGACTGTATGAGTGCACAGTTATGTCCTTCGGTCTAACCAATGCTCCAGCCTACTTCATGGGCATGATGAACAAGGTATTCATGGAGTATCTCGACAAGTTTGTTGTGGTGTTTATCGACGACATTCTCATCTACTCCAAAAATGAGGAGGAGCACGCCGAACACCTCAGAATGGTTCTTGGAAGAATGCGTGAGCAACAACTCTATGCCAAGTACAGCAAATGCCAGTTCTAGTTAAAGGAAGTGGAATTCCTAGGACATGTATTATCTGGAGCCGGTGTGGCTGTAAACCCCAACAAAATCTCCGATGTGTTAAACTGGAAGACTCCCACCAATGTGTCAGAAATCAGGAGCTTTCTAGGATTGGCTGGTTACTACCGAAGATTTATTGAGAACTTCTCCAAGATAGCCAAGCCTATGACGGAATTGTTGAAGAAGAATCGCAAGTATGCATGGACAGACGAGTGTGAAGAGAGTTTCAACGAGTTGAAGACCCGGTTAACCACAGCCCCAATTCTGGTATTGCCTGATGATGCCAAGGATTTTACAGTATACTGTGATGCCTGCAGAAATGGGCTAGGGGCCGTACTCATGCAAGAAGGAAAAGTCATCGCATATGTGTCAAGGCAACTCAAGACCCATGAACTCAACTATCCCACCCACGACTTGGAGTTAGCCGCCGTCATACTAGCTCTGAAGACTTGGCGACATCATCTTATTGGTCGAAGATGCGAGATTTACACGGACCACAAAAGCTTGAAGTATATCTTCACCCAGCCCGACCTCAATCTAAGGCAAAGAAGATGGCTAGAAGTGATCAAGGACTACGACCTTGGGATCCATTATCATCCCGGAAAGGCCAACGTGGTAGCCGATGCTCTAAGCAGGAAGCCCCCTAAAATGCGGCCAAGTCTGGGGAAAGAGTTCGCGAAGCTAAACTTGTGCGTGGGAAACAAGGCCTATTTAAGCACCTTGGAGGTAAAGCCAGACCTGGAGGAAGAAATAAAGACCGAGCAGGCCAACGACCCCGGCCTAGGCAAGATCAAGGCCAAGATGCCGCTAGGTCAGGCCAAGGAATTTTCCATGGACAGCCAAGGAGTACTCTGCTTTGGTACCCGCCTTTGTGTACCCTACAAGACCCCACTAATACAGCAGATCCTCAGGGAAGCCCACGAGTCTGCCTATTCCATTCACCCGGGAGGCACCAAAATGTACCAAGACTTGAGGCAAACATTCTGGTGGTCCGGTATGAAGAAGGATATCACCTACTACGTCGCAAGCTGCAATGTATGTAACCTAGTGAAGGCCGAGCATCAGAAACCCGCCGGATATCTCCAACCCCTTAAGATACCCGAGTGGAAATGGGACAACATAAGCATGGATTTCATTGTCGGACTTCCTAAATCCAGCCGAGGGAATGATTCTATCTAGGTCATTGTCGACCGTTTGACGAAGGTATATCACTTTATCCCCGTCAAGACTACATACCGCTCGGACCAGCTGGCACAACTCTATGTGAACAAGATTGTCAAACTCCACGGAGTCCCGAAGACCATTGTGTCGGATAGAGGTACCCAATTTACCTCCAAATTTTGGACGAGCCTACATCATGCCATGGGAACGAAGTTATCCTTCAGCACCGCCTATCACCCTCAGACAGACGGCCAAACCGAGCGAGTCAATCAAATTTTAGAGGATATGCTCCGCTCGTGTGTGCTCGCTTATGGAGCAGGATGGGAGGATAGCCTACCGTATGCAGAGTTCTCGTACAACAACAGCTACCAAGGCAGCCTGAAGATGTCTCCCTTTGAAGCACTGTATGGGAGGAAATGCCGAACCCCGTTAAACTGGTCTGAAGTTGGAGACCGCAAGATCTTTAAGCCCGATGATTTGATGAAGGCAGAAAAGCAAGTACGTCTGATTCGGGACCGGCTCAAGGCAGCGCAATCCCGCCAGAAAAATTATTACGACCGGCGACACCGTCAGATTCACTTCGAAGAAAACGACTATGTCTATCTTCGAGTAACACCCCTCAAGGGCCTGAAAAGATTCCCCATGAAAGGAAAGCTTGCCCCAAGATTCATTGGACCTTTTAAGATTTTGGCAAAGAAAGGATCAGTAGCCTACCAGCTGGAACTGCCAGAGGAATTGGCTGGAGTACACGACGTCTTCCACGTATCCCAGCTAAGGAAGTGCATCTCACCCCCGACCAAGCAGGTTGACTTTAAGGAACTAGAGTTGAGCCGCGAACTGACTTACGAGGAACACCCCGTCAGAATCTTGGATGAGTCAGAACGCCGCACTCGCAGCAAGGTCACCAAGTTCTACAAGGTTCAGTGGGACAAGCACACAGAGGAAGAAGCAACCTGGGAATGCGAAGATTTGCTAAAGAAAGAATATCCGTATCTATTCAATGAGCAACAGGAATCTCGAGGACGAGATTCATCTTAAGGGGGGAAGGTCTGTAACACCCTGAATTTTGGCCTTTTCAAAAAAATTCTTTGAAAATCTATTATTGGAGTTTTGGGAATTAATATTCCTTTTGTGTTCACTGCTATTTTATATTCTCAAACTTTTACGAAATCTTGTCCAAGTTTGGGATCTTGTGTTTTGGATTCCCTCCCACTTGGTGAACATGTTGCTGGCTCATTTCACCCAAAATGTTATTTCTATATTTTCCTTTATTTTAATTACCAAAATTCCTTTATTGTGACTTTACAAAGGGAGTACCCTAAATGTCTTTCCTAAAATTCTGCAAACATTAGGGGATGACCCATGGGCATTATATAGCCCAAATATGCAAAAACATTTGATACCTTGTTTACAAAATTTTGGAGTAACTCCCCACTTTAGTTTCTGCCTATTTCCTTCTTATTTTTCCAAATGCAAAGCAAACATTTTATTTCTTGTGAGCCAAGGCCCTAGACACAACCACAATGGACACACACACCTCAGGGAATTTTATGAACCCATTTACATTTGGTTTACTTCATCAAAATAACATTTCACCTTTTGGCCAGAACTGTTTTTTCAAAATATCCTATAGACCAACTTTTGAATTTGCAAAAAACATAGTCAGGAAAGTTGTTGGGTTTTACATTTGGCGCACAGTGGTGAAAACCTCACCTCAATTGGAGCTCTGAGCTGAGAGAAACGTCCACTTGCAGTTTCTGGCATGCCCAGAACGTCGATCACCGCCGACAGAGACGTGCCAGGCGGCGCCGCCCGTTCCTGGTCGTCGCCGTTCTGCTCCCCTACCCTCCTAACCGTGCCCAGCATGCACGCCTTCACTCCCCTCACCTCACCACAGCCACGCGTCGCCGGAAGAACGCCGGACGGCGGCCGCGCGGACGCGCCAGGCGCTAGCCGACGCACCGTCCAAACCCTGTGCCGCCGGGACCCTCCTGTCAGCGCCATCTCCGCCGCACGGACCGGTCCGTCGCTGGAGATTATCCTCGTGCGTCCTCCTGTGCCACCGGTTTCACGACGCACCGCCACCGTCGCCTCCACGCGAAGCTGACACCTCGCCGCGGCATTGATGAAGGCCACCATGCGGGGACACTATAAGAAGCCACCCCGGCCACCGCTGATCACCGCACCACCTCTCCCACCCCCTCAGTCGCCCTCCACCCCAGCCACGAGCCCAGAGGAGCTAGCCCTCGCCGGGATCGAGCCCTCCCGAGCTGCACTGGCCACCGCACCATTCGCTCACCCTAGCCCTCCCCCGATCGATTCCTTCCACCCGTAGCCTCCCCAGGTCATGGCGGTGACGATGCCGTGCTCGCCAGGGTGAATGGTGGCCGGAGACGCCGTGTCCATCATCGACCGCAAGCTCCCGCCGCCGGAGAAGACGCACTGGTGCCGCCCGAGCTCCCCATCAAGCTCGAGTGCGCCGACGAGCTGCGCAACCTCTCCCTAAACCTCCATGCATCCTCGCCCACCCCTCTGCCTCGCCCTAGCCGCCGGAAAAGCTCGCCGGTGAGTTCGCCGGAGCATCGCCGGATTTCTTTTATTTTTCCGCGCGTGAGAAGAAAACGGTTCAGGATTTATGAGTCACTGACAGTGGGACTCACTGTCAGGTTTTTAAACATTTCCGAATCGTTTTTTGTTTGGATTTTCTGTTTTATTTTTCTAATGGAAATTGGCAGAAATTAAACCAAACTTTGAAAGGTCATTTCTCCCTGGAAAATGGTCAGAAAAATATGAAACCAATTTTGTTGGCTTAGTTTGAATTTTCTCTTTCAAATGGAACCAGAAAAGAATTATTTGGAATTTATTTTTCTGGCATTTACTTAAATACCCTAGGGTAGTTTTTGATGCATTTGTGTCTTGTTCTTTTAGATTCGAACCTCTCCGACGGATTAGGAGTTACCTCTGAACCCGAAGGCAAGCCACCAACCCAATTTTAAACTTGGTCGAACTTAGGAATTATTTGACTGCTGAATTAATATCTGTTGCACCTCACATGTCATATTGCATTTTAAAGTATTGCACTCCCTTGTATTGCTTATCTGTGCAACACTCACATTCCCGAGACAATGGCCGGGTCTCCCGCCTCAGTCAAAGGAATGGGGGAATTATTACAACTGTGCGTCTCACGCTTGCGGGGCTTTGTTTGCTTCTTTCTTCTTCGCCGAGGTGAGGAGCGGACGAATGTCGTCTTATGATCCTCGGAGTTGGGGGCATTCGCCAAAAGAGTTATTTGCCTTGTCCCTCCGTCAAATATGGTTGGCGTAGACCACCCGGACTGCGATGCTTGGGGGCTGACTTTCCATTTGGTTCTTATTGCCGAGATTGCTGACACCACGTTGGGGTAACCCTCGAGTGGAATGGATGCTCTCTAATTTTTTTGAGTGCTTTTCGGTTCATTCCTTTACCGTGACACCGGCCGGGTCTCCCGCCACCGTCATCCATTTGAAATGTTATGCTATTATTCTGTCAACACTAACCCCCGAGTGACACCGGCCGGGTCTCCCGCCACAGTCACCCGGGTATTATTATTATTATTGTTATGATGTTATCTATGCATGCAAGTAATACATTTATTCTGTGCTATTATTATGTGGTTACCTTATGTTACTTTGTTAATTATGATGTATGTAATCAAACAAAATGACTAAGAAGATAATCACCTCCCTCGACTAGATTGAGTCACGTAGTGCCACTCACCAAACACCACCAGCACAACCATGCGTCGTCCGTGTGGGCGGACCATGGCCAGGTATTTTATCAGCCTCCTTTGATGCCACCTCTTTGGCAAGTCTAGTCGGTTACCATAGTTGGTCGGGGCTAGGCTTGCGAAGGTTCCGGAGCTAGGCGTCGCTCATGGGTTGGGGACGTGCCGGATTCACTTCTGCATAAGGCATAGAGTTATGTCGGTGGCTATACAGGGAGTGTCTTGGTAGAGTAAACGTCTGTGGAAGTATGGGTTTGTGCTGCCACCACGGTTGGTTCTAGTACTTCGGTACCGGTGGTACAAGCCTAGACCTCAGCGTGTGGATAAATGTTGCAACCTCTCGAGAGTGTAAATCTAGATTCTAGCCTTGTCCCTAGGTTACGGGACGATGTTTGGGTCAAGTCACACTATGAGTCAGTCCAGTCGAACTTGGAGAAATAATTAAGTTGAGATCAGCGAACACAGGAGAGTTTGGGAGTCAAGCCAGAGTTGGCTAAGGACTCGGATAATTGAGAATTAAGCCAGAGTTGGCTAGAGGCTTGAATGCCTAGTTGTGATTATGAGTTGTCAAGTGAGGAACGTGATCTCACTTGATAACGAGAAAACACCCCTACTAAGGTAAGTAGGTAAGTTATGTCCAACCGTTAAGCTTGGACTCATCCTCGCAACCGACCTCATGCCATGTTACTTTCTGAACCATGCCATGCCATATAGATAGACCTTGCTTGTTTTTGGGCTGATGTCTTGCGAGTACATTCCATGTACTCACCTGGCTTTTCATGTGGCCAGACCCTGCTGCACCCGTCGCTGAGTACCCGCTGTACAAGAACTAGGAACCCGTATTCCAGGCAGGACCCTGTGGAATAAGGCCGCTATCGCCACGCTACTATCCTCGCTTCCGCTACGACTTCCGCTAGAGGCTCGATGTTAGAAAAATAATGTACATACTGTTGTGTGCGCCTGTTGCTCAAGAGCTGGAGTCTCACCCGTGTTGTAACCTTGTACCTGTTCGAACTCGAAGCCTTATGAATATATTTGGTTTTGTCTTTGTTTACGAAGTTGTCATATATCCAGTGTTTCTGGGACTGGTATATGGGGTGGCTCGATCACTTGGATCGGGGTGCCACACCACCGCCAAGCACCAGGAGCTCATGGCACGCGAGGCAGCGGCCGCCGTCAAATAGCAGGAGCTCGTGCCCGCGAGGAAAAGATCTTCGCGGATTCCGAATCCGTGAGGTCAAGCTTGGAGGAGTTCCGCCAGACACTGGGCGTCCGCGATCAGCTGCTGGTGCAACACGGGGAAGACCTCTCCCTTCGTGAGGCTGAACTGCAGAAGCGCGAGGAGCAGGTAGAACAGGTCGAGAGGGACCAGTCTACGCAGCGGGAGAGCCTGGAGGCCCGCGAGAGCCAGATGGCTCAGGACGAGTCCAAATTCAAGGAGCGCCTCACGAAGGCCAATGCCAAACTCTGCGCGAAGGAGGAAAAGATGGCGGAGGCGTCTGCGACCAAGGAGAAGCTCTTCCGCGACAACTGCTCCAAGGAGTTCGCAAAGAAAACTCGAGTTCAGGAAGAGCGCTTCATGAAGAAACGCAACGAGCTCAACGCCCGCATCGTGGAGCTCGAGAAGGAGAACAGGCGGCTGGTTTCCCGCCTCCGGATTGCGGAGGATGCTCAGGCCCATGCGAAGGAGGACCTCGCTCCTCTGATGGAGGACATGACCGACATGCAACAGCAGGTGGCGCCCGTGGTGGAGCTTGCTGAAGAGGCACGGGACAGTGCGCAGGCTGCGCAAGTCTTGTCGCGCCAGCGAGAGCGTATGTTCCGCTCCCTCGTGGTCTGCGTGCGGGCTGTTGCGGAGTGCTTGGGGGCCGAGGTCTCTCGACACTCCGCTGAGGGGAACGCCGAGTCTGCCACGTACCTCAACTTCTTCGATCGGCTCTTCACCAGCCTTGAAGGGGTCGTGACAAACCTTGACAACCTGGTCGACACGGAGAGCCGCGCGCTCCTTGGCATGGTGGTTGGTCGCATCTTCGCCAACCTCGCGCACCTCCAGCCTGGCTTCGACTTCACGACTGTGACGGAGCCCCTGGAGCAGAGGCTCGCCGTGAAGCTGAACGCCTCGGTGTGGGAGGATGTGGAGAAGTTCGTCCAGCGCTTCAAGAGGGTTGAGGTCGAGGAGGACCCGACTCAGGAAGGCGAGGAAGGTGCTGAGGAGGAGGACGACGAAGCCGCCGCCGATGACGAGGGCAGTGATAGCCCTGCTGCTTGAGCCGCTCCTGTAGCGAGGCGTGCCTGGAGCACAATTTATCTTAGGATTTGCTTACTTCGTTTGTAATGGCTTGTAAAAACCTTTATTGTGTGCAAGTGTGAAAACCCCTCAGGAGTCCTTTTATCTCTTCCTCATGTATTTTTCGCTCTACGTCATAAGGACCCTTCTCCTAGCGTGATGGCACCGCCGCTTCGGTATGTCAGAGTCAGGGCTCGACAAGGCCGGGGGGTGCTCAAGGCTTGGAGAGGTAAGGGCTCTCGAGGCACGATGCTCAGGATCCCCCCGTTTGGCGTGCAAGCAGCCCATGAGGCGTAAGAGAGAAAAGAGAGCTCGAGAGGCGAAAAACCAGCGAGAGAGAGAAAACTCATGAGGCGTAAGTTCTGGACTTAGCTTTGCGAGACATTTGTCTCGTAGAGGGCGTGGAGTTCCCTGGTGAGGCGTTTTCCCCTCTCGGGGTTGCCTGGGGCTGGTTTGGAGTTCCGCAGCCTTGTAGGGAGTCTTGTTCCCTGGATCGGACAAAGAGGCATACCCACAAGCAATGCACGGTTGTACAACTCATGCGCGCTCATAGGTTTCCTCGTGTGTATCTCGCGAGGAGAATAAGCACCAAGGTCCTTGGTGAGGTGACGTGCATGGGAGCAGGCCCATGAGTCAGAGCTCTTTGGTGAGATAACTGGCGTGGTAGGAGGCCCACGAGTTAGAGCTCGGATCCTTTGGGTTTTGTGATGCTGCTGGGATGTTACCGAGGCACAGGCACCGTGCTCAGCCCCCACTCGCGAGGTGCGCATGGGGAAAATATGAGCGCGAATGAACAATGCATGAAAATAACTCACCACTGCAATATTACATAACGGCGCTGAGGCGCATGGGTTCATGCTGAAGGGAAATTGTTCATTACACTTGGCATGGCCAAGATAAAATCCGCCATGTCTGGGCATGGGGTTCCACACGGAGTGGCTGAGGCTTCTCGCGGCCCGTGGCGACGCGTTGTAGAGAGAGCTCAGTGGAGATGACCCTCGTGGAGGGAGAAGCTTTTGGGAAGCTGGGAGGTGAAGGTGCGTGCTACCCTCTTGAGACAAAAAATGCCTGCCGCGACGTGATCATGGGTAGAATTTGCGTAGATGTTCGATGTTCCACGGGTTTTTGACCGGGATGCCTTCCTCCGTCTCGAGCCGTACTGCGCCGGGCCTGGCGATGTGCACGACCCTGTAGGGACCTTCCCACATGGGCGAGAGCTTGTGGAGACCTTCCCTGGAGAGTATCCTCCTCAGGACGAGATCGCCTATCTCGAGGGTGCGCGGGCATACGTGGTGGCTGTGGTAGCGACGCAGATCTTGCTGGTACTTTGCTGCCCGGAGGGCAGCACAGCGACGTAGTCCATCGAGCAGCAGCAATAGGTCGTCGTTGTGGAGCTCTTCCTGGTCATCCTCATTGAAAGCGAGGACCCGCGGGGACCCATGCCTGATCTCGGTGGGGAGGACTGGTTCGGCGCCATAGACGAGGGCGAACGGCGTTTCTCCAGTGGGTTTTGTGGCAGTTGTGCGGATGGACCAGAGCACAGATGGTAGTTCTTCAATCCAGTTCTTCTGCATGCCTTGAGGCGGTTGAAGCTTCTTGTCTTGAGGCCCTTGAGCACTTCAGCATTTGCTCGCTCGGCTTGTCCATTGCTTCGTGGGTGAGCCACCGAGGCGAAGTAGAGCCAGGTGCCGAGGCTTTCGCAGTAGGCCCTAAAGATGCCGCTGGTGAATTGCGAGCCGTTGAGGGGTTGGGACGCCTCAATCCCTGGAAGCGCAGCGTTGACCTCGCGAGAGAACTGCTTGAAGTGGTTGTTGGACTTGGGTGCCTGAGACCCGCCGAGGATGCACGCTATTGCCCCCTGAGGGGCCTGATAGCCCCTAGGGTTCTCGTCAGGGAGATTGTTGTTTTGCCCGGCGAGGTTCGCCTGAGCCCCCTGCTGCTGGTAGTTGTTACGACGCCCGCCCCCGCGGCCGCCGCGGCCTTGGTTCTTCTCGCGGTTCTTGCTGAGCTGCTTGAGCTCCCAGCAGTCTTCAGTGGCGTGGTTGTGCCTGTTGTGGTAGATGCAGAATGGGCAATTATCTGCCTTCTTCTCCTCCGCCGCCGGGAGCCCTCTCGAGACTGCTTGGCGCCAGGCTCTGCGCGAGGACGGCGGTGGTCTTGCGCTTCTCGACAGGCTTCTTCCTGCCTCTGGCCCCTCAGGAGGCTCATCCTCTGTCTCTTGCTTGACGAAGAGGAGGCCCTCTTCAGCCTTGGCGCACTTGTCCGCCAAGTCGAAGAGTTTTACCATCGAGGTGAGGGTGTCGTGGATGCGGGCATCCTGCGGTTCGTGACGCCCTCTCTGAAGGCAGAGATGACGTGCGAGTCCGGGATGTTTGGAATCTTGTTGCGAACCTGGCTGAAGCGCTGGATATACCTGCGGAGGGTCTCGTCTGGCTTCTGGCGCACCGCGCGGAGATCATTGTAGGTGAGGGCGCGCTCGTACGTGCCCTTGAAGTTCGCGACAAAGACCTTGCAGAGCTCCTCCCATGCGTCGATGGAGTTCTCGGGGAGGTTCATGAGCCATGAGAGCGCTGAGTCCTTGAGGGCCGTGGAGAGCCAGTTGGCCATCACCTTGTCGTCGCCTCCCGTGGATTGGATGGAGACGGTGTAGAGCTGCAGAAACTCCAGAGGGTTGGTCCTGCCATCGTAGCGCCGAGGGAGGTCTGGCTTGAACTTCATCGCCCAGACGACGCGGCGCAAGCTGCGGGTGAAGGCGGTGCAGCCTCTGGCGTACGTCGTAATGCCGCCGGCGAGCGCGTTGTGGTTCTGGCGGCCTGCGGCTACAATCTCCTGGACGACGCGGTTGTGGCGGTCCCGTTGGCGCTCAATTTCCACGCGCGCGTCTGCAGGAGTGCGCTGCACAATCTGACAGTCGTGCGGCGAGGACGCGTGTGACACGGCGCGGTGGTTCCCCGTCGAAGCTCCAGCTGGTGGAGGTGGCGGCGGAGGCGGAAGGGGAGGAGGAGCGCCGTGCGCTATGTCCCCTCCGCGTCCAGAGTGGTGCACCAGCGAGCGAGAGGGTGCCGGCGCTGGAGCAGGCACGGCAGCGGCGTTGATGAGCTCCTCGAGGCGGTTGAGCCAGTTGTCGTGGCCTGCCTGCGTGGGGCGGTAGCGGAACAGCTCCTGTGCCATGAGTAGCGCAGTGGCTGGGCGCCGCCTGGCCCTGCGAGGAAGCCTGGTCCCTGGACGGGTGCAGGGAAGAAGCTCCCTCGCCGTCATCATAGTTGTTGCCGTCGTGGCCGCCGTCATCCTCAGGGTGCTCGACGTGGGGCTCGGTGTTGTGCTCCGTTCCGCGGCTGGCGCGCGGGCGACCACATGTACTGTTGGCGGCGGGCTCGGTGGTGGCTATGCCGGACGTCCGTCGAGCGAGATGCTCTGCTCGCGTGTCGGCCATGGTGAGGTCGAAGAGGTTGAAGACGCGCCTCAGCCCCCTACCTGGCGCGCCAAATGTCGGACTCGGTGAGGAACAACACGACAGAGAGTGAACACGAGCCGCTACCCAGGTTCAGGCCCACCGCGAGGTGTAAAGACCCTACATCCTGCTTTGTTGTATTGCACTGCTTGTGGAGGTTACAGTACAATGGGGTTGCCAAAGCTCTAGCTTGCTAAGGAAGAACTACGATGAATCTTCTCCTTTGCTATGGTGGAGGTGAGCTTCAGCTAGCTGGTGGCGAATGAGTGAATGAATTGGGGATCCCCCTTCCTTGATCGTACACTGGCTCCTTTTATACCTGCCTCGGTCCTCTTCCCCGAAACCACAAGGCGGGAAGGGATACCACACGGCGGCAAAGGTGGAGCACGGTGCACAGCGTCGGGGCTGTCCATGGACGCGGTCCATGGCAGAGAGCAGCATCTCTAAGGCTGATAAAGCCACCATCCATCCAGGACAATAAGCTGGCGCTACAGAGGCCCGTGGCGCGCCCCACGGTGACGTCCGCCTTGGAGCGTAGCGGCCAACGGTCCCCTTATCACCAAAATGACAATTCTTGGAGTCCGCTTTCCTTGGCGCTGCTTTGTTGACCACTTTAATCACCGGGAAGGCAACTGCGGCGCCATCGTCACTGCGCGCAGGCGCGCGCGTCACTCTGCGGCGGGCGCAGAGGCCACGTGCGTTCTGCAGCGGGTGCAGAGCTTGCTTTCACTTGAAGGAACCCCACGAGGGTTGGGTGCCTCGCCGAGGCTCTGAAGTACTTGACGCCTCGCGAGGGAGGCGCAAACGTGCGCCAGGACTTAGCGATATTCCGGACAGGAGAGGTCCTCCCGAGGGAAAAGATCCCTCACGAGCCTCGCTAGGCTGAACGCCAGGACCTTAGCAGAAATGCTTGGTAGAGTGTCGAGGGCTGTATAAGGCCGGCCCATGGTACCCTGGTTTCCACTGGGCCGACATCTTATCTTTGATCTCAATATCAAATTCTTGCAGCAACAGAATCCATCTGATTAATCTTGGCTTAGCATCTTTCTTGCTGACAAGGTACTTTATTGCTGCATGGTCAGTATATGTAACAACCCCACTTTTGGTATTGTAAAATATGAACCAAATTTTCACTTTTCCTTTCAGTCACGCATCATGGCATCCATGCATTAAGGTGTTCCACTTGGAACAATTAATCTTGACAAACAGAAGTTAGCAAGTTAATATATTTGTCAAGGAAGTTCCAAGAGTTCAAAAATAATAATTTGCACTTGCTTTAAAATTACTAAAGGAATATCAAATTGTAATTGAACCAAAAATACCATAATCCAACCTTATGAACAAATGTGGTTCAGAACATTTTATTTTGCGACACCAATTTTTGTGGAGCTTCTACATGTTGTGGGGAGGCTACATGAATTTTTTCATAATTTTTTAAATGGGTTTAGTGCCTCAATTAAATCCCTAAACTGCTACTGGTTTTTAAAAAAGAAACAGAAACAGAGGAATTCAGAGAAGTGCAGGGGGTTCTTTGCAAAACTGCCGTCGTCTTCACCTGTAGCGACCGAGCGACGACCTGCTCGAGCCGCGCCCGCTCGCCGCCGTGCTCCCCTCCGCCCGCCGCTGTACAGCGCGAGGAGGATAAGATCACCACCGAGGCGTGCACTCTCCCCCCCCCCCGATATTTTCTCGCTCTGTCTCTCTCTCTTGTTCTTCCCGAGCCGAACCCTAGCCATGGCCATCGAGCTTGCCGCCGTCGACTGAGGCCGCCCAGAGCAGATTGACGACCAACATCGTCACCGCCGAGTCCTCTACTCCTTCTCCGCCCGAGGAATCAAAGAGGGGAGCCGCTAATCGTCAGTGCTGACCTCGTCTTCCTCGACTCCGACAGGAGCTCCGCCGTCCCATTGCCGCCGTCTCCGTCCCCCTCCGTCCATTTCAAGCACACGCACGCATCAAGGGCGAGCACGCCGTGCTCCTGGACATCTCCTCTCTCCCCCTCCCACCTTAGTTCGCCGTAGTGCCGTAGGCCGTGCCCGCCCGCCGCCGTTGCTCACCGTCGTCGCCGTCTCCGGCGACCTTTTGGTCTGTGGCTCCACCCGTAGGTGCCCGGTAACCATGCGCATCGAATGCACCCCGTATGTCGTCCCCGCGCGTGCTCCTCCGCCGGAGCCGTGGGCGTCGCCGTCGGTGGTCACCGCGCCCAGCGCGTGCGTCTGCGCCTCGCCACGGTCAAACCTCTCCGTGGACCGCCGCGTTGACGTGGACGCCAACGTGGCCACGGGCCCCACTGGTCAGTGGCTGTGGGTAGCCCAGGGCTGAGTGAAAAACGTTCCAGTGATGTTTGCTGGGAAATAAAAGAAAAGGCAAAAAAAAATATATTTAAACTTGAAAAATCGATACCTCCTAAAATATTGCTCCAAAAATTAGAAATGAGATACCAAAATGTTCAGAAAAATAAACGCTGTCTGTTAGCATAACTCACCTATCCAACTAAATTAGTTTATTTGCTGTTCTATTAAAATAATGAAAATGGCAGAAAAGAAATGCTTTTGGAAAATTTATAACTTTAAAAGTAATGATCCAAAAATTAAATTTGACCTATCAAAATGTTCAGCAATTAATATACTTCATGTTTCACCTTGTTTCCAAACATGGATAATTAGTTTTAATGTTTTTTAAATTAATTTAGCAAAAGGGCAGATTTAAAGAGGTTTTTATAAATTTAATAACTTTTATTGGTTTATCAGAAAAATGTGTTTAATATATCAAAATGCTCAAAAAAATGTGAACTATCCAGTAGCATCACCATCATGCATATTTGATCACAATTACAGTACTGCACGTTTTAGAAGTTAGGGAAATCATTAAGTTAAATGTGGGGCTATAATTTTCTCTTGTTGAAATAATTATTTCTGCACCCATTTAAATTGCAGATAGTTTTGTAATAAGTTTAGTGCATTAAAATATCATTTCGATCATGTGTTTGTGCATTGCACTTGTTATGCATGTGTGGTTATTGATTGTTACTCTCCGGTGTTTTTATGCATCGATAGATCAAGCAGTCGGGGTTCCACCGCAATACCCCGACGACCCGTATTACCAGCCTGCTGAACAAGGCAAGCGTAATCCCCCCCTCTGAGCGTGTCTCCTCCTATGTTTTCCGCAAATATTTTCTCCACTATAATATTGCATGCGGTTCCAAATGTCAATTTGGTTGGATTAGAGTATCCTATTAGTTGCATTATGTTTCCGATACCATTACCTGTTTTCCTTCCTAATATCCATAGGATTGTATTGTTGGCCTGAGTTACTTAACTATGGTATGTTTATGCTTAGCCCTGCTTAGTTAAATGCTTAGTCGTCCGGTGGATATTTCATGGTTGAGACAGTTGATGAAATGTTCGGATGATGGTGGAGTTTGTGGTGACATATAATAACATGCTTAAAGGCAGGGATGAGAGGCCACTGTGGTTTGGTGGTGCTTTGCCTCGTTCTCGCCGCCTAGGTGCGAGTTCTTTACCTCTTGAACCAAGACTGAGCGTGCTTCCATCGGTGGGCTATTTGGAACCCCCATCGACCGACTAACTTGTGAGGGCTAGCCAGGGTCCTCTAGTTCGAGCTTCCATTTGCGCGTGCGTGAAGATGGTGGCCAGGACTGGGATGCGGATGGTGGTGTTTAGGAAAATGAGTGGCCACGGGGCAGGGTGTTGGAGGCACTGAACCTGTCCCGTCCTCACTGATGATCCTGGTTAGTCTCAAGCAAGGTAAAGGTTGTAACCGCTCCCACTCAGCCGGCTTTCCCCGGAAGAGAGCTAATGATCAGGCAATGAGCCGGACGGTACCGGTGGTTAAAAACAGTACACCCCTGTAGGGTTAAATCATTTCGAAAATCTGTGTCCGCGGTTATGGACGACTTGGGAACGGACGATAAGACCATAGAGAACATGAATCGAATGATTAAAACTTGACTTCAAGAATGCAAGGTTAACTTCCTCGAGGGTGATTCAGGGAGGTGCCTTTGTAGACATATGCAGTGGTTGTTGATGAAGATGATCAGAAGGAAAGAGTTTACTTCTTACCTCTTTAAAAATATTCTGATTAGTCGATGCCATGGAGTTATGTCTTTTCTAACGAAAACCAGTTTTATGCAAAATAGCCATAAAACCTTTGTAAGCCAATCATCGAGCTAGTAGCTCTAGTAATCTTGCAGAGTTCTTCGAACTCAACGTTGCTTTGTTGATTCTTTCAGAGGAGGACTTCACCGACCTTGAAGGTGGGTTCTATGTGGATATCGACGAGTAGTCTGGGGTTCCCAGGTGGCAGCTTGGGACATCTCAGAACAGCTGGCGCTGGGAATGTTTATTTGTAGGCCTCTTAGGCCATAATTTGGATCTTGTTGTTTAGAACAACTTACTTCGCTTCCGCATGATGTACTGTTGGGTCTATGACCTCTGGTTGGAATATTTGCTATCTTTCTCTATTATAAGAGTTGAACTATAATGCTTGAGTCGTAGAGTCTGTAATGTGCCAGTTGTTCTACCAGTCTTGATCTCTTTATTATGCATTGATAGTTGTGCCTGCGTTATGGCATCAATCGGGGTGTTGCGTTGCCGATGATCCATGCCGAGCACGCCTGCCAAAGGTTTTGGCCTGGGAGTGGTAACCCAGTAACCTCCGGTTGTATCACATGACCGGTGACACACATCATCTCTGTATAGTTCCGCGGTCGGGGCGCTACAGTATAGACTGTGCACTTGTGTCCAACAAGATAAGGTCTGAACTTGTCAAATGCAAATACTACTGCTAACAATTCTTTTTCTGTAGTGGTGTAGTTGATCTGAGCATCATCAAGTGTTTTGCTTGCATAATGAATCACATGAAGTGCTCTCCCCCTCTTCTGACCTAGCATGGCTCCGACGGCGTAGTCACTAGCATCACACATCAACTCAAATGGCAGAGTCCAGTCTGGAGGCTGTACTATTGGAGCAGAGATCAAAGCTTCTTTCAGCTTGTTGAATGCTTACAGACATGCTTCATCAAAGACAAACTTCACGTCTTGATTTAACAGGTTTGTGAGAGGTTTTGCAACGAGGGAAAAATTCTGAATAAATCTTCTGTAAAAACCTGCATGTCCTAAAAAGCTCTGAATTCCTTTCACATTTTCAGGATGAGGTAGCTTAGCAATTACATCCACTTTTGCTTTATCCACTTCTATTCCTCGAGCAGAGACCATATGTCCAAGTACAATGCCTTCAGTTACTAGAAAGTGTCATTTCTCCCAATTAAGAATCAAATTTTGCTCTGAGCATCTGTGTAACACTGCTGTCAGGTTTTTTAGGCAAGTGGCAAAATCTTATCCATACACTGTGAAATCATCCATGAACACTTCCATGATTTTTTCAACCTGATCAGAGAATATTGATAGCATACACCTCTGAAAAGTGCCAGGTGCATTGCATAAACCAAATGACAGTCTCTTATAAGAAAAAGTGCCATATGGACATGTAAAAGTGGTCTTGTCTTGGTCAGGTGGGTGGATAGGTATCTGAAGAAATCCAGAATAACCATCAAGGTAACAATAAAATGCTTGCCCTGCAAGTCTTTCCAGCATCTGATCCATGAAAGGCATAGGAAAGTGATATTTTTTGGATGCTTTGTTCAGTTTTCTGAAATCATTTACCATTCTCCATCCTGTGACAGGCCTTGTGGTCATCAACTTTCCCTCTTCACTTTCAACAACTGTGTAGCCACCTTTTTTGGGCACAATATGTATTGGACTCACCCACTCACTGTCAGATATAGGGTATATCATGCCTGCTTGCAGGAGTTTCAGAACCTCCTTTTTCACTACTTCTTGCATAGCAGGATTTAATCTTCTTTGCCCCTCTCTTGTAGGTGTACTATTTTCTTCCAAGTGTATTCTGTGTGAACAAACTTTCTCATCAATTCCCTTGATGTCATCAATGGAATAACCAATCACATTCTTGTACAATCTCAACACTGATAAAAGACTTTGTTCCTGTTCACTATCCAATGCAGAGTTAATTATCACTGGATGAATTTTCTCCTTTTCCAAGAAGGAGTACTTCAGATGAGAAGGCAACTCTTTCATTTCAACAATGGAATTATTGGCTTGCTAAGGTGGTTAAGTGACCAATTCTTCAGAGATTCCATCACAATGTTTTATTTCACATAGTTCCTATAAACTTGTATTTTCAGCAGTGACAAATACTTGAACTTTAGGTTCTTCTGACTGCAATTCTTTTAGAACATTCTGAACACTCTTGTCAACAACATCAATGGCATGGCACTTCTCCAAAACATTGGGTAGATGGGAGGCATGCCTCATACTGAACTCAGCTTGCTCTGATCCAAACTGCAGTTTCAGTGTTCCACCCTTTACATCAATTATTGCACCAGCTGTGGCCAAGAAAGGTCTGCCTAAAATCATTGACTCGGAGTTGTCTTCCATTTCCAACACCACAAAATCAACTTGATAAGCAAAGTTTCCAACTTGTACTGGAACATCTTCTAAAATACCAGCTGGTTTTCTCAGTGTTCTGTCAGCTAGTTGCAGTGTCATAGCAGTAGGTTTCAAAATTCCTAACTGCAAAATTTGACTGACAGCCAAAGGTAAAACACTGACTGAAGAACCAAGATCACATAGTGTTGTGAATGTTCTGTTTCCAACTACACATGGGATGCTAAAACTCCCTGGATCTCCAAGCTTCTTGGGCATATTGTTCAGGATGACAGCACTGCAGTCCTCTGTCAGTGCAACAATTTTAGGATCTTCCAGACTTCTCTTCTTGGTTATAAGGGCTTTGAATTTTTTTGCATACAGATGGATGTGTAGAACTGCATCCAAGATAGGAATTGTTATTTGGACTTCCTTCATTGTCTCCAAGAACTTGGCATATTGCTTTTCCTCCTTGGTTTTCTCCAATCTTTTAGGAAATGGTACCTTTTTCACAGAAGGTTTCACTATTTCAGGTTCTGCTATAGTTCTACTGGTTTTTATGGTTGTGCTACAGTGAATTCAGGCACAACATAAATAACTGCTTGCTGAACTGGATTTCTTCTTGGTGGAGCTACATAAGTAACAACAGGTGGTGTCTTCAGAATTGGTTCAGTGTTGATTCCACTTCTGGTAGTGACAGCCTCTACTGGTTCAGTAGTTGAGATAGCACCACATTGTTTAGGATTTTTCTCTACTTGAGCTAACAACTTGTTCTCAGGCTAATTTCCTTGGGCATTGGAGATCCAGCTGTAAGCCGTTGCATTATCTTGAAGAACAGTTCTGACTGCATCTTCATAGTTTCTTGCATTCCACTAAACATTTCTTTTTGCGGATGCATCGTCTCACTTATTTCTGACTGGCTGTTGCTTATAGAAGCATTTTGCTGAGCTGCTTGCTGCTGTTGTTGTTGCTGGTACTGCATATTGCCTTGAGGTCTGAAATTTTGCTGATTTGCAGGTGCATAATTCTGTTGAGCTGCTTGAGGGAAATTTTGTTGAGCTGCATTTTTATATGACATGTTGGAGTGGTTTCTCCAAGCAAGATTATAACTCTGTGAGAAAGGACCTTGGTTCTGAGTGTAATTCACTTCTGCCAATTGATTTTTAGTAGGAACAAACAGAGAACACTCATGAGAGGAATGCCCCTCATTTCCACAGATCAAGCAAGTAGCTGAAACTTGATTGACAGTATATTAATGAAAATCACACCGTATTTGATTCCCGTATGGTAGCACGGTAAAAAAAAGTTCTACTTGTATGTTTCTTGTTCCGGGTTCCAAAAACTTTGTAATTTGCTTGGTGAGCTTTGTGTGTGATTGATGAACATTGTGTTGTAATAATGATGTACTTTTGTTCCCATTTTTTGGATTTTATTTTACTTGTTTTGATGTTTTTGTTTTTGTTTTTGAGTGATTCAGATTGCATCTTTCAGCGTACGCAAGTATCGCTCAACTGGATGATTGCATCTTTCAGCGTACGCAAGTATCGCTCAACTGAATACGTCCATCTGTACAAGACATGCCCTCCCAATCGGGCCTCTTCAGCAAGATGAACTGGGAGATGCATCATAATATCAAAAAATGCTGGTAGAAAGATCATCTCGAGCTGACATATAGTTTCTGGAATTGTTTTGCTCAACTTCTCCAAATCTTCATCCCTTAACTCCTTGCAGCATAAATCAGAAAAGAATTTACTCAGCTGAAGCAATGGGTTAACAACATTGTCTGGCAAAAGCTTGTGCAATGCAATAGGAAGAAGTTTCTGAAATATAACATGACAGTAATGAGTTTTGAGTCCACTAATCTTGGACTGATAGAGGACTACACATCGCTTGATGTGTGAAGCATAGCCATCAGGCATCTTAATGCTCCGCAGAAACTTGAGGAGCATTATCTTCTCTTCCATTTTTAAAGCATAGCAACCTTTCTTTATTTCATACTTATGCTTACCGGGCTTTGGATGCTGGTCCTCCCTAATTTTCAAGTCCTCCAAATCAACACGAGCCTTCACACCATCCTTTGATTTCCCATCCATCTCAAGCAAAGTCCCCAGAATGCTGTCACAAGCATAACATCCAAATTGTGCCTAACGAGCAAGTGCTTCCAATATGGGAGTTGGAAAAATACACTTTTCTTCCTCCAGTTATGCCAGCTATTAGTTTCCGGTCTCTTTCTCTTATTTGAACGCCCAAATGGTGCATGCTCAATGCTATTAAATTTGAAAACTGCTAAAAGAGGGTTTTGGCAAGTGAATACACTAGTAGAGAACGATACATCGGAAATAGGCCAAAACCCCCATCGGAAACGGAGAAATGGTCCGTGTCCCCGCCCCCGTGGCTGATGTGAAGGCCCTGATCGGGAACAGAGGACAAAAACCGTCACCGATGAGGCTAGATTTTGGCAACGGAGGCATACATATCTCCGTGTCCGATGAGGCGGGACATCAGTAACGGAGATTCTCTTTTTACTCGTTTGCATTGAGGTTTCTTCATAAGGCTACAGCAGGAATACAATTGCCACTTGACATTCAAAATCTCACAGCACAAGCACACATATGCTAGCAAATCCGTTCATAACGTATATAACAATTGTCACCATTACATAGCATCAAAATATGATGAGTTACACATGCCTCGCTAATCCTATCATTCTCATGCCTCTCTAAACTTAACTTTTATGGTACTCCACCTCCTTCCTCAGCTTGCGGTCCGTTCCGAAACCCCGAAAACGGTCTTCGAGCTAGCAAAAGACTCGAGTAGTGGTTTCATGGTTCTCCAAACCACATCTGCAGCTTAATTGCTATACACACCCCAAAGACGGTGGTGAAAGAAACAACATAGATGGAGAAACTGAAAAACAAGAAATCACATCGAGTTCGCAAACCTCCGTAGCATATTAATTTCGCCAAAATCGTTGTACTGAGGCTTGCTCCGTCTTGGATAGTGTCGCCAAAATAATTCACAATCTAATATAAAACAATAGAACATTCCATGAGTTGCTAATACAAATTACATATCAAAACAGAGCATCTTTAGTTCATGAGATCTTGCATATGCCGCGGGAGAATGTGACATATCAAAACAGAGCACAATTGATGAACATAGGACATGTGAGGAACACTAGTTCATGAGCTGAGCAATTTATACCTCATCTTTTCTTCTCCGTCGACGGCCGCCTCGCATCTCTAGGCACCTCCACCTCCTCCGTCGACGGCGGCCTTGCATCTCTGGGCACCTCCTCCTCCGTCGACGGCGACCTCCAGATCGGCCACCTCCTCCTCCTCCATCGACGGCGGCCTCCAGATCAGCTACCTCCTGCTCCGTCGAGGGCGGCCTCGACAGATCCGCCGGAGGTGCTGCATCACCACTTGATGAATGACCTCCCTCCAGATCGGCCTGGCCCAAAGGACGCCGCTGCAAGATCCGCCTGAAGCGCTGCATCACCAGCAGAAACATGGCCGCCTCCAGATCCGGCTGACGCGCTGCATCACCAGTGGAAACATGGCCGCCTCCAGATCGGCGATGGCCAGATCTAGAAGCGCCGGCAGAGGAAGCCATGAGAGAGTGAGGAGAGTTAAAAGCTACAGTGTGCGGCGGTTAGGGTTGGAAGATAGACAATAAGAGAGTGAGAATGAGACTGATGACTTGCTGTGTTGGCAGTACATTTATAAGCACCAAATTGGCAACGGACATTTTATATAACCGTTTCCATTGGATACTTATTAAAAATAAGTTGATGCATACAAGTTCACAACTACTACATTCTACTGATTTCCATAGCTGCATACAAACCTACTACATTCTACTGATTTTCATTGCTGCATACAAGTTCACACCTAACAGCAGCACACAAACACACAAAATCATTATAGCAACGCTCACAAGAACATTTAACTGAGCTATTTCTGTTCCTTTCTGCCTCCCCTTTCGCACAACAACATGGTCAGATTTAGTCGAAGTGTTTGTGGGGCTCCATTCCAAACCAGCTAGAGCAGCTGCACTGTGCGGCTTCATCTCCATGTTCGCCTTCCTGACTATCAAGGCTACATTTTCTAGCTCTACAGCTTTCACTTCGACGCCATTAGCAAACAACATCTCAACATAATCTTCAATCCAAAAAAAAAATCACAGTTCCTAGAATACTCTTCGCTCCTCCCTTGTCAAATTAATGGTAAATCGAATCCAGAGCCAAATCAACATCACACATAGAATAGAAATCAATCAAAACTGGTCGAAGCGTCGAACTAACCCTGTGATTTGGACACTTGAAGTAGATCCAGCCTAGGTTCAGATCTGAACGCGACACTCGACGAATCGCGTTTCTACAGCGGCAGCAAACGAACTTCACAAGCGACAGAACTGACCCGGCCCCAGCGGCGCAGGAGGAGGACGCCGTCGATCTCCCCAACGAGCTCATGCTCTTGGCCATGGAGGACACGAGTGCGGAGTAGAAACAAGCTGGAGCAGAGGAACAAGGACGAATCGACAGTCTTTTATAATATCCAAAATAGTCCTAAAAAAGGAATTTTATATACGCAACCTCGCCAACGGTTGTATACAAATGTCCGATGCCATTGATGTACATATCGCACACGGAGTGACATGAACCTCCGTTACCAATATATTGGCAACGGTTAAAAATTCGCGACCGTTGCCTATGAAGGACGCGACGCGGGCCAGCTTGCCTGGCAGGGCGGGTTTTCTCACGTGGAAAGCTTGATTTTCCGTCGCCTAACTCGTGTTGTTTCCATGGAGGGGTATCCGATGTGTCGTTCTGTACTAGTGATATTAGCATAATTACCGATGTAGGGAATAGTGCAAAATTCATGGTTGAACCTCATTCCTGAACATGGGAGATGCCCTTTTGCAGAATATGCTTTGCTTTAATTAAATCGGAAACAAGTTGTTTAACAAGCATTATACAGTATACACTCATTTCCTCCCTTCTCTTTGATGGGACATGTTTAAATTATTCATGCGTGTCCCACCTGAAAGCTTAATTGACGAAATAGGTCGTAGGCCCGCTATATAGATATAGCAAACACCCGATACAACCAACAGACTTGCAATGCTGGGGCGGCAGCAAACAAACACCCAAAGAAAAGAAAAGAGAAAGAAAAAAAGGAGACATAGGCGGATCGACTAAACGATGGTAACCCACAACCATTGCGCCCTCTCCGACAAAGTACCACCATGCTCCTAGTATCGAATCGACGAGTACCAGGCAGCACCTTCAAGAAGGAACGCCACGCTGCTGCCTGGACCAGCGCACTGATCCTAGAGGTTCCCCGGCACAGAGGTAGGTGAACGACGGGTAGCCACGACGCCCTTCAGGAAGGGAAGATGACACCCGAAGGCGGCACCGCGTCGGTGTCGGACGAACCGACAAGGATTTCTCCCGAAACACCTCATCTCCACCACCTCAGACGATCCGTAGCACAGGAGCCCCGCGAGGACAAGTCTCGACACCACCAGACTAGCCACCCACCAACATGCGCCAACGATCCCGAAGCCACCATCATCGTCTCACCGAAGAAGCTGCCACATGGTCTGCAAGCCGAAGTTGAGGAGTAGAATGGCCTGGGGTCAGAAGTACCGCAGCCGGCGGGAGGGCCCAACATCCACCGCCGAAGGCGGTAGTCGACCGAACGAAGCCGCAAAGCACACACCAGTCCCCGTCAGGTCCGGCCGGGCCCAGCGGGCCCGTAAAGCCCCCATGGGGCACACTAGTCCTAATAGGGTCCGGTCGGGCCCAGATCGGGCCCGTGAAGCTCGCCGCCACGCTGCAACAGGCTGGCCATGGTCACCGTTGTCCCCTGCATCCGCATCGCCACCTCCAGCTCCAGAGCGTGCAGCAGGTCAAGCTGGCCCGCCCAAACCCAGATGGGGCCCGACGGGCCCAGATCTGGGCCGCAAGTGCCAGCCGGCCATCTCCGATGCACGCCGCCACCGCTGCACTGCGCCGCCCCGCAGGCACGCGCGACGCCGCCGTCCAGCCTCCACCCGGCCGGAGCCGGGCCGCCGCCGCCCGAAGTGCACCGCCGCCATGAGGGGAGAGCCCCGCCTCCGCCCTACACGACGCGGGGAAGGACGAGCCGCCGCCGCCGCCCGGGGCTCGCCCGGCGGACCATGCCGACGGCGGCGACGAGGGAGAAGGGAGGAGGGGAGGGCTGGGAAGGAGGAGCAGGGGCGCGCGAGAGGGAAAGGATGGGGGAGGGGGCGGGGGCGGCTAGGGTTGGGGAGAGGTCGGGAGAGGTTGGGGAGGAGATTCTCTGTACTAGCTTGTGTTGATTCTCAAGCCGAAAGCTTAATTTAGTACGTCCCCATTTAGATTAGTCCAGTGTTATCACAATGTCTAGACATAGAAGGCACACATATGAAGGATCTAATAGTTTAATGTGCTACATATACATTGTTCTTAAAATACAAGGTTCTGTTTAATAAGCGCTATTACAGGCAAGTATGCCCTGATAGACGCAGATACGTCGCATGATCGACCTGCTCACCCATCTACGTTCGTGCATGCATCATTTTCGAGACTAGACTACTACTGCTAGACGCCCTATTAGGATATCAGGAGCCGCATTTCTTATTGGCTTCTTCTTTTGCATATCAGTTGCATAGCAGTATTATACGTCATTGGCTGGACTGGACTAATTTCTTTTTTGATTTCTTCATTGCAGGAACAAAACAAGTAGCTGGACTGGTTGCAGAAACAAAACAAGTAACTGGACTGGACTTTAGATCACGCACAGTTTAGAGTAGACACTTAATTAGGATGGTTAAATTATATTTAAGTTTCATTTGATGGATATTTGTTATGAGAATTATGATTTGTATGAATCTACATATTTATATGTATGGTTTTGAATATTGTAATTAAATGCCTGTATTTTTTTTTAAGGTTGCAATATGCTATTACCACAACCCACTTCCGTTGCCACATGTTAGCACCACGAAAAATATATTGTTGCGTCAAATCTCAGTCGCCACGCCTACTATTTTGTTGCACCAGGATGTTTCAAGGGAGCACTTTATATTATCACAATAACTTGGCGCCACATTTTTTTTGTATGTTGCGATACCACTTGAAATAGCGTATAGCAACGAAAAGTTTACATTGTCGCAGTAGCTTCTCGCTACAAATATTTTGCCCGTTGCGATAACTATTTGGCGCGACAAAACTAAATTTTGTTGAAATAGAAAAAAAAAGTTTTAAATTGTCGCAATAGTTTGATGCTACAAATATTTTGGCAGTTGCGATAGCTGTTTGGCGCCACCAAACTATGTTTTGTTGAAATAGAGTATCGCTATGAAAAGTTTAAATTGTCGTAATTTCCTGTTACGACGATTGGAATGTTTGTTGCCATAGTTTCTTGCCACGATTGACTATTGCCACGGAATAGTATGCGCCACGAAACGACCGTCGTTGGCATAGGTTGTTGCCACAAATGTCTATCGCCACGAGCTATCAGTCGCCATGATTCTCTGAATGTTGCATTAAACCTATCTTCACAAAGCAAATTGTGGCATCAGGTGAGTGCTGCCACGGGAAAAAATGTGGCAACTTTCCACATGGCTGTTGCAATAGCACACTTTTATTGCCACAATTGCTTTTTCGTGGCGATAACCTATTACCATGCGTCCAATTGCAACGGCTGCCAACAAAATCGATTCGTGGCCATAAGGTACGTATTGCCACAGATCGGCATGTATTGCGACAAACGATTTTGTTGCAATAGATCGGAATCCTTGTAGTGCTCCGGACCGTCGGCGCGGAGGAGGCGGGGTGGCCAGGTAGCTGCTCCACGATCTCCAGGATTGCCTTGCGATGAATGGCAGCGGGGTCGTGCGTGCGTCTAGCAAGCCGGAACGTGGCGAGGTCGGCGCGAGAGCGCGTCTGTGGGTGGAGGTGCTCGATCCAAACACTCGCACCCAAGATGTGCTCCGCCGTCGCTAGGTGCCAAGCCTGAGCGGGGATGCCGCGGAGCTCGAGCTCAACGCGGTGTTCGAACCCACCGGTGCCAGCATGGGCCAGTTTGCACCAAGGGCGGAGCGAGAGGGTGAAGCGCGGGCAGCTGACGAAGTGGTCTCCGTTCATACGATCCATGGAAGCGCGGGAGCCGAAGATGATGAGGAAGTCCTCGAGGTGGTGGACATGGACGGTGAAATCGCCGTCGACGAACTCGAACATGCGGAACAGGACCTCCGCGACGTCGGCGGCGGAAACCCGCGGCCTGGTGCCCGTGATGGTAGCCACCATCGCACGTGTCAGCACCTCTTCCGTGGCCTCCATCTCAACGGTGCGCAACAAGATGATCCGCGCTGGTTCAGCGACGACCGTCGGCGCGGCCGGACAGGAGGTGCGGGCGGAGGTGGTGGGGCGGCGCATGGAGAGGCTCGCGGCCGGCGTTCATGTGGAAAGCATTGCAATCGCGGGAGTCATGGCCGGAGATTAGGCAGCGTCTGCAGCGGATGTCGTTGGTGCAGCCGCGGACGCGGTGGCGGTGGTCGAGGCAGCGGAAGCACAGCCCGGCGAGCTCCTCTGGCGAGGGGCTGCGCTGGCGCTGCGGTGACGGGGTCGGGGCAGGCGCGTGGCGGGGACGGCGTCGGTATCTGCGGCGAGGATGCTGGAAGCCGTCTGCATCAACCACGGTCTCGCACGACACACGGTGCACCTCAGAGCGGGGTCCCAGGCGGGCTGAGATCGGGATGCGAGTCGCCGTCGTCGCAGGGCCAGAAGCTGGTGGCGCAGCCGGAGCGGGGCGTTGGGGGGCCGGGGGAGTGCGCGTAGTTGATAGCATCTATTTTTTACATCCAGCCTCTGCAACATCTATTGCTTTTAGTTTTACAATGAGGATGAAGTTCAACCAGCATTTCACACAAAATAACTGAAGAGTTGCAAATCTGTCCAAGATCGCCAAGACAAAGCATCCCTTGTCAATGGAATTGTCTGATGGATTAATCAGAGCTGCGGCACATCTTGTAACCGAACAAGCTTAACCAACACACCACGTAGGATACGCCTACTATGCAACATGTTGATTCAAACAAAAAACTCGCGTAGGTTAAGCAATATACACACCAAGATGATCCGATAAGGTGAACATTGTAGAGAAGAGGAAGTAAGCAAGAACACTTAGTACTTCGAAATGTCAATGGAATCAGAAGCAGATCCAGTTGTGCAGGATATGCTGATCTGCAAGTCTATATTAAGGCAGAAACATAACCCTTCTGGCTTCTGGTAGCACAGACAAAAGCCACCATTGCTGTTAGTTTGACAGCGAAATTTGCAAACTAGAAACTACAACACAAGCTACATCGGTTCACTTCTTGCCGTGGCACTTAGATTTTTTGGGTTTCTTCTTACTTTCCTGCTTCTGCTTTGAAGCCTGGGCCACAGTTGCATCTTCCTTGGCCAATTCCACCATATCATTCCCTCCCGTGTCGGCTTCCTTGTATGAACATCCGCTCGACTCACCAGCTCCACCAGCTTGTTGTTGGGCAACAGCTTCAGCTGCATCTTTTTTCATGGATGCCTTTTCGGAGCGGAGAAAGCGCATGACCTTCTGTAGTTTGTTCTCGCCATCTTCCCACATTGCATAAAGGTCCTTGGCAGTGTCACAAGCTCTCTTCCCCATCCTGAGTTGAAATAAGTGTGCATGCACAAATTTGAATCATTTAGAAGATATGGAGATAACCCAAGGTCATTTAGCTATCACAAAAAAAGTATTCCCTTCCTTCTGAAATAAGTGGCGTGGTTACCACGCCACTTATTTCGGAACGGAGGAAGTATATATCATGCGGAAAAAGATGGAACATCATTACAACATAACATCACGTTCACATGTATCCTATTGCGGGGAAATTAGCACTCATTAACGTTTCCGAGCTGATGGCATCTTAACATTTGCTTACCTAGCAGAACGCTCTTCAAACTCATCGCAGATGTGCCTGACCTCTTCAAACAATAGTCGGTCCATCTTTTTTGGAGGGTCACTTCGCTCCATCCAGGAAAGGGCACTTCTGAAAAATTGGATAATAATCCATGCATCTTTCTGCAGAAGTTGACTTTTAGAATACAAAAAACTGAGCATTGTAGAAAGCTCGAAGGTAACCAAACGAACATTACAGCATATGAAACTCACCTGCGAATGCTTGTTGAGTCGAAATGCCTCATACTTCTCCCAGAAGGGAACATTCTGATTACTTGCGAGATTTGAATCTTCTGGACAAAAACGCACAAGTACCTTCTGAATATCCTGCCAATCCGCTCTACTAATTATGTCAGCATTTAAATCTCGAAAGATTGGCCGGACTTTGTTTGCAGTCATAACTACCATGCGATTTCCAACTGCTGCAAGCGCATCAGCAAATACCATTCTGAAGTTGCTAAGTGTCCGAGAACTCATTTGCAAAGAATATAGAATCTTCTGAGAGAACCCCAAAGGTAAATCCTCAAAAACATGGTGCATCCAAAGGAAATCTGTGACCTCATAGCAATCCCCGACCTTAAGATTCAGAGTCACAACATAAAGTGTGATAACTAATCTCTCAAGGACTGAAATGTATGAACTAGTTGAAGTAGAGGTCTTCTGAAACCACTCTTGGATCATACACTTGTTTGACAAGAGCTTCCTGACTGACTGGAATATGAAATGCCCCGCTGACAATGGTATTTGGTCCGGAACCAAATCTGAGCTAGGAAACCTAAAGAGGTACGTTGCGCTTGTACAGCACTTTAGCACCTTGACTAGAATAGATTTTGTGCAAAACACACAACAATTCACTAAAGAATATGACGAAGCAAAGAAGCCAAGGAACTCTATGAGATCCATATAGCATACTGGTGATATGTAGTCCGGTTCAGCCATCCAGTTTGCATTAAACGTAAATTCAAGGGCAAGCTTAAAGTTCAAGATAAAGGGGGGTCTGGCAAAAAACCCACCATGATAAAGAAATGTCTTCAAAGACAAAAAAAAATTTGCCCACTCGGATTCTTTGTCCAGGTACCGCAGAAGTCTTGAAAACAGCATATCATCTGACTGCCGTGATGTACATCGTCCTACATGTAGCAGAAACATGGTAACTCTCCCAAGATGCCCATGAGTCAGTTTCTTATTTGTTGGCCTGAGATATGTGGCAAGGGAATCAGTGATCAGACCATATGGAGTTGGGGACTCAAGCATACACAAGAGGGGCTTCACTGTCCCATCCCTCCAAACATGAGAAACAAACTCAAAGAAGCGCTTTTCGCACAGATCAAAGAAGCTTCTTAACTCGGTACTTATTGGCGAACTAAACTCTGACTCCTTCAGAAACATTGCAATTTCATACATGATAAGAATACTTCTCCCAAGAACGTATGAAGATGCCTGGCTTGGAGAAAATTGAATGCAGGATAACTTATCGAGTACAGTCAAACTAATCGAGCATGCCTCATTCATCCAGAAATTCTGAGCAAATGAATGAAGTTGGATAGAATCCAGCCAGTTTCTGTTGCCAGCTTGCTGCAAAGAGCTTCTGCCTAGGTTAGAAAGCAACCTTGATTTCATGTTAAGAACCACATACCGGTCATCGTCACCATCTTTTCTCAACCCAAAGTATCTAGCACAAAGATCATCATACGTAACTGCACAATCATTTGATTCTTGGCCACCAGAATGACGAAGATAAGATAGTACTTTAACTATGATGCACATCCAATGGTTCCAGATATACAACAGAGTTTCAGGTGATATCTGGTTACAGGCCAGCGTAGCAATACAACACCTTTCATTTTCTGATCCTTGCGCTAATCCCAAATTGTATTCAGAAGCTTGAGAATGGAGATGAATATCAAGAACCAAACGGGCGGCAATAAGTTCTACTAACAAGTTTCCACATTTTCTGCCCACGAGGGAGGCACAACTTATAATGGCAAGAGATTCAGGCACACGTTTTAGTTGACATGCTGAAAAGTTATCAATGCAGAAGCAGCAAGCGCAGACTTCCTTCACCATATCATTGGCGTTTGCATAAAATTGTTCCTTCTCTACAGTACTTTCAGGAGACCACCACCTCATACTATTTGAATACCACAAAGATTTGATAACAACTTGGTGAATAACAAACTGTGTAACATCCTTAAAGAGACCTGTCATCTCAAGTATGTGTTCCTCTCGCGCAACATTCGCTTCATTCTTTTCTATTCCTGCGGCTTCAAAAAGTTTACCCACTTCCATCTCTAAGTTGAGCAGTTCAGCAACAAGATTCCTAGAGTTTAAAAATGCCCGAACATGATCCATAGAGCCAAAGGCCTTAACAAATTTCATCATGTTCTTGATGTCTCCAAGCTCAAAATAATGCTGGGCACAATTTTCTAGATACATCTTTCCAATTGCAGATACCTCGTCAGAGTTTGAATTCTCGACCGAACGTTCCTCCTTCAACCATTGTAGGAACCGCAATCCGAGCATGAATAGTTTTCCTTTCAGGCACATGGAGAAACACTTGGTAAAGCATTTAGCTTTGAAGTAAGCTTCAGCTGCCTGTAACCAGCATTCGGTCATAGCATAACAGTTACCAGCATCCTCAAGTCTTGAAGTATCACATTTCTGCATATAGACCATTCCTACCAAGGAAAACATTTTTTGGTCAGATAAGAGTTTGATAGTGCGTGAAGTGATTACTATATGTGTGAACGCTGAAAAATAACATGTAAGGAGATGAGGGTGATATTCTTTGGAACAACCGTTATGAAAGAAGGACTTTATTCCTATGGTATCTCCATTAAGAGAAACTTCCATCCTATAAAATGTCATGGAATGATGAAATCCCAGTCATACTGACACAGCTGGAAAGTTATGGATAACACACCTGCTGCTTCGTAGTCACCCAATTTGATATAGCAGGTAGCAACTTTATCATACATGCCAATAGACTCATAAATATCCGAGGCATTTTGCAATGAAGCCTGGCCCATCTCCAAATTTGTCGAAATGACACGGTCAGCCGTTGCTAGAAGTCCAGCAGCTCTTGCTAATTTCTCTCTGTATGTATCACCAGCCTTCTCGAAACACACTGTAGCCATCTCAAATTGCCCTTCATTGAATAACTACAAGAGATAGATGCACTCATGATATGGAATAAAAAAGAGAGGTGCATGAACACTGCAAGTCGGTATGCACCATGAGCAGGCTAAAAAAATTAAAGTATCTACACAGACCGACTGTCAATCACAAAATTGGCACATCCATTTCATGAGCGAAAAAAGTTCACTTAATAATCCTCTCAATTTTAGGATGTGTTTGGTTGGTATCTATGTGTGCGACAAAAAGATTAGCCGAAGGGTGGTTTGCACAAAGGTGTGGCCATACTATTGGAGGCCGATAAAAAAATAGATCTATGATATGTGGACCGTGTTTTGAAGGAAGTGTGGCAAGCCATAATTGTAGTGGTCAACCAAACACTACGCCAACTTTGTTAGCCATGTTGTCGCCAAGCGTGCCTGGTTAAGTGGTTATCAACCAAATAAGCCTTTGGTGTATGCTCACTTAACCCTCTCAGATATACAACTTGCATAACCCGTGCACATAACCCTCTACGGTGGTCTTGCATAATGTTGTCATGGTGGTGGCGGTTTCGTACAATCGATTCAGAGGCTGAGGGTGGTCTTCCTTAGGGGTGAAAATGAATAATCCGACCGACCGGAGGCTCACGTAAGCCAAAAACGGATTTGGACAGAAAGAGGGCAAAAACAATTTTTATTATTTATGAAAATGCGAAAGCCGAGACTTGAACTCAAGACATCTGCTCTGATACCATGTCAAGTTTCATGCACCAACCAGTAGAACCAAAATTTTGAACTGATGGACAGAAGGTGGGCAATCCACATATAAGTTCCAAGAGTTGAACTTCTGGTTTCATAGTTGAGAGAGTTGAGTGAACTTTCACATGTTTCCCTCGAAAAAGGGAACTCAAGACATCACTCACAAGTCACTAGACATGTTGCGTGGTATAGTTAAGTAGATTCCGAAACACTAACCTTAGTGCCCTGTAGCCTCCAATCATCGGTGCTGCTTCCTGTCTGCATTTTTTGAATGAGGGAAGAATCAACTAATCTAACTTCTACAAGACGCAACTTCTTCCAGTAGTCAAATATTGGTCGACTGTAATCATTTGTATCCTCGCATATCCATAGTCTCTGCCTACTTCTCGTGATTGCAACATAGAGCTGTTTCAGCTCGAACAGAGAAGATAAGGCCTGCTTCTGCCCAAACCCACATGAGAGATCTCTTCAGATGGTGCTATAATATCTTTTTCTCTCATGTAGTCGTACACAAGACTCCATTTGTTTCTTAAAGGCGATGAACTGAAAAAGTTATATAACAGCACATCCTGCACAATATGTTTTTATATACTTAAACCCAAGTCTTAATAGTAGTTGAGACACCGCATTTTGCTATAAAATTATTTTGCAAAATAAGCACCAATGATGTGCAGTGGTAGGCTCATACCTGGAATTCAAGGCCCTTACATTCAACAATAGTGAAAACAAGAGCCTGTTTACCAACAAGATCAACAATATATTTTTTGGTAGCAACATCACGAACTAATATGACTTGCTCAGCACCAAACCCATGCAGGGTACCATGTTTACTTTTGTTCTCTCCAAAAATACTCATAATTGCATTATCATCATTACCAGAATCCAGCAGCACAGAAGTTTCTCCATGTGCAAGCCCAGTCTGAATCGAGCTTGTCAACACTTGATGGGAAAAAGAACTGCAAAAGGCTCCTGATACTCTGAGCCATATGAATGATGCCACGAGACTCTGCCTTGTCAAACATGTCTACCTCGAGTAAAACATTCCCTTTATGCTTTGCTATACCTGCAGCTTGAAGGAAATTACCTATTTAGCAATTAAAAATGTCATGGAATGATTAAATCTTAGATAAATGAATTAATACAACTCGAAATAAAAATTATTGAGGTCTGCCCACCTGCTCTATCATAGTCACCTAATCTGATATAGCATGTGGCAGCTTTCTCATGCATGCCAATAGACTCATATATCTCTGATGCCTTTTGCAATGAAGCCTTACCCATCTCCAAATTTGTGGACATGACACGGTCAGCTGTAGCTAAAAGTCCGGCAGCACTTGCCAATTTCTCTCTGTATGTGTCACCAGCCTTTTCGAAACACATTGTAGCCATATCAAACTGCCGCTCATTGAATAACTGCAAGAGAAAGATGTGCTCTTATGATGTGGAATAACAAATGTGTAAGACAAATACAGTAAAACTACAATTAAGTATGTGCCATAATTCCATAACAAGACCAAAATACAAGGTGATGGCATTTTATGAGATTAACAACTTAAAACAACACGGACTAAACAACATAATGCATAGCCTATACTGAATTAACCTTGATGCCTTGTAATCTCCAATCATCACAGCTGCTTCCGGTCTGTATTGCTTGAGCAAAGGAAGAATCAAGCAATTTAACTTGTACAAGACACAACTTCTTCCAGTAGTCAAACATGGGTCGACAATAATCATCTGTGTTCTCACATATCCACAGTCTTTGCCTGGTTCTTGTGATCGCAACATAGAGCTGCTTCAGCTCTGAACAGAGAAGATAATGCTTGGCTCTGTCGAAACCCGGATAAGATATCTTTTCAGATGATGGTATAATATCTTTCTCTTTCATGCACCCATATACAACTCTCCATTTATTCCTCAAAGGCGATGAACTGAAAAAGTTGTATAATAGCACGTCCTACACAGTATGTTTCTAAAGTAAGTGTCCGCAAATTAAGTCTTGTGACAACACATTTACAATTAAAATATTTGGCAAAATAAGCACAAATGAAGTGAACTGATGAGCTCATACCTGGAATTCAAGGCCCTTACATTCAACAATAGTCAAAACAAGAGCCTGTTTGCCAACGAGATCAACAACTCGTTTTTTGGTAACGTCATCACGAACTAATACGACTTGCTCAGCACCAAACCCATGCAGGTTACTATGTTTACTTTTGTTTTCTCCAAAAATAGTCATAATTGCATTTCACCGTTACCAGACTCCAGCACTGTTGGAGCTTCTCCATGTACAAGCCCACTCTCTGGATTGAGCTTGTCAACACTTGATGGGAAAAAGAAGTACAGAAGGTTCATGATACTTTGAGCCATACGAAGGACGCCACAATGTGTCCGAAAATTTTGAGTCAGTTGGAACATATCTGAAGATGCACTTGTTTTCCATGTTCAATTCCTTGATTACATACTCCAGTACCGAGAGGAATGTGGTATAAAAAAGCGACCGGATATCTTCAAACCTAAAGTCAACACCCTTCGCAATAGTCTGTGCAGTGTCACCAGCAAAAAGGAATCCTTCCTTGAAGTTCCGGCAGACATACTTAAGAAGTGCTATTTGTGCCATGGTAAAATCCTGCACCTCATCTATGTAAACAAAATCTACCATATCACCACTGTAGCCCTCAGAAATAAGACTGCTGTGAAGACTATTGACAAAATCTGACAAATCAAATTCTCTGGTAGTGCACTTCATACTCTCATAATCAAGGAAAACATCATAAATCCTACCTCGCTTCTCACTGTTCAGAGATGAGGATCTTCTAGCAGAGAGTTTCAAGTAATCCTGTCTTTCAAGTTTACCTGGCTAAAAGGCCTGCTTGCTTGATATCCACCCTTTATATGAGAAATTATTTCAGTAAAGACAATGGATGCATCAAGTTTCCTTGTCAGTTCTGTATTAAAATGAGGCCAATAGGAAGAAACAAATTTCTCATAGGTAACTTCCTTCAATTCAATAAAGGTTTTCACTGCAAGAGACTTTGAATGGCCTTCCTCAATGCTAGACTTTAAATCAGTATAAAACCCATCAAAAAATGATGTACGGCATGTTCCATCAAGCATCATCAAGAACTTGCGATATGTTATAGTAAGAGGATAGTACTCGCTAGCTAGATCACCAAATTTGTCAGGCATTTCTGTAAATTCTTCCAGGTCATCAATGGCGTCATGCATATGAAGAATGCTAGGCTGATCAGAGACATCACCAGAGCCAAATCTACAAGGATTGAAATAAATTATAACTCGCATGTAGAAATGGTTCATATAACCAATTAATAAAAAGTAAATATTTTCTTTACATGAAATAATTGAACAAGGTTGTTGTGTATAATTCCAAAAAAATCACTAGAAAAATGCAGTCCAATAATAAAAAAACATTAAACCGTTCTAAAGGGCATCCCAAAAGGGAAAAGAAGTTAGAAATATAGTAGAATTGTGTGAGTATGGTGATAATGATTTTTACTCTATTTCATATATGCTTTAGAATGTAAATAAACATTCCAATAGATATAATAAAATAATTAACAAAATGAATACATCCGTAATACTATCACATAGTGCTCCCATCCAACAAGTTACCTTTTAAATCTAGAAATCTGATTCTTTATAGCTGAACATAGCTTTGGGCTTACAGTGATAGAGACTTGTTTTACAAATCTTTCTCGTTTGCTTGTGTCCTTCAGTGTCATGATATTTTTATCATCAGCCACATTTAGCCCTGGGATGCAATTAATGACCGCTGTTCAACTTGAATCAGTTTCATTGTCAATATAGTGGTTTTCCCAGTGCCTGACCTCCCAAGTATAAAACTAGTGTGAGGGAATCGGATTACCGCCTCCTCTTCTTCAGTCAGTTCAAAGGGGATATCAACTTGAGACCCATCAGTAGCTGTCAGCAGATGTTTCGCCATTCCTGATGATAAAGAGTAGAACTTCATCAGCAAGAAGCTTTCATTAACTTCTGAATTTTCCATAGCATATGCTCTATCCACGAGATCGTGATCTTTTTGAGTATCAACTGTGCAATCCTTCTTATAGCGAACAAGATCATGCTCAACATCCCAAATCAGAGGAACCTCCAATTTCCTGTAATCCACAGCAAAACAAAGTGAGAAATTATCAAACATATCTGCAAGTAGATCCATAAAACAATATTTTTTAAAATAAAAAAATGTAAGCAATTCAGTTGTACGAAATAAAAGGAACTGGATTACCAGTGTATAACCTAGCAAAAACAAACAACACGTACCCATCTGTCTGCACTCTTCTACAGTGATCCAGGTAATCATCCGTGTATATGGAAAACAGATTTTCGAGACGTTGAACAGTTCTTGCAACATGTTGGTGTGACAGTAGGTCCCAGATTCTTATTATCTGGACATACCTTCTCTCGCTTTTCTCCACGTCAGTACTCCAAACAAGATAAGGGTCCCTGACCTTCCATACTTTCGCAAGCTGGAAACTGTCACATATACCAACGTTCTTGAATGTTGTCCTCCAACCAGCACCAAGTTTGACAAGCTTTTGGAGTACTTCCCTCCTGAGCTGCCGTGGTTTTAGTTCAGTGAAAGACTTTCTGAACTTGTCGCTGAGAATGACCTGTTAAATTGGCCAATAATTGGAACCTATGTGAAAATTTGTTCATGAAAAAACAAAAGAATGACATCCTCTTAACTTCTTAAGAAAACTAGGAGATTCCCTAGACGGCGTGTACGATATATAGAACAAAATCATAGCATTGTCATGTGCTCCGCTACACCTGATCCAAATGAGCTTAACACAAACACTCAAGCATATTAACTGTGAGAGAATAAGACGAGAGGAAAAGGTGGAGAATACTGTCACACGGCTCTAGGGCACGCTGGGCTCCTGTTTATACTGTCCAAGATGGACAAGGTTTGGTAGCAAAGATGATCGTAGCGTGCCGGCTGACTGTGTAGCCGCTCATATGGCGTGGAGGAGACGATGACCTTGCACGAGCAATGATAGAGCAAGTATGTTGCCGTGGACAGGGCCTCCGCCCAAAACGTGTGCACCTGGAACAAGATTACTCGGTGTGATTTATAGTGCGAATGCACGTGCAGCCTTCCCGTTTTATGGGGACATGTACGGACAGGAGGCCGGAGAGACAACACGCAGGGGGTAGTGGCAAAGAAACACACCTGTGATGGAGAACTCAGTGTTGTTGTCAGATTGAACAGTGCGAATGGAGGAACAGGTCCTAGTCTACTACCTTCTCTCCCTAAACTACAGGCGTACTACGGCCAATGCCACCAAACACTACTATCAACCACATGGGCCTCGGTAGTAGACTAGGATGTAACATCTAACCTCCTTCTGAGGACTCGATTTCCTTGTAGAAAACACAACCACATTGGGCAGATGACCAAGATTTCCTTGCTAGGCACATCTACCCATCGCCGTGCATCCATTGCCAATACGTATGCCATGTTTTTGCTTTGTGAGCACTTCAAGCCCGCACAAGCCATGCTTTGATACCACATATAAGACCTTGGCACAAATCTTCTCAATGTCTAGCCCACCACATGGTAAGCCCACGTGTGCATAACACCACTCTTGCACTTTCGTCCTCATTTCGTACAAAAGGGTTAACGTGGACGTTTATGATTTGCACAAAAGTGTATATATGTTGGACCAACTCTCCTTCGATGGAATGTGGGACTAACCACACCAACCATATACTCATGGGCCACATGGGCCTCACTATTTATTTTTCTCGAAAAAGCTGGGAAAGCGCTTCATTCTGACACATCTTAGACTCCAACACTAGTATTAGGTGTTCAAAAAAAAAACACTAGTATTTAGTACCTAACCACACATAAAATCACCGGCATATTCGACACAAAATCGACGCATGATCTGCATGAGCTTGTAGTACAATACGAGGAGTTGCATGTGGAGGCCAGTGCCATTTCAGTGCCCTATTGCCCATGCCGCTACCCAGACAACAACTTTCCAATCCCAAGGCGACCATGGTGCATGCAATGTGCATGCTGACTAACGAGTCGTGAAATGGCCACTGCTATTCCATGTGATCTTAGACGGGTATGATGTTACAAAAAGTGTGTTTTTCGAGAAGGGGAAGCCCCACCCTCTGCATTACAGAGAAGTGTGTGTTGGTTGCTTTCCTTGCAGGATCACGAGGCGAGTGATAGAGCCCATCATCGCCACGCCAGCTCTAAGGTGCGGACTCGGTCACCACGACCCGCATTGTCTCATGAGTCACAACTCGGAGGGATTGATTATTACTATGAAATTCCTTCTCTGTTGTTTTGAAGCGATGTCGGGATAGCGGATCAACTATCTTATAAGTGAACTAGTGAAGTGGTCGTGTTTGGGGTCGATGAAGTAGAGCAAAGGAGGGTGGGGAATTTGTTCAATTGTGGTGTGGGGACCATGCCCATGAAGTATTTGGGGATAACAGTTTCGCCGGATATGCTTTTTGCGGGTCTCAGTTGTCTTAGGGGGGCAGGAAGATTAGGATAGATTGTAGTGGTTTGCCATCACGTGTCTAGCGGCATATGGTTGTGGTTTGCCATCACGTGTCTAGCGGCATATGGTTGTGGTTTGCCGTCATCAATGTCCAGAAGATTGTTGAGTGTGTGTCTTGCAGTTCCTATTTGTGCTACGGCACAAAATGTGAAGGGCGGGTGCTATGCGCTGCACGGCAATCTTGATATGTCAGTAGGTCTGTGGAGCTAGTTTGGGTTCATGGGCTTTGTGAGCGTAGCAGGTGGGGCAACTAATCAACCTTGCATCAGATCGCATTAAGAATTCCGTGGGAGAGTGAGTGTGACGCCTGGTTTCTCCTTTAAAAGCTGGGAACTTAATATTGAGTTTATTTACTTCTCAGTCACAATGCACTGCCATGTTCCTCGAAGAAAAAAAACTAACCATCACTTCTTTACTTACCTTCCATCTTGTATTGCTGAAAACCGCTGAATCGGCGTTGAGAAGATCGTCAAGATCTTGCTTTACTTGCAAAATCAACTCATGCATGGTTGTATCATTAGTGGCATTGAAAATACAGTTACGCCTTTTTGCATCATCAACAATATTTGTCCAGACAGTCCCACTTTTAGACAATGTATTAGCATTCCCAACAATCCAAAGACAGTGCCTACATTAAATAAAGCATCCATCAGATGGCTGGAAGCCTGAACATTTCTCAAGTTTTAACGATTATAAAACAAAATGTTGATGTGCACCTTGCTCTAGTCAGAGAAACATTTGTTCTTTGGTTATCAGCAAGAAATCCAACAGCTCCTCTCCCATTGGATCTAACAGTCGATAGTATGATTACATCATCCTCTTGGCCTTGGAAACCATCAATGGACTTGATCCTCACGCGAAAGCCATCACATGTATCATATTTTTTGCCGAGCCTGCGTTTAATTTCATCAACTTGCGAGCTATATGGAGAGACCACACCAATGCTGAGCCCTTGGCCTGATCTTTCCCAAGCTGCAGGAAAAAGCAGAACTGGTATGTTAACTTATCTTTACAGATCATTTTTGCACAAGACTAGTGAAAGAAATTTTAGTCAATAATTGACTTAACGCTGCTTACTTCACTCGGAAGATAGAAAATTACTATAGTAGGTCCGGCTATATCAGCTAAATAGTCGTACAGAATATCAGATAAGAACTAGCAAGGGTTTCAAATAGGATGCTATGGTTAAATAGGGTTTTAGATTGGACATACATTTAAAGATGGTTTTGATCAGGTGCAGAACTACAGCAACTTCAACCAAGTTCCTCCAACTGTTTCCATTGCCCTCTTTGTCCTCTCTTCCATCAACTACGTTTATAAAAGTGTAGCTGCCAAATGGGAGGCTTGCGTATTCCTTATTATAGAGAGGACACGAGACATTTGGACCGTCTAAAATTTTCTTTCATAGAACTGAGCAATTGGAAATAAGCCGATACGAGGATCCATGCGATACTGTATATTCAGCAAATGCTTCTCAAAGTTTAGCATAACCAATCTCTGGAAAAGACTTGTTCCAAATCCAGCTTCTTTGCATACCTGAAGATAAACAATGAAAGGCACGGATTAAGGAATGAAAATATAAACTATAAAGAGGTCAAGGAAAACCTTACCTGGCTTTTAACCATTGCACTCAGCTGGCAGTCATCTCCTACCAAAACAACATGTTTCATCCAATTCAGACGTAGTGGGATCACCAACTCACACTCCCACACTTGAGCAGCCTCATCAACAATTAAAACATCAAGGGGTGCGATATCCGTGTGATGTAGTCGATAAGAGCTAGAGGTAGTACAGAAAATAAGTGTTGCATTACGCATGCAGTATCTTTGGACCCAGTTTCTGTCTACGCCACTTGGCAAATTAAGCGATTGTTGAAGATCCTTCAGCAATTTAAGGCATGAAGACCTTGCTCCATCCAGTTCCTTCTCAATAAAAGGAATAGGCTGCACGCAAACAGAGTTTTCAGTTGAATGTCCACCAAGACTTCTTTTTAAACTCTCATCACTTAAATTTACATCGCACAGAAGGGCATCAACTTTTTTCAGCATATTAAACAATTTAGATATACTGCTGACACTATCACTTGAGAAGCAACTTCCAGGAAGGTGAATCCACAAATTAATCATGCATCTTGTAAGAGCCTTTGCTGTCACATCAAATTGCTTCTTTAGGAAGTCCGAAAAGCACATGGGATTACTTCCGTCATCCTCGAAAAGCATATCATACTGAGAACCAGAACCACAACCTTCAAAAAAGGATACCATTGAAGCTAATCTGTACTTCCATCCAGACAATGGTGAAAAGCACCGAACAAGTTCTTCCACGCGAAAATCAAAGAAAACATCCTGAAGATCCTCAGTGATGTCCATATTATACTTGTTCCCAAATAGCAAGACATCTCCAAGAGAAACGGGGAGACCATTTCCATCAATATGTTCACTGAAATCCTTCAAGTTTTGAAGGAAACGAGTGCAAACCCCAGTGACAGCAACATTTGTGGGAGCACATGTTAGAGTTCTGCATTTCAAACCAGCCAATGCCCACAATAAAGCACTAACCATCTTGGTCTTTCCCGCACCCGGTGGACCCCATATAAGCTTCATGAGGTTTATGCTTACATTGTACAGCTGAGATGACAGATCGAATAGCATCCACTTGTGATTGGTTAAGACTTATTGATAGTAATTGCTCTATAAAAGAAGAAAACAGTCCCCATCCTGTTTAACACAGATACCACAGCCATCATCACCCTACAACCAAACCAACAAAGGGAAGCTCAAAGAAGTTAGCTACTCATGGTAATAAAAATATTAAATTAAATTCAATGGCATATATGCAAGTTATATTACCGGATTTCTGGGGGCTAAGAGAGACTTGATAACTGTGAAGTTGTTATCCATGTGTGTATCGAAGCAAAGTGCTTTCCATATCCACATGTTTGTCATGATGTTACTGAGAAATATTGCATGCTTGAGTTTACTTGAGTCTTGCTCCAAATCAATGTCCTTTGGAACCTTAATTTTGAACCCCTTCCGGCAGTCATTATCAACACAAACCTCAGTAACCATTGCCAAGCAGTAGATCACACCATAGCGGCCAAAGTCCGCTGCAGCTTCAGGTTTCATGTTAGACAAAACAAATATGTCGCCATTCTCGCAGTATAAGACTCTGTAGAAGAATCAGCCCCATTGTCCATGAAATCCACATCCATGGAGTACAATCCTGATTTCCCTGCTGCCTCTATAGAAAGTATTCTCGAAGAGGGCGCTTCCGCGATGAGTTCAAGGCATGAGCATAGATCTGATCTTGTTTCTTCAAGCAGAGGTGCACGATACGATTTGAAATAGTGTTCAAGTGATGTGAAGGTGCGGGGAATAGTCTCAACCTACAATAAAAAAATATATATAAACGAAAATACGATTAAATCAAACAAAACTATCCTGGATGCAACAGCTTGAGCGTACAAACTAATAGCATGTGATCGGGAAGCAGAACATACATGCGGCTAATTCCATCTAATGCAAAATTAAAGCTTGCTGATGGCACAGTACTCAAGGAGGTAACAGCAATAAACCATCAATATGATTTATCAACTTCAAAATAATATACTAATCTACATAATTCACAATTTAAGTCACAAACTTATATAGCAGCTAAATGGCATGGCATTATGGCAACATAGATAACTGCCCCATTAGGCAACAGAAATAACATCTTTAAACAGCCTGTCAGAACTTGACACCTATATTAGTTTTCTAGAACCATCCACACGCTAGATCATGCTACAGGCCACTACAACATTTCGCAGAAAATCCACACATCATGGGGATGGCAAATTTAGTGCGTAATCCACAAATCTTCATGAGTGATAAACATATGCCATCAGCAGCAACATTCAATCTCCACACATTAGTAGGCTGACTGCATTTCCCAGCCCAGCTTGAGCAAACCGTGATAAAATGTGCAGTACAAACCAGGAGCAAACAGTTGCAATGTCCTGCTCCACTCAAAATACTAGCGGTTACTAAGCTGCTGGGCCTCGCGCCGCAAATGAATATCACCGCATCGCGCTCGACGGTCTCAAGCGGCGTGCCCCAAACTGACCAGCGGGCGGCCGCATTGATCGTCATGGTTTGGCCCCAATGGCTTACTAATTAGGACTAGCTAGACCAAACATCGTGATTCGCGAAACAAAGCCTGGACTCAACTACACTCCACGAACGAGAACCACAGAGACTGTCGCCTGCCGCGATGCATTCCGTGAAACATTTTTCTGGCGAGTGCGTACACTGTACGGCGGGCAGCAGCCACACGCGCCGCTTGAATCCTTATCCTCCGCTCTTTTTTTTCTCTCCCTGCGCCCCTACAGCGGAGGCGGCGGGCGCCGCGGCCGACGCGGCTCCGCCATTTCGCCATTACATAATCGGAGAAATCATCGCAGTCAACCGGGGAAATCGATCGATCACGCACCTGTCCTCTGTAGAGGTCGTCGTCGATGATCTCCTGGACCGACCAGGAGACGACGATGTCACCCAAATCCCCCATCTTCTCCCCCGTCATCTCCCACCGCGTCACGCGCGAGCAAGCGAGGAGCAAGGCAACGCCATTTTCGAGGAGCGAGGAAGAAGCAGGTCGGTCGCTTGGAGTCAATGCGGGGCAGCTTCTAGGTCGTGGAAGAGTGACCGAACCAGTAGTGGGAACACGGTGAAATCTTTTTTTCTTTACTCTCAACGGTGAAATCCAATGCTTCTGAGAGAAGGAACGTATAGCCCACTATACCCATAGGCTTTGCGAGGTATAGAGCTGCAGAGAGATTCTGACCAAAACGTCTCGTCCATCTATTGCTATTTGCTACCCTCCTCTCTGGTCAACATTACCCAAATTTTGGGTTTTGGTTTTAAATGCAGCATTTTCCTTGTGAAAGAAAAATACGAGTTTAATGTTTTGAAGCAGGAAGCCGGGAAGAGGGGAGGCCAGACGAGATAGCAATTCTCAACAAAAAAAAAAGGTAGAACGATCTAGCATAATAACGGTACAAGGGACTGACCCGGACTTTTGGCTCACCGCCTTTTTTTTGCGAAACACAGTACAACGCAGACGCTCACATATACGTGCACACACTCACCTCTATGAACGCACGCACGCACACCCTAACCCTATGAGCACCTTCGAAAGACTGAGCCGGCGGTTGAGTCTTGAGATTGACGAAGTCACCACAGGCGCCTCGCTGTCGACGGGAACGTCGCCTCCCACTGAAAAATATTCCGCCTAAATGAGAAACACCAGTGTCAAACCTATGATTTGAACTCTGGTGGGCTGGGGGTACAACCACCCACCTAACCATCTTGCCACAGGCAAGTTCTCTTGGCTCACCGCCCGAGTGCGGATGGAATCTGTGACACTGATTGTATGTTCGTGATTACTAAATAAAGTAGTGCTAATTGGTTAAAAAATGATATGTACAATGTTGCATTAGTTACAATATGGGTAACACGCCACCAATAAAGGAAGTACAGTAGCACGCCACCAATACTTACAATACGGGTAATGTGTGTGCCTGCCACGCTACTAGTAATTTTTACCCCTGGCGCATTACTGGTAGCGTGGGGCCCGTGCTACGATAGTCGATGTTCATACGCCAAGAGTAGGCTTTTTCCTACTAGTGTAAATACTTCGATCAGCACCTTGCTCACATAGTTACTCTCATAGAATAGCTTAATTAGGTAATCTGCACTGCATGGGAATGGTGGTGCAAGCACTTCATAAAGGTGCACCATGACATTCGAGATATCTCATCGAGAAGTGCTGGAAATGGAATGGACAACAATATCATTAGTTCTACCTGTATGTTTCCTTCATTTGCTAGCTGGAGACGACGCACTAAGAAGGATCTTTTGCTCCACCAGTTCAAAAGTAAACAGGTGTTGGTTCAACAACTTGTTGATTGGATTGCGCTCTTTTATTTCCCTAGTTTAGCTCTTTTTGAGGTGAGTCATTTTGTTTTGTATCGTTGAGCCCACCTTTTTTCTTTATGTAAGAACCCTCTTTATTTATATTAATGAAACTCACATAGTAGGGGATTCCCTAGAACGGTAAAAAAAAAGTTCTATTGCACAGTTTCCTAATTCGGTTTCCATAAAATTTGTAATTTGCTTGGTTTACTTTGTGTGTGATTCATGACCATTGTGTTGTAATAATGATGCACTATTCGTTTCCATTTTTGGATTATATTTTACTTGTTTTGATGTTATTTTTGGAGTGATTCGGATTGCACATGCAAAAATATATGTAGAGAACTAGAAGCTTAAAATATGGTTATTCTGTTTTGGTTATCCAATTTTAGGTGTGATGTAAAAGGAGAAGAAATTGTGAGTACCCAAACTCTCTCTTCTATATCCATCTCTGGATTTGAGTAGCCAAATTTTGAGTATGCTACCGGAAATGCTCTAAGAGATATCAAAACATGTACATATCCAGTATAGTGATTCTATCTTTGAGACTTTATTCACAAAATGTATATACATGTGGCCTTCAGATCTCCCTAATGGTAGCCTAAGATTCATTTGATCCCAAGGCGCATTTTGTGAGTTTGCAAAATCACTGGAAGAATAGGCTAGATCTTAGTGCGTCTTGGGTCGGGGGTGCGGTAGTGATCTCTCCCCTATCCACTCTGCGTCCTCGCGACGGCGACCAGATTTCTTATCCGGATGGATCTCGGAGAAAGCTGCGCATGGCTCTGGCCAGTGCCGGTGACGGCGTTACCTCCGGGTGTCGCTCCCTTGCTGAAGGCGTCCCGATGTTGATCCTCATGTCTGAATTGATGGACTCCGTCCCTCCGCCTCAATCTGCTCCTCCTGGTGGCCTCGCTTCAGGAAAGCTTCTCTTGTAGTGTCTTGTGCATCACCCTTTGTGCTCTCTCTCGTGTCGCAGCCCTCTCGCAACATCAGCCTGGCTACCTTTACACGGTCGTGCTTCGGTTGCTGGCGGCCTTCCTAGCGCCTTGGGGGGCTTTGTTAGGACGGTGTCAGGCCATAGCCGCTGCCGGTGTTCTTATCACAACGCCAGTGGAGCGATGTTGTGTTTTTGGTCTGGACCTGGACCGAGCCCTAGGGGTGGTGGTTTGGGACCTGGGTGAAAGCTCTGCAGGACCTCGGTCTCTGCCGACGACGTTGAAGCGTTCTCGCGCCATGCACCTTCTTGGAGGCGTCGCCGCAAGACCCCCCCCCCCCCCTGTCCTTTGGATCCTCAAGCTCTACCAGGCTGGTGGCCCGGCGTTGAGTGCCCCCTTGGGCGGCAGTGAAGATGCGGTGGAGGTTTGTTGGCGTGGACATGGTCGTGGTCGCTCCGGTGCAACAGAAGACAAGGCTCCATCAACCTCCTTCAAGCTGGCGCTCCGGCGTGGCGTTCTTTTTTTGTTGTCCTCTGTTGTTGGTTTCGGTGTGCGCTTTGCGCGTGTGGGTTGTAACTCTTGATGTAACTCTTAGCCGGTTGTTGGCTTCGTTAATTTAAAGTCGGACTCTTCTCGAGCCTTCCGTCTATAAAAAAAATGTAGGCATTCCACAGCTTACATAATGTACTATATACAAAATCCAAGTAGTAAAAGTCAGCGTACAAGTCGATATCTTCAGGATAATAATTCAATGTGTACAATTTTACATGATTATATTCCTTCAATTCGACCAATTTAACCTTTACAAAGCACATTTCTCTACATAAACACTGACCCAGTCCTTTCATATCTACGGGAGAAACAAAGTATTGTAAAACTCAACTCAACACAACTTTGCTAACTCATCTATTGCACATCACCATCTCGATCCGTGTTGTCGTGCAGCCTTGCATGATTATGGGTAGCATATATTGAACGTCCTAATCAATCAAGGAAACTGGAATCCGGTGCCGCGCACGCCACCACTGGAATTTGCATCCGGCGGGCTGATGGCGACCCATAGGAGGGAGATGGTGATCGAGATGAGGCCTGACCAGACGAAGACGATGGTGGGTGTCTTGCCGCGGCGGCCCATGAGGCCCTTGGCGAACGGGTAGAGGTGCGCGAGCACCCAGAAACTGAAGAAGCCGCCGCCGATGAACTTGCCCCACCGCGGGTTGTCGCTGTAAACGGTGCGGGCGAAGGCGAAGGCGATGGCGATGATGTTGATCATGCCGATGGTGATGGGCGGGATGAGCAGCGACGACCACTTGACGACGTAGAGGTCCGCGTAGATGTCCTCGTTGTCCTCGGCCGCCGCCTTGGCCGTCAGCGTGAAGGAGATCTCGATCCCGGCCATCACCTTGAGAAGGCCCTGCACCACCGCGTAAAGGTGCGCGCTTGTGCCTGCAGCCATCACATTAAATTTTATCGTGCAAATAGACAATCAAGAAATTAACTTAAAAAGCTACTCCCTCTGTTTCTAAATGTATGATGCATTAGCTATTTCAAATATGGTATGGATCATGATTTTAAAATTCAGCGAGTTTTCAATGAAATTCACTGAATTTCAGTGATTTCAGCCGACACCAAAATAATTACCTTTCGGAATTGTTTCAGTGATTTCAGGATTACACAGGAATTCAAAAAACATTTAAATGAATTTTAAGAGAAAATATCAGTCATTTGGTCGGAGCGAAAACTGAAACCACCGAATTTCAGTAGTGCCAATTTTTTTCCAAAACCGACATTTAAAAATGATGGTCTAGATACAGACCGAAATGGGGATTTACAATTTGCAACTAGTTGCGTCCGCACCCCATTGTCGGATGACCCAATTCAAAGTTTTAAAAAATTGTGAAATAATCTTGTACATAGATTATGTTGTGTCTTATGCACCCACAAATTTCATCAAACAATATAACCATACGTGACCGGTGCAAAAAATATATAAATAAAGTGTGAGTAGCACATGATACTATCCACTTAGGTATTTTATTTTGTTCACAGAACACATATTGTCATGTATTTTTATGAAACTTTATGGGTGCATAAGACACAACATAATCCATGACCATGATTTTTTTTCGTAATTTTTGAAAACTCCAAAAGTGGGGCAAGGGGTGCGGTGTAACTAGTTGCAAAATATTCCAGATACATACTAAAACATGTATAGATAGATGTGAATTTGAAAAGGGCTAAAACTCTTATTATATATTTAGGAACGGAGAGGTACTATTTATATATAGGGAATATATTAATATCGGAGATACCAATTACATCCTACGATGGATGACCGTACCTGAGATGAGCCAGAACTGCTCGTTGCGCCACCAGTCCTCGAGCTCTATGCCGGACCACTTGACCTCGAGGATGCCGAGCGCGATGAGGGTGATGGTGATGGTGAGGAGGTAGAAGAGGAAGGCGACGTTGAGCGTCTGCACGATGAAGAAGCCGGAGAAGAGGGAGAGCGCCGGGATGAAGCAGTAGGTGAGCAGGAAGATGGAGGTGAACGGGTAGATGCCCACGTTGAGGTACGCCACCCGCTGCAGGAACATGAGCCTCCGTGACGCCAGGAACGCGTTGTTCCGCGAGAAGAAGATCTCCACCGACCCCGTCGCCCATCGCAACACCTGCAGATGAGCAGATCCATGATTTGGTATGTGCACATTGAGCAACATATTAATGTGTTGCTGATGGATGACTAGGGGGAATCGATCGAAGGAATCTGGTGCAGGCGGTCGGTCATGTTTATGGGGGCTGTGCCGAGGAAGGCGTCTCGCTTGCTGATCCAGTACACGGAGCGCCACCCGCGGTTGTGCATGCGGTAGCCGGTGACCACGTCCTCGGTCACGGACCCGTAGATCCATCCCACGCGCTCGCCCCACTCGGTCTTGTCCTCGTACCAGCAGGAGATGACGGACACGGCCTCGGCGACGGTGGGCGGGTCCAGCGGGGGCCGCGGCACGGTGAGCGACCCCGGCGGCCTGCCGTGCAGTATTGCTGGGTGGTCGGCGATCGGGCGCGCCTGGAACTCGGCCACGGGGATGGACGCCAGCATCGCCGACGAGTTGCCGAAACGCCTGGGCACCAGCTGCGCCGTGAGCTCAGCGTCGAAGTCCTCCGTCTTGAGCGACTGCGTGTCCGACTCCGGGTCCTGCCTGAACGTGGTCACCTTCTTCTTCTTGAACGTCCAGCCGGTGTACTCCGCCGTGCGCGGCGGGTCGAAGCCGTAGAGCGCGAACCGCCGGAACATGCAGCCCGTGCCGACGTACATGGGCCCCTGGAGGCCGTCGAGCGCGCGCATATTGCCGTCGAAGAAGACGGTGTTGTGGTTGGCGTAGCGGTCGGACGGGTCGATGCCCTCGAACCGCTGCGGGAACTGGATGTAGCAGATGCGCTCGCCGCCGCGGTCCATCATGAAGCACATGGCCTCGCGGACGGCCTGCGCGTTGTTGATGTAGTGGTCGCAGTCGAAGTTGAGGATGAAGGGGCCGTTGGACATGACCGCGGAGCACCGCACCAGCGCGTTCATGGCTCCGGCCTTCTTGTTGTGGTCGTACCCCGGCCGCTTCTCCCTCGACATGTATACCAGCATCGGCAGCCGGATGTCCACGTCACTGTAGTCGATCAGCTGCTCCTCGTCGTGCATTCCGTACAGCGGGTCTGGTGACGGCGGCCTCAGCATCACCTGGCATGTGTAAATGTCAAGAATGTAATGTCGGTATAATCATGATTAAGTTTTTTTTTGCGGGTTAATCATGATTAAGTTGGTGGATGCATGAAAACTCAAAACAGAGTAGTACCTGTAGGATGCCCGCGTGGTTGCCCTTGGCGTGGTCAGGAGCGGACGCGGCCCACGTGCCCGGCCAATGCGTGCCGTCGGCCATCCAGGTCGCCTTCTTCACCTTGGGCTGCTCAGACGGGTCGGCGCCCGTCTCGCGGAGGTGCTTGAGCATCTTCATGTCCTCGCGGGCATTGAAGGCGTCGGAGCGCCGGCGGATGGAGTCCGGGAGGCCGTTTATGCGCACCTTGAACTCGTCGTACTCCCGCTTCACCTTACGCCGGTCCTTGACGAAGCCCGACCGCCGCTTGCCCTTGGTCGGGTCTCCTTTGATGCTGAAATAGCTGTCCGGGTTGCGGGGCTCGATGTCGTGCTTCTTGCAGAAGGGCACCCAGATGTTGGCGAAGCTCGCCGCCTCTGCCATCGCCTCGAAGGTCAGCAGCGCTCCGCCATCATCCGAAACGTAGCACGCGAGCTTCTCCACCGGGTAGTCCACGGCCAAGATGGAGAGGATAGTGTTGGCCGTGGTGAGCACCGGCTCCTTCTCCGGGTCGGCCGTGGACACGAACACGTCCAGGCCCGGCAAATCAGACCTGCCGTGTGGGTTGGACGGGGACGGCGTCTCGAACTTCTCCTTTAGCACGGCGAGGTCGGTGGTCCGGTTGATGGGGTTCACCTTGGGAAGCATGTCCAGCAGCCAGGAGAAGGCGAACCAGAGCTCACACACGATTGACATGCCCCACAGCCAGAGCGCTTCCATGTTGGGGTTGCGGATACGCCACGTGAGGTAGAAGATAAGCACGAACATCCGGATGACAATGAAGATCCGGTACGGGTTGATAATGGACGCCGACATCGGCATTTTACGCGTTAGTGGCTTGAACGGCTTCATTTCCGGAATGACACCGTCGCCGCCGCCGAGGCCGTCCTCGTCCAGGTCGTCGTCGTACATGCCGCCCTTGGGCATGAACGCGTTGCCGTAGCCGTAAGTGCCGGAGCTCTCGAAGAGCCACCGGTTATGGTCGAATTCGCCGTTCTGGTTCCGAGCTAGAAGGGACTTGTTGTTGTTGAGGCCGCCGGGTGCCGGGAGGTGGAGCTTCCCCGACGACACGTCGTTGGGGTCGTCGTCGGCATACTCGCCGATCTTGTAGTGCTCCTTGCACCCCGGGCAGACGCACCCGTCCTTTTGTGCGTCCAGGTAGCAGTCACGGCAGATCTTGAACCTGCAGCGCGCATGCATTCCATCAATTTAGGAACCCGCATTGTATCATCTGTATCTTAACTAACGATCACTTAGTTAATCAAAAGATTGCTCATACGTACCTACACTCGCAGGGGTCGATTTCCTCGCCGCGCTCGTTGCGCATGACCTTGCCGTCGCAAGCCGGCATGGCGCAGCGGGCACTCTTGACGCCGGCCATCTGCGGGTGCGTCACCTCGGAGTCGATGACCCTGTCCATGAGGTGGGCGCGCGTGACGCTGTTGAACCCGCCGGTGAAGAGCGAGTTGGACACGTACTGCTCCTCGGCCTTCATCGCCACGGACGCAGGCTCCGCGCCGTCCATCATGGGCTGGTTGTCCGGCGTCAGCGGGATCTGCACCGTGTAGTTGGCGTAGTCCGCCGCCAGCTCGCCCTCCATGTCGATGTCCTCGCGTGACAGGCTGAGGTACCGCCCGCTCGCGGTTCGGCGCGCGAACTTCACCCCCTGCCCAGACCGCCCGCCCGTCGGCGCGCCGCCGCCGCCTGTGTTCCTGTTCCCCTTCTTCCCCTGAGTGTTCGACATGTTCGCCTAGCTCTCACGCTCTCGTTGGCGCTTTCTTTGTCAGCACCTGTTGCGCGCATAGCTTTTCAATTGGACGGCGTCACGCCTGTGTGCCCGTCCATGGACGGTTGCTCGCGATGGTTTGCAAACGAAGTAATGGCGCGACAAGGGAGGGATATGGGGAAGAAGAGACTGCTCGCGTACGTGCGGTGCTCGTTGCGAGGGAGACATGGTCTCCTGCATGGAAGAAGAGCTGTCTGTCTATATTAAGGGAGAAGAGGAGAGGTGAGAGCTGCAGTGACGGAGCGTGGAGCAGAACAAATGAAGGGCCAATTGCCTATAATGTCAAACAATCATTTGCAAGTCTTGCAAAAAATGGAGTAACAATTAAATCAGTACAGAGAATTTCCATATAAAGATATATCTCTACCATATAATATGGCTTCAGGTGGTGAGGGTCACCGATGGTGCGTCAAAACTTACGTTAGGAAAAAACGACATACTTGTGCTCCCAAATACGAGTCCATCTCCCATACGGCCATACGAGTCATTGAGTTTGAATCGAGTACGGGTCCGACTCTTGCTACTCCTGCGCTAGGAGCAAAAATGAATGGAAACGATCGGGCATTCGGGCTGGCTGTAGGCAGGGCTGGTTTATTTTTTTCCATTTTGACGGACTGCTTCTGCCTCTATCAAGCGCTCCCGGACGTCGAACCGCCGTCACGCGCTGCTGAAGTGCAAGGCCTATCCACCACCTCGTGCGCTTGCCATCAGCTGCCATGCAGTGGGCGAGAGATGTTTGCCCGCTGCCAAGCCTGCTCACGTGCGCCATGTCGTCATGCGCAAGAGCCACCAGGACTCTAATTGATTCTCGGGATAACCTATTGCTTTATGTACGTATCTTTTAATCATTTCTTTTTTTCTAATGTTATCACTACTTGGTTCTTTTGTTGTCATTGGAATGTTTTTTTACTATCATTGGAAAAATATTGCATTCAACATGAGTGCAAAAAAGATTCTTAAATTGAGAAATTGTCTGTGGCAAGATGGTTAGGAGGGTGGTTGTACCCCCAACCCACCTGAGTTCAAACCCCAAGTTTGACGCGGTGTTTCTCATTTAAGGCGGAATATTCTTTAGTGGGAGGCGACGTTCCCGTCGACAGCGAGGCGTCCGTGGTGACTTTGTCAATCTCAAAACTCGACCCGCCTACTCGGTCTCTCGGATGTGCTCATAGGGGTAGGGTGTGCGTGCGTGCGTTCATAGGGGTGAGTGTGTGCGCGTGTATATGAGCGTCTGCGTTGTACCGTGTTTCGCAAAAAAAAAAATTCTTAAATTAGTTTATTAGAATTGGATCATCTTCTCCTTGTATCATTAACTTTCTTTTCTTGCAGGCTGTGAGTTGTGAAGGAGACAAACGGGCGAGCAAAAATTGAATTTGAGAGCTTAGAAGGAGAGAAGATGAAACGGGAGAAATACATCAATATTATCCCGACTAAATATGTCCATTGTTTTTCCTAAGCCATGAGTTGCTAAAACCGCATGGATATCAACAAAATAAAACAATCATTACACCGATACCTATATATGTATATTATTTTCTTATCCCGTAGCAACGCACGGGTCGTCCTGTTGTTGTTCTGCCGACTTTGTTGGAACTCCGTTAGTCCAACACCCAAGGTACATGATACAAATCATCTCCACTTTGATCTGGCCCGCAGATAAACCATAGTTATTTGAGGATTATGAGCTTGTTCAGTGCTTTATGTGTTACTTATTAGTGATTTAACCTGGCACCACTCTTCATTCCCTTGAATCACATAGCAAATTCTTACTTTTCACGACTATGAAAAAGGGGAGCGTGTTCCGTTACATCATTGTTGAACAGTGTTGTGTATCCGCGAGGTATAGAGTTTTCCTGCCCGTTGCAGCGCACGGGCATTTGGCTAGTTCTAATAATATATATAAATATGTTCACAGAATAATTACATAGTTGCTCTTCTGTTCTTGCGAGCCTTGAAGTTCACCATAGTATCTCTACAGCTATATTGTGTAGCAATTTTTCGTTCTACTTGTACCAAGAAGCTATTTGCAAGATGCGCAATCTCACATTGATAATTTTCAGAGAATGCACGCTCGGCACCAGTGGTCCAAACCAGGAGAGTAATAAGCAAGTGAAGCAATCTATCAAGTCATCACTGTTGGGAGCGTCATTAGCAAAATGGTTCAATTGATGCTCCAACTCAATCATATCTTGCAGTGTGAAATCTGTTGGGCAGTACTTCCCAACCAGTTTGCATATAAATACATTAATTCTTAGCTATCAACAAAAGAGCATCACCTTCTCATTAATTAGACTCCATATTTAATTCATTAAGCTGGATGCCCAATGTTTCTTGAAATATTTCCACTCAGTAATAACACGCTCTTTAGTACAATGATCTGGTTGATGACGCGCGCGACCACCACATAGAATGTATGTCTGATATCTCATTCATGTCCGGAACATCAATGCCATGATCTGCATAGAACTCGACAACGTGGAGATAAAACTAGGTCGCGGCTAATTCTCGACAGACCTATAATTAACTTAATTTTGGTCACCCAATTTCATATGCAGTGCATCCAATTGCATAAGAAATTCATGTGCAATTACGAAAAATCATGTCCAATTACAACCCATCTACAACTATCAGATACATGAATCGTGATGCAAGTCCAAAGGTCAAAGGGTCGGCAGGGTTATAACTTAATTCTCGGTCAACCTTAGCATCAACAAGTGCAACTTGCATGACAATGAACATAATATGCATACAGAAAATCTTTGAGGAAAAGTGTTTGCCATCAATTAATCTTCCCCCTTCATGTTTGAAAATCGTACCCGTACACAATTTTTTTGGACAACGAAAGCATGCTTGAGTTTCTTACATGTATCAGCGCAAAGAAGCGCTCTTGTAAAACTCCATCGGTATCAATGACTCTAAAAATAATTGTCATTTGCTCTCTTTGTCTGTGTCACATGTTTCATCCACTAGAATGGCAAAATTTCCATCTCCAATTTCTTGCCGGATATGGGCTCTAACTTCTGCTGCACATCTACACAAGACCTCATATTGAATGTTATGAGATATGTATCTGAAACATTGGGGAGCAAAATGATAAATCCAAGATCATGATTGAATTCTCCAACAAGTTTTAACATTTCAAACAAAATTCCCTCTGTTTCCTGACTCGACCGTTTCATCATGGCCTCTACAAGCACACGACTGAAATGTTAACCACTCGAAAGTTGCAGCTGATGTTCTCCACTGCAATCTATCATTAATTTTCTTGGTCCTTGACTCTTTGCACCTTTATAATGGTTGGTATGTGATTTATCTAGTTCAATATACCTTGACAATCTCTCACAATATTGTTTTGTTGTGAGCAAGGTCCAGGTCCAACATGAGATAAAAAATGCACACTTATTTCCATCATTTACTCTCCTCCAACCATCAAAACATAGAACCGTGAAGACATTAAAATCACTTTTTTTATGTTTTTGGTGCGGATAACAATATGCACAATTGTACTCTCAAAGTACTCCAACCATGATGGTAGAAGATGGAACCAAATGAATTGATAACCTCTTTGATGTCCTTGTGGTCCAGTAGGCTTGTAATTCTTAAGTTTGGGTTGCATAGGACCTAGCCACATATAAGCTCTTCGCACTTCATCGCTCACATTTTATGGGTATTGCCAATTCTTAAGTTTGGGTTGGAGCCCAGTATGACCTCCATGAGGCTCTGCCGGTAGAGAGGTCGCCGGAATTAGTGTGATTGAGGAAATCACCAAGAGGCACCGAAATACGGTTCGGATTTTCCACAAATTGTCCGGTTTGAGGAGTGTCGCTGTAACAGCCCAAAGTTTGAGAAACTAAAAACCTGAGTAAAATTTTCGCTTTCCCTTTCTTGTGCATCATGGCATCCATATCAATTGATTAATTAGGTAATTGTTTGTCACATGTAAAAACAAATGCCAAATTTTCTTCAACAATCTCACAACAATGAAGGCACTTAACTTGCAAAACAAGTTTACTTGACATCTTATATTTGTCAAGAAAGTTCCAAGAGCTCAAACTTAATATTTGGAACTTGCTTTAAATTCCTAAAGGAATAGCATTTTGGAAATTAGCAAAATTGCCACAATGGAACACTATGAACAAAAGTTGGTCAAAACAATTTATTTATAAACCCCAATTTTTGTGGAGCAACTAAATGACAAGGGGAGCATCCCCAAATTATTTCAGATTTTTCTAAATTGTCTAAGTGCCCTAATAAATTCATTGAAAAGCTACTGGAGTTGAAAAGTAACTGGTAAGGGCTGTCTGTGATGGAAGGAAACTTCCAGGAGGATTTCTGCCAAATATGCGTCTTCTTCCTGTAGCGACCGAGCGAGCTGCTCGAGCTCGGCCGCACCAGCGCGTCGCCAGCCCTCCTCGCTCGCTGTGGACCGCGTGAGGAGCAGAAGTGCACCATGAGGCCCCCGCTCCCCCTATCCACTCGCTCCCCTGCCCCCTCCTCTCTCTCCTCTGCTCCCCACCGATCCGCCATGGCCGCCGAGCCCGCCGTGCTCGTCGCCGCCATTTGAGTCCACCCCGAGCAAATCGAGAACCACCACTAGCTCCGCCGCGGCGCCTGCACCTTCTACGCCCAAGGAATCGGCCGGAGACGCGAGGAATCACCGCCGCCGTGTTCAACTTCCTCGCGGCCACTCGAGCTCCGCCGCGGGCGTTATCGTCGCCGTTGAACCATCCCCGACCCCGCCGCCTTCTTCTACGCGCTGAGGGTGAGCACGACGACCCCTGGAACCCCGTCCCCTCCCTCTCTCGCCCTTGCTCGCGCTCCACGCCGTGCGCCTCGCCGCGGCCACCGCAGCTACCGTCGATGTTGCTCGGCCGTGGAACCGGCTAAACCGGGCTGCCGATTGATCCCCTCTGGCCCATAGCCGGCCTGCCAGCCAGCCCAGACTGGGCTGTGTGCCGGGTGCCTATGTTGCCAGGCCGGCCTAGAAACTGGCCCAGCCGGGCTGGAGACCGGCTAGTCTGTTTTTCCCCGCTGCTTATTTTTCCAATTTCTCTCCCTTTGCGCTTGATTCCGGCTACTCCCTCGCGCCTTTAGAGACATCGAACTCCGATGATCCTCCCTATTTCTCCCTCTCTCGAATTCGAGTAGTTACTTTTTATCGTTGTTAAAAATAACTTAATTAAAATCCTAAGTTAAAAGGAGGAAATTATAAAAGTAATAACTTTTTATCGGGACCTCCGAAAATCGTGTTTGTTATATCAAAATGCTCAGAACAACGTGAACTACTCAAAATCGTCATCATCATGCATAATTGGTCACATTTACAATAATGTATTCTAGTAGTATTAAAATCATTAAGTTTAAATATGGGGTTATTTCAAATAATGCAATAAATATAATGGGGACCCCATTTAACTTGTTGATCATGTTCAAAGCTATTAGGGTGCATTTAAATTGTCATGCCATCATGTGTTTGCGCATTGCATATGTTAAACATGTGTGGTGATTGATTGTTCTTCCGGTGTTGTTTGTGCCTCGGTAGATCAAGGAGTGGAAGTGACACCACCGTCTCGTGACGATCCGTACTACCAGCCGTATCAACAAGACAAGCGTAATCCCCCCTCTGAGCATATCTTATCCTATTTTTCGCAAATATTTCTCCACTATAATATTGCATGCGGTTCCAAATGTCAATTTTATTGGATTAAAGTATCCTATAGTTGCATTAAGAGTCCGATGCCATACCTGCTTCCCTCCTATTATCCATAGGTTTGTATTGTTGGCCTGAGATACTTAACTATGCTATGTTGATGCTTAGCCATGCTTAGTAAATGCTTAGTTGTACGATGGATGGTTCATGTTGGAAACAGGTGATGAATTGTTCAGATGATGGTGGAGGAATTGTGGGGACAGGTAATAAAATGCTTAAAGGTGAGGATGAGAGGCCACCGTGGTTGTGGTGCTTTGTCTCGTTCTCGCCGCCTAGGTGCGAGTTCTTTACCTCTTGAACCAAGACTGAGCGTGCAACCATGCGTCAGGCCTATGCAATTGCAGGAACCCTCATAGACTAAATAACTCGGGCGGGACTAGCCAGGGTCCTCTAGTTCGGGCTTCCATTTGCGCGTGCGTGATGATGGTGGGATGAACTGAGATGAGGATGGTGGTGTTAGGAAAATGAGTGGCCACGGGGCAGGGTGTTGAGATCTGCTGCTCTGTCCTCACTGATGATCCTGGGTTAGTCCTTAACGAGGGAGAAGTCGACACCGTTCCCACCCAGCCGGCTTTCCAAGGAAGAGAGCTAATTTTACAGGTAATGGGCCGGACGGTACGCGTGGCAAACATTGTACACCCCTACAGGGTAAATCTTTTCGAAAAGCCGTGTCCGCGGTTATGGACGAACTTGGGAAGTGAAGGTAAGATCATAGAATAACTTGAACGGAATGATTAAAATCTGGGTACTAGAGGTACCACTCAAGAATGCAAGGTGAGCTTCCTCGAGGATGATTCGGGGAGGTGCCTTTGATGAACAGGTACAGTGGTTGATGATGGTTGATGATGAGAAAAGTGATCAAAAAAAGAGCCACTTCTTACCCACTTTTTAAAATACTCTGAATAGTCGATGCCATTGAGTTATGTTTTCATAAATAAAATCAGCTTTATGCGAAACAGCCATCAAACCTTGAAAGCCTCATCGAGCTAAAGCTCTATATATAATCTTGCGAGTTCGTTGAACTCAACGTCGTTTGCTTTGTTTCAGAGGAGGACTTCACCGACCTCGAAGGTGGGTTCTTTGTGGACGTCGACGAGTAGTCTGGGGTTCCCAGGTGGCAGCTTGGGACATCTCGGAACAGCTGGCGCTGGATGTTTATCTGTAGGCCTCTTAGGTCATATTTTGGTTCTTGTTGTTTAGAACAACGCCCTTCGCTTCCGCATGATGTACTGTTGGGTCTGTGACCTCTGATTGTAATTTGCTATCTTTTTCTATTATAAGAGTTGAACTATAATGATTTGTGTCGTAGAGTCTGTGATGTGCCAGTTGTTCCACAAGTCTTGATCTCTCTATTATGCATTGAGGGTTGCGCCTGTGTTACGGCATCAATCGGGGTGTTGCGTTGCCGGTTATCCCGAGCAACGCCTGCCAAAGGTTTTGGCCGGGGATTGGTAAACCCGTAACCTCCGGTTGTATCGCGTAACCGGTGACACGCAGCATCACTGTATAGCAGTCAGGTCGGGGCGCCACAGTCGCATACACTTGTCCGGTCACATGGGCTGGTGCACCCAATAGCACTCCTAAATTGCTCGTACAATTTATCTATTTTATTTTATTCACTGGTAAACCCTTCTCAAATTTCACAAACAAATGATATGCACTTACTTGAGCCCGCGGTTGACCACGTCTTCGCGGTCTCGTGGTGGAGCATATCTGGGAGCTTGCGGTGCAGCGAAAGTCCCGAGCCTTGATAACCCACAAGTATAGGGGATCGTGTGTAGCCTTTTCGATAAGTAAGAGTGTCAAATCCAACGAGGAGCTAAAGTTAGGATAAGTATTCTCTCAAGTTCTATCAACCACTGATACAACTCTACGCATACTACACGTTTGCATTATTTAGGAAATAAAACTAGAGCAACAATACGAGTAAACAAGATAGGTTTGCATGATAATAAATAACAGGAAAGTAAAGTTAGTTGTTGCAGCAATAAAATACACTAAACTAACAGAACCATGAGTGTGGAAAAGTGGTGGAAAGTGTGATGGATTTGTCCAAGATTAATTAGTGAAGATACTTGATTCATTGTATTCGATGCAGTTTTCCATGTGGGAGAGGCTAAATATACATGCACTCAACTACTTCTGATTACACATACTATATGATTGGATTGTTAGCAGGCTTCCACGTAGCTAACAATTCATTAAGGTTTCTCCAACCATAGCATTAAGTTAATTGTTCTCTTACTCCCATATGTGCAACATTCCGGTTCGAGTCCTTAGGTTTCTGTCGCTCCGGCAGAACTACCCCCTTACTTTACACATACTACAAACCCTATGATTTTGATCCATGCGCACATAAAATATAATGGACACCAAAGGACTGTACCAGATCAACATACAACTCTAATGAACCAAAGACATTCAACAATGCAATCATAGGACAAAGAAACTACACAAACATGACATAGATCATATGATAATTTACATAGAGCGGTACAGAGGTGTGTGGAAGGATGAACCACTGTATACAAGGAGGAATTGGCGATGGAGATGGCGGTGAAGACGGTGAAGGGGCTGTTATCTCCGCCGTCCGGACTCGGAATTGGACGGATTTTTTGTCTAGATCGTTCGGCGGAAAATTCCCCGCAACTTTCGCGACTAGACTTTTTCCGTTTGACGTCGTATTCTATCCGTAACGTGACCATCTTCGAAAAACGTTTTCAGACAGATTTCAGGAAAGTCCCAATTTGACTCCAACAAGGTTTTTTTTTTCTATTTTTGATAATTCCTACACATCAAAGAGTAAAACAAAAATATTGTGCACTTTTGCAACTATTAGTAGGTTAGTCCAAATAAATCATAAACTTAATATTAAAACAAGTGTTAAAAGCATAAAAGTGGCATGAAACAATCAGAAATTATAGATACGTCTTGGACGCATTGATACGTCCATTTTGCATCACTATTTTATATCATAATTTGTCATTATCTATCCTTATATTTCATATTAATACATGATACTTATGTTATTTTGCCTTATTTTGCATGTTTGATGATTATTGGGAATTATCCTTCCGGAGTCAGGTTTCTGCTGGAAAAAGCGTCGTCAAGTCAGCATATCAGCGGAACTCCAAAAATCACGAAACCAATTCTGGGGGTCTTATAATGTCAGATGCCGGAGGCAGCCAAAAGGAGGCAGCCAGGTGGGCCAGGTGGGCCCCACGCCACACCTGGGCGCGGCTGGCCTGTGGGCCGCGCCCAGCTATGGCGTGGCCACCTGGGTCCACCCCCCAGGTTGCCTCTTCGCGTATATCTGCCTCCCGAAAACCTAAGCACGGGGGGTACGTCCACGAAATATTCCGCCGCCTCCACGGGACGGAAACCACCGAGAGAGAAAGAGCTCTCTGGCAGGGAGATCCTGCCGGGGAAATTCCCTCCCGGAGAGGGGAAATCATCGCCATCGTCATCGTCATCACGCTGGACTTCATCGGGATCATCATCACCACCATCCACTGCGCCATCACCATCATCTCCACCGACTCCACATCCATCTTGCTGTAACATCTAGGGCTGTACCTTGTCTAGTTCATTGGGGAGACTCTCCCGGTGTTGATTACTCCTTGTTATTGATGCTATTGAGTTTGTTTGGTGGATTAGTGTTCATGTCCAGATTGTTATTCATTGCCATATCATCTCTGATCATGATCCATATGATGTCTTGTGAGTAGTTTGTAGTTCTTGAGGACATGGGGAAGTCATGTTGTTAGTAGTGAAATAATGCTGCGTTAATATTTAATGGTTTGATATTTAAGTTGTGGTGTCATTCTTCTAGTGGTGTCATGTGAACGTCGACTACATGACACTTCACCTTTATGGGCCTAGGGGAATGCATCGTGTACCTAGCTTGCTAGTTGAGGGGTTGCCGGAGTGACAGAAACCTGAACCCCCGTTAGTAAGATAGTGCACGAGGGAGCGTAGGGTCTCAGAGTTTAAAGCTGTGGTTAGATTTATCTTAATTACTTTTCTGCATTCGCGGATGCTTGCAGGGGGTATAATCACAAGTGCGTATTAGTCCTAGGAAGGGCGGTGCGTTAGCATAGATTCACCCACACAACACTTATCAAAACAATGAAGATTAACCAGTTGCACGAAGCGAAAGCACTTGACGAAATTCCCATGTGTCCTCAGGAACATTTGTCTCTTATAAGTAACACACTCGGCTTGTCCTTTGCACTCAAAAGGATTGGGCCACTCGCTGCATTTGTTGCCGCGCTCGTTTATTTACTTGCACTGTTTTTACCTGCTGTTTCGAATACTACTGAAAACCTGTCTGCTAGCTTTTACAGTGAATTCTTGATCAAAACTACTTGCCAGCACCTTCTGCTCCTCGTTGGGTTCGACACTCTTATTTATCGAAAGTACTGCGATACACCCCCTATACTTGTGGGTCATCAAGACTATTTTCTGGCGCCGTTGCCGGGGAGTGAAGCGCTATTGGTAAGGAAATTGGTAAGGAAATTATTTACTGTAATGACTGTTATGGAGTCAAATCCATTTGGTTCGCTGTTTGGGAGGACTACTACCACTGCTACGGTAGTAGATGATCCTCCATCTGCTGAGATTGTTCCATTTAAAATACCTACGAAAATTGTTGGACGTATTATGGATAACCGCTATGATGGAACTGTTCATCCTGGTAATCATTTGCTTTATATACATGAACTATGCGGTTTGTTCAAGTGTGCAGGTATTTCGATGGACATTATTAAAAGGAAATTATTTACTCTGTCGCTGGATGGCAGAGCTGCTGAATGGTATAGTCTGCTGAAGAATGGTCCTTCATTGAGCTGGGCTGAAATTGTCCCTCTCTTTTATTACAAGTTTTATCCTCCAAGTGAGATTCATAAGGATCGGAATTCTATATTCACTTTTTGGCCTTATGAGGGAGAAAGTATTGCCCAAGCTTGGGGGAGATTGAAATTATTAATGCTCAAATGCCCTGTTCATGGGATTCCAAGTAATATTGTCATCAATAACTTTTATGCAAGACTTTCCTATCATGATAAAGATTTATTGGACACTTCTTGTTCTTGGTCATTCACTCGTATGAAGGATGAAGATAAATGGGATCTTCTTGATCGTATCCAGGAAAATACTGAAGGATGGGAGAACGACAAAGGTAGGGAGTCAGGTATAAATTATGATTTCGAATGCATTAAATCCTTTATGGAGACTGATAGTTTTCGTAATTTTAATGCTACTTATGGTCTTGATTCTCAAGTTGTTGTTAATTACTTTAAGGCCTTTGCCTCGTATCTCGATATTCCTAGACAAGGTTGGGAAAAGTATCATGAACCTTATGAAGATAATGCTAATTTGCTCTTGCTAAAAATGTTGAAGTTCAAACTGTTGATCGCATTATACCAGAACCCTATATTGAAAAAATACCTTTTCCTGTTAAAGTAAAAGAACACTCTATTTTGGCTAGTGTGGTTAGCAAAAGTGAACGTAAACCTAGGGAACCTGATGAGCAAATTAGTGTAGAACATGAAGTAGCTATGGTTAAGGAACTTGTAACTGAAAATGTAGAAGGAGGTCATATTGTGTTTTGTGAAGAAGCTTCTAACATGGTTACACATCCTAAAAGAGCTCGAAAGCCTAGTGTTCCTGTGCTTTCTGTTAAAATAGGTGAGCATTGTTATTATGGTCTCTGTGATATTGGTGCTAGTTCCAGCGCTATCCCTTATGCTCTCTACAAGGAAATCAGGAAGGAAATTGATCCTTGCGAATTGGAAGATATTGATGTGGTTATTCAGCTTGCTAATAGGGAAACTATCTGTCCAGTTGGCATTGTCAGAGATGTTGAAGTTTTATGTGGTAAGACTAAATACCCTGCTGATTTCTTAGTTCTCGGTTCTGCTGCTAGTGACTCTTGTCCTATTATTTTTGGTAGACCTTTCCTGAATACTTGTGGTGCTATTATTGACTGTCAAAAAGAGAAAAAATTTACTAGATTCGATGGAGAGTCTTATGAGTTTAATTTTTCAAAATTTGCTAAGAATCATTATGAACCTGAAATGCCTAATGAGAACTTTCAAGTTGAACAGCTTGCTTCTATTGCTGTTGGTCCTAACAATGCTTTGCAGCAATTTTTGGAAGACCACGAAAGTGAAGTTTTTGCAGAAGAAAGAAGGGAGATTGACGACATCTTTCTGCGTCAACCTCAAATGCTTAGGCATGATTTACCTGTGGAGGACCTGGGAATTGCGCCCCCTCCTAAAGAAGACCCTGTTTTTGATCTTAAGCCTTTACCTGATAATCTTAAGTATGTTCATATTGATGATAAGAAAATATATCCTGTTATTATTAGTTCTAAACTTTCAGGAGATGAAGAAGCAAAATTATTGCAAGTTCTGAAGAAACATAGAGGCGCAATGGGCTATACTCTTGATGATTTAAAAGGGATTTCTCCTGCTATATGTCAGCATGCTATTAATATTGAGCCTGATGCCAAGCCTGTTGTTGAGCATCAACGTCGTTTAATTCCTAAGATGAAGGAAGTGGTAAGAAATGAGGTATTAAAACTTCTTGAAGCAGGTATAATTTATCCTATTGCTGATAGTAGATGGGTTAGTCCTGTTCATTGTGTTCCTAAGAAAGGAGGAATAACTGTTGTGCCTAATGAAAATGATGAGCTTATTCCTCAGAGAGTTGTAGTTGGTTATAGAATGTGCATTGATTTTCGTAAGGTCAATAAGGTTACTAAGAAAGATCATTATCCTTTGCCTTTTATTGATCAGATGTTAGAAAGGTTGTCTAAGAAAACTCATTTTTGTTTCCTTGATGGTTATTCTGGTTTTTCCCAAATAGCTGTTAGAAAGGAAGATCAGGAGAAAACCACTTTTACCTGTCCTTATGGTACTTATGCTTATAGACGTATGCCTTTTGGTTTATGTAATGCTCCTGCTACTTTTCAGAGATGCATGTCTGCTATTTTTCACGGTTTTTGTGAAGAAATTGTGGAAGTCTTCATGGACGATTTCTCCGTCTATGGAACTTCTTTTGATAACTGTTTGCACAATCTTGACAAAGTTTTGCAGAGATGTGAAGAAACCAATCTTGTTCTTAATTGGGAGAAATGCCATTTTATGGTTAATGAAGGCATTGTTCTTGGGCATAAAATTTCTGAAAGAGGTATTGAAGTTGATAGAGCTAAAGTGGAAGCAATTGAGAAAATGCCATGCCCCCGAGATGTGAAAGGTATTCGTAGTGTTCTTGGTCATGCTGGTTTTTATAGAAGGTTTATTAAAGATTTCTCTAAAATTTCAAAGCCACTTACCAATCTTCTTCAAAAGGATGTTCCATTTGTTTTTGATGACGAGTGTAAAGAGGCATTCGAAATTTTGAAGAAGGCTTTAATAACTGCTCCTATTGTTCAACCACCAGACTGGACTTTACCATTTGAAATTATGTGTGATGCTAGTGATTTTGCTGTAGGTGCTGTTTTAGGACAGCGAGTAGATAAAAAGTTAAATGTTATTCATTATGCTAGTAAGACTCTTGATGCAGCTCAAAAGAATTATGCTACTACTGAGAAGGAATTTTTAGCAGTAGTGTTTGCTTGTGATAAGTTTAGACCTTATATTGTTGATTCTAAGGTAACTATTCATACTGATCATGCTGCTATTAAATACCTTATGGATAAGAAGGATGCTAAGCCTAGACTTATTAGATGGGTTCTCCTGTTACAAGAGTTCGATTTGCATATTGTTGATAGAAAAGGTGCTGAAAATCCTGTTGCTGATAATCTGTCTAGATTAGAAAATATAATGCATGATCCTATTCCTGTTGATGACAATTTTCGAAATGAGCAGTTGGCTTCTATAAAGGTAAATTCGAATGATTGTCCCTGGTATGCTGATTATGCTAACTTTATTGTTGCCAAGTATTTGCCTCCAACTTTTACTTATCAGCAAAGGAGGAAATTCTTCTGTGACTTGAGGCATTATTTTTGGGATGACCCACATTTATATAGAGAAGGAGTTGATGGTATTATGAGAAGATGTGTTCCAGAGCATGAGCAGAAGGAAATATTGGATAAATGCCATGGTAGTGCTTATGGAGGACATCACGCCGGAGATAGAACTGCACAAAAGGTTCTACAATCAGGTTTTTATTGGCCTACTCTTTTTAAAGATGCAAGAAAATTTGTTTTGACCTGTGATCAATGTCAGAGAGTTGGGAATATTAGTAGACGTAATGAGATGCCTATGAATTATTCTCTTGTTATTGAACCTTTTGATTGTTGGGGATTTGACTTTATGGGTCCTTTTCCCGCTTCAGATGGTTATACTCATATTCTAGTTGCTGTTGATTATGTTACTAAGTGGGTAGAGGCTATACCAACCTCTAGTGCTGATGGTAAGACTTCCTTAAAAATGCTTAAGGATGTTATTTTCTCGAGGTTTGGTGTGCCTAGATATCTCATGACTGATGGTGGTTCACACTTTATTCATGGTGGTTTTAGAAAAACTCTTGCTAAATATGGTGTCAATCACAGAATTGCTTCACCGTATCATCCTCAAACTAGTGGTCAAGTAGAGTTATCAAATAGAGAAATTAAGTTGATTTTGCAAAAGACTGTCAATAGGTCTAGAAAGAATTGGGCTAGAAAGCTTAATGATGCTTTGTGGGCTTATAGAACAGCATATAAAAATCCTATGGGCATGTCTCCTTATAAAATGGTTTATGGAAAAGCTTGTCATTTACCTCTAGAATTAGAACACAAGGCCTATTGGGCAATCAAAGAGCTTAATAGAGATTTCAAATTAGCTGGTGAGAAAAGGTTGCTAGAGTTAAGCTCTCTAGATGAATGGAGAAGTGAAGCATATGAAAATGCTAAACTTTTCAAAGAGAAAGTTAAGAGATGGCATGACAAGAGAATTTTAAAAAGAGAATTTTGCATAGGTGATAAAGTTTTATTGTATAGGTCTCGTCTCAGATTTTTTGCAGGAAAATTACTCTCAAAATGGGAAGGACCTTACATTGTGGAAGAAGTTTATCGTTCTGGTGCAATAAAAATTAATTCACTTGACGGTGACAAACCTCAAGTTGTTAATGGGCAGAGACTTAAACATTATATTTCTGGAGAATCTTATAATGAAAATGTTGATATTATTCAAATGGTATCTCCGGAGGAATTTATTAAAACTCAGAAACAGGAAACTGCAGAGTCTGATTTGAAGTAGGTATGATTTCGGTAAGAAAAAGTCCGCGTTTTACTTCGAAACTTTTATATTAGTTATATTTATACAATTTTGGAAATATCAAGACGAATAAGTGCCGGAGGAGGTGCCCGAGGGCACCACGCCACAGCAGGGCGCGGGCCCCACCTGGGCCGCGCCCAGCTATGGCGTGGTCGCCTCGGAGACCCCCTCCGACTCCGCTTCGCCCTGTGCTTTCCTTTTCACGCGTTATTTTCTGCTATATATTTACCCGGATCTCCCGAGGTCCGTATCTCGTGTTTTCGTCGCGTTTGTTTTCGAGCTGTTTCTGCCAGGGTTGTAGAAGTCTAGAGCACCATGGTCGCCTCCAACAACCCTGACAAGGAGGGCCTGAAGAAAGATCTGAAAGACCAAGATGCTGAGGAGGAGAAGGAGAAGACTGAAGCTGTCGGTGAAGAAGAGGAAGATCCAAGTCCTATTCCCACCGCTACCGTTGCAAGCATCGGAGTGGTGCAGAACAAGCCCAGGGCCAGGCAGGGCGCGAGGATGAGCACTGGTGGGAGAGTTCCTCGTCGCTTCCTAGCTCCAAGAACACTTCCTTCAGATACCAAAAGGCCTTTTCACACTCTCATCCATAAGTATCCCTTTGAAAAAGTTCCAGAATCAGAATTGCCCAGTAGCTGGGATATGGATCGTTCTGACCATGCAGGAAAAGGGAGCTCCAAAGCTGAAGAGAAGTGGGGTAACAACTCCAAAAGCTGGGATTCACCCTCTGACAGGATGATGAACCGCATTGAGCAGAATTCAGAGCTTGTCCGCACCCTCATTGGTAGAGTTGATGAGTTAATGGAGCTTGCCGAGAAGCTCATTAGAGGGGCGCCACCACCATCACCGCCAAGGGAGTAATTCACCATGGGTAACAACACACTCCCAGCTTGTTTCAAGCTTGGGGGGGGGTGTTTTCAGTATCACCATCTTTATCTTTATCTTTGTCTTTATATTTTTGCTTAGTACCATGAGTAGAGAAGTTATCATATGAGATAGTTTGCAATGTGGAGTATCACTCCTTAGTTGGTTATCGTTGTATCCGTTGGTGTGAGGTTTATTGTGATGGAATATTAATGAGAAGCTTTATCTTTACTTTCTGCACACTTTATTTTAGCCAGCAAGTCCTTTGTCATATGCTGATCTTGTTACATTAGTATTGGCATCACTTTGGGTGCAGCAAGTAAATTTAGTTTTTTTTTTGAATTTTCCATACTTGTATTCATACTAGAGGAACAATACAAGGTCGATTACAAGCAGAGAAAAAGGAAGGATACGAAGAACAGCACCGCAGCGCCTCGCCGTCTTCAACCTCGGGCAGCTCCACCACGCGCACCCTCCACCGCCGGAGACGAAGGAGGAAGCAGACGCCCAGAGCCCCCACCACGGAGCGGGAGAGCTTCTTGCCACCACTGTGGCGTTGACGAACCACTGGATCCACCAGCTCCGACGAGCTGGATCTTGGACGCTGAACGAACAGAGGTCGGGGCAGCACCCCGCGCACCTCCCGCCCTAGATCCGTGGCCTGCGCCACAGATCTTCCACCAGCCACCCGCACACCACCGCCACGGCCGCTTCGCACCTCCACCACCACCGGCCTTGCATCCACTCGAAGTCGGGCTGCCGCTGAAGCCGGAGAAACGCGCAGCAGCTCGGGAACGAGGCCTGCAGCTCGAGGACGCCGTCGACGACGACGCCACGGAGGGGGAGCCGCAGATCTCCAAAACGGCAGCGTCGGCCTCCCCGCCTCAGCCGAGCCGCCCAAAATCCGCACCGCTACTCGCCGGAGCGCGGATCTAGGGATCCCCAGCCCTCCCGCCGCCGGAGCGGCCGGCGGAGAGCGGGAGATCCCCAGATACGCCGGCGGCTTCTTGTCGACGCCGAGTCGCCTCCGCGTTTCTCTCGAGCACTGTAGAGGGGGAAGGGTTCCAGAAAAACGAGTGAATGGAATAGAGTAGAAGTAAATTTAGTTGGTTGTGGCAAACTTAGACTGGTCAGTAGTATCAATACTTTTTACACTTAAATAGAAAAGAGGGAACTGGTTGCAATAACATTATCCCTATTGTTTTCCTCTTTGTTGGCCAATGAGTTTATTATTCTTGAATTAAATTGTTTTGTGCCCACAAAGTAGATAGCATGGTTGTTCTATTAGATCTATAAGTGTTTGTCTCTCTCAATTCTTGTGCTTGCTACTAAACCTTGCTAGCCTAAAAACCTTGTACTGAGAGGAGATACTTCTCGTGCATCCAAAACCCTGAACCAAAGCACTCCATTCGTGTCCACCATAACTACCTATCATGTAGTGTTCGCACTACTCCAAGTACATTTTCTCGTGTGCTACCTTTAACTATTCAAAACTATTATTATATCCCTTTTTGTGTCACTGTTCACCAAGCTCATAAGGACGTGGTAGCAGATGTGTCATCTTCCATGCTAACTGATTTACAAGGATTGGCAGCTTCATCTGCTTCTCCACCTTTTATTTTATATTAAAAGAGCTGGTTAGTCCACCCAATAAATAAATAAATAAATAAATAAATAAATAAATAGACACTCCTCCACGGTGATTGTTGGTCGGAAACCGAGGATTCGGTCAAGCCATGGTTTGTGGAAAGAAATGGTTGGGAGGAGTGTCATCAATAAGTGCTTGTTACAAGTGCAGTTCTATAAACTCTCGGAACCGCTCTAAAAGTTAATTAGTATGGAAGATGACAAGGATTCTACCACTGATTTGTTGACCAATAGCATACACCTCTCAAAGCAATATTTTTACACTCTCTATGCCTTCGGGAACTAAAAAGCTCTAGCACACGTTTTAATCCCTGCTTCCCTCTGCGAAGGGCCTATCATTTATTTATTGTTGAGCCAGTAAACCTATTCCCTCTATCCCGAGCAAGCACTCGAATTGTTATAGATACAATCATTTATAGTTCATAATATTTCCTATCATGTTTTGTCTACTTTGCTTGAGCACATGAAGTTTTATCTTTGAGAATATGACTTTGACAGTTTTCTTTGGAATGTGAAAGGAACAGTGATGATTGAGCAACTCTATTTCTGCAATATAGCTCTAGTATAAAGACTCTTCTTGAAAGATAAGTTAGAATGTTGATTGTTCTCTGACCAAGAACACAGTTTGCCACATCCAATTGGTTTGCTTAATGTACCTTTATTTGTGGTTGTTCCATTACTTGTTCCAAGTTAAGTAGAATGTGTAGAGACTGTTGTTTAAAATGACTTGTTTAGCTGAGTAAATACTGATGCTTCTTGTCCGTATTCTTTATTATAGACACTTCACTCCATAAACATGTGGACTTGTTTACTGAGCTCAGTTTTCGCTTGGGGACAAGCGAGTCTAAGCTTGGGGGGAGTTGATACGTCCATTTTGCATCACTATTTTATATCATAATTTGTCATTATCTATCCTTATATTTCATATTAATACATGATACTTATGTTATTTTGCCTTATTTTGCATGTTTGATGATTATTGGGAATTATCCTTCCGGAGTCAGGTTTCTGCTGGAAAAAGCGTCGTCAAGTCAGCATATCAGCGGAACTCCAAAAATCACGAAACCAATTCTGGGGGTCTTATAATGTCAGATGCCGGAGGCAGCCAAAAGGAGACAGCCAGGTGGGCCCCACGCCACACCTGGGCGCGGCTGGCCTGTGGACCGCGCCCAGCTATGGCGTGGCCACCTGGGTCCACCCCCCAGGTTGCCTCTTCGCGTATATCTACCTCCCGAAAACCTAAGCACGGGGGGGACGTCCACGAAATATTCCGCCGCCTCCACGGGACGGAAACCACCGAGAGAGAAAGAGCTCTCTGGCAGGGAGATCCTGCCAGGGAAATTCCCTCCCGGAGAGGGGAAATCATTGCCATCGTCATCGTCATCATGCTGGACTTCATCGGGATCATCATCACCACCATCCACTGCGTCATCACCATCATCTCCACCGACTCCACATCCATCTTGCTGTAACATCTAGGGCTGTACCTTGTCTAGTTCATTGGGGAGACTCTCCGGTGTTGATTACTCCTTGTTATTGATGCTATTGAGTTTGTTTGGTGGATTAGTGTTCATGTCCAGATTGTTATTCATTGCCATATCATCTCTGATCATGATCCATATGATGTCTTGTGAGTAGTTTGTAGTTCTTGAGGACATGGGGAAGTCATGTTGTTAGTAGTGAAATAATACTGCGTTAATATTTAATGGTTTGATATTTAAGTTGTGGTGTCATTCTTCTAGTGGTGTCATGTGAACGTCGACTACATGACACTTCACCTTTATGGGCCTAGGGGAATGCATTGTGTACCTAGCTTGCTAGTTGAGGGGTTGCCGGAGTGACAGAAACCTGAACCCCCGTTAGTAAGATAGTGCACGAGGGAGCGTAGGGTCTCAGAGTTTAAAGCTGTGGTTAGATTTATCTTAATTACTTTTCTGCATTCGCGGATGCTTGCAGGGGGTATAATCACAAGTGCATATTAGTCCTAGGAAGGGCGGTGCGTTAGCATAGATTCACCCACATAACACTTATCAAAACAATGAAGATTAACCAGTTGCACGAAGTGAAAGCACTTGACGAAATTCCCATGTGTCCTCTAGAACATTTGTCTCTTATAAGCAACACACTCGGCTTGTCCTTTGCACTCAAAAGGATTGGGCCACTCGCTGCATTTGTTGCCGCGCTCGTTTATTTACTTGCACTGTTTTTACCTGCTGTTTCGAATACTACTGAAAATCTGTCTGCTAGCTTTTACAGTGAATTCTTGATCAAAACTACTTGCCAGCACCTTCTGCTCCTCGTTGGGTTTGACACTCTTATTTATCGAAAGTACTGCGATACACCCCCTATACTTGTGGGTCATCACGTATCAACATCCCCAAGCTTAGTTCCTACTCGTCCTCGAGTAGGTAAACTGTAACAATGATAATTTTTGATGTTGAATGCTATGATCGGGTCTTTAACAATTGCATGACAAATGATATATGGATAATAAAACTTAGCAATCATGTTACCTAATGACAAGATAACAACGAACTAAGAGTTCATAGTATGAAATTTATAAACATCAACAAGATTGTAATGATCATAATAAAGCATGGTAAAGTGGTATCTCGCTTGCCCTTTATAGTTGAGCAAAACATAAATGCTAGAGCACCTCTGAAGTTTAAGTGGAGACTAGAAATAAAGATATCAAAGATAGAAACATCATAGCCATGCCACAATTAATAATATTTTGGGACAATCATATTATATTAAGAATGACAACTATGCTCTCGAAGAAGTGGTCAAAGAAAGGATGGTGACTCAACATAAAAGTAAAAGATAGGCCCTTCGCAGAGGGGAGCAGGGCATTAACATGTGCTAGAGCTTTTTATTTTTAAAACAGAAGTAAAATTGTTTTGAGAGGTTGTTGTTCCTATCAACGAATGACAATAGTTTTTATTATCTTCCATGCTAAACAAGTTTTGAGAGCGGTTCCGAAATATTTATATTTTGCACTTATAATATGCGCACATTATATAGATTGACACTCCTCCCCACCATTGCTTACACAAACCATGGCTAACCGAATCCTCGGGTGCCTGCCAACAATCTCATACCATGTAGGAGTATCTATATTTTTTATTCTTTTAGATATTATAATGGTCTAACCAGCTCTTTGCAAAATTAGTGACGAGCAGATGAAGCATGCAAGTCGGGAAAACATTATTTAGCATGGAAGATACCAAACCCAACTACTACTTCCTCATGAGCTCAAAACAATGGCACAAAATAAGAAGTATTTTAAAGGTTTTAAAGGTAGCACATGCAAATTTACTTGAAATGGTTTACAAATACCATGAATAGGAATTTATAGTGGACTCTCATGGAAAACTGGGTTAAATGATTTTGGATGCATGAGCAGCATTCCCGCTCAGTACAAGTGAAGGCTGGCAATAGACTGGGAAGCGACAACTAAGAGAGCAATAACTGTCATAATCATGCTTGCGACAAAATAATATTACTTGAGCCATAAGAGGTGATATTACCACTTTGAGTCACAAAAGTTCATCCAGACTTGATAGACTTTTCTTTTTAGTCATAAACATGTGTAAACATGCGCCAACTCGATCCAAATAAACTCTTCAGAGGAGGATACTACAATACCATACCATCTTATGAACAGGACAATGCATGTTAACATCAAAATAACATAATATACACTATTAGCTAGTTGAGACTAACCATAAGAAAACATAAACTACTAAATATTATGCACACATCATTTTTAAGTTTCATCAAATAAGCAGCAACTAAGTAAATAAAAGATATGATAATCACCTCATTAATGTAACCGGTGTTTTGATACTAAGACAAATAAATAATAAGATACAGACGCTCCAAGTTTATTCAAGTTTCTATGTTGCTCGAAAAACAAAGTTTAAATGTTTGCAAACCGAGGGGTTGTTGATGAAGAGGGATGCGGAGACATCCCCAAGCTTATGACTTTGACCATTCTTCAATATTTCCCAGTTTGGTGTTCCTTCATCTCTGTGAAAAAACTTCAACACAAAAACTTTCCCATTTTTTTCTGCGGTTAGACATTCGTGCAATAGATAATATTTTCAAAGTGCTGCTATTAAACCAAATCAAATTTTGTTTTTAAGTTGCAGAAAGGTTGCTTAGGTGGCCAACTTATAAATAAAAGGTAAGACCCAAAAAGAATCAAATGAAAACGCAAAGAGGCCACTCTTGCAACAAAAGTCAGAATCTGTCCAGAAAAACAGCAGCTGGAAAATGTAATTTTTAGGTGCACTTAAACATGTCAAAAATTTTTTGCCAATTTTTGTGCGTACATAGGATTAGGTGATACGTAATCTATCCTATTTTCGTGACTTTTCGAGTTTCCAGTAAAATATGAAAAATCGTGCAGTGAGCAGTAGATGCTGAAAACAGAAAAGCCATTTTTTTTAAATATGTATCAACTAAAACCAAATGGGTAAAACTTGATACTTTATTTTTGAGAAATTAAAAGACCAGAGGCTAAACAAGACCTAAACTATATAGCAACAGTAAATAAAACTCCAAATAAAAACCAAAAGTAAAAACAAAATAAAATTCAAAGAAAGAATCAAATAGAGAAGCAAAAGAAAAGAAAATCTTTTTGTTGTTTTGAATTTATAAGTAAAAGCAATAGAAGAAGCAATAAAAACAAAATAAAGAACCAAATAAAACCAACTAAGAGAAAACCAATAAAAGCAAATTATAATACAAGTTAAGACAATACATATCATGTGATTGGGTAATATAGATCATGAACAAGACAACCTGATGTTAGTTGATGAATAGGGAATGTCTCGGACATCCCCAAGCTTAGATGATTGAATCTACTTGAATAATGTTGTTGGGTTGCACCTGGGCATCCCCAAGCTTGAACTCATGCGTCTTCTTGTTCATCTCATATCACCATATTGATTAGAACTTATAGGCTACATCCACATGAAACTTCACAAAACTCATTAGTAGTGTTAGTACTCATTAAATAAAATTCACTCGTGTTAAAGCATTGACAAGTTTTATAATCTTTATTCAACATTAGCCAATGTATATACTAAGGTGTTCATGACTTCCGTTGTCCGTCAAAAAACTAAAGAACTAAGAACACCAAGTACAATATTGAATAAACAAAGAAATCTATCAAAACTGAACAGTCTGTAAAGATGGCACTCAACGAGATAATTACGTAGCTCAAATCGAAAAACTCAAAACTAATTAAGACATATAATAATCTCAGGTTTATGCACAAAAAAAATTCAGCTCAAAATACTATTCTGAGATGTATCACGATTTTTTACAGCGAAGCACAAAGAAATCTGTCTAAACTGAACAGTCGGTGAAGATCGAATTTTTCAAGACAGCTACGTAACTCAAATCAGAAACGTCAGAACTAATGAAAGAAACATAATAAGCAGGGCTTTGCGCTCAAGAAATTTCAGACCCATATCACGTTCTGGTGATTTTAAACATTTTATATGGTGGAGCACAGAAAATCTGTTTCTGGACAGCAAAGTAAAACTTCCACTTTCTTATAACTAGAGACTACAATTAGCACTTTACCTTTATGGTACAGGGGAATATGTACAATATTTACATGTTTTTAGATGAAAATCTCCCATGGAAAGATTTGTTTTGGTTTCATAGGCATGAACACAAGTGTTCAAGGTTGACCCCCACTTAACCATTACTCATCTTTCCAATCACTTTTCGTTTTGAAAACGTTTTTAGATAACAACTACAACTAATTTTTTTTGGTAATTCGCATTCCCTATCCATACTAAGATAGAAAACAACTTAAAACTGAAAGTAAAAATTACTTAGAGATAAAGCAGACAAGTGCACACAAGAATATTCACCCCACGCTATTGCTCCCCGGCAACGGCGCCAGAAAAGGTCTTGATAACCCACAAGTATAGGGCATCGTGTGTAGCATTTTCGATAAGTAAGAGTGTCGAACCCAACAAGGAGCTAAAGGTAGGATAAGTATTCTCTCAAGTTCTATCAACCACTGATACAACTCTACGCACACTACACAATTGCATTATCTAGGAAATAAAACTAGAGCAACAATACGGGTAAACAAGATAGGTTTGCATGATAATAAATAACAGTAAAGTAAAGTTAGTTGCTGCAGCAATAAAATACACTAAACTAACTGAACCATGAGTGTGGAAAAGTGGTGGAAAGTGTGATGGATTTGTCCAAGATTAATTAGTAAAGATACTTGATTTATTGTCTTCGATGCAGTTTTCCATGTGGGAGAAGCTAAATATACATGCACTCAACTATTTGCGATTACACATACTATATGATTGGATTGTTAGCAGGCTTCCGCGTAGCTAACAATTCATTAAGGTTTCCCCAACCATAGCATTAATTTAATGGTCCTCTTACTCCCATACGTGCAACATTCCGGTTCGAGTCCTTAGATTTCCGTCGCTCCGGCAGAACTACCCCCTTACTTTACACATACTACAAACCCTAACCCTATGAAGTTTGATCCATGCGTGTATAAATATAATGGACACGAAAGAACTGTACCACATCAACATACAACTCTAATGAACCAAAGACATTCAACAATGCAATCATAGGACAAAGAAACTACACAAATATGACATAGATCATAGAATAATACTTTATAGCATCAAACACCATGTTTACATAGAGCGGTACAGAGGTGTGTGGAAGGATGAACCACTGTATACAAGGAGAAATTGGCGATGGAGATGGCGGTGAAGACGGTGAAGGGGCAGCGAGGAGCGCAGAGCGGCGCCGGCGCAGGGGGCTCCTCCTGCGCCGCCGGCATCAAGGGGAAGCGCCGCCCCCTTAGCCCCCTTCCTTCATGGCTTCTTGGGAGCCCTCCCCCGTGGAGATGAGATCCATGAGGGAGGCAAAAACGTGGCTTTGATGGCTGCAATTCGTGGTAGGAGGAATTGGCTACGATCTAGGTTTCCTCCCTTTATATAGCCTCACGGATTCCGTCATCCCATGTAGGGTTTCCGTAGATCGGGGTTATCTCCGCCGTCCGGACTCGTAATTGGAAGAATTTTAAGTCTAGATCGTTCGTCTGAAAATTTCCCGCAACTTTCGCGACTAGACGTTTTACGTTTTACGTCGTCTTCTATCCGTAACGTGACCATCTGCGAAAACTGTTTTCAGACAGATTTCAGGAAAGTCTCAATTTGACTCCAACAAGGTTTTCTTTTGTATTTTTGATAAATCCTACACATCAAAGAGTAAAACAAGAATATTGTGCACTTTTGCAACAATTAGTAGGTTAGTCCAAATAAATCATAAACTTAATATAAAAACAATTGTTAAAAGCATAAAAGTGACATAAAACAATCAAAAATTATAGATACGTTTTGGACGTATCAAGCCTCACGATGAAGTGTCTCTGAGTTAGAAGGAGAGTCGCGTTCTGCTTCTTCTGATCCTTATCGCTAGATGGTCGGCACGGCCAAACTTCACAGCTCGATAAAGCTCGCGCTAGCCACCACGGAATACCGCATAACGACGCTGCCATGAAGCCCTCGTGCATCGCACCCATGAGCCGGCTGGTGTCACGTCCATAAGCCAACACACATCTAGTTGCTTGTAGGGTCGTTCCAATTAATTTTTTTGGAGCTAGGGCGAGTTAAATAAATACAATTACACTCAACTTTTCAAAATAAAATTAGGTTTGTTCACCATTTGATGGTTTAACAAATATATGTAGTGTACTTAGTGAACATGGTTTGTGATAACCTGAATTTTTTGAGTTATCATTTGAGTGGGTAAAATATTATTTGGGTTCAAATTATTTTGGTTTTGCTAATATTTAAACTGGTTTTGAATCTTCATGAAAAGAAATAATTTTGCTTGGCTTGACTTGCTTGTGCATGTTCATTAGCTGGTCGTGCATTTGTTTTCATGCACCCGTCGATGGACTAGCTAGAAAATAGTACCTGCATGCATGCATGGATGGATGGAGCTAGTAATAGTAGCGCATGCATAGTTGATCTGCCATTCATGACGTGAGGGATTATGTTAGCAAAGGTGAACGTGGCTTGTCCTAGAGGAATTCAAGGCTGCGTGGCAACAGCCGACTAGCCAATTCTGGCTTGGACTTGTGCATGGCAGGGATTAGTGAGTCAGTTCGCTCGTGTCACTTAAGGAGAGGAGAGCAAATAAGAGGAGGACACGTAGCAGGCTTAGGAACGAAGGATAGCGCAACCTAGATATTTTAGCTGGTTTAGACGGTGCTCTCAACCTATAAATAGGGCAGCTAGCTCTGCTGCTGGTTAGCACAACCGGCCGATCAAATCGAGAGCTAGAGAGCCAGCAGAGAGAGGAGAGAACCACAAATATGGCGTTGATGGAAATTCTTAGAGGGAGTTCTAGAGAGCGTCGAAGGTGCTGTTGATCCATCGTATCAGGAGGCAAATCTGTGAAGTTGTTTAGGCAGCGAGAGGAGGCTGGCGAATGGCGATGATGGTATTCTTGAATATGGTGCTGGCGTATAAGATCGTATGCCGTTTATCGCGTGTACGTGGAGCTTTCAATCCTATTCGTATCAGAGCTGGCCGCGTATTATTTTGATAGCGGTGGCATAGCTAACCGAGGCAAGCGATTCTTATCTCTCTCATATATTTTGCGGAGTATGCTTTGCTGTTAAATTGCATGATACCCTGAGTGGTACGAGCTCTGTGTTGATATACAGGGCTAACGCGCTGGTGTCGTTACGGTGATGGATCCGTAGGAGCCACCGGTACGAGACAGGCTTAGCACGTATATTTGGCATGCAAATGAATTGAATGTTTTTATGAGGAAAACTTGGTGCTATGAAGGTGATCGTATTGTACCGGTCACAGTACATGTATGGGACTGTCTGAGTTCTCCGCGAGGGGCGGCCCTTGAATGGAAAGTGTCGGTGATGGATCCGTAGGAGCGATCGACACGAGTAGGCCAGGGTGTCCGGTGTCTGAGCGGGTAAAAGAGCTCTGCTCGTTCTGGAGCCTGTGTGGTTCTGGGCGAGACTGTCGATGTCGGAGTACCCCTCTTAAGAGTGTAAAAGTGTGCAATTTCACCTCTGTGATTCCCGTGTAGGGAAACTCATTTTCATGTGTGGCACCATGCTTTTTAATATGACTAAGAACTTAACCACACAATGATGATTTACTGGTATCTTGAAAATCTATTGTATTGTACAAATTATATTAAAGTGTATGAATTGTTTGCTGAGTATGACTTTTGTTGTACTCATCCTTGCTTTCTCTGTTTTTATGTTATCAGAGTTCGCAGCGGAAGCCGTCGTATCCGAGGAGTAGGCTGGACCAGTAGTGGGAAACGACTAGAGAATTTACTCTTATAATTGTAATAATCTTGTAAAAATGATTAGAAGAGCTTCTTGAGATCCACTGTGCTGATTTATCCTGCTTCTCTAGCCTTGCACGTGTATAGACTTTCGGGTCTATAGGCGCGCGGCGGCTGTCATTCTACCAGGCCGGGTCTCGGAGCGTGACAGTTAAAGTGGTATCAGAGCTCAAGCGCTGGGAATAAATGGGTGTAGATAGCTAGATAGTTTTGCGACTAACCTTTTTATGTGTGTTTGCTTGTATTAACATTTATGCGTGTTTTATTGTGCTAACTTTTAGATATATTTGGTAGTTTTGTTGTTTGATTGCATAACAAAATTCTTTTGGTTTTGATTTTTAAAAATCTTACTAAGTTTTGGAAAAAAAAAATTTGTTTTTGGTGTTGAATTTCGGTGACGAAATTTTTATAAGGTGGGAAGGATGTGATAACCCGAATTTTTTGAGTTATCATTTGAGTGGTTAAAAATATTATTTGGGTTCAAATTATTTTGGTTTTGCTAATATTTAAACTGGTTTTGAATCTTCATGAAAAGAAATAATTTTGCTTGGCTTGACTTGCTTGTGCATGTTCATTAGCTGGTCGTGCATTTGTTTTCATGCACCCGTCGATGGACTAGCTAGAAAATAGTACCTGCATGCATGCATGGATGGATGGAGCTAGTAATAGTAGCGCATGCATAGTTGATCTGCCATTCATGACGTGAGGGATTATGTTAGCAAAGGTGAACGTGGCTTGTCCTAGAGGAATTCAAGGCTGCGTGGCAACAGCCGACTAGCCAAGTCTGGCTTGGACTTGTGCAGATAGTTTTGCAACAAACCTTTTTATGTGTGTTTGCTTGTATTAACATTTATGTGTGTTTTATTGTGCTAACTTTTAGATATATTTGGTAGTTTTGTTGTTTGATTACATAACAAAATTCTTTTGGTTTTGATTTTAAAAAATCTTACTAAGTTTTGGAAAAAAAAATTGTTTTTGGTGTTGAATTCCGGGGACGAAATTTTTATAAGGTGGGGAGGATGTGATAACCCGAATTTTTTGAGTTATCATTTGAGTGGGTAAAATATTATTTGGGTTCAAATTATTTTGGTTTTGCTAATATTTAAACTGGTTTTGAATCTTCATGAAAAGAAATAAATTTGCTTGGCTTGACTTGCTTGTGCATGTTCATTAGCTGGTCGTGCATTTGTTTTCATGCACCCGTCGATGGACTAGCTAGAAAATAGTACCTGCATGCATGGATGGATGGAGCTAGTAATAGTAGCGCATGCATAGTTGATCTGCCATTCATGACGTGAGGGATTATGTTAAGCAAAGGTGAACGTGGCTTGTCCTAGAGGAATTCAAGGCTGCGTGGCAACAGCCTACTAGCCAAGTCTGGCTTGGACTTGTGCATGGCAGGGATTAGTGAGTCAGTTCGCTCGTGTCACTTAAGGAGAGGAGAGGAGACGCGCGAGGCAGCGCGATGGTTAGGTGCGGCAGTGGCCGGCCGACCCGCCCGAGTTCGATTCTCTTCTGAGATGAATTTTCGGATGTTCTTACAGGGGTTTTGACCTCTTAATAAATATCCCCTCACAGCGCGTGTGCGCCGCATACGACTAACGTTTTTTTGGGACACTGGGTAAACTTGCGTGATGTATGTATAGTTATAGGATCTAGACTTGTACATTAGGGGTGTGCGTGAGTGTGGTGTGAGTGGGGTGTTGAGTTGGTGTGCGAGTTCAGATACTACAGCTGTAACATAGATCAGGGGTCTCAAAAAAAAAAGAGGAGAGCAAATAAGAGGAGGACACGTAGCAGGCTTAGGAACGAAGGATAGCGCAGCCTAGATATTTTAGCTGGTTTAGACGGTGCTCTCAACCTATAAATAGGGCAGCTAGCTCTGCTGCTGTTTAGCACAACCGGCCGATCAAATCGAGAGCCAGCAGAGAGGAGAGAACCACAAATATGGCGTTGATGGAAATTCTTAGAGAGGGAGTTCTAGAGAGCGTCGAAGGTGCTGTTGATCCATCGTATCAGGAGGCAATCTGTGAAGTTGTTTAGGCAGCGAGAGGAGGCTGGCGAATGGCGATGATGGTATTCTTGAATATGGTGCTGGCGTATAAGATCGTATGCCGTTTATCGCGTGTACGTGGAGCTTTCAATCCTATTCGTATCAGAGCTGGCCGCGTATTATTTTGATAGCTGTGGCATAGCTAATCGAGGCAAGCGATTCTTATCTCTCTCATATATTTTGCGGAGTATGCTTTGCTGTTAAATTGCATGATACCCTGAGTGGTATGAGCTCTGTGTTGATATACGGGGCTAACGTGTTGGTGTCGTTACGGTGATGGATCCGTAGGAGCCACCGGTACGAGAAAGGCTTAGCACGTATATTTGGCATGCAAATGAATTGAATGTTTTTATAAGGAAAACTTGGTGCTATGAAGGTGATCGTATTGTACCGGTCACAGTACAGGTATGGGACTGTCTGAGTTCTCCGCGAGGGGCGGCCTTTGAATGGAAAGTGTCGGTGATGGATCCGTAGGAGCGATCGACACGAGTAGTCCAGGGTGTCCGGTGTCTGAGCGGGTAAAAGGGCTCTGCTCGTTCTGGAGCCTGTGTGGTTCTGGGCGAGGCTGTCGATATCGGAGTACCCCTCTTAAGAGTGTAAAAGTGTGGAATTTCACCCCTGTGATTCCCGGGTAGGGAAACTCACTTTCATGTGTGGCACCATGCTTTTTAATATGACTAAGAACTTAACCACACAATGATGATTTACTGGTATCTTGAAAACCTAGTGTATTTTACAAATTATATGAAAGTGTATGAATTGTTTGCTGAGTATGAATTTTGTTTTACTCACCCTTGTTTTCTCTGTTTTTATGTTATCAGAGTTCGCAGCGGAAGCCGTCGTATCCGAGGAGTAGGCTGGACCAGTGGTGGGAAACGACTAGAGAATTTACTCTTATAATTGTAATAATCTTGTAAAAATGATTAGAAGAGCTTCTTGAGATCCACTGTGCTGGTTTATCCTGCTTCTCTAGCCTTGCACGTGTATAGACTTTCGGGTCTATAGGCGCGCGGCGGCTGTCATTCTACCGGGCCGGGTCTCGGGGCGTGACATGGTTAACTATACAATATATCTTTAATCGTTTCCATTATATAGATGTAATGTATATTATTCAAAAAATATCTGAGTTATGCAAAAGGTTTTTCCTTTGTGAGATATTATTCCTAACATGATACGGATTCATTTTAAATGTGAAAAAACGGAAAAACACACGGCTCCTTGATGTTCGCACAATTGATGAATTATATAGCGTATATGTATATTACCATGTGGATGTTATTCTCTATTTTTAGTATTATTAAATATTTTGTTAGATATTTAAATGTATACAACTTACAAATATCTACAGAAGTGTGTAGTGTATGGTTATGGAAGAATATATATATATATATATATATATATATATATATAATTGTGAAATATAGATTGAACACTTGACATGATATCTTTTTTACTTTGTCAAGTGTGTGTTACAACTTTGAAGGATTTAATTACGGTTGATAATTGTTGATGATTTATACTTATTAATGTAACAACATTGCTAATAGTAATCACCGATGCACACTATCGCACATACAAAATTCAGTTATTATATATGCTCACTGCAATGTGTTTCAGTATACAATGGCTTATGTTAGTTTCCGAATAATAAATTATGCATGAGATCTAGCATTGGAAATATATCAAGCAAAAATTTAATATACCATGTTTAAGTTATTTACATGGGAGACAGTAGCCAAGCTAAATTTACCACTGTTGATTTAATTGGTTTGTTCTTATGTTGAACATTATATTGGTTTGTCGTGTGCAATTGTTAATGTGAACTAAGATCGACTTTCTGCTATTTATAAATTTTCAATAGTCTCTTATACGTGATAAATCACTAATAACAGACATACTTTAGTATTTGATCCCATCCTCATCTTGGGGCTTTGGGTGGTCGCCTTGTTTGCTTGGCCTATGGACCGGCCCTGGTTGCTTGCATGAGCACCGGCCCACATATGCATGCACTTTGATCCATCCACATGATTGCTTGTGTTGCTACCTAGCTGATGCGCACCGCCTTGTGCATGCATGTGGGACTCACTACTAGTTGTCGTCGAGCTGGTATCTCGTATAAACGAGCTACCGGATATGCTGGTGTTGCGCGAGGTACGAAATACGATGTTGCGGAGGGCGAAAGGCTCATCGTCGATGAAATCCCGAAGAACAAGACTTGGGCAGAAGGAGGGGGGCGACGTTCCGGGCCATAGGCGGGGAGATTTTTTGTGTAGAGTGGTCGGATTTGGAGAAGAAATAGATAGAGAGAGGAGGAGAGGGGATTGGTGGGGAAAAGAGAGGTTGACTTGTGAGACCGCTGGCCTTTCTGTCTAGGTGAAGGCTCTATCCGGACATGTCTGCTAACCCCAATCTAGTACCGAAAGTTGGGGTCTTGAGATGTCATGACAGTTTTTGGCCCACTTTTGAACCCATGGGGATCCTTTGGAGGCTGATTTTCTATGCGGAGACCGAACAAACAATGGGGCTGATTGGAGTCCCTTGGATGCCCTAAGACTACCTATAGTGGGAGTATTATAGGTAGTATTATACATTTCATGCATGTACAAAACCGACGCGTCACTGTATGAGAGAGGAGATAGCAGTATAGATACCGTAACATAATGTATTCCTCAATAAAAGAATTAGTCCACAAATTTAATTATAAATGGAATATTACATGAGACTTCACATGTGGTACTACCCATTATATAGAGTTAATAACATAGAGTAGTATCATTTTCATGATACTACTGTATGTTACTTTCCACTATGAGCGGCCTAATAGTATCGCTAACGCCCAGCGGTATAAGGCCTCTTCTATTTGTAGGGATAGAGAAAAACTGGATTTTAATGTCATGCCCACACTCCAATCATACATGATTTCAAATATATCTAACATTTTTTGATTCTATCACAAAAAACAAAGGTTTCTAAAAGCAAGATTTGATTGGATATTATATTTCCTATAAAATTTGTGCAAATAATTAAAATCCTTTATTTTTTATGCAGATTTTTTAATCAAAAAGACTAATCATGATTTGATAACGCTTTGAGAGATCATATATTCATAGTACAAGTTTTTCGGCTAGCTAGACAAAGAGCAAACTGACGAACCGCTATTCTTGTTCCGTTCCCACCTATCGAGCGTTCGGCTCCATATCCGCCCTCCCATTCTCCCATGTGTTAAACATGGCGCGCAACCCGTATCTCGACTGTCCATTCATGCAATTGAACGGTCAAGATTTTCCATTGAATAGGTTGAACGTTAAACGCATTCAATGACAAATCATGGCCATTCAATCGCTGAAACGGACGGCCAGAAATAGGGGTCGTGTGCCATATGAGTTGCAGAAACTCATAATCGGCTAAACATTGATTTCCTTCATGGTCGCAACTAGGCTGCACGGATGCCTGGCTGGGAGCTCAGTGTCCGCGCCGGATACGGTATAAGATACAGATACATCTCCAATACCTGCATCCTGTTCGATGCGTTTGGGACGTATCGACGAGGCCATTTAAATAAAATAATTTATTTCCCGATACAATATTGATACCTTGCTGACACGCCCCCGCTACAACCACATGGCGATCTCAGAAAAAAGATACGACCACATGGTGTGAAGCAACCTAAACAATCTCCGTACGATATAAACATAGCTTCCCGATACACACATGTCACGACCACGTGTCTGCCTGAGATGATCAAGGCCAAGTCAAGGACCGACGCTAGGCAACGCATACGAGAAGAGCATCACCTGACGAAGGGGGCCAGCTGGCAGCGACCAAGACCACGCTGGGTAACGTCGACGCGATATAAGCCTTGGCTGTGTCCAATCAGAGGCATCAATTTGTAATCAGATAAAATAGAACTCATTAGAGTCCTTCCTCTCTTCCTCCTTTTCCGGAGCTTTGCTCGTCAGCATTCAACCCCTCCGCGTGACGCGAGGATGTATCGAATTTAGACCCCATAATCCATCTGTGCGTAGCGTGATCTGTGTCTCATGCGTTACATATGGTATCAGAGCCAGTTTTCGATCCAGAAAAATCCACATACAAAAAATATCCCAATCTCTGCGCGTGATCTGATTCCGAGGCGATCTAGGGAGACGAACTGAGCGTGGTTGGGCGTTTCCTGGTAAAATCCCACGGTCTCGGTTTTCCCCATGGCGGCGGTGTCGATCGGCGCATATCCGTGCTGATCTTTGGTGGCGTTGGCGGCGGTAGACTGCTTGGGCGAGGTTCGATTGTGCTTGACGGTTGATTGCAGATCCTCCGCGATTCGTAAAATTCCGGAGCGAGCAAGTCGGATTATCTCGTCATTGGAGGCGCTTCGAGGAAGCGGCAGGCGCTCACATCCACATCGGATACGTGGAAGCGCTGTGACCAAGTACTGATGGACAAGGTTCAGTCAGATCTGGCTACGCTGGGGCGGCGCTGCGCAAGCAAGGAGATGAGACGGCTTCCACTCTCAAGGCCCTCAACGACTCGCTGCAGACGCTCGCATCCAACCAGACAATCGTCTGTGAAAATCTCAAGAGCATCACCACATGGGTACCCACGATCGAAGGATCCATGGCCACGCTTCAGCTCTCTATGGCTGAAGTGGGGAATCGTGTGGCGTTGTTGGAGTCGAGACGCAACTCCGACGACGACACCACGCCACGGCCCGAGGGGCACCACCTGCAACACGAAACCCAGGGTACTGTGACCGGAGCCTCTAAGGCAATGGCACCTGCCCTGGCCAAGGGTACGCGTAAATTCCATCACACTCCTGTCAATTTCGACCTGTCCGAGCGTTCTGATGGTGGTGGTGATAGTTTTGCGCATGAATCTCGTTCGTACCATAGAAACTCTAGGCCACCCAAGTCGGATTTCCCCAAATTTGATGGTGAAAATCCCAAATGGTGGAAGGCGGTGTGTGAGAAGTATTTCTGCATGTATTCAGTAGATCATGATACTTGGGCTAATTTTGCAACTATGCATTTCATTGGAAATGCTGCTCTGTGACTTCAGACCTACGAAGCAGAGCATGATGTTTGATAGTTGGGAAGAACTTTGTGTAGCTGTGCATGAGAAATTTGGTAAAAACAAACACCATAGATACTTAGAGGCTTTGGAGCGTTGTAGACAGACAGATAGTGTAGAGAAATATTACAAGAAATTTGAGGAGCTTAGACATAAAGTGTTAATTCATAACAAACACTATGATGAGGCTTTCTTTGTTACTAAATTTGTTAATGGCTTGAAAAAAGAAATTCAACGAGCCATTCGGTTACATAAACCGAGAACTGTTGATGATGCGTTGTCTCTTGCTGAAACGCAGGAGGAGATGATGGAGGAGAGCAGGCCATTTTCACCAAGTGGTCGATACAGACAGGACTACAAGTCACCCTATATGAAGACTGGGTTTCCTGGCAAAGGGATTTTATCTCATACTACTTCTGACAGCAAGCCAACTCCAACCAGTAAGCCTCCTTGGGAAGAAAAATTTCAGTCACTTAAAGCACAGAGAAGAGCTTGGGGAGAATGCTTCAAATGCGGTGACAAGTTCCAGCCGGGTCACAAGTGCAGTGCAACAGTTCCGCTCAATCTGGTGGAAGAACTAGTGGAGTTGTTGCAACTTTCTGCCTCAGAAGGTGAAGAAGACAAATCCGGCAATTCTAGCAGTGATGAGTCTCTGTGTGCAATATCCATGTGCGCATTAGAGGGCACATCACGCAAGAAAAGCTTCCGATTACAGGGCACAACGCAAGGGAAACAGATTCTGCTGTTAGTGGACTCGGGAAGCTTTGGGAATTTCATCAGCACCAATGTAGTACAACAACTAGGACTGCAAACAGTGGACATCGCCCCAGTGACAGTGGCCGTGGCAAATGGAGCACGAACTCAAGTAAACAAAGCTGTGCTGAATATACCTTGGGAATGCCAAGGAGCAACTTTCACAACCTCATTCCGAGTGTTTGATTTACCCTGCTATGATATGATAGTGGGTATGGACTGGCTTGATACCCTCGGCCCTATGTGGATGGATTGGAAGAAGAAAGTATTCCGAATCAAACAGAATGGTATCCGCAAGACAATCAGAGGAGTGAAGGACAAGACAACTTCCTGTGACCCCATTTCATCTGAAGAGCTGCGTCTGTTGGAGGCAGAATTTGCTATCCTGCATGTGGTGGAACTGTCCGCACTGAATGACGAGACACTGGAGACACAAATACCAGCTGAGATCTTGAAAGTAATTGAGCAGAATAAGGAGTGCTTTGCAACACCATCTGGGCTTCCTCCTCATCGCACTTATGACCACAAAATTACACTGATGCCTGGAGTGCAGCCTGTGAACGTAAAGCCTTACCGTTACACTCCTCAGCAGAAAAATGAGATTGAAAAACAAGTGAAGGAAATGCTTGCGCAGGGAAAAATCAAGGAAAGCCAGAGCCCATTCGCATCACCTGTCTTGCTTGTGAAGAAAAAGGACGGATCATGGCGTTTCTGCATTGATTATAGGCAGTTGAATGCAGTAACAGTAAAGGATCGGTACCCAATGCCAGTAGTGGACGAACTACTGGATGAATTGTCAGGGGCCACATGCTTCACTAAACTGGACCTTCGCTCTGGGTATCATCAAATAAGGATGGTGGAGTCTGATGAATGTAAGACTGCTTTTCGCACACACCATGGGCACTACGAGTTCTGTGTTATGCCTTTTGGTTTGTCTTGTGCGCCTGCTACATTTCAGTCAGCCATGAACACGATCTTTGCTCATGTGATCCGCAAGTATGTACTGATTTTCGTGGACGACATCCTCATATACAGCAACACCCTGCAAGATCATGTTGAACATTTGCAAGTTGTGTTTCAACTACTCGAGTTCAACAAGTTGTTTGTGAAGAGAAGCAAGTGTTCTTTCGCTCATAAAGCACTGGAATATCTGGGCCACATCATCAGTGCAGAGGGGGTGTCTACTGACCCAACAAAGACATCTGCGGTGCAATCTTGGCCAATTCCAATGAATCTAACACAACTCAGGGGATTTCTTGGTTTAGTGGGATACTACAGGAAATTCATCAGGTTCTTTGGCATTTTAGCTCGGCCCCTCACCGACTTGCTGAAGAAGAACATGCCATTTGTGTGGTCACCAGAGGTGAATGCTTCCTTTCTAGCACTCAAACAAGCTCTCATTCAAGCTCCTGTGCTAGCTGGCGTTACCTGATTTCAACAAGGAGTTTGTCTTAGAAACTGATGCATGTGCCACTGGAGTTGGAACTGTATTAATGCAGCAGGGGCATCCGCTAGCCTTTCTCAGCAAAGCTTTGGGACCCAAGAACCAGACTCACTCTCTCAGTATATGACAAGGAGTGTTTGGCGATTCTGTTGGCAATAGACAAATGGAAACCCTATCTCCAGCACAAGTCCTTCACGATTTTCACTGACCAGCGCAGCCTGATTCATCTGGGTGATCATAAATTCAACACAATTATCCAGCAGAAAGCCTTTTTCAAACTCATGGGGCTGCAATAACGCATTGTGTACAAAAAAGGTGTGACAAACAAAGCAGCTGATGCTTTATCCAGACGCCCTCAAGTGCAAAATCTCTGCTCTGTCTCGACAGTTCAACCTCGTTGGATTGAGACAGTAACTGAAGGATACAAGAAAGACCCTAAAGCGCAGGAACTACTCACAGAACTGGCGCTCAACAGCCCTAACCAGCAGGGTTTCTCTCTACACAATGGTGTGATTCGACACAAAGGGCGTGTCTGGTTGGGTAACCAATCCGAAGCTCACCAAGCTGTCCTGCTGGCTTTCCATAGCAGTGCCCTGGTGGTCACTCTGGTGTGCTGCCCACATACCACAAGATCAAAAAGATATTCTCATGGCCACACATGAAGGACACAATAACAAAATATGTGCAAACCTGCAGAACATGCCAGCAGGCCAAAAGTGAGCATGTCAAAATGCCTGGCAGGTTACAGCCTCTGCCTATCCCACCTGAAGCATGACACACTGTTGGCCTAGACTTTATCGAAGGACTTCCGAAATCCAACAAGTTTGACACAATCCTGGTGGTGGTGGATAAACTAACAAAATTTGGGCATTTCATCCCTCTCAAACATCCATTCACAGCTGTCACGGTTGCTCAAGCATTCTTTGATAATGTCTACCGTTTCCATGGCATGCCCAAGACTCTCATATCAGACCGTGACAAGATTTTCATCAGTGCCTTTTGGCAGCAACTGTTCAAATTGGCAGACTCCACGCTGAACCTCAGTTCTTCATACCACCCACAAACAGATGGGCAGACGGAACGTCTGAATCAATGCCTAGAAACTTTCCTCAGATGCTTGGTACATGCCAATCCAAAACAATGGTGTAAATGGATTTCTCAGGCTGAGTATGGTACAATACCAGCTTCCATTCTGCTATTGGGCGCTCGCCATTTGATGCCCTGTTTGGACGAACCCCTCGCCACTTTGGTATCCAGAACACAACAGTTTCAGGTGTGAGTGATCTGGACTCCTGGTTGCAGGAGAGGAAGCTTATGCTGGACGTGATCAAGCAGCACCTTGCGAGAGCGCAAATGCGCATGAAGCACCAGGCTGACAAGAAGCGTGGAGAACGCGAATTCGCTGTGGGTGATCAGGTGTACCTCAAGCTCCAGCCATATGTCCAAACATCTGTGGCAAATCGTTCATCGCAGAAGTCGGGTTTCAAGTACTTTGGACCATACACGGTGATCAAGCGTGTTGGTCAGGTTTCATACAACTTGCAGTTGCCGACCTCTGCCAAAATCCATGATGTGATTCATGTCTCTCAACTCAAGAAGGCGTTGAAACCGATTGATCAGGTCAGTGTTGATTTACCTCTGACCTGTATTGACATGATGCTTGTGCAACCAGTGGCGGTGGTGGACGATCGAATGATCCGTCGAGGCAGCAAGATGGTACCCCAGGTCAAGCTTCAATGGTCTGGCCTTCCTCAACACTGCCAGACCTGGGAACATTTCGGAGCAATTCTCGCTGCCTTTCCATCGGCACCCGCTTGGGGGCAAGCGGCTACTCAAGGAGGGGGCATTGTCATGACCACGTGTCTGCCTGAGATGATCAAGGCCAAGTCAAGGACCGACGCCAGGCAACGCATACGAGAAGAGCATCACCTGACGAAGGGGACCCAGCTGGCAGCGACCAAGACCACGCTGGGTAACGTCGACGCGATATAAGCCTTGGCTGTGTCATCAATCAATTTGTAATCAGATAAAATAGAACTCATTAGAGTCCTTCCTCTCTTCCTCCTTTTCCGGAGCTTCGCTCGTCAGGATTCAACCCCTCTGCGTGACGCGAGGATGTATCGAATTTAGACCCATAATCCATCTGTGCGTAGCGTGATCTGTGTCTCGTGCGTTACAACGCAGTCCAGACTCGCTTCCTCCGATCCATGTCTCTGCAGTCCTCCCTGAACTAGACGGCGGCGGCCGCGGCGACTCACCCGACGGCCGAGGTGGCAGCGAGCAGGCAGCAGAAGCAAGGTACAATCAGATCCGGTACTCCTGCTCCTCTTCCTCCCTTTCTCTCTCAGCAGGCAGCAGCACCAAACTTTGCTTACTTGGTCAGCTCCGGTGCTCTGTCTCTCTCTACCGTAGGTCCGTAGCTCACTTGGTTTACACTTGTCTGTTACTGGCTAGTGGCTACATGGAAAATGGATTGGAAGCCTAGATTAGCTCAATGCTTCAAACTCAAAGGTTGTAGGTTGGAGGTGCTTCGGTATGCAGTATGCTTAGGACAAATAGTCAAACGTATGATACATATCCCTGTATTGGAGCTTTCCGAAAATGACGTATTTATGTATCCGTATCACTCGACCCCGATTGCTTTGGGCACACATGCTTGGTTCGATGTGAAAAGGGTTGTTAAGGCTACAACATTGTTATCTGCTCATAATGTGCATATAGTCATCAGTAAGACAGTAATAAATGTTAATACTGGGGAAGCAGATAAGCCTTTAACTCCTATTTCACACAACCCTTTAGTTTTGAGTTTTATCGGAAATACACCTTTTGCGGGTTAAGGCTCTTTTAGACAAAAAGAAGAAAGAAATTTGGACTATCAATCTGAATTATGCAATTGACTTTTGTTGCTCAATATTTAAAATACTATATTTGCATCCTTGGCTCCATGTAATATTTTGAAGCTGTAATCGTGAGGTTTACGAGGCTGCCCTCACTCCTGAACAAAGAATAAATTTCTAATTGAGAACTAGTAAATTGTATATTTGGTGCAGAAGTAGACATAATAAATCTGTTAGTAATATTACGGGCTTCTTCAATTTGTGACGCGGTGCATCTTCAGATTATATTTGAATATTGCTATAGAAACTAACTGCTTGCTCAGTAGCATGAGTCATGCATGACGCAGCCTCTGAAAAATACGAATGAATAAGACAACTCAAGTAATTGGTACCGCTTTGGAACAGAAAACATCTCACCTTCTTAGCTCTGGATATGGTCCAGAGAGATATGAGGGACCAGCAGGAATATTCTTAATTGATGGTGACCCAGTTATGAATTATTAATCACTTGTGAGCATTCACTATCATTGCTAGGTAAAGATGTGTCTAATTCTTGGAAGCACCACCGTTCATAATGTGCTTTCAAAGTGGATGTATATCTATTATCTAATTGTCTTCCTTTGTTTTTTCTGTCTTTGCTTGTTTGGCTTCAGTGTGCCTCATCATCGAAGCTCTGAAGCATGGCTCCTCTGACTCCTAGACTTGTAGTGCCCATAGATGTAAAGAAGAAGCCCTGGGAGCAAAAAGTTCATCTCCATAACCGCTGGCATCCAGATATCCCTCCTGTTGCCGATGTAACTGAAGGGGAATTATTCCGTGTTGAGATGGTCGATTGGTCTGGAGGACGGGTTAAAGATGATGACTCTGCAGATGATATCAAGTCTATGGACGCCACAATTGTAAGTAGACATTTTTCTTTATGGAAGAGAATTCGTTCGATGTTTTCTTATTGTAGTATTGTCATTAAAAACAAGACTGGTGCCAAACTGAATATAGTTTTTCACAGGCTCATTATCTTAGTGGCCCCTTTAGAATAGTTGATGCTGAAGGGGTTCCAGCTTCACCGGGTGATCTTCTTGCGGTAGAGATCTGCAATCTCGGGCCGCTTCCTGGTGATGAGTGGGGTTATACTGGAATATTCGAAAGGGAGAATGGAGGTGGATTCTTAACTGACCACTTCCCAAGTGCAAGAAAAGCCATTTGGTATTTTGAAGGAATTTATGCATACTCCCCTCAGATACCTGGTAAGAGTTCTTGCTCTTGCTCTGAATGAGGCGCTTTAACTTCAGACCATTCGATCTAATACCTCCATTTTGTGTATACCAGGCGTTCGGTTTCCGGGTTTAACTCATCCTGGTATTGTGGGGACTGCACCATCAGTCGAACTTCTTAATATATGGAACGAAAGAGAAAGGAAATTGGTCGAGACAGGTCACGAGTCTCTGAAACTGTGTGAGGTTCTACACCAGCGGCCCCTTGCTAACTTGCCAAACTCCAAAAACTGCTTACTTGGAAAGGTATGATCTGCTGCCTGATTAATGGTTCACTTTTTTTTCATTCACTTTGACTCCAAGGATTAAATGAAACATTATTTGCAGTATTTATAAATCATGATATCCTTCTTATGTGGCCCAGATTTTCAGTACAACAATTTTACACGCATATATTAATTTAGTTATTTGTGTTAAAAAAAGGGTTGATCCTCCGTCTTCCTTTGCATGATTGAAAACAGCATGAGTTTTACAATGTGAATGATCTCAGGCAAAAACGGATTTATCTGCGCTAGACTGAACTTTAAGGTGTATCCAGACACCACTGAAAAAACTGAAAAGTACCAATATTATTTTGTACTGGCGCCTATCGTTAGCCGTTAGCCAGAAGCAAATATTGATTTGTGGAGGTACTGTAAGCTCTCATACCGCAGGAATGTAGATATGAACAATCCCACCAAAAATATCAGAACTGCATAGATAGATTGAACAGATCAACTGAATATACTCCAGAAGATGTAAATTATCAGACAAGAAAAATAAGATTCGCTGGTCAGGTTCTGAACCACACGTTCACCGGTAATTTGTTTAGGGTGTGTATTGCTAAAGAGCTATTTTTTACAACACGTGCAATTGTGTGCAGATTCAAGAAGGGACTGCTGAATGGCAAAGAATTGCTAATGAAGCAGCAAGAACAATTCCTGGCAGAGAGAACGGTGGGAACTGTGACATAAAGAATCTAAGCAGAGGTTCCAAAGTTTATCTACCAGTATTTGTTGAAGGAGCAAATTTGAGTACTGGTGATATGCACTTCTCACAAGGTGATGGTGAAGTCTCATTTTGTGGAGCAATAGAAATGAGTGGATTCCTTGAGCTAAAGTAATTGCCTTTGTTCTTGTCTGCACTTTTCAATACTTGACTCCATGTGCATGTCCTCTCACGGTGTGCTTGTGAAATCCAACTAATTTCATTGTTCGCATTTTGTGTAGGTGTGAGATCATAAGAGGTGGGATGAAGGAATACTTGACTCCCGTTGGTCCGACGGCGCTTCATGTGAACCCTATCTTTGAGATAGGTCCAGTGGAGCCACGTTTCTCAGAATGGTTAGTCTTTGAGGGCATCAGTGTAGATGAGTCAGGGAAGCAGCATTTTCTTGACGCAACAGTTGCCTACAAGCGTGCAGTTCTCAATGCCATTGAATACCTTTCCAAATTTGGGTACTCCAAGGAGCAGGTAGGCAGTAGGGTTATTAGTCGTCACCCTGTAAGAGTCATGGTAAAAGGAGCGTTATCTGAAGTTCTCAACTTTGGGTTATATGCAGGTTTATCTTTTACTATCATGCTGTCCATGTGAGGGTAGGATATCTGGAATAGTAGACGCCCCTAATGCAGTGGCGACACTTGCCATCCCGACAGCAATATTTGACCAGGTATCCTGCAACAGCTCAACTGGAAGTCTTTTGGGCAGTTCAAATGATATTCATTACATTTTCAATATTATGAGTATTTTTGTTATAAACTCCAGTGCGTGACATTTCAATTCTTAACATAGGATATAAGGCCAAAACGCCTGGGTCATGGACCAACAGTGAGAAGAATTCCGGATGTTCTGAGATGCACGTACGATGGACAACTTCCTGTAACACAAGACCAAAGTCGAACTGTGGCACCACAGTGACTTGCATTGTATAATTGTAGTCATAACTCATAAATAATCGTGTGCATATGTGCAACCTATAATGTGGACTGGTGGTTGCAGTATGGGATTTGTTGACACTGGATAATTTATGTATCATTGAATCCACTTATCGACATATAAGAAGACAGACAGAGATATGCCATTATTATAAATAATTTCCTGTGTTGTTGGCTTGTTGCAAAGTTGAGCTATGTGGATCATGCAAGCAGTTTGCTTGTTATTAGTACGAGCTCCCCCCACCCCCGGTCGGCTGAAGTCGCATGATGGTGTCAGCAATGAATTGTGTCAACCCGCCCATATGGCCGAACCAGGTTCCAAAGAGTGCTCAGTCTTTTCAGGCACAACTACAGGGTTAATTCTTACAAGCATCTGTCATATTTACAGGACTATAAGCATGGCAAATGACGTACGGCGTACAGATTCCCCCAAGCCCGTAGTGGCAAAGGACTCTCACCAGTCCTTCAGAAGCTCGTCGGCCATATCTTTGTAGCTCACCTTTTTCTTCTTTGGAGCAGCACCATCTGGATCTGGGGCTGGAACTCTTGTACCGGATGCAGAATTTCCTGCCTGCGGTGCCTGAGCACCCGATGCAGAATTTCCTGCCTCAGGCATCAGAACCCTGGACTCCGATGTGGAACAACCTACCCGTGGTGGATCATGCTCAACTCTGGCTGGTGGATCGCTGCTCGCACCTCCTCTCTCTAACTGCCTGAGGGACGGTATCATGTCGAGGAGCATCGCGTGCAAAGGATCAACCATCAGTTCTATCTTCTCGCCTCCACTGCTGGTTCCTTCAGCAGTGTTTGTTCTTTCGAAAGTTTCTTTGCTTTCGTACTTTGGACTGCCTGTTGCCTCCTCTGTGGCACACAGTTTGACAACTTTGGGCTTTTCCTCGTCCAAAGTGATGAACTGGGCAGCTGGAGGTGGTCCTTGGTCTTCGTCCATGTTATCTTCCTCTGCATCCAAGTTTTTGTCTTCTTGACCTTCACCAGGTCCACTTTCTTCAGATTCATGATAATCTATTTTTGCACGCCGGGTTCCTCTTCTAGCATTTGTCCTTTGAACTGTTCTGGGAGCAGCTCGAGGTCGTCTTTGATCAATGTCACTGTTATCTTCTTCCATCTTAGAGATGTCATCGCTGTTCAACTTTTGATCATTTTTACCTGTTTCACCAGGGCCACTTTCTTCAGATTCAACGTCATCTATTTTTGCATGTTTGTTTCCTCTTCTTGCCTTTGTTCTTCGGACTGGCCTGGGAGCAGCACGTACAGTTCTTGAAGTACTGCTGGCCGGCCTACCCCTTTTCCTTGTATTTTTTACACGAGATGTTCCAACCTCCTCATCTTTCTCATGCTTGTCATTAGAGGGCTGGACATTTTCCTCACTGAAATGAAATATCAGGATAGCAACCAAGAGGTAAATACTATATTTATATATACATAAAGTGGTAGATAAATTGAACTTCCAAATGTGAACATTCAACAAATATGGTACCTCCTTTCAATTTGTAATTCTTCTAATGTATCTGGTTTAAGGTTGTAGGCGGTTTCAGGAAGCTTTGTTTGTTTATCCACTGAATCTTCTAACCACTTATTACTGACTACATGCAATCTTTTGTCATGTAGGTAACGTCTCTCAGCTGGAGGAAAACTGCATAAACGATAGACTCGTTACTGTTCCTACTTCCTGCCTCTCACAGAATACACAAGAAAACATAAGCATTGAATCATTACCTCTTGTACACTATGTCAAAATTGTACACCTGAAGAACTGAAACTATAACCAAATGGGTAGCAGGAGCAAGGCTGCTGCAAAACTGACCACCATGCATGGTAAGGTCCTGCTTAACCCTCTTCAGTGCAAGATCAGATATTACATTGTAGTCCTCATTCCTCCAGGAAGAGAAAAAAAAGGAGAAACAAATAAGTAGTGGCATTACATGGATGATGATATCTGACAGTAAATGAAACTTACACTAAAGGTGCATGATACAAGTAAACACAGCAACCCTGGAAGAAGCAGAATCTTTCATCTGCATAATACTTCTTTTTGTAGCGATGTACCATGATTGGATCAACAGGAACTTTGTCAATGTTGCTGAAGATCTGAATAATGAGCCAATGAAATAATTAAAACTAATCATCATAAACTAGTCCTTGTAGAAAAGGGCAAAACACATCAATATTTCAAGTCGCAGACTGCAACACCTTCGCCACCCCTTGCTGCCTAGTACAAGACTACAAGCTAAAAAAATAATGTGATAAAACCTCTTAAAAACAAACTTACAATGCCAGGGTATGCAAATAATACATGGTTCTATGGGGAAGATCGATGCAAACTTATGTTTGGGTGCTGTCATACTAAGTCCAACAATGATAGTTATATGAGTTTTTGGATGTACATTAAAGCAGATTCATCTGATCCCAAGGCGCATGTTGAGAGTTAGCAAATTAGCACTGTAAGAAATATGTACTAGACATTGCTCGGCTTACATATACTGTCATACTGTACAAATTTCATCTAGCTCCCAGTTAACTATATGGTGTACTGTAGCATCTGCGCCTTCCACTACATAGCTGATTGGGAAAACTGAAAACCAATCAGTTGTGGGGCCACATGGGCATCACCCGCCCACCAGCAGAGACAGAACATGGGGCAAAACTAAGAGTGGGCTACTTAAACATTTTCAGAGCAATCCCACGTTCTTGGGCCAAATAATGAGCCATATTAGAGTTGATTCGAGAAGCCCGAGCCGTGGCATAGTATGGCCATAGAGACGCATAGAGAAGCCGCACCTATGCCCACCAGGGTTCACCTCTCGTGGTGCCCGGTGTCTGGATCATCTTTCTATAAACAATGGCATTAGGTTCTAGTGCCTGGTTACTGGAGTCATGCTATAGATCTGAAAGCATAATTAACTCAGACCCCTGAATCACATCTTGATTTTCAGACTATTATAATGCATGTCAAACAAGAAAAAAATTTGCTGCATATAGAAATAAGCTTCAAACCTGCTTTAGGTCAGCAACATCGATGTCCCAGTAGTAAAAGTCAGCATATGAGTCGATCTCTTCAGGAAATTTGTGCCTAGCAAAATCTGCAAGGAAGAGGATATACCTGTACAATGAATTGCATTAGAACATATTCAGTTAATAGATTGAAAAGAGAATTATGGGGTGTAACCAAGGGACGAACTTGGGTTGCAAACGAAGAAGATGTTTTTGCCTGGAACAGTCCAAGATCCAGGAATAATGAATGATCCTTCCGTGGCGTAAGGCTGCCTGATATTTGATACCTGAGAGTGCAGCAAATAGCCTCTAGACAGTATGTACTAACACTCAGAATGATAAAAAAAAGAGTAGTTCTGCACAAGAAAAGAGGAATACCTTTTTTCTCCGCTGCTATGCAGTGAGTAACTGAGTCATTAAGATTCATCGAGAAAGATCCTCCATTCTCCACGACCAATTTATGGAAATAGTCGAGTTTATATGATGGAGGGGTGTTGACAAAATCTAAGTATACTAAGGAATGTACCATATCAAATGTATGGTGTGCTGTAAGAAATGCAGATATAGTTGCTCAACCGTCGAGACGATAATGTAGGTGGTGACAAATATGCCACAAAAGGATACAGAACATGGTGTTTGCAAATATCAGGGTTTCTCCCTTTAAGCCTGATATATCAATCTTCATAAGATGTGAAGGGATAATTGATACATTCTTCTTCTCCCCCCTTTTAGTTGTTTTTGCGTTCTTTAAGTTGTCATTTTTCAGACTCTTATCAGCTTCTGCCTTGTGCATTGTCCCATTACTTGAATGCACAATCTCCTTAAATGCTGTGATGATCAATATTTCACAGAGTTCGTCTTTGAAATAATATAACCAATATGCAATGCATCAAAAGCCATTTATCTTACTATGAGTATTCAAATTGAAAATGAGGGTATTGACAAAACAAAAACTACTAAAAGCGCAGGAGAATTACACTGCACATCAAGGCACTCGTGCCATGGTTTATCGTATCTCACTCGTTGAATGCGGGGAAACCTCAAGCAGTATGGGGCAGCAAATACCTTTAATATAATGGAAGCAAGTGTCAAAAAACAGTTGGAGAGCAAATCACTGATTAGCTAAATTGGACAAGAACGCCATATTTCTTAAGCATAATGCTTTTAAAGACTGTAATACAACAAATATTGAATCGCTTAAATGAATTACCTCGGATTTGATTGTTCTAATATCACTTGTTATAGACATTATGACTGACCTGCATTCGTGAGTAAACAGATCAGATGCTCACTACACCAGGCTAGCAAGAAGGCAAGAACTCAAACCATTAAATAAAACTCACTTATCAGGGCTTTCTATCCAAACATCTGGCCGCTCCTTCGAATTGTTTGTTACTTCATAAAATCTGGATGGTTTTTTGGGGTACTCATTTTTCCTGCATAAAAAATAGCCGTTCATGAGAAGGGAATAGAGTACCTTAACAAATAGGTTCAGACATGTAACATACTAAACTAATGACAATGCAACAGGAGAAACAAAGACAATAAATACCTGAAGTGGGGCTTCAGTTTTGCCACTAGAGTGGCACATTCTTCATCGGTGAGACCCGTACCAACTCGACAAAAGGAAAGGAATCTTGCAAGGAAAACAAAATACGTAAAAACAAGGAAAGAAAAACCCTGACAGCCTCACCATATTAAAAGCTCATAATAACACACAAAGTACTATTCGACCATGAAAAACTGCATGATCAAAAGGCTACGTAATTTATCTACTTAAGAACAAAAGTTTCGCCTCTTTTTCTTTTGAGATCAAGCAGAACCTAGCTATTAAGAACAACAATATGCTATTGGCAAAACCGGATTCCGTCTCTTAACTATTTTCCACCAATAGCTTTCCCCGCACTGAAAAATAGAAAAGCATACAAATAACGGTAGGAGAAAACATTTGGTTACCTTTTGGGGTAACTTTTATCATCTGAAGGCACTGCAAGACCAACTAAAAACTGTGCAACCTATAAAACAAATTTTGAATTATTAGAATTCCTTCATAGCATCCACTTGAGGAAAAGATTCAATTCATGTATGATCTTAGCACTACAAGAAATTTGCAATATAATAGCCATGAGTTACTATGTAAGAACAGATAAATAAGAGAGTACACATTCAAAACTTTGCATCATCTGATAACATCCATACTCAGCTAGTGTTAATGTTGAAACCGTAACAGTGAAAGAAATATGTGAAATTCAGATTAAGCACATGTAAAGACCTCTCCCCCTCGACGCCCGGATCCATAATATCCACCTAAAAACAAATGAATAGACATACACTTAATCACTGCATTAATCAACAGGTGGAGAAGATTACAGTTAATACTTCCTTTAAGCGGGATGATGCTAACCTATAATAATAACATCCAGATCAGCACCAGCATTTATATAATCAGGCTTTAGTTTAAGCCACTTTCCATTTCGATCACCAGGTTCCCATTTGGAATCAAGGTCCTTCAGTACAATTCCTTCATCTCTAAGAACAAATGACGGATCAGCATAATCATAAGAGACTAAATATAGTTATTCGTATTGCAAACAGGTTGCTATTATTTTGCGTTTAGATAGTGGAAATGAACCTGTTTTCAACAGTCTCCTTGAAGAACTTCTCAATGTCTTCAATATTCGGAGCAAAAATGGACCAACATGGTTCATCTAAAATTTGCATACATAGCTAGTGTTACATATTACTGAAAGGAAAAAAAAAATATAAGAACAATCAAGATCGTCATGCACTACAACAAAAACAATTGTGAGGATAAAATAGTATATTTAAAAGCAAAAAAGATAGTTTGTGGTAATTTTTTTTATGATGCCATCTAGATCAACTTATTTGAGTCAGATGTAAAGTTAAGGCAGGCGCATAAATTATCAAGAGCTACCCGGGGGCGATGAATGTTCAGACCACCTGTTGGGACCAAAATCTCAAGGCGACCCTTTAAGGATTTGACATGCTTCCGCAGAATTTCGTGCCGCTCTGTCAGACTATGATGGAGAACACTACCCTCTCCAGCATAAAGAATGTCAAAAGCAATATCTGTACATTCCTAGCGTCAAGCAAAACATGACTAGCTTGAAAAGAAAAAGGGATATGAAAAACTGAAGGGATAAATAATGGTCTTATCATTGTGCATTTGTAAACGAAAGGAAAATAAGGTTATGTGTTAAATTCTGATGGATATACCAAACCCAGGAACAGATATGGCTAGACATTACAGGACACTGAAACTAAAACGTGTTTCATTACCAACTGGATGTAAGGACTTAAAATGAAGGATACAGCACAACTGCAAGGGAAAAAAGTAAACTCAGTTAGATAGGGACTGCTACACCAGGGCCAATCTGAAAAAAACCAAATATATAGTGAATAAATGCAAGATCAAACCTGTCGATCAGTCTTCAGTCCCTCGCTTTCGGCCTTTGCTGCGAATAAAATAGTTGAGTTCGATGTAACAACTAAAGAAACATGCAAAATATTACTATTTCCAATGAAATTTTAGAAACCTATTTCCTGGATTGAGCCAAATTCATCAAACCGATTAAGCACAGTGTTCCACACAAGCAGCTCTCCATCCAAAATACACCTGAGGGTTCAGTTGAGTTCGTATCAGAGTAAAGAATGAAATGACCAGGCTGTATTATGAAATAATCTACACGAACCATTGATATCGCTCCCACAGAGAGCTTCTAGTGTCTAGGAAATAATACTAAGAGCAAACAAATCCAATAATAACTCAGCATGTTCAGGCTTATTTTGGGCTTTGTTCCTGAGGCATACTCTTCCAGATAGAGAGGTATCAGGCCTATCTAGCAACTACAGCCAAAAACAACCAACAATCTAACTGTGTCCTGCTACAATCATTGGCAAGATTTCATCCAATTAGTTATGATATGCTTAGCCCTGAGATGGATATTTCTTCTTTCATGCAAAGTCTGGCCGTTCCTATCAACGGTCAGTTACCCATAAATAAGATAGGATGCTACATTGCTACTAATTAGTAATAATAAACAATACCTGTCAGTCAGGATATTTTCCTTAATGAATTTCGACATCGCAGGTGCATATTCAGAATGATCAAGAAAGGTCCTGATATATGGTAAACATTAGTGGGATAATATGAAGCTCTCTGCAGTATGAAAACAACAGTAGACAGAAACATAAAATATGCTGACAATAGAAACCAATATGTTTCAGAAGAATGTGCGAGAATTAAATAAGAAACCATTTAATTTACCGTGAGAAGAAATGAATCTCCTCCCCATTCTTGTGAATTTGGATACGCTCGCCATCAAATTTGCACTCAGCAACCACTGGTTTGCCATGAAACTGGAGAGAGGGAGGAACATTTGTTTGACCAAGTGGATTCAGGTGATGTAGAAGAGAAATACAAAGAAGGTATTTTCTTAGCAATAGCTACAACTTTCACTGTCACACTAGGAGCTACAAAAAAAAAGGAAATACCTTCTTCCAAGCAGATGAAGCACTACTGACTCTCAGAGCTAGCTGAGGCCTCAAGCCTTTCCGATTTCTATATCCTGGTTATACAACATAGAAATAACAGAAGTAATGAGAAATTTGCATGATATTCCTGAAAGGTATTCAAGCGCCCTATCCATCCAAAAGAACATGGACGGTCCATGCATAGAACAAAGGAACAAATGATAAAAACCTTGAAATAACACTACATTTTCAGGACTTAGATTGTTGGACCACAGATAGCACATAATGAGAAAACAAAGTACAAGCAGAAGGATAATCACCTGACGTTTATGCCTTTGACTTGGATCATTGAGCTTTTCACAGACCAGCTTTAGGTCACAAGTGACATTGAACAGGTCTTCAGCATCAGGATGAAACTCATGGAATACGGTCTTCTCACTGATCCCCAATTTTAAATCTATCATGGCACAGATACATCAAAAGAAATGCAAAAGCACTTTTAAAATGCATATGAAAATTTGTAAGAAAATGTGCAGAAATGACAATGGTAGAACAAGCCCACCTTTAAGAATAATCATCAGAAGCCACTTCATTTCCTGGGCATTGGTTTTCTTGATGAGACTTGAAAGAATCAAAGCCTTCTCAGACCTGCCAAGAATGAGGAAGAACTTAGCTAGGGGATGTTTGGATCGCAGCCACACTTCGCCAATCCTAATTTTGTCAGTTTGGCGTGTGCCCAGTCAAATGCAAACGAAAATGGATGTAGAAGCTACCTATTATCGCTTGCAGATAGACGATCGAGCGCGTCGTTAACCTCCTTTATCGTCATCCCGCCAGAAGTCATTCCTTGCCTCCGCTGCAGTACCTGAGTAGCAATAGACAATTCGGGTTAAGCATGATCCAGCAAGATAAGCTGCTAGAACAACAACAACGGTTCAAGCAGAATTTTGATTAGTCAATCCAGCTATATGCAGTCTGAACTGAAACCAATGAAACCATAGAGGCCAGTCAGTCAGGTTTCCAGCACTTGTACTCTTTGAACATTTTCAACATCAGCCGTGCATCAAATCGCAAATTACACACAACGATAGCCACTTATAGACATATGAAGAAGCATAATGCCAGGCACATAGCTGATTTGTCAAAGCTCAAAGGGAACCCCTAACCCTCTAATTCCATCAGCTCGCACAGTCCATCGAAACCCCAAACAGCAATCCATCAACAGCGAGGCGTTGTAGAGATTATCAAGCGAGACAACGCTGAACGGGTGTAAGTGGTCCCGACAGTACCTCGGCGGCGACTAGGGCGAAGTTGCCTGCGTTGCGGCCGCCGCCGCTGCGGCGCCAGTTGGTGAGGCGGACGGCGTCGGGGGAGTCCTTGGCGATGCCGAGCGCCTCGACGAGCGCGGTGGCGAGTTCGGACTCCTTGAGGCCGTAGGATCCGCGCTCGCGGTCGAGGCCGGGGATGAGGAGGCGGAGCGCGCTCAAGTAGTCGGCCCGGCCGCTCTCCCCGTAGACGACGTCTAGGAAGGTGCGGAGGCGGGCCCGCTTCTTCGCGGGCGCGCGGTCCCGCGCCATGGCATTGAACATCGCCACCAGGAGCCCGAACCGCACCCTCGCCGCCGCCATGGCCGGCGGCCGTCGTGGGGGGAGGGGAGAGGTCAAACCAGGGTCCTCTTTGCAAAATTTCTGTGGCGTTTGTTTTGTTTTGTGTTCCTTCTCCTGCACGAGCGTGCGCCTGCGCCGTGCGATCTCGATTGAGCGGTGCTCCTTGTGCTGTGTATTTGCGAACAAGTTTTTTTTTACTGGGCAAAAGGCTGGCCGTTTCATTTGATATAAAAGAAATGAATTAGCCAGTTTATAAAAAGAATTGTACGTAAGCGTCTGCATTGTACTCCCTCCGTGACAAAATAAAAGGCGCGCTATTTTTATGCTGGTCTTTAGTGTTTAACTTTAACCACTAATATATACTAAATTATATAGATTGAGAATGTATCAATACCGTTGGATTCGTCTTGCAAAAAAAATTCATGTCATATATCATAATGCTTTAGTGTTGGAATTGTTCCCAGTTTACCCTTAGCCTTTACTTTTATGCATCTTGAATGCTTAGCGCTTTCGTTATTGTAATAACTGAATCTTGTGGCTGGTTTCGTTCTGAGTAATGGAACTGGGCTCCCCCTTAAAGGGCCCTCTTAATCTAAAAAATATATATAAGTACAAATCATGGTCAAACTTGTACGTCGTTGACCAGCGAAATTTAAGTGCGTCTTATATTTTGGGACGGAGGGAGGGAGTACTCTGTTTCGTAAAAAAAACTAGCCAAAAAACCTTACAACAACATGACGCCCCACACCGGCCTGAGACCACTCACAACACAAGCCGACAGCCTAATCCCCAAGCGGCTAAGGTCAACACCCCTACACCTCAACGCGACACAGTTGAGGCGAAAACCAGAGCTGCGGCTCCGACATCCACACTAGCACCAAGGCCACGCACCACACGGGCAACGACAAAAATCGCCCAAGCGGCCAAGACCGACACCCCAACACCTCAGGAGGTGAATCAGATCCGCCACTTGGACAACCACACGAACAGAACAACCAGCAAGGGTGGTGAAGGGGCTCCACGGTGATGCCTCCAAGGAGGGGAACAAGGACCAAGAGCGTCACCATCGCCAGCGTCGATAGAGGTCGATGTAGGATTTTCGCTATGAGCTCACCAAACCCGAAGAGACGACTATCTGTCGGCGTAGCCAAGGTTGTCGTGTATCTCGTCGCCGGTGACCACCAAACTCCCTCCACGGGTCCTCTGGCTTGACAGATAGAGACAAGTGCTCATCGTCGATAAACTAACCATGGCATTCATCAACACGCATACATTAATGCCGTGGCGACATCCGGGACCGTTCCAAGAATGATTGTTGGATCCTAAGATTCAGAATAATGAAGGTAGAGAAAATCATGGTGAGGTGAGGAACTCCTGTTGTGATCTGCATGTAGTGTTAACAGCTAGCTTGGGGACCTGCTGCGATATCTCACGCCTCACCTTCAGCACCAGGATCTCATCGCCACAAGGTTTTGTTTGCTGCCCCTTGGTTTAGTTTGGGCACGAGCAGTGGCGGAGCTGCACTGTAATTATGTGGTCAGTTGACAACACAAAAAATTGATAAGCAAAGAAAGTTCAGCTATGGATACACCATAATTGACACCCAATATCCTACTTCTTGACATCACTACAGTTTTTTTAAAGCTTTGACATCACTAGCTGGTAGTCCTAGCTCCGCCACTGGGCACGAGCTGGTGCCTTTATTATCTTGTTTTGATCTTCTGAATGGTTGTGATTCGTTGATTCCTGACTCCTGACTTTTTTTTCGAAACCGAGGCAAAAGTTTCGCCTCACCTTTTATTAAGCAGAAGGTGTCCGGTTTATTATGGAAGAAACCGGGCGAAAACCATACAACAACACAACACCCACAACCTCGAGACACCACGACGCCGCACGACACGGCCACCCACAGCCCAAGCTGCACCAGGAAAGCCGCTCGCAGAACACGGACGTCACACCACCATCCGGGGCCGCCGCCCCGGCCTAAAAGACAGCCACAGCTGCCGCCGCCACACCACAACACCGACACCACGGGGACAAGCCCGGCACAACTCAAAGAACCACCCTCCGGAGAGCTGCGACAGCTCCCCCAACAGCGCAAAGGCAGCGCAGCTCCGACTCCGAAGAAGAGCTAAGAAGGAGAACCAGGCAGGCTGGCGCCGTAGAAACTCGCCGAAAGGAACATCTGCCGCCAGTCAACGTACACCACTGGGAACCCACCGCAGCAGCTTCGACTTCACAGCAACAAGACACGCCGAGGCAACCCCAAGGACACGCCGAAGAAGAGCCGACTACCGCAGCCACAGCCACGTCTCCGACATCGCTCAAACATCATCATCGTCGCCACAGAAGCCTCCACGCGAACACCTCGGCCTTCCACTGGACCCTACCACAAGTCCCTCCAGCCGGTCACCACTCCAAGAAACCTCAACCTCGCCTCCAAAAGAAGCCGCGAAGCTCTCGGGGCCGCCGCCCCGACATCCACCACTCCAGTATGCCCTGCACACTCATCCGACACCACCTTCCGGGGCCGCCGCCCCGACATAACACCGCTCGTCCTCGAGCTGCGACGCCGCACGGCCCAGATGCCTGTAGCCCGAGCTACACAGGACCACTGCCCGCAGACCACGGCCGCCACACCATGCCCGGGGCCGCCGCCCCGACATACCGTCCAACCATCCCCGCTGAGATGAGCCGACCGAGCCGACAACCCTGCCGCCCCTGCTGCTCAAGGTCACCACCCAAAGCTGTGCCAAGCCGCAACCCCGCCTCATGGAGCTACCACTGCACCGCTGCCCGAGGCCGCCGCCTCGGCGCACAACCGCCATCCCGGGGCCGCTGCCCCGACATCCTCAATCCCAGAAGAGATGGGAACCCCAAACAGCGACAAATGACTCGCCCTCCAAAGCAACGCCTCCAAGAAGGATACGACATAACTGTCGTCGTCGCTCGCTCCGGATGGAGCTTGGGTTTTCACCCGGAGGGCCCAAGTCCGCCGAATGGAGACGGGAAGAGCTCCACGACAACGCCTTCAACAAGGTCAACGACGCCCGAAGGCGCCGCCGCTGCCGGCACCAACCAAGGTTGGGCAAAGCTTTCACCAGAGCTCTTCCCTTCCATCGAGCGCGCTGCAAGGATGTCACCGCCACTGTCCGCCACGCACCTCCACTGGACACCAATCACCGCACCATGACACCAGGGGCTGCGCGAGCCACCATGCCCCGCTCCAGTCGCTGCCGCGCCCACCACCATGGACGCCCCGCATCAGCGAGCCCAGATGGGGCCCGCTACACCACCGGCAGCCCGCAGATCACCATCGCCACCGGCCGCCCTCCTCAACAGCGCCGGCCTCCACCCTCGACGACCATCACACACGCTGCCGAGGACCCGGGCCGCTGCCCCAGGCATCGCCTTCTCGAGCACACCCGCCGCGTCACGTCCTGAAGCAGCGGAGCAGCGCCGCCTCCGCGCCCAAGAACGGCGACTGTGGTTCCCGCCGCCGCCGCGCCGTCCGGGCTTTGCCCGGCGACGCCTCCGGCGGCGGCGAGAGGAGGAGAGGCGCAGGGGGAACGCGCTGGATCCCGCGGGGACGCCCGGTGCGGCCCGGCGCGGCCGCACGGGAGCGGGAGCAGGAGGGGCTTTAAGCTCGACTCGAGCTTCTCCGCCGAGGGAGACGACGAGGACGGAGCTGCTTTTCGGGCTGGATGGAGAGAGGACGACGAGGGGGTGCCGGATCTGCGCTTGGCTGAGCCGGAGGTGGACGGAGGTGGGAGATCCGGTGGTGGCGGCGGTTCTTGCCGCAGTGCTTCTTATGACCACACCATGTGCTTCTTATGACCACTCCTGACTGACTGCACCTGCTCTGCTCCATCCTGGTTGCGGCGGTGTCGCTGGACAAAGCGCGCCAAGCTCCATGGCCACTGGTTCGATGAAATGTACGAAACTCCATGGTCACTATCCACCGCATGCGATCGATCGCCGAATGATCCATGAAAATTCGGCCAAGATCAGACAGGCAGATGAACACCGGCAGCCGGGGATGGCCTGAATCTGGGGGACACGATACATTGAAAAAAGGACTATACCCAGAGTAACCAGACATCCTCGATCTTTACTAGCCATGGTCACACCTAACATTTGTACATTTTTCTCAACTCTAACACTCTACCAAACAAACTCAACCCAAGGTCAAAAGATTCGACGAGCCCATTTCCCCTTCAGCAGCAGCTATTTCCAGCATCCAGCTTGCTATACTTGGTATGCCATCCATATTTGAAGTATCCAGCATTCAGCCTGCTATACTGGTATGACATCCATATTTGAAGTATCTTCGCATCTCAAGACTAGTCCATCAAGGTTCGACGGGAAGAAGCACTTCCCCCACTGGCAACCAGATGAGAAGGGCTCCGATGGAGGAACTATCATCAGCACACTGTCATTCTTTTGAACAACCCCCATCACACTGACGGTGCTACCTTCCTTGATGTAACTGCAGGTACAAGATAGAGTAAATTCAATTATTCGCAAAAAATATCTTTTGGCACATCTTCAGATAGAGGTAAAATATTCAAGCTTATGCATTGCTAGCCTTCTAGGTGGAAACTAACATAAACAAAATAATACCCTTCTTTTAGGCGCATTGTCTGACCATCACTTGAGAGCTTCCTTTCACGTAGCCATCTTAGAAATTCCGGAGACATGTCCTTGTTGTCAGGATTGATGTCAATTACTACAGTCATCCACATATGGTGTCACCCATGCACCATATCCTGTTTTCACCAATGCTCGAAGCCCAGATTGAAAATCTGAAATGTAGAAATCAACCGCGTGTCGCTGCCAACGGTACCAGTGAAATATGAGTTAGGATCAAAGTAATTTAATATGCACGTCTTTATACTGGAAAGTAATTCATTGATCAACTTTATTTAAACATCCTTTTTTAGATATTTACATTTTAGCGTTCATGAAAATGCAAAACTCACCTCTGATGTCTTTAATTCCCAACTAAACTTGCGATGATTCACGTTCGTGGTTTTCGAGTTGCATCCCCTATACTCATACAGGCTAGTTGAAGTGTACACGCATCTTGGAATCCTTTGAAATGATGAGTCCAGAGGGAAACTTCCACATGTAACAACCTGTCATGTTTGGCATACTGATCATTTACTGAATTCCTAACTGATAATGAAACAAGTAAATGGTTGTGCAGTATGTTCTGAGAACAGAAAATAATATGTAGTTAACCTGTAGATAAACATATGCAATCACGAAAACTGAAAAAGTTTTACGCTATGTGTGGAAATAAAGTGATCAGAATCCAGTTATAGCTACCTGGAAAGTTCTAACATGAACGGTAATACAAATAAAGTAATTTGGTGAGATATTGCTATATTATGTGCAAAGCACATGTGACGGAAAGGAACAAGGGAAGTAACATGGCATCTGATGATATAGATATTGCGTAAACCGAAACAGGAACAATTGAATACTTAATTATGTTCAGGTTAGTGTCATTAGCCCACATTGCAATAGAACGATCATATGCTTAGTAAATAGGATGAATACAGATATTAAACGGCAATTCATCAGAGTTGTACATAGCAACAATAAATCAACAATATCAGAAACATTTCACATACCCCTGTAACCTTGATATACTCTCCATCTTTTGTAGTTCTGAGATCAGCATCAGGATAGCGATAGACAAACCCAATCACTCCTCTCCTCCCCCTCCAAACATTCCAAGACAGAAGTGTAGCAACAGCACCAATCATCCCCATCATAACTATCAGCAAAATCGCATTGTGGACAGCAATAAGAATGAAGACACCTAATGCAAGCCCCGCAAGCAACATTCCAAACACCAACCAGAATACGCACTTCGAAGTGTATCCCTTGATTGAGAAACCACCTTCAGAGGTGAGAGTGGTAACAGCCTGATTGTGAGCAAACGATGTGGCCCGCACCTTCATGGATGCAGCAGAATCACGAGACCCAGAAAGTTTTCTTTCTGGAGCACAAGAAGAATTCAGTGGTCCAGAAGAAACAGGCCCAGATGTGATAAGCCCGGTTGTAGGAAGCATCGGACGGAGAGGACCAGAATTCTGGCGAGACATTGGGGTCACACCTCCAGACTGAGGACCGGATGACCGCTTTGCTGGTTCTCCATGCTTATTGAGAGGTCCGGAGTTAGATTTTGCTCTTGCCGATCCGCCGGCACCAGGAACTGAAGATGAAAGAGAACCAGAGTAGTTTGGCCGCAAACCAGCGTTAGAGATAGGTCCGGAGGTTGAAGCAGCAGCCCCAAATGAACTATTTCTCGAAGGCGCATTTCCAAGAGGACCAGACTTTCTAGACTTGTCAGCATTGAGGTCAAACATCTTCCCAAACTCTCCAGATTTCTTGAGGTCACCATCAGTGTATGGCATCACATTGGAGCCAATGGTCGGGGCCTTCTCCTTAGGTTGCTCTTTTTGGCCAGATACATAGAGGCCATTGCTCAGCTGATGTGATGGAAATCTAGAACCCATTTTTGAACCAGCAGAATCAAGTATATGTTAGTATTGAACCAGCTCTAGTGTAATCAAGCAAGGCCAATTTGGGTATTCATGTGCACAGCAATCCTTTTCATAGTACAACCTGCACCTTGCATCAGCTCCTGAAAAAGGTCATAATAATATATAAACATGACAGACACACTTTGACATTTATGTGATCAAGAGATCTAAAAATCTTGGAAATTTTACATGTGAGGTGTTTTATTAGTACATCATAGTCGTTTAACTATACTAACATATACATCTGAGATAATTATAAATTCGAGGCATGGGACAACACAAAAGAACATACTAGAACAAGAACCAACTCTTGGAAGAAAAAATACTAGTATCATACATTTGTTTTTCCTTTCACCATTTAACTCTTGCATGTAGATTACCAAGTCCATCATGAAATTACCATGAAGTCAAACAGCTGAAGATTGCACGAAACTGTATTATAATGATATAATCTAAAACTGCAGTATACAAACTTCTTTTCACCATTTAACTCTTGCATGTACGTACAAACTAAACCTCATTACTGAAGATGGCACAGCATAACTGCCTGCCTGTAGCATTTTGTTCAACATGAGAAGAAATAGTTGGACAATCAGCACATAACCTTTCGGCTGGGATGAAGCTAGATATTGGAGAAAATTCAAGAAACGTTGAATGAAGTTCTGAACCAGATAATAGTAGATTATCTGCTAAACCTGAAGAACAGGCGAACAGCAGAGAAAAAATTCATAAATACCCACGAGACAGAAAACAGGCTGCTACTCAGTTATGCAATGGAAACTATGTTCAGTTTTCACTTTTCAGACACCAAAAATGGATATCCTACACTGCAGGAGACTACTAGAGCATCAAGTATTAGCAACAGGAGCATCAAGACAGCCATTAACACCCATTTTTTATTCATGTCCCAAGTTCTAACAGGAGCAGATTAGAAATTAAAATCTGTAAGTGTTGACCTTGAAAAACTGAAATCTCGACATTTTCTGAAGTCTAATACTGCATCTAGCTTACATTCATATACGCCAACTAGAAGTATAAAACTATTCGGCCAACGACCAAGAAGTAGAGCAGTTTAACAAAGAGAAAAGAATCACTGTCTTCACTGCAATACTATCAGAGAGGACGTTGCACACAGAGATAAAAAACGGCCAGATGAGCAGCAAGGTGACGGGATAAAATGGGGTTACCGGGCGAGGCGGAGAAGGCGTCGCAGGGGATCGGGGGGAGCAGTCAGTGGCCACCAGAATCAGCTCCCCAGGCTGCCCTTGTCCATCGGTTCGCTCTTGGCCGGACACATGGAGCCGGTCAGCGGGAGGAGGAGGGGCGGGCGGCGACCATGAAGTCGCTAAGGCGGGGCTACAAGATGCTGAGGGAGGGCGGTGCTGCAGGCCGACGACGGCGGCGGTACAGGTGCTGGGAGGCTTAGGCGGCGGCCATGGGAACGAACGGAAGTCGGGGAAGAAACGGAAATCGAGGCTGGGGCCCAAACCGCGGGTTCAGCCCGTTCATGTTTTTTTTCCTGAGACCAAACCGCTCGCCCCAGTCCACTAACCTGTACCCACCGTAAGCCCGACAGAGTCATTCGCGACCGCACTATATCTCAACGGGTGGCACGTTTGGACAGGCGCAATGGGCGTCGTTCACACGAATTCCCCTATATAAAAGTTGGTGCGATAAGCGACACTTGTCCTATTTCTGGAAACTTCTCCTCTTCTACAGTTGCTCAGAGGCGAACGCCGGCGTATCTGGGGATTTCTCACCCTCCGCCGGCTGCTCCGGCGGCGGGAGATGGGGAATCCCCAGATCTGCGCTTCGGCGTGTAGATAAGGGGCTTCGGGGCGGCGCGGCTGTGGCGGGGTGGTCGGCGCCGTCGTTTTGGAGCTCTGCAGCTTCCCCTCCTCGGCGTCATCCTCGACGATGCTCTCGGGCTGCAGGTGCGTCTCCGCTCTGCTCTCTCCGGCGTCGGCGGCAGGCTGGTAACGGGTGTACAGGAGGCCGGTGGAGGAGGTGCGAGACGGCTGCTGTGTGGGTGTGTGGTGTGCAGGTGGTGGATCTGGCCACCTCCGGTGAGGTGGTGAGGCGCTGGCCCCAGATCCGGCGCGGAAGGTGCTTGGGGCTACTGTCGCAGCAGTGGAATATGGGGTTCCCCTAGTACTGCCAAATTGGGTCCGCCCTATGTGGGCCCAAGATGAAGATGGACAAGACCAAGACTCAAGTCAAGCTGGCGGGTTCACCGTCAAGACACGCATGGCCTACGTCGACTAAGGGCTCCGGTCCTGGGGACCTTCCGGGTCCCCGAACCAAGCAAGAAGGCCAGGAAGGACCCGAGAGCCCGAGTTCCCGGCAGGAGGCCAGGCTCCCTCTCGGGTACTTCCCCACGTCCCTGTGGATAAGCACTCCACCTCACCACGGAAGACTTGGGAAGCAAGGCGAAGGCAGCGCGGGCGGAAGCACGTCCCGTGGTGGTGTCAGCTCCTGTCCACCCCAAGGCGGACGCTCCCACCTAACCCAAAGGAGACGCTAGGCTGAGGAGAGGCCACGTCTCCCCTAAACTAGATGAGGAGGGTCCTTCACCCCGAAGGTCCCTCACGTGACCCTGTGGCAACCCCTTAGCCTATAAAAGGAGGACCAAGGCACGGAGGAGGGGGAGGTCGAAGCAAGGACGAACACAAGCTAGAACCAGAGCAAGACTAGACTAGGGCTGCGAAGGTAGAGAGGAAGGTGATCTCCTCCGGGTCAGGATCTGTCCTTCTTCTACCTCCAGCCAAAACCCTTCCGGGTACCCTCCGGGAGGTTCCATTGTAAGCCACACTATGAAGAACCCATCAATCCAGACATGCAGGAGTAGGGCTTTTAGCCTCCGGGCGGCCTGAACCTGGGTAGCTCCTTGTGTCCCTTTGGTTGCATGCTTTGATCGTGGAGAGGAGAGCTTGATCTAGACTCCGCCCAAGAAGACGATTCTCAGCCTCCTTCGCGCCCCGTGCCGAACCTAAAAGGGGGTATCCTATACTCCCGGTGTCCGTGCAACGAGACACGACATCTGGCGCGCCAGGTAGGGGGCGCAAGCGCTGGTTTCATCTTCATCAAGTTCATCGGCAAGTTCTTCGTCAAGCATGCCTCCAAGGAAGAAGGGAGATCCTGCGGCGTCCAAGCCGGTCTCTCCCTCACGCACTCAAGCTTCAGCTGAACGTCGTGCTGCTGGCGCACGGCGGAGCGTCTCTCCGTCCCCGCCTCCCATGGAGAGGGTGGCGCCGGACGAAGTGGACGGTCGCGACAAGGACAACGGCCCTGGCGGAGCGGCGGCTCCAAAGGGCGCCACCATGCCTCCTCCTCGCTCGGGGAGAAGAGCGTCTGCAACGGCACCGGCAAGGAGCCCACCGCTGGAGGAGGGAACCACGGCGTTCGCCCCAGCGGGGATCCACGAGCATCCAAGAGCAAGACCTCCGCGCACTCGCCTTCGGACGTGCAAGCTCGCCATGATGCTCTAGTCGCTGCCAAGGCCCTGATGCAGTTCCCTCCAAGCAGCGGCGATCCCAAGGTCTACCAAGAATGGAGGACTCGCGTCGAGAGGCTCCTCGACTTCGCCGATGGTGGTCCGTGGGTCGAACCCACTCAAGCTCCCACCGTCGACAATCCCGGAGCAGCACAAGACAAGACACGTGATCCGCGAGGCCAGCCTCGTGGTGAACGTCAAGCCAAGACGGCGCCTCCTCGCACCGCGCCACCGATGGCTGATCGGCTAAACCGCGATCACGGCGAGGCCATCTCCATCGGGTCGTCTACCTCGCGCAACCCAGATCTTCGTGACGAGCTCAACAGCCGTCAGAACGAGGATATGCGCACCCGCATCGAGCGTCGCCGAGAACGTCACCGCCGGGAAGATCGGGGCATCGACCTCGCCGAAGGCTGCCTCGCCCTCGCCCCGAGTTCCGCCACTTCAACTGGCCCAAGAAATTCAAGATCGACGTTCTCCGCTACGACGGCACCACGAACCCCCGGGACTTTCTGCAGATCTACTCTCTTGCTGCGATGGTTGCCGGGGCCGACGAGGTCATGATGGCCAACTGGTTCCCGTTGGCCCTGAAGGGAGATGCCCAGACTTGGCTTCTCAACCTTCCCAAGTGCTCCATCCGTTCCTGGCGGGCACTGAAGGAGCAGTTTCTGGGGGCTTTCCAAGGCGGGTACGAGCGCCCGGGGGCTCCCAGTGATCTCCACGACTTCAAGCAGTGCCGGGTGAAACTCTCCGCAAGTTCATCCAGCGCTTCACCCAGAAGATGAACACCATCCCGTGCATCAAGGAGGAGTTGGTGATCCAGTCCTTCCACGCCAACGTCCGCAACCCCAAGATGCGCGAGAAGCTGAGCATCCATCGCGTCGAGTCTGCTCGTAAGCTCTGGGAGCTTGCAGATCGGTGCGCTCGAGCTGAAGAAGGAGCCAAGTTCCCCGGGGAGGATGAACCCGAGGACAAGGTCGCTCCAGCCAAGAACAAGAAGCGGGACCCTGGACCCGACAAGCGGATCTTCGTCACCGAGCCTCTTCCGAAGAAGACCAAGCCCGCGCCGACTTCCGAGGAAGAAGGTGAAGGTGATCCCTGGTGCCACATCCATCCAGAAGGCAACCACTTGCTCAAGGACTGCCGCATGCTCAAGAACCTCGCCATCCGGGAGCAACGCGAGCTGATGGGGTCAGTCAAGACGGTTGCTACAACTGCGGCACTGCCGGGCACATCGCTCGTGACTGTCCCACGGGTCGCCAAGGCGGAGGCGGCCGTGGATGGAACCGAGGCGGTGGCCGTGGAGGAGGACGCGGCGGTCAAGGTGGTCGCGGGTACACACTCCGGAGGCCGCCCACGGCGGCAACGGGGAAGCTCCGGCTCCCCAAGGAGGCAACGGCGGCAAGTATCAAGAAGTCACGGAGTTGTCGGGTGCATCCACGGAGGGTCTTCTCTGCCTCCCTCCAACGGCGCCTGCAAGAGACTTGTCCGGGAGCTGAACGCGGTTGCTTCTGCTCCGTCCAAGCCCCTGGACTGGTCTAGTCAAGTCATCACCTTCGACCCAGAAGACCACCCTGCAAACACTGCCGGGGTCGGGACCCTGCCGCTGATCGTGTCGCCCGTCATCCACAACTACAAGGTCACCAAGATGCTGGTCGACGGAGGCTCCAGCCTCAACTTGCTGACGGCGAAGGTCCTGGCTATCCTTCAAATCCCCTGTCTCGCCTGCAAGACACCGGGGTGTTCCAAGGCGTGAACGGAAGTGTTACTCGACCCCTCGGGAAGATCACCCTTCCGGTCACCTTCGGCGACTCCAAGAACTTCCGCACCGAGGAAATCGTCTTCGACATCGCCGACACTCCGCTACCGTACAACGGCATACTTGGCAGACCTGCTCTGGCCAAGTTCATGGCCGTCTCCCACTTCGCCTACAACATGCTGAAGATTCCGGCGCCGTGGGGTGTGATCAAGGTCAAGGCCGACATCGACGATGCTATCTACTGCGTTCACCAGCTGAACCAGACGGTGGCAACACGGCGGATGTCCCTCAAGGTGTACAGGAGGATGATGATGGGGCTCTCCCCGGGGGCGAAGGGCACCCCGGGGGCTCCACATCTACTCCCCCAAGAAGGCGCCATTCCATGGCGATCCGCAGCTGACCAAGAAGGTGGCGCTAACCAGCGACGGAGTTCGCTCCATCACCATCGGCGCCCGCCTCACCGACAAATAGGAAAGCGCGCTCGTCGCCTTCCTTCGGGAAAACTCTGACGTCTTCGCGTGGGAGGCGTCAGGTTTACCCGGCGTTCCAAGGGAGGTGATCGAGCACAAACTGGCGGTCAATCCGGGGGCTCGCCCCGTGAAGCAGGTTCTCCGGAACCAAAGCAAGGAAAAGCTGGAATTCATCATCGCCGAGGTGGACAAGTTGATAGAAGCTGGTGTCATCCGGTCGGTTCCCCACCCAAGCTGGGTGGCCAACCCCGTGGTGGTACCGAAACCCATGACCTTCAAGTGGAGACTCTGCATCGACTTCACAGACCTGAATAAGGCCTGTCCCAAGGACCCTTTCCCCCTGCCGCGGATCGACATGATCGTGGATTCCACGGCCGGGTGCGAGCTGCTGTGTTTCTTGGACGCCTTCTCCGGGTACCACCAGATCATGATGTCACTCGAGGACCAAGAGAAGACGGCCTTCATCACTCCCAAGGGCTGCTACTGCTACACCCGGATGCCTTTTGGCCTCCGAACGCCGGCGCTAAGCATGCCTTGGGTCACAGCTGGGCCGCAACGTTGAAGCGTACATCGACGACATCGTGGTCAAGACCCGGTACAAGGACTCCCTCATCCAAGACCTGCACGAGACCTTCGAGAACCTCCGCCGGGTCAACTTCAAGCTCAACCCCGACAAGTGCGTGTTCGGGGTCCCCTCCGGCAAGCTGCTGGGTTTCCTGGTCTCTCACCGAGGGATCGAGGCGAATCCGGACAAAATCAAGGCAATCGAGCGCATGGAGGCGCCCCGGCGGGTCAAGGACGTACAGCGCCTCAACGGGTGCATCACTGCACTCGGGCGCTTCATCTCAAGGCTTGGGGAGCGGGCCTTACCGTTCTTCAGGCTGCTCAAGAAATCAGGCCCCGTGGAGTGGACCTCCGAGGCCGAGGAAGCCCTGCAGTCCCTTAAGCGCTACCTCGCCTCGCCACCAATCCTCGTGGCACCAGAAGAGAAGGAGCCCCTACTACTGTACATTGCTGCCACCAACCAGGTGATCAGCGCTGTGCTTGTGGTAGAGCGTGACGCTCCTCCGAAGAAGTCAAGCAAGATCAAGGGCAAGCGACCCGGGAACTCTCTCCGGGACAACCGTGCAAGAAAAGGCTGCCGGGTGACCAGGGGTCTCACGATCCTGACGTCACTGCAACCTCACCAGCGGCGCGGAGCCCGTCGGGAATGGAGAATCTCCCTCCGACGAGACTTCGCCGGGGGCTACCTCGTCCCCACCCCAAGACGTCGACGTGGAGGAAGCCGAGCCCTCTCAGGACTCGGCGACCCGCAAGGTGCAGCACCCGGTCTACTTCGTCAGCGCAGTGCTGCGCGACGCCCGGGAGCGGTACCCCATGATGCAGAAGCTGCTGCTGGCAATCCTCATTGCCTCCCGCAAGATGAGGCCGTACTTCCAAAGCCATCCCATCACGGTGGTGTCCAAGTACAACCTAAGAAGCCCCCTGGAGAACCCACTTGCCACTGGTCGCATATCATGGTGGGCCATGGAGCTTCAAGGTTTCGGTCTCAAGTTCGAGCACACGGACAACATCAAGAGTCAGGCGCTGGCGGATTTCACGGCCGAGTGGACCGAGACGGCGTTCGACGACCCGGAAGAGGAAACCTGCCTCCCCGGGAAGGAAGATCCTAGCGCCTGGACCATGCACTTCGACGGCTCCTACACCAAGGGGAAAGGAGGTGCTGGGGTTGTCCTAACCTCACCAACCGGGGACCGGCTGAAGTACGTCGTCCAGATGCACTACCAAGGGAACATCTCCAACAACACGGCGGAGTACGAGGGCCTGCTCGCAGGACTTCGTGCTGCCGTCGGCCTCGGCATCAACAAGATCGTCGTCAAGGGTGACTCTCAGTTAGTCATCAAACAAGTGAACAAGGAGTACGCGTGCCCTCAGATGGCACCATACGTTGAAGAGGTCTGGAAGCTGCAGCGGCGCTTCGACAACTTCCGGGCTGTGTACGTCCCACGGGGAGAAAACACGGCCGCGGATGAGCTATCGCAGGTGGCGTCCAAGCAAGAACCAGTGCCTCCCGGGATCTACATCGAGGTCCTCAGGCGACCTTCGATCCCACCCGAGAGGCTCGCGACAAGATCTGCGCCGGGGGCTGGCGACCCTTCTACCTCGACAACACGGGTAGCCAGCCCAGAAGCTCAAGACCCGGCAGCCCCTCCAGCGGAGGAAGCTATGCTTTCTTTCCGTCGGATGGTGCTACCGGTGGAAGGAACCCACCCACCCTGGGCCCGGGACATCGTCAAGTACATCATGGAGCACGCCCTCCCGGAGGACGATCACGACGCCGAGCGGGTGGCTCGTCAAGCCAAGCTCTACGTCATGATCGACGGCGAGCTCTACCGGCGACGGGACAACGGAGTCAAGCTCCGCTGCATCCCTCAAGAACAAGGCCAAGTACTGCTACGGGACATCCACGAGGCACATGTTCAAGTCATGTGGCATCAAGATCACTGGCGGGTAAAGTTTTTCGTCACGGGTTCTACTGGCCAACAGTCCTCAGTGATGCGGAGCAGCTAGTCAAGACCTGTGAAGCCTGCCAGTACTATGCGAAGAACATACATCAGCCGGCGCAAGCTCTGCAGCCAATTCCAATCTCCTGGCCGTTCGCGGTCTGGGGGCTGGACATCGTGGGAAGATACCGAAGTCTGTCGGGGGCCATGAATACCTTTTCGTGGCCATCGACAAGTTCACAAAGTGGGTGGAAGTGATGCCAGTACCAAGACAGACAGCTCAAGCAGCCATCAAGTTCATTGAAGGGATCGTGTACCGCTTCGGAGTACCCAACAGAATCATAACGGACAATGGCTCTCAGTTCACAAGCCGATCCTTCCTCAACTTCTGTGAAGAGCTGGGAATCAAGGTGTGTTTTGCCTCGGTGTCCTACCCAAGGTGCAATGGGCAAGTGGAGCGAGCCAATGCGGAGGTCCTAAAGGGTTTGAAGACCAAGGCCTTTGACAAGTTAGAAGACAAGGGCAAGAACTGGATTGAGCATCTACCAAGTGTCTTGTGGTCCCTCAGAACCACACCAAGCAGAGCCACTCAAGAAACACCATTCTTCCTTGTCTATGGAGCAGAAGCCGTCTTGCCAACAGAGCTCAGGCATGGATCCCCCCGGGTACTTGCCTATGATGAAGACGCACAAGCTGAGAGGAGGATTGATGACATCAACTTCCTGGAAGAGGTGCGGTGCCGAGCTTCCTTACGATCTGCTCGATACCAGCAAGGGCTCCGCCGCTATCATGATCGCCATATCCGTTCACGGGTACTGGAACCCGGAGACCTGGTTCTCCGCAAGAAGCAGAAGCTTGATAACATGAACAAGCTGTCCTCCAAGTGGGAAGGACCTTATCGGGTGACGCATACCCTGAGACCCGGAGCTGTTTATCTGGAGGACGAGAAAGGCAGGCCGGAGGGCAACGCCTGGAACATCGAGAATCTCCGGAAATTCTACCCCTGAATACGAACATGAATCGCAGATAGTTCGAGTCAACTAAGCACGCCCAAGGGGCTAGTGTTCTGTATAAGGGTGTAAGAATCGTCGCCAAGGAATAAAAGATAAGTTTTTCAATTCCGTGAGCCTCTCTTGTTGTCGTGAAGTGTGTTATCCGTAACAACCCCCAAGCAGGGGGCTGACATGGTGCCGGTGGCTGACAGGTCGAGCGCGAGTAGCCTATCAGTAGGCGCTGCCACCTGATCGTGCCGTACTGCCGCGGTAAGAAGTGGAACGGGCAGTGCTGTGTTTTAAAGAACCTAAACACAGAAATGCACATTCAACTTTGCTTGCGGGTTGCTCCGGATGAAACACTTTCACGACATGTAAGGGAGGGTCCATTCTTTTCCTACTGAAAGTGTGTTATGTGTAGCGCCTCTCCCGGGACAGGAATGGATGCTGAAGAGCGGCTCAGGAGCTGGATACCCGGGAAGGACAGAGTAGATCAAGGGCACGGCAAAAACCAGCTAAGTCTTTGCATGTGCATCTTGCATTCTAGGCATAATATCTCGCTCGGAGTCAATATACCACCAACCTGCGCATGCTTGACAGTTGATGAGAACCTTTGCGGGGGTAATGCGTCCTCCCCGGCGAACGGTCAGATTTCCCTTCTGGCCTAGTACCCGTGGCTGTGGAGTGGACTCCCGGAAGGCATAGTGCTCTTAGGGGTGCTGCTACCGGTGCAGGCGGTTAGAGTACTTGTCACCTAAGAGATCTCCTCAGAAAACTTGACGGCGCGTTAGTGCAAGGGAGGTTTGGGAAATGACCCCGGGAGTTGAGCCCTAGGATTGCATTCATCTGAACTTACATTCTGAATTTACAATTCTGAATTACATTCAGTCGAAGCTTTTCCTGGATACATATCTAGCCTATGCTACTAAGGCCAGCTCAGGGCTCCTGGCTGTGCAGCTCTGTCTTTCTGTTTTATTGCCTGCCGGGTGAACTCCGGACTCCCGGGGACGCCTGGGATGAAGGAGGGCATTCGCGCAGGATCTTCAGGGGTCCCACGGGCCGGGGAACTTCCGGGCAAACCCCGGCACATGCTGGCTGCAGAGGAGGTGCACGTGGTCCACGAACTTATCCATGATGTCTTCCTCATCCTGTACGAAGGGAAGAAATCGAGTCAAGGCGCAGGATCTTCCCAAGGGTCGTATTGCCAGAACCGGCAGCCTTACCTTGAAGACATCGTCAAGGTCGCAGAGGAGGCGGATCAATCTCTGATTGCCTGCGGCCTCCTTCCACAGCTCCATCTTGATGGTGTCCTTCCGGGTCGCCAGCGCCACCGATGCCTCCATGGCAGCAGAACCGGCGATGTTCCCCACCGGGGAAAACCAAGGAGACCGAGGGCGAGGAACGACCTCGTCCTTTCTAGTGGCTCGGGCTCCAGCTTCGCTGGGTGCCTCCGCCGCTCCTCGAAAGACGGACTCCGCCGTCGACACATCGGACAAGGCCCTCTCTGCTTCGCCGGACATTGTTCTGCGGGACGGGGAGGCAAAGGAAGAAGAGGAGCGGAGCAAGGCGAGAAGATGTGAAGGGGTGGAGTCTGGATGGTCTTTTATAGGCCTCCCACGCTCCACCTACCCCTTGACGCTACGGCTGCTGCAGTAATGGGAGCGCGTTTTGCAAAAAACTCGTTCTCATTCACACGGACGCGACACGAAGACAAGGAGGAAAACAAGATCTTCTTCATTTACAAGGACTACAAGGGGACGATCTTTTTTACAACAAAAAGGTTGGCTCCCGTCAAGCAAGGAGCACCGCCGTACAATGGAAGACGCTACTTCCAGAAATACGTCGTCAAGGCCGCCAAGGAGGAGGTCAACGAGATCTCCATGGCGCCCGTCCGAAGCTCCTCGCCTTCAGGAAGACGAGCTCCCCTCGACCTTGATGTCAGATGAGTTTTCCTCATCTTCATCCTCGTCGTAGGAGCTCGAGCTGCCGCTGCTGCTCTCCATGCAGCACTCCACGCGTCCGCCATCGACACCGAAGATCTTCACGGAGAGCGTAGCATCTCCGTCGTACCGGAACACCAAGCACTGCCCCCTGGACAGGCGGCGGGCACGGGAGAACGACTTCCACCCCGGACCCAGAAGCATGGCGCCTTCAGTGGTGCGCTCCGCCATGGCCCAGGAGGGGCCATTGGGGCAGCCTTCCACTGCAGCCAGAAGCCGGAGGGTCCGATGTCCTCCGTCGCCATCGCGAAGGAATCCGGCAGGAGAAGCCGGCTGCGAGGCCTGCGGTTCAGATCCACGACGAACTCGAACGGCGCGAAGCTGGTATGAACCATGCTCCTAGGAGGGGGAGCAGCGGTGCCGCGGCCTCCACGGCCGCCGCGACCGCGAATCCCACGACCTCGCGGAACAGCTCGACCACGAGTGGAGGGGCCACTCTCCGCAGCAGCTGAAGAAGTACGAGGGCGCCCAACTCCTCTCCTCGCTCTCGCCATTGGCGCTGGCAGCTTGTGGGGAGGCCTGGAGTTGGACTAAGGAAGAAGATGAACGAAAAGGCCAGGGGTGCGCCTCGCTTTTATAGCCACGGCGGTGCCTCTGTCAAGCGTCTCCTCGGTTCTTCCGTTATGGGAATCGAGGGGGCCCGCAGTTATTCCCCCGAGCGGAGTAACTCCAAGACCTTCAAGGCCATCAATGAAGCAGAGCAAGGAAGACCAGGTGCCCGGGACCCACTTTGACCTATCTTTAGGCCATGGCCCCGGCAGCTGGAGCAAGAGCCGCCGGGACCATGCCCGGGGGCTACTGTCGCAACAGTGGAACATGGGGTTCCCCTAGTACTGCCAAAGTGGGTCCACCCCATGTGGGCCCAAGATGAAGATGGACAAGACCAAGACTCAAGTCAAGCTGGCGGGTTCACCGTCAAGACACGCATGGCCTACGTCGACTAAGGGCTCCGGTCCTGGGGACCTTCCGGGTCCCCGAACCAAGCAAGAAGGCCAGGAAGGACCCGAGAGCCCGAGTTCCCGGCAGGAGGCCAGGCTCCCTCTCGGGTACTTCCCCACGTCCCTGTGGATAAGCACTCCACCTCACCACGGAAGACTTGGGAAGCAAGGCGAAGGCAGCGCGGGCGGGAAGCACGTCCCGTGGTGGTGTCAGCTCCTGTCCACCCCAAGGCGGACGCTCCCACCTAACCCAAAGGAGACGCTAGGCTGAGGAGAGGCCACGTCTCCCCTAAACTAGATGAGGAGGGTCCTTCACCCCGAAGGTCCCTCACGCCCCTCACGTGACCCTGTGGCAACCCCTTAGCCTATAAAAGGAGGACCAAGGCACGGAGGAGGGGAGGTCGAAGCAAGGACGAACACAAGCTAGAACCAGAGCAAGACTAGACTAGGGTTGCGAAGGTAGAGAGGAAGGTGATCTCCTCCGGGTCAGGATCTGTCCTTCTTCTACCTCCAGCCAAAACCCTTCCGGGTACCCTCCGGGAGGTTCCATTGTAAGCCACACTATGAAGAACCCATCAATCCAGACATGCAGGAGTAGGGCTTTTAGCCTCCGGGCGGCCTGAACCTGGGTAGCTCCTTGTGTCCCTTTGGTTGCATGCTTTGATCATGGAGAGGAGAGCTTGATCTAGACTCCGTCCAAGAAGACGATTCTCAGCCTCCTTCGCGCCCCGTGCCGAACCTAAAAGGGGGTATCCTATACTACCGGTGTCTGTGCAACGAGACACGACAGCGTGTCCCCGGCCGATGGTCCATCTCCGTCTTCAGATCCAGCTCGTCGGAGCTGGTGGATGATGCGGCTCTTCAACGCCTTCGGGCTAGGAGCTCGTCCGCTCCATGGTGCAGGGCTCCGGGCGGCTGCTATCTTCGTCGTCTCCGGCAGTGGAGGTCGCGCGTGCTGGGGTTCTTCGAGGTTGAAGACGGCGTGTTGCAGCAGTGCTGCCCTCTGTATTCTCCTTGTTTTTTCTTTGCTTGTATCTGGCCTTGTAATACTTTCCTCTACGTATGAATACAAGTATGAAAAATCAAAAAAAAAAAATTGGTGCGATTCACCCTCAAATCAGCCATCCACGTCGCCTCAAAGCTGCTGGCCGTCCGATCGCGCCGTCGGACGGCCCAGATGTGCTCGCGCTGCTAAAGTATTACTGTAGCAGCCAAGTTTCTACCAATCGCACGACGACACGTCGCCTCCGCCACCCATTTCACAGAAAACCCCCCGGAAGGACCTATCCGCAAATTCCGGGAATGCCAGGAGCGTTTTCGCAAAACCACCGGCAGAACGCGACTTCCCCTCTCTCTCCCCACGCGCCGCCGAGGTCGTCGCCGGCCGCCGACGCCTTGCGCCACCGCGCCGCCCCTCCCCGCTCAAATCGGAGCCCACCACGGGCTCCGCTGTCGCCGCCTCGCCCTCCTCGCCGCGATTCGGCCGCCGAGACGCCGCCCAAGCGCCGAATTCGCCGCCGCCTGGCCCGCCATCCTCGGCCGCGTCCGGACGCCGCCACGGCCGCTCCGGCGACCCAGAAGGGGCGGCGCCGCCACGTGCGGGTCGCCCGACTCCGGGCGCATCCATCGCGCCCACGCGCGCGTCCGGGAGCGCGGCGGCGCTCCGCCGGCGAGCCCGACGCCGCCGCGGGAGCCTCCGGCCGGTTGTGGCCATTGTGACGTCATCGCTATGTCACAGTGGCCCCATACGCAAGATTTTTTTTCTTTTTCCTTTTTTTTAATTTTTTTTGAAAAATGTAAAATGCTGCAAAATTAATACATGTAAATATATCTATTAGGAAAATTCAACAAATATATCAAAGTGGGCAAATAAAAATAAATGCAGACTATTTATGTCCTCCGATAAAAATTCAAATTTGAAATTTCAAAATTTTTAGTTTCCTTCGGATTTGCCCATTTCGTAAACGTTGAATTCAAATCCGAATAATTTCCAAATTTGAACAATCTTCGAAAACTGAACATCCTTCAAATGTAACATTTTCCAACATTTCAACTTGCCAAATATTTAGACAAAGCCTAAATGCATTCCATCTAAATAAATGGATTTGAATTTGCAAAATACTTACATAGTGTATTCCTACTGATTTTGTACATCAAATAAATATCTATATCAAACTATAATCATATTTGAACATTTAAATTTGCTAAAAAACTGGAGATGCTCGAGACGACAAATTGCGATGAATTTTAACATTTTAAATCCCAACATCCCGATTCGGGTTTGCTAAGTGATGGAAAATAAGATCTGCTTTTGCTTAATTTCAATGATTTTTTACGATCTAGAAAAGCTAAAACATATGAAATATTCTAAGTTTTGTTTACACAAAAGAAAAAAGAGGAAAAGGAAAATATTGTTTACCCAATGTTCCAATTGCTCAAACAAATGGTAATGAAGTCATTTTTTACAGTACTCGAAACGTTTCACAACTCTCTTAATAATAGCGTTTCACGCCTCTCTTAATAATAGTCATTTATCTAAAAACTATAAGTAATGTTCCAATTTATAATAGCGAAGTCATTTGTCTAAAAAAAATCACAAAAATTTGGAGTACTAATTGAGCAAAATAAAAAGATATGAGAAACGTCAAACACAGAGTATAACAAAAACCTCAAATCAGTCCGTCAGGAAAACATGACAAAAATATTAGCATAAACACAAAAAAATAAACAGCATTTGAATTCTTCACACCACGGTATTTACAAATATGACAAAAATATCACCACGAACACAAAAATGAACACTGACTATTTATGGCGTGCGAACACAAAAATGAACGCTGACTATTTATGGCATATGATCAACATTCGAATTTCGATATTTTAAAATTTTGAATGCCTTTCAAATCTGATCGTTCAATAGCCGTGAAAAAACTTAAAAACCTCTCAGTTCGAACAATTTTAAAAAACTCACTAATTCTTTAAATATAAACTTCCTTTCTATTTCAACAATTTTCAACTTCCCACAATTTAAAAATGCCGGCAATTCCAAGTTTTAATTTTGCCACACATGCGCGCGGCATTTCCACTCTTTTTGAATTACAACCATTTTCAAATTTGATCAGTCTCCGAAATCCGACTATTTTTAAAGCGATTTTTTCCCAATTTCAATTATTTCCAAGCTTAGACAACTTTAGAACATCGCCATTTTCAAATTAGAATTTACAAGCACGGGTGCGCGGCATTTGCCGCGCTCAGATAACTAGTAGAAAAGAATGGGTGACATCGCTCCCCACTCACGGCGCAAAAACCAAAAATTCGTAAATTTGAAATACGACCGGGTTCATTCAATTTTTTTAAAAATTACATATTTGAATTTTGAAAGTTAACGAAATTTAAACTTAAAAACTAATTTAATGGTAGCGGTAGCGGTCGAAGAAACTATAGTCGTCTTCCTCCTTGACGCCACCGCCGTTGGTCCCTTCATCGTCCCTCCTCCTTGACGCTGCTCGGCTCAGCGCCGTCGCCGCCGTTGAGGTCCAAGAAGGGGAGGCCCTTCTCCTTGGCGTGCTGCCTCGCCGACCACGCGCGGGCAGTTAGCAGGTCGAGCGGCGGGACGTCATCGCACGACGCGGCGAGGGCGGCCCCTGCGACGACATCGTCGTCCATGCCGGCATGCGCCGCTGTGCGCGCATCAGCTCGGCGAACAGCGGCGACACTCCTCCTCCGCCTTCACCTTCATCGGCTCGGGCTTCGGCGTCAGGAGCGGCGACGAGCGGGGCGCGAGGATGAGGCCGAGCGCGAGGAGGAGGATGTCATGCGCGACGTAGAGACGTGAAGCGCGACGTGGAGGCGAGCATCTGTGGTGCCCAGCAGCTGGCCGGAGAAGGAGGCGGCGCCGCCACCGGGGTCTCGAGTAGCGATCCGCCGTCGCGGATGTGCTCGAGGACGGCGTCAAGGGTGCAGCCCAGCACGCCCGAGAACACGTCGCGGCCGACGGCGTTCTTTTCCTTTGGCGGTGCTTCAGGTCATCCCAACTGTTGATCTCCTCGTCGTAGAGGCGTTGGAATGCCGCCTCATCACGAGGGAAGTTCGTCGGGTTCTCTGGATCCCAACGGGGATCGTCGCGATCCTGAGATGCTCCGTTTCATGAGGGGCTAGTTTGGTGACCCCCCCGACCTAGGTCCTCCTACAAAGAGGAGGATAGAAGGCTGTCATTACACCCGCCGGAAAAAACTGTAAGTCCTCACACCTAGGGCCTTCGACGGAAGACCAGATTGGGTGTCGATGGAATGTTCATAAGGGCATGATCCTATACTAGGATGAGAAAATGAGAGGCTATGGCCGGTTACTCAACTTCGCATACACCTTGTATGGCGGGACGTGGCAGACACGATGAGTTTACCGGATGGTGTGGGGAAAGCGTGCAACCTCTGCAGAGTGTAAAACTATTTGAATAGCCGAGTCCTCGGTTATGGACAGTTGGAAGGCTGTCCTATGACCTATGTGCAAAGTTTTGAGATTTGAAAAGAAAATAGAGATGTTTTATGCAACCATGCCAAAGGGTCGGCATGAGGTGCTGGAAAAAGAGGAACACCATGAAGGGCTATGGTCGAGAAGGCGGAGTTTTGAGAAAGAACATGTTTTGATGTTTTTGAGGAAAACCAAAAGGTCTGCCCTTTTCTTTTTCAACAAAGATATAGAGATGCTATATCTACAGGAGAAAAACTACTTTCCAAAACGTTCTGTTTTCAACAAGGATATAGAGATGCTATATCCATAAGAGAAAATCATTATTTTTTCTACAAAAACTAAGCCTTAGATTTGAGCTATCCCTGTTTTCGCAGCCTTAGTTGCATGTAAGTTTTTCAACCTTTTTCGGGTGGTTTGTGAGTGCATGCAATATAAGTCCATATACAATAATAAGTAATATGCATATTGTATCAAGAGTGAATCGCACGAGAGGTCACCAAGTTGCACGAAAAGTTAGTATTGGTCACCAAGTTAAAAAAGCTCAAAACAAGGTCACGAAGTTACAGATTAGCGACACGTTGGTCACTCCGTTACCACGGACGTTAAGTCGATGACGTGGCTGTCTATTTTTTACAAAAAAACCCTTAAAATTCGGTTTCTTCTAATTACTAGGTCCTTTTCGGTATTTACTTTTTTCCTTTTTTATCTCCCCAAATACTTAAAAGTGCAGCACTGCAACTACACTATTTGGAATCACTGGGCATGGCGCTGACCCAATCCCAACCTGGTCGACGTCCACCTCGCTCCCAGCGCGGCCGCGGAAGTAGCCACGAGGTCCCGCACCTTGCGCTCCCGGGCGGTGCGCGTCTCGGCGAGGCCGCGCGGAGAGAAGACATTGGCGCCCTGCCACGCGTCGGTCGTGCCTCGTGAACTTCTCCTGCTGGTGCTCTGCTCCCTAGCGCCGGCGGCCCTGTCGGTGCCGCCCCGGCTGCCGGTGCGGTGCGACCGTGCGACATGCCAGACGGCTGCGTCCTCTCCAACCCGTACGGCGCCTGGTCGAGCGACCGTGAGGACTACCCTGTCGCCGCCGTGGCCTACCCTGTATCGGAGCAGGACGTGGTGGGCGCCGTTACGCGCGCCAGCGCCGAGGGCATGCGGGTCAAGGTGGTCAGCGGCTTTGCGCACACCATCCCCAAGCTGGCCTGCCCCGGCGGCTGGATGAATTCAGGACTAATACGTGTACGAGCTAGCTCTAATTTTGTTGGATCTAAAACTCAAAAAACAAAATGTTGGATCGATTGATCCTCTCGGCGACGGCCGACGGGGGAGCCCAGCTACGGCTGCGGCAGGTTGGAGGCCAACGGATCCATGGCGAGGCATGGCTAACGTCCCCGCAGGCGCACGCTGTCTAGCCCCATCCGCAGGAACCCCATCCCGGTCATTCGGCTACTTCGCCGTCCGTCGCCGACGCCGAGCCCGCACGATCGCAGCCAGCGCCGCCCGTTCTCACTGCCGTCCGTCTTCAATCGAGATGGCAGCGGTGCCGTCAGCGTCGCCGGCGGACTGCGGCTACTCGGGTTCCCGGCCGCCGGCAGCACACGCGCCGCCCAGATTCCCCTACGTCGGCAGCACTCGTGCCACCCCCGGAGTCCCCGTCGTCGGTAGAAGCGCGCGAGTGATTCGCAACTGCACTTTTAAGTATTTGAAAACAAAAAAAGGCAGAAAATAAATATCGAAAAGGACCTAGCAATTAGAAGAAATCAAAATTTAAGGGTTTTTTTTTAAAAAAATGTACTGCCACGTCATCGACTTAACGTCCATCATAACAGAGTGACCAACGTCTCGCTAATTCACAACTTTGTGACCAAGTTTTGAGTTTTTTCAACTTGGTGACCAATCCTTCCATTTCGTACAACTTTGTGACCTCCGGTGCGACTCACTTTTGTATCAAACTATCAATGGTCTAGAAAACTCAGGGCACACTTGCATTTTTACAGGCGTTGAGACACATACGTGCAGTAACACAGAGATCAAAATATAATCTATGCTCAGATTTCCGCTTAAAGAAGGAGCATCTGTTGTTCTATAAGACAATCTATATCCTAATTTTCCCAAGAAGATTTAGCTTTTAATTTTAACGTCTCAAGTGAAACAAAAATTGTTGGCTCATCCAGAGAATGCATTAGTGAACATAAAAAGATTTTACCCTGTGCCTAGTTGAGCTAAGGATTTTCAGAGCATAACTCTGAATAGACGACAGTCTATGAGGAGAAACAATCATGGTACATAAGCTAAATTGTCGTCTATGAGGAGAAACAATCATGGTACATAAGCTAAATAAGCTAAACTTCCTTGAAGGTACAGAATCTAATATATGCCCAAGATAGTATTTTGTTTTCAGGGAATACTACAGGGGTATACTGGTATATCTCCAAAATGTCCGAATATATGAGGAATAACTCTGTAGCGCATTGGCCGCGCGATCTCGATCTATGAACTGGAGTTAAAACCAGAAGCTCAGTTCCGCCACGAAAGATGGGTTGGCTAGTTCGTGAATTCAGCTCGTCAAGATAACTGTTCATCGTCGATATGCTGCGCCTGTCCTTCATCAACACGCACAGCACACACTAATGTCGTGGCGACGTCCGGGATCGTTCTAAAATGACTGTCGGATCACGAGCTTTCAGAATAATGATGGTAGAGAAAATCATGATGAGGTGAGGAACTCCCGTTGTGATCTGCTTGTAGTTGGAACAGCTAGCTTGGGGACCTGCTGCGAGATCACCACAAGGTCTTTGTTTGCTGCCCCTTGGTTTTGTTTGGGCACGAACTGGTGCCTTTATTGTCTTGTTTTATCTTCTGAACTTGCTCTGCTCTATCCTGCTCGCGGCAGTGTCGCTGGACAAATCGCCCGGTCACGATCCATTCCATGACATGTACGAAACTACATGGCCACTGTATGTCCGCTTCATGCCGATCGGTCACCCAATGATCAACGAAAGCTTCCACAAGATCAGACAGGCAGATGAACCACCGCAGGTTACCGGTGATGGCCTGAATCTGGGCAATGACCTGAACCAAGAAGCAGCAAGTTCATCTACGCACCGCTGTTTAAAGCAGCTCTATACTACCAGCATCCCATCTCAGACTGGAATGCTCACTCATTAGCCCAAAATATTGGTGCTCCTGGGTGGGGCTGCATTCTTGCTGACAGCGGGAGTCGGAAGTTCAGAATGTCCTGGGCTGAATAAAAACTGTTGACACTACTGCTTTTTTTTTTTTGTGAGTACAAGGAGCTGAAAAGTTCAGCAATTACAGAAAGGACCCTACAAAGAACAAAATTACAGCCCTGTCCTCCCTGTAACCAGACCACGATGCCGGCCATGACAACACGCACAAATCAAGAAATGCTCCAAATATTTTCAAGATTTCAAACGCCAGTCCCTGGGTGCCATTTTTCTGTTACAGATATGTCCTTAGGGTCTCTTTTCTTTTGTACGCATGCCCATAAAATCCTCAGTTTTGTTACAGATAGATCCCTGTACATACAGTTTGGTCATTTCTTTTTTCTATAGCATTGCACGTCTTTTGTTGGCTGCTGTCGTTATTTCTTCTCGCGGTGGACCTTTTGGCTTATCACCTTGTTTTTCAGTTATTATACCCCAATAATCTCAGTCTCAACTGATGTAAAGGAATATGTGAATCATATACACTCTTTATGCACAGAAACACGTTATCTATTTTTTATTAATTAGTTGTGTTTTTTTGCATAACCATAAATCAAAAATCATTAACGACCCTGAGTTTTTTTGAGGAAAATTTACCACCCTGAGTGGAACGGCAAAAGTGTTAATCAAGCCATATCTAAACTAAGCAAGTAACTAATTATCACAGCAAGTGCAATGCATTGACAATTCCCAGGACAAAAATACATAATGTGGATACAGAAATGCAACAGCCACAAGATCTTCAGCAGCAGTGAACGAACTCCATCCTAAATAACACATATAAACCAAATTCCACCAAGTCTTCAATCAGCCCAAAAGCCATCATGTCCCACAAGTATTTTGAGAGCTCACAACCGAGAAAGAGAGGAAAGGAGGACACAATACACTGAAAAAAGGACTATACAGCAAAACCCCGATTAACCAGTACTCCTCGATCTTTACTAGCCATAATCACACCTAACATTTGTACATTTTCTCAACTCTAATACTCTACCAAACAAACCCAACGCAAGGTCAAAAGATTCAACAAGCCGATTTTGCCCCCTTCAGCAGCAGCTATTCCAGCATCCAGCTTGCTTGGTAATGTCCAGCATCCAGCTTACTGGTATGACATCCATATTTGAAATGTCCAGCATTCAGCCTGCTATACTGGTATGACATCCATATTTGAAGTATCTTCGCATCTCAAGACTACTCCATCAAGGTACGACGAGAGGAAGCACTTCCCCCACTGGTAACCTGTTGGGACAGGCTCCGATGGAGGAACTATCATCAGCACGCTGTCATTCTTTTGAACAACCCCCATCACACTCACGGTGCTGCCTTCCTTGATGAATCTGCAGGTACGACATAAAGTAAATACAATGATCCCCTAGTATCCTTTTGTTAATCTTTAGATGCGGGTAAATATTACTGGCTTATGCATTGCCAGGCTTCTAGGTGGAAAATAACATAAAGAAAATAATACCCTTCTTTTAGGCGCATTGTCTGACCATCACTTGAGAGCTTCCTTTCACGTAGCCATCTTAGAAATTCAGGAGACATGTCCTTGTTATCAGGATTGATGTCAATTACTACAGAGTCATCGACATATGGTGTCACCCGTGCACCATATCCTGTTTTCACCAATGCTCGAAGCCCAGATTGAAAATCTGAAATGTAGAAATCCACCGCATGTCGCTGCCAAAGTGTTATCGGTGAAATGTCAAGGTCAGTTGGAGGATCAAAATAATATATTTGCAGAAATTAAATTTTCAAGCACATCTTAATACTGGAAAGTAAATTCATTGTACCAAATTTAAATATCATTTTTCTAGGTGTTTACAGTTTAGCATTCATGAAAATACAAAACTCACCTCTGCTGTCCTTAATCCCCAACTAAATTTGCGATGCTTCACATTCGTGGTTTTCGAGTCCCATCCCTTATACTCATACAGGCTAGTTGAAGTGTACACACATCTCGGAATCCTTTGAAATGATGACTCCAGAGGGAAATTTCCACATGTAACAACCTGTCATGTTTGGCACACTGATCATTACAGAATCCTAACTTGATAATGGAAAAGGTAAATAGTTGTGCAGTATGTTCCGAGAACAGAAAATAATATGTTGTCAACCAGTAGATAAACATATGCAATCAGCAAAACTGAAAAAACGTTTTATGTTATGTGTGGAAATGATAAAATGAAATGACCAGAATCCAGTTATAGCTACCAGGAAAGTCGTACCATGAACAGTAATACAAAACACAGTAATTTGGTGATATGTTGCTATACTTATGTCCAAAGCACATGTGACAGAAAGGAACATGGGTAACATGGCATCTGATAATATATATATATTGCGTAAACCAAAACAAGAATAATGGAATACTCAACTATGTTCAGGTTAATGTCATAAGCCCACATTGCAATAGAACTTATCATATGCTTCGCAGAACATTATGAATACATACATTAAACGGTAACACGTCAGAGTGTAGATAACAACAATAAATCAGCAATATAAGAAATTGCATACCCCTGTAACCTTGACATATTCTCCATCTTTTGTAGTTCTGAGATCAGCATCCGGATAGCGACTGACAAACCCAATCACTCCTCTCTTCCACCCCCAAATATTCCAAGACAGAAGTGCAGCAACAGCGCCAAGAATCCCAACCATAACTATCAGCAGAATCGCATTGTGGACAGCAACAAGAATGAAGACACCTAATATAAGCCCCCCCAGCAACATTCCGAACACCATACCGAATATGCACTTCGCAGTGCATCCCTTGATTGAGAATCCACCTTCGGTGGTGACAGTAGTAACAGCCTGATTGTGAGCAAACGATGTGGCTCGCACCTTCATGGATGCAGCGGAATCAAGAGATCCAGATACTTTCCTTTTCGGAGCACCAGAAGAATTCAGTGGCCCGGAAGTAACAGGCCCAGATGTGATAAGCCCAGTTGTTGGAAGGAGAGGACCAGAATTCTGACGAGACATTGGGGTCACACCTCCAGACTGCGGACCGGATGACCGCTTTGCTGGTTCTCCATGCTTATTCAGAGGTCCGGAGTTAGATTTTGCTCTTGCCGATCCGCCGGCACCAGGAACTGAAGATGAAAGAGAACCAGAGTAGTTTGGCCGACCACCAGCACTAGAGATAGGTCCGGAGGTTGAAGCAGCACCCCCAAATGAAGTATTTCGCGAAGACGCGTTGCCAAGCGGACCAGACTTTCTAGACTTTTCAGCATGAAGGTCAAACATCTTCCCAAGTTCTCCAGATTCTTGATGTCACCACCAGTGTATGGCATCACATTGGAGCCAATGGTCGGGGCCTTCTCCTTGGGTTGCTCTTTTCGGCCAGATACATACAGGCCATTGCTCAGCTGATGTGATGGAAATCTAGAACCCATGTTTTGAACCAGAAGAATCAGGTATATGTTAGTATTCAACCAGCTCTAGTGTAATCAGGCGAGGTCTTGATGTGCACAGCTATCCTTCTCATAGTACAGCTTGCATCTTGCATCAGCTCCTGAAAAAGGACACACTAATATATAAACATGACAGATACATTTTAGCTTTACGTGACCAAGAGATCTAGAAATTTTGGGGATTTTACATGAAAGGTGTTTTAATAGTACATCATAGTGGTTTAACTATAGTGATGTATACATCTGGGCTAATTAGAGATTCGAGGCATGGGACAACACAAAAGAACATACTAGAACAAGAACACCAACTCTTCAACGAAAAAGTACTAGCATACATTATTAGCTTGAGCTCTCAGCAAAAACTGACAATCATACTAGCCAATTATCTGCCGTAACCAGAATGCTAAATAAAATATTTTCTGAGACCATTCTACTCCTCCATTAGTCGATTCTAGCCCACAACCAGCACTTGAGCCCGTTTCAGATCGAAGAACTAGTGGCAGATCCAGACATCCTTCTCGGAGACGAAGAAAGCAAGTATAGTATAGCATCTAAATTTTAGAAATTATCACTACTAGATGTAGCAGCTCAAAAATAATTTGAGTATTTGACTGGCCACAAAACAAATGCTCCAGCCCTCAAATAAAAGCCCCAAAAAAATTCCCACACAAAAGAACCCCGTCAATCAATCAATAATTGAAAGCCCAGCGCTGCGTCTTATCCCCTACTAATCCAAGCCCTGGCGGAAAAGGACGAATCTGTCGAAATCTCACCGGAAGCTCGCTCCACCGACACAGCAGCGCCCCCAGGCACCGCATTAGCACGCTCGCGGACGGGCCCCTGGAGCCCCTAGATCCCAAGAATCGCACCAAAACCACTAGAACCACCAACCTCCGTCGCAAAACGAGAAAAAAAGTCACTTTTCGCACCCACTACTCCGCATGTTCATCCCACGAAACGGAATCGTACAGGGGGGGAGCTAATTGTATTTTCTTGGCGCTCGTCGGAGCCAAGAAACGGAAGGAAAGACGGCAATGGCGAGCGTTCGTCAAGGAGCGGGTTGGGAAGAACGTTTCTTTCTTTCTGCGTACCTTGGAAGAACGGCCGGCAGGCGTTGCAGCTTCTGCTGCTGCTACCTCCTCCTGCTACCTTCCATCGGAGAAAGAAAATCCGCGAGGGGGGAGTGAGTGTGAGCTTCGGCCGTGGGGAGGGGTGCGTGGAGAGAAAAGCGCGCAGAAATGGAGTGGCGGACGGGGACAGAGAGCAGGAGGAAGGTGAGCGAGAGAATAAACGCGGAGAGGGAGGAAGGGGAAATAATGGAGGGAGTGCCGGAGGGTGCCGGAGTGGGGAAGGTGGGAGCGCGTATTCTCTCTGCTGTCCGTTACAACGACGACGGCTCTCTCTCCTCTCTCCCCGTGATTGCGCTGGTACTGCTAGGACTGTTACGTTGCTGGTTTGAAATGACCGAAATACCCATGGATTTTATTATCTTTTTGTTGAAAACAATTTTTTTTTGCACGTTCTGTCTTCTTGTTTTTCTTCAGGTAATTGCATTTTTTGTGTTGACAGATTCGGAACATGGTGTACTAGTGAGTAATTACCCCCTGCTAATGGCAATTGATTAGGCCGCGCTATAACATCGTGTGTGACGATTGCGACTGTACGTGCGTGCGTGCGCGCTGCGTCTCTCCATTTTCCATTTAACAGCGCGTCACTCATCAATTGCTGTTCTGCGGTCTTCTTTGCGTCGTATCCTTTTCGATCGCTTGGTTTCCCGGTCCGAATCCCGAAACCCGAACATCCCGATTTTGATCCCGAATCACCCAAACCCGAAAATCCCGATAGCTTTTCTGGGAACATGATCTTATTTCCCGAAATAATCTCAGAAAATTCAGGAATATGATGCTGATCCTGAACAGCCCGAATATCCCGAAATAAAGAGAGCCCAGCAAATACGGACAAGGCCCATGACTCTTTTGGCCCAGCAAGGTAGCAATAGCGAATTAACAACACTAGCAAGCGGTAGCCTAGACTCTCCAGTCCCCGAGCAGAGCACACCGCTCGATCCGCCGCCGCTCGCCTACTCGCCCTCAGCCCCTCACCCACTCGGTCGGCCGTCGCCGCTCGCCGCCAAGCACTACAACCCCTCACCCACTCGGCCGGCTGCCGCCGCTCGTCGCCAAGCGCTCCAGCCACACTCCCCCGACCGGCCGACCCCGAGGCCCGAGTCTCCGACCGCGCCATCCAGTCCCCGATCCGCTGGCCGCCGTCGCCCACGCTCCATCTTCCTCGTTCGACAAGTGAGCTTCGAGGCGCCGTCGCCCGCGATCCAGTCCGCACGCCGTCGCCACTCGCCCGCGATCCAGTCCGCACGCCATGGAATTTTGCTGTCATTTTTTTTCTCTGTTCTGAATTTCGGGTAATCCGGGATTTCCCGATCCCGAATTGTCGGGATCCCGAATTGTCGGGAATCATATTTTGTAATGGAAAATCGGGAGTCAAGTTATGGATCCCGAAATTATTATTTCCCGAATTTCCCGTCCCGAATTTTCGGGAAATCCCGAACGCCCACCCTGAATTCTGTCCAACAATGCATCCATGTATACCTAGGTCCTCATTTCAATAACAAATAAACAAATTATTATTTTCTCTGATTCATATTAATTGTCATTGAATCGAATGTATCTACCACTATCGGAGAGCAGAAGAAATTGTTAGAGTGCCACATTGGGTTTGAGAGCGACCGCCATGGATCCAAACCATTAATGGGACAATTAGTTAGTTAGCTGATAATCCCTTGGAAGTAAATAACCATGATCATCGTGTGTCCACGCTACGCTACAGATGGTGTTTAGTCAGTCGATCGATCTGGTGTTTGAGTGGATTGCACTGGAAGTCTCCGGACCAGACACGAGCTAGCTAGGGTCTACAATTAACATCTCGCCCCGCAAAACAGAAAGTATATCACACATCATTGTACGTATATGGAGCCCCACACAATACGTACTACGGTGCCAAACGAATGGATGAAGAGCTGGGACAAGCTGCAACAGAAAATAATTACGGAGGAAGCGATCGATCTAGTCGTGATGTGATATGTGTTGGTAACCAACGGTCGGCTATACATTTGTCTCTCTCGACCCCAATCGCACATACACGTACTCGTGATGCTACTGCACGATCGAGCACCACCCACAACGTACAACATCCTAACTGTAGGGCGGGCTAGTTTTTTTGTTTTGATGAAAAGGCCATCCAATTTATTGATCATCAACAAAGGTACAAAAAATCTCACAAGTAATAAATAGTTCTTCAGGCCACCTACCGACGACTACAAACACTGAACCGAGCCAAAGACGCGCCGCCGTCCTCACCCCTCCCTCACCAGAGTCGGGTAAAGCTTGTCGATGTAGAGCTTGTTCTAGTAGACATACGGAAATTCGTCGTGCTAAGCCCCTGACTGACCAGCACACCAGAGCAGGAGCTAGCGCCAATGTGATGACAACGTAAATCGAAAGAGTCAGACCTGCAACCACATGGACGAGCACGAAAATGGATCGGATCATGTGAGATCCACCAGACACACGCCTCCACGAGCCCTCCGCTGGCGTTAGGCACACCACCAGTGCTTGGACCTTATTCTGACTTCAAGATGTAGCCGTCGCCTCAACATCTCAAAGAAGACAAAAAAAACCCTAAACAAAGGACGGAAACCTTCCCGTCGGCGAGAGGCCGTGATCTGCCACGACTCCAAGGCCCTAAGGCCACCGGAGACGGAGCGGGCAAGTGGCGTCACCGGCGAGGGGGACAGAACCCTAGATGGGTTATAGGATTGCCTCACGATCGCCTCCTCTCATGTCTCACGTACATACCGTTTTCGCTCACGTATGGCGGGCTAGCTATATACATCATCCATGATAAAGAAACAAAGATATACAGCTCATCCGTTTTTACAAGGGTTCGCCAGTATAGTGCAGCTACACAAAACATTACAATTCCAACGAATGAAAAACAAATAACAAAACTAGAAAATACATAAACTTTACTAAAAGGGACTCCAACATCATTGAAAAAATTATCAATTTTTTTAATAATTTCCGCCCTTGCATTTACCAGTTTTTTTATACATCGATGTGCCAAACCTTCTCATCATTGTGGACTCTTGGAAAAGATCAACATGTTATGCCTAAAGTAAAATTTGCAAAAATTGTGAAATAATGTGAAACGTGTGGGAAAAATTCCCTAGAGAACCAAAAAAAAGTGTAGCCAACCAAGAGCCTAAGGCCGCATTTGGTAGACTATATGGCAAACCCTGACCTAAAAAGGTCAGCAGGTCCGCCAGAGATAGGCATGTAGAAGAATTAACCCCTTGATTACTTACATTACATCAAAGTTATAATACTAGCTAAATATCCCTACGTTGCTACAAGTTTTCTGAAAGGCTAGAAATTTCTAGACCTTTATGGACGAATAATTAATTTGTAACAAGAATAGTGAGAATGTGAAGCGGGTGGGTATATTATAGAAAACCAAAATTGTAGTATCGTAAATCCGCAACTGTGTGCACTGATACATTAGAAAAAGTGGTTTAATCAAGTGTATTCATAGAGAATCCAATTAGGCAAAATGATGCATTAGGTCGACCGACGATACATAAATAGGCAAATCAAAAAGATGAAACTGGAGATCGTTCCAAACTGCCGTTGGAGTTGGGGTTCAAGTTCACATGGTTAGGGGGAGTGTGGGGGCCCTTTCATCGCCCTATCATGCATGCCCTGGTTGGTGCCACCTAATTTGGCATCCTCTCTCATCATCTAACACATACACACATGCCCAAGGAGAGATGATATACATGTATGGCCTGATTTCTAAAGTTTGTCTTTGGCTTCTTGATTAAGACAAGTAAAATTGGAAGTAAGTTATGATTCACGAGAGATCTCCTTGCTAGGATCAGCGGCCTAACAAGCTATTTGCTTCACGATGAATGTGTCATGATAGCTAGCCGCCGAACGTTGCATGCTGTGTACGTTAATCATAGAGAAAAATGTGAGCTTAGCCATCTAGCTTTCTCTTTTACCACAACCGATCGAATTAAAGCGTAATTTTATCGCACCATCCTTGTGAATTATGATCCGTAGGCTGCATAGTTAGCTAATCGGTGGATAATAGGATCAGTACCACATGCACAAAGACAATCTGAAAAGGAAATGAGAGAGAAGGGCACCATAAGTAGTGGTACTTGTGCGTTCGTCCTGCCGACCTTTCTTCATCACTTATCTCCCATTCACATGCAGATGCATGTGTACCCTAGCTAGTACTGATTTTTGTTAGGGCTCGCATGCAGCTACGATTCTTCCATCGCATTTGAGCTTAGGTGTTCTTAATTCTTAAACACCCTTCACGCCACTCGGACCATGTTGTGTCTTTTTCAACCGGATTTGGCTGCATATTTCTTCTATGAAAAAGATATCTTGCTAGATCATTCTAGTTATCCGTCGTCAAAAGAAAACGAAACGGTTTTGGCCATGAATCCAGCTATAACTTGGAACCTCGAAACGTGCTAACATGTGCCAAAATGTTCTTATCTATACCTCTTATAAAGCAAAACCCCACTAAGTACATTAATTATTTTTCTATCTCAACATGCAAGTTATCCACATCACCCACTATTTTAACCAATCAATTGTCCATGTCATCTCCAATAACAAAAGTTAATAATAGTACATCTTTCATGCAACCTATCCATGTCATCTTTTCTTTTCATCCATATAATTGTCACTAATATTTAGTCCTCAAATATTTAGCAATTTCACACGAATCAAATTTAGTGTCTCAACTATTGTGACAACTAAATCTCGATAACAAGTAAAAAAAACTAAATCTGAATAATTGAATATTTCATTCATCTTATACCAATTTCATTTACATAATAATTTTGTAAAAAGATTTCCGCTGCAACGCACGGGTTATTTTTCTAGTTATTATGGATGCCGGATGGTATGGCAGGGCAGAGGATATGACGGCATATGTCCGTTCATTATACACAAGCTGGTACGTACATGCATGTACGGATGCGTGTATATATGTGCATGGAACATGGCCTGTTTATATATACTAAAAGAGCACTAATTATTTTCATTGTTTTAGAAAGAGTGGGTACAACTTGCAGATGCATATACATACATGCATTATGCTTGGTGGTTATCTTGAGTTCCATATTCTATTTTCAATTGGTATGGAAAAAATATATTATATTTTCAATTTGAGAGTCGACGTGTAAGCTAGACTATAGCTCTCTTTAGTTTGGTCGATCGAAGACATGCCATATGCATGGGCACTGTCCGGACGAGAGCCTCTCTGTATCGTGGACGTGTACTTCTGTACTACACCCAATAATTCGCGTGCACTGTAGGTGCCTGAATTCCCACGATCAGCTTGCGTGCCCGATTCTGAATTTTGCTCTCATAATTTGAGCCACTTAACGTGGTCGTACTTTGTGAAGCTGCCTACGAGATTTTCCTTTCAAAAGCTCACCATGTGCATGCGAAATTAATTTGGATTTACAAAAAGAAAATTGAACAAGGGAAGGCCCCTCAAGGACCAATAGCTGCATTATATAATATATCAATCTCAATACAACTTACGCAAGAACCCAAAAGGAAAATTAATTACAACCTAGTTCTTCATTTTTACCCACAGGATCCCAAACAATAACACTCGATTGTAATTGGATCCATGTCCACCGACTAACATTCATCACAAGACCGATCCCCATCCCACCATCGTCGAGGACGAAACCACTTGGGATGAAAATATCTTACCACAACACCACCGCCAATGTCTAGACATGCCAAAAGCTAGAGAAGTAGACGCCTTGCCGAAGCCGAACTGCCTCACATCAGGCCTCCATGTGGGAAGACGAAAAAGGAGACGATGCCCTCCGGTCGCCGTAGCTCCAGATGAGCCCCGTTTGACCACCGATAGTCAACCGCTAAGGTACGACGGGCGTCATAGCTCCTCTGTGAACTCTATGACGATGAGCTCACACATTAGCAATAGAGCATGCTCTAGGTCCACTGCTGGTGCAACAAATATGGCGAACCAACTAGTTATTTGGGTAAGCTTCGTCTGGATCCCACTCTAGTAACCATTTGTCCATGTAAAATCATCAAGAGTAGGAGCATGCAGCCTCTGACGGCTGCTCGCAACCGTATGAGAGAATCTCCTAAATGGTATAACGCTAGACACCCTAGAGGCAAAACCAAACGAAACCAAACCTATTCCTAGCCCTAGACCTACTATGTACAAAGACGAGCTGATCTCCTAACCCATCACCATTCTGACTGGCAAGCCGCCGAAGGTGAGAGAGAGAGGAGCCGGGATCTCCTAGCGACTCTCAAAAAGACGAAGGAGGACATAAAAAGAATTGAGGGGGACATTGGCACTACTACAAATAGTTTGTTTCACAATTGGGTTTTCTCAAGTTTTGGGTCTTGCTAATCGAAAACCACTGATTTGATGATATAACATAAGCTATCATTTAAAAATAAAAGGATCTGAGTGTCAAGAACTTCGCCAAATATGAAAAAACCGTATATGAGAAGAGTCTGACCCACAACGCAACCACACCAACGAACAGGAAAACCGATCGGATACTAGGAGACCTGTCAGACACACAACTTCACGCGTCCGCCGTCAACACTAGATGCACCACTGGAGCGGGGATAATACGAGGACCTTATTCTGAATTGGGATGTTGCCACCGCCTCTCACCAAGCCGACAAAGAAACATAAATTAACAAAACCAAGAATTAGCCATCAAGATGTCGAGATCTTCCACCCACCATCCAAGACCAGAAAGTGCATCAAAGGCGGGGTGAACCGGCGGAGGGGATGAAAACCCTAGTCGCTTGGAGATTGCCTTACTTTTCTCCTCTCGTTTCGGTTTGATTTCACATTAGAAAGATAATGCTTATATTTTTTTGCTATACTGTAACTGCTGGATCTCCCGATTCCTTTTTTTAGAACACACATATAATAAAGCTCCTGATTACTTGATCTAGCTTCACGTACCTTCGCAACAAAGAATAGACTTATTTATTCGGAGATACTATTCAGAACGAATTGCATGTGTCAATTCTCACTGAGTGGTGAGACACTAAGTCATTTGTTAACCCCATCAACAAGAGTTCAAATATGTTTATATTGTAGCTTTGGCAACTAAAAAACTATGTATAAATCAAAAGGCTGGATTTCAAATTTTGTAGAGCAAATAGTGATAATGACATGCCATCTCACAACAGTTGAGAGAAAACAATGAAACACGAGAAGCTGGAGTCAGATTCGAAAGAGTATGTATATAAGAACAAAGGAGCAACAAAAGTTGGATCATATGTACTGAAACTTTTTAATAACACTGAACAGTTGATTTTTTTTTTGTAAAAAAGTCTATAAATATTCTTACATGACTCGCCGTGATAGAGGGTCAACACTTTATGCAAAAAGGAAACACACGTTTTCATCGTCCTGCAGTATTCAATCATGCACCGACAATTCATATACTACAATATCTGCCGAGTCTAGCCAGAACACACAACTTAGTTAATGATATGCAATAAGTGTGTGACACATGCTAGAGTCAAAGCTTTCCTTAAAAGATTACTGTGGTTGCTAGTAGAGTATGTATTTTAGCTAAGGTGAGCATGTTTACATCTTTCACCCGGCCCCTTTCAAATTTGAACAAGATAAACAGTAAGGGCCCGCTTGGATCGTCGTTAATTAGTCAAAACGATCGCGCAGATTTACGGAGCATCAGACGTCCTGCTGAAAACACGACGAAATAACGAAACGTGTCGGGCAGAAATACCGGACCGTAATTCCTCCCAGTGATCCAATCGGGGCCTAAATGTAATAAGAACAGAGAAGTAAAAAACCAACAGGTTCGTTGTAAATGCCATGTACCCAGGGTCATACAAGATTAAACTTGGAAACAAACCTAACTGTAAAAAATGATCATGCATGCAGCTGCTGCGACAAGTTCGGTGCAGTTAACCTATGAGGTTACAGAATTCAGCTTAGGACAGGGAGCCTCACATGCAGTGATTCCCCAGCTAGCGTCAAATATTCTGATGGCTACCTCAAGAAGACGACAGACGAGACCGATCATGAGGCGGGGAGCAATGTGGCGGACGATTCTCGATTCGGTTTGAGACCTCGGAAGACATGAGAGGCACATGTTCAGACTACAATCTTCAGTACTTTTATTTAAGCTCATGTGCATTTATCTTCTTCTCCTAATTATCCCACGGCCATGCAAACCATATAAGTTATGTCAGAAAGCACTGGAAAACCATATAGATCCTAGCAAAATCCGAGTAATTTCGTATTCTTTTGGAAAAAAGAATCGAGTATCAATTAAACTGAACGTCACAGGGTTGGTAGGGAGAAGATGATGTATGGTAGCTCTGCCACTCCAGTCTACTTCAATGAAACAGCTGCAGGTTCGATTATTTAATTGGATGGCTACCCAGAGAAGAGGTTGGAGAAAGACAGATAGCTAGCTAGTAGGACACTGGTTAGTCGCCTGGGGATGGATACATTAACTAAACATGGAGCCTAACCAATGGAAAATGGATTTGACACCAATTAATATACTACTAGTACATGGCTAGTAATATTTCAATCTTAAATTTTGTGGTTTGTACGGTGTTTAGATTCCAAGCTCGCTTCATATATGCCAACTTGTTGTAGTCCATGAGGGAGGCGTTTTGCCTTCCGAGCTCACCTGCTGCCTGCTATTCGCTGAATTAAAAAAAGTTCAATATTTTTAAAAAATCTGATACAAATTATTGATGAACATGTACAAGTTTTCTGCATACGTGACAAGTTTCATGGTGAAATGGAATTCCTAGCGCTCTATCAAAAAAATCAGTGATCAAAAAGGAATATTTTGAAATCTCATTTTGGCCACTGATTTTTTTACAAAGCACTATGAATGTCATTTTAGCACGAAATTTGGCACGCATGCAGAAAACTTGTATATGTTGCTCACCAGTTTTTTTTTCAGATTTTTTTGAAATGTTTTATTATTGTTTCATGTTTTATTCAGACAGAGCAGGTGAGCTCGGGAGCCAATTCGAATTTCTGGTAGTCCATAGGCTATCATAGATTCCTAGTTAGTTGCAGAGCTGGGGAAAATACAATATATGATTTCTTGAGGGGAAAATCACACAAAACTATCTAATCTAATACATCTCTAAAAAAACTTCATGCATGTGCTGGGGGCAATGCCCCCCCCCCCCCCCCCCCCCCCCCCCCACCACACCCTCCCCCGACATGCGGTGGTGCCAAGCTACCCGTACACGGGCCGGCAGGGTTCTGCTAGGATGATACAAGGTCATAAGCCACTTTGTGACTATCAACGGTCGTACTAGAGATCAAGCTGAGGAAGGGCGGTGACGGCCCAGCTCGTCGCTGTGTTGGTCGACCCATGTAGGGACAAAAGAAATCTGCACGTACGCGACATCTTATGGGGAACGTGCGGCACGAATGGCAGCCACGTGATGATGGTGATAGGCTGCATATGCCACCACCGAATCCAGTGACGACTATTGGATCTTCATTGATTTTTATATAACATAGTAACACGAGAAACACAAAATTGGAATGTCATGTCCGATTAAATCCTCCCCACAAAAAAATGTCCTATTACATCTAACAGGATTAGAAAACTTCAAATTTGGCTTGAACTGTGTTAGACATATCAGAGAAAACAAATAAATTCTAGCAAGGGACTTGAATGGGTGGAATTATCCTCAAAGAAAGAGTGCCGGTGAATCCTTAGGAAAACTTTCTAACTTTTATAATCATGTGAATCAAACTCTTAAGAAACCAAATCCTCCACATATTCTTTAAAATTCATTCGAATCAAGGAGTTCTTAAAGTGTAGATGTAGACTTGTGCCAAATGTGCATCTATTGGGGGATGTGAAGTTGTGAACATTGGACACTTTTTTTTAAAATGGAGACAAAAGATTTGACTCATCCATTAATTAAGAATAAGAGAGTTGCCTAGTTAATTGCGGAAAATCGGGAGAAAACAATTACAAACTTGGTTACAAAATAAAACCAAGCTACAATCCCAGGAGACAAGCGGACTATTCCCAAGATTAGAGATCACACGACCAAATAAACACGCACACAGACACTCTCAACACGATACTCTTACAACTCACTGACAAACACATTGGCAAAGGCAACGAACACATGCACAACCATGATGAGAGCCCAAAACACCGAGAGTTATCCATCAACCAACCGCGGACGCCTTTCCTGTAGTGTCACTCATTTTGCTTCTACACTTGTTTGATTTCTCCTTCACGGTGACATGTCTAGTGCTAGCGCCGCCTCTCTTGCTCTTATCCCTGCTAGCCTTTTCCTTCAAGAGACACCCAATCGTCTTGTAGCAGCAGCCAGAGTGGTGAAAAATTTGCATATCTCTCTAGCGACGAGAGACCCACGCAAGGGTAGGCATTGGTCATACCACTAAAAGGATCACACAAAGAAGGATCCATCCTGAACCTGAAGGTCGTTGATGTACTACACTACTCGTAGAAATGGTGTGATTGGTCTCAGGATTTTCTTCAGAAAAAGATCTATCTAATATTGGACACACTTGCGAAAGTGGGGTGCACAAACCAAATCATCGTCCAAGGGCCGAGAGTTATCAAATCGTCCATCCAAAACCAATCGCCCCGGAGATGGCACTACAGTACTTATTGCTGCAGCAGAGAAGCAAATCGTCCATCCAAAACCTCTCGCCATTTCACATCCAGAGCCGTTGTGAGTTTGAGAGACCATGATTGAAGAATCGACGACAGCTAAAGAGAAAAGGGCGCGAGCGAGCACCACTGTGGGAGAACATGGCGCCAGCGTCCTTGCTAGCTCCAATGGCAAAGCACAGCCCATGATGCTGTGGCTTGGGACTCGAGACGGATATGGATTTGCTGTTTCCATGCCATGCCATGTCATGTCACAATAATGGGGTGAGCACGACGATGCCTCCCAGCGCGTGCATGTTCAGGGCTTAGCTGCTGCCGGCGCTCGTAATTCGCTCCATGGTGAGCGAGCGTTTCGTCGTCCCGAGCTACATGTAGAATCAATCAATCGATCGACCCCAAATGTCGGATGTCCAGCAGAGCAGTACAGACTACAGAGCGACCTACCGCTGGTAACGTCGGTCTGAAAGTGCGCCTTGATCCGGCTTTCAACGGGTGCCACTTCACGATTCAGACGTCCACCATCGTAACTCTCACATCCGTCAGTAAAGAATCTCCGGTTTGGAACATGAAGAACGAACTGTTTTTTGAATAAAATGCAGGTCTGCAGTGTATATATGATCGATGATGTTTCTTCAAGGAAACGACTAGTAAAGCAATTCGACGTATAAGCTACGGAAAGCTAGCTATGCATGTTTGGTGCTCCCAGAATACTAACAGCGGTGACAGCTATATATCCTGTCAAAATCAACTAGGGTTCTTTAGGTGAGTGATGCGATGCGCCACCCGCCTCCTCGTGTAGAAAATTTGCTAGATTAATGCAAACGGAACCCACCAAATCTAAACTAATTCAGAAAGCGGACTCGTGTCTAGTATAGAATTGTATGACATCAACATCACCCTAACGGGCACAGCTCAGATAAAAATAAAGATGAAAAACGATGGGATAGGCGTAATGTACCTTTTGTCCATACAAATCAGAAACACGAAGGGAGAAAAATACCATGGGAGTGGCACGCACGCAAATCGTAGGAAAGGCAGATAGACTATAAATCATCCCCATTTTCCGCTATGCACTTGCCTATCGTTGACGACGACAGTAAGAAATCAGAGTAATGTCATAATTTATCTCAGTGAGAAATCTGTATTTGATATCACCAATTGACACCAACAACCTGAGGAGCCGACAGGTGTTCGTACAAGTAACCAATCCAAAAAGACTAGTTGGTACAATATACACGACAGCTCAGAGAGCAGTCAAGGGCACAGACAAGCGGCTGTGTGAAATACAAAATCATATTCATCTTGAGCCCGCACCAACTACCGATGATGAGGCGGCCTCATTATTATCGCTAAGGTCCCCTGCCGTCTATTTCATCTATATGTACATCCATCAGCAGGGTTTTGCTTCTCCAAGCTGAGTCTTCCTGTGTGGACCTGACAACCTGCACAACGTAACATCTTAAAGCTCAGATTTGCTTCTGAATTGAGGTTCAGAACAGACAATGGCTCATTCAGGTTGCAGAGAAAATGATTCATTATCAAACTATTTGTAGGTATTCAATTTGAATGTTAGCTCACAAGTCATATTCTCTTAGTATGAAGGGTTTTCCGATAGACTGACATAAACACTAAACAAGTATCTGGTGTCAACCAGCAAGGGCCCTCCGCCGCACCATCTGTAACAGCACTTGCCCAAAAATGGCAATAGTCACATTCCAGGTGATGAGCCGGAGCCAGCAAGTTATTCACTTTTCTACCGCAACTGTACTATTTTCTTCTTTCCAGATTGACTCACATAAACACTATTCTTTCCAGCAAAAAGAATATTGTTAACATCATCAGAACATGCATGAATAGGATAATATCGGGTGTAGATGCCGACATAATTTTACAACAATAAGACAAGCGATGGCTAAAGGCTAAAGTTCAAATGGTGGCATAGGATACCGGTCAGGCGGTCACAGTTAGACCAATATAGTACTACGGAGTACCTCTGTTCCGATTTAAATGTCACCATTTGTATAGGGGTTTCTACTACCCTAGTTCAAACTCCACGACATTTAAATCGGGATGGAGGGAGTAACTATTAAGCATTTTCATGAGGAATTTGAACAAACTTACCCCAGGTAAACTTGCAAGGACAAATTAGCCTTCCTCATCATCAGTTTGAGTAGCATCTATCCTTGAACTCTTCACTGGATGCCAAAGTTTCCCTTTCAACAGAAATTAATTATTAGCCTACCAAATGATACTGAAATGTAGAGCCAAATCAGGAAGTCCCAATCTAAAAATCAAGGTCTTGGAGGCACATGCATCTAGTAACTCCTAGACAATCTGTAACCAATGCAATCAAACTACCATCAGTCCATGACCTCTTAAAAATATAAATCTAGTTCAAACCGCGTAGTACTCAACACAAGCTTCACACACCAATATATGGTACAAGACAATTGTAGTCATTTCTGATTTTAGAGAGTAGCTAGACCCACTATATACCCTACATAACAATATTTTCTCATAGTGGATACCAGCATCAAATAATCCGACCCACCAATGTTTATCAAATAACAACTCCTAAGTTATCAAATATATGACCAGATGAACCCAGGTTTTCTTTATTTTGGTGCCACCATACATACAATGCTTCAATGTTTCGCCAACAACAACATGCATCACATGACAACCCAGGATCTATATATACTGGACACAAATAAAGAATAAGAAACAGAAAGAGCAATGTTTAGTACATGGGCATGGCCACACGGAGGCTAATACACAGGACTTTCACTCCTGCGATTGTCATGGAGTTTCGCTATAGGACCGTCATACATATGAAGTCATATGTGAGTCAATCTCATTTTCATACCAATTAACCTCAACAAGCAGTGACCTTAAATCTCTAACTGAACAATGAGCTATTACTTAAGGGCGCCACAGCTAGCAAACATGCAAGACATGACAGGAAGAAACTAGATCAAAGTAAATGACCGCCTCATGAAAAAGACAGTATTTTCCCTAACAGATACGTGGATAAATCCAGAACATCTGCATACATTAGAAAGTTATGGGATCCGACCTTTCTGCACTTCTTTGAATTTGACTGGATTAATTTGCTTCAATCATCAAACGCAAATTTTCGAGCATTTAATTGTGGATTAGAAGATATGCTGCCCGTCTGGCAAAAACATGCAAATGCATAGGCTAATTAACCTAGAACTGCATAAAAGTCTGGTCAGCTACAAGAATCATCATGCCCAGCACAGACTAACAAACGGAGTATTGATCTAAAACAAAATAGGGAGGAAAACATTCACTATCACTACTCCAGCATGACATACTTTTGATGTGTCTTCCAGAGAAAAATCAGTATCACCATGTAACCACACTATCTATTTTTAGTGCATACGCAATCATACTATAATTATGCAGTTGAATTTTGATTAACCAACAAAACAGAACCAAAAAATGGTACTGGCAAAAGAGATAGATGATATGTCAGTTTTCTGCATCCCACAAATTATGCCATCCACTATGGAACGATTCTGATAATTTTCTAAACTATTCACATTGTGGAGAAGGGATACACAGCCTCAACCAAAGCATTCGATACATATCAAATGTTCCCCATAAACAATTCATCAGGCTAATGCTATGTACTGTCTAACACGGTTGGTTAGGATTGATTTCAGTTGTCAAAGAATCACCATTCTAAGAACGTGTTATGAAGCAGAAAATCATCCATGATTATAATGGGAAAATATCAAATTTTCTGCTAGTGGATAGAGAAACATTATTCTACGCGTTTCAGTTTTGGGGCTATAGCATTCCTTTGGTTACTAGAGGCTGTTGCCTCAGGTGAATGCCCAATGCTTCACTGACAAATTAAACGGGGCTACTCCCAAGATTATGGACCCATAAGGTCATAACGCATCATCATTTCGCAGTCCTAAAAAGATGATTTTTTTTTGCGGTATCCTAACAAGATAGCATAATCTAGCAACCAAACATGGAGGCCGGCCCGAGAGCAATCGAGCTCAGCTCACCATCGACGAAGTAGGCCTCCGACGGCCAACCCCGGGGTGTGGTGAAGCACATGAGCTCCTCCCTCGTCATCTTAGCCCTTTCCACGGCGGCCCTCGCCATCGCCGACGCATCCACGCCGCCACTGGCGCTGTAGACAACGAGATCGGACACGCCGAGCGGGCGCCGCATGGGCGGCACCCAGTAGGACCCGCCCGGCACGAAGGGGAGCCACTCCGGGGCGGCCCGCCGCACCAGTACGCCGTGTATGGCATCGTTCAGGCGCCGCATCCCCATCGGCTCCTCCGATGAGGAGGAGGAGGTGGAAGAGGCGGAGTCCTCGGACAGGTCGATCTCGATCAGCTCCACCTTGTCCGAGAGCGCGCGGACGGGGAGCAGGGAGGAGCGCGGGGCCGGCGGGCGTGGTAGGGTTAGGGTCCGGGCGAGGAGGCGAGCCATGGTGGATGGTGGTGGCGCGGGTGGTGGGAAGGAAGAGTCGATACGCGACCGGGGAGCGAGACGGGGAACGAAGACGATGCACAGGCCCAATAGTATATCTCCACTAATATTAAAACACCCAGAATAGCCTAGCTCCCCGTGTCGCTCCCCAGGGCGGCACCGGGGGCGACACGCGCGCCGCCAGAAGCTCCCCCACCGCCGGCCCTCCTCGCCGCCGCTGCCGCCGGCCCTCGCCGCGGTGGCGGCGGGCCCAGCTGCCAAAGGTGGTCTGGGGGTCGAATTCGTGGAGGCGCGACGGCCTGCTTGTCGACGCGCGCGACCGGGGCGGCTTTCCCGTGTCGTGGGGGTGGAGGTGGTGTGCCTCCGGTGCTGCGCCATGGACTTCGGCGGCGAGCGCGGTTGCGGCCGATCTGGGGATCCCTTCCCTAGATCTGGCGAGGTGCGGGTCTGGCCATGGCGTGCGGCCTGGCTGCTGGCCGCGCAGGGCGCGCGACGTGCGCGCACAGGGCGCGACGTGGGCGCAGGGGTCTCCGGGGCGGCGCGGTTGCGTTTGGGCGCGGCTCGGAGGCCCGTGGCGGATGGTGGCTGCTCTTCGGCCTCGGCGGGCGCTTGACTACGGCCCGGTACCGCGGTGGTACTTGACTCGGGCGGTGCTCCTCCGCGACTCGCCGGCATGGTGCTTGGTTCGACGCGGTGGCTTGTGCTGCGTCCGGTGGTCTGCTCCCGGATCGGGTGTCGATGGAGCGTGGGGTGCTGCAGTGGAGAGGTTGCGGTGGTGCTTGGTGGACGGCGGCAGAAAAGTTGCAGGTTTTGCGGTGCTCCGGCGGTCTCGGCAATTCAGTTTGCGGATTTGCAGGAGTTTCCCTATGATCGAGCGGTGAGGAAGAGTTCCGGGTGAAAGCCTGTACAGTCCGTACCGATGACGGCGGCGTCTTTGACGTCGTGTCCCACCTTGTGGCGCCATCGAGGAACTCATGTTCCTCTCCCTCATGAGGTGTTTGGGCTCTCCGGGCGAAAGCCCTAGCTTCGGGTCCCCGAGCGGGTGGCGTTTGGTGGTTTCGCCACTCCCTCCTTAGAGGCGCCGCCTTTGGAGAGCTTGCACGTGTTCCCTGCATGTCTTCTCTGGCCGTTGGGGTCTCAGTGGATGTCGGGGCAGCGGCCTCGGTGGTTGGAGTTATGCCGGGCGGCGGCCTCGGGCGGCGATGCGGCGACGACTCTATGGGGTGGTTCTGTGGCCTTGCATGGCGTGGGTGGAAATCTTGTGCTGTAGTGCAGCGAGGTTGTCGGCTCGGTCGATGCGTCCCAGTGAGGGGACAATCTTCAGTATGTCGAGGCAGCGGCCTCGGACGTGGTGTGGCGGTCGTGGTCTGCGGGTAGTTGCCATGTGCAGTTTGGACTGCGGACAGCTAGGCCGTGCGGCGTTGCAGCTCGGGTGCGAGCGGTGGCATGTCGGGGCGGCGGCCCCGGAAGGTGGTGCAGGTGGATTGCGCGGGGCGTGATGGAGAGGTGTATGTCGGAGCGGCGGCTCTGAGAGTTTCTGCAACAACGAGGGTGCTCCACCTTGTGTCGTGTGGGCGACAAGGTTGCTTCGAGGTGTTCGCGTTGAGACTTCTGTGGCGACGATGATGATGATGATGATGATGATGAGCGATGTCGGAGACGTGGCTGTGGCTGCGGTAGTCGGCTCTTCTCCGGCGTGTCCTTGGGGTTGCCTCGGCGTGTTTTGTTGCTGAGAAGTCGAAGCTGATGTGGTGGGTTCCCGGTGGTGTACGATGACTGGCGGCAGATGTTCCTTTCGGCGAGTTTCCACGGCGCCAGCCTGCCTAGTTCTCTCTTCTTAGCTCTTCTTCGGTCTCGGAGCTGCGCTGTCTTGTCGTAGGGGCTGAGTGGCACGGATCTTCATATGGCTCCACACGGCCACGACAGTGCGGGTTGGTTCGGCGACTGCCTGCGGCGAAGTCGGAGTCGCATGCTCGGAGTTTCGGGTTGGTGGCGTGGCCCCCCCCAGGGGAGATGTGATGACGATGACGCGTGCGGTCTCGATGAGGCCCTCTCTTGAGTGGCGTGTGGGGTTTTCTCTGTTTGGTGCCGCTCAGCGGTTTATGTTGGTTTTCGCCGGGTTTGGCCGGTGAGCGGTGCGTTGTGTTGTACGGTTTTTGGCCGGTTTTCCTTATAAACTGTCTAACTCTTTTCGACTTACTCAACCAGGAATTGAAAGTTTCAAAAAAAAAGACCCAGACTGGCTGATCCAAATAACACGAGTCGCACGATTGTGCTCCAGATTTGTCCAATGATGTTGGATACCCCTATAATCATTACCGTTAATTCCCTTGATTAAACAGCCAGGATTAGCCCAATGTTGAGCACTTTCTCACGCGCACAACCCACGAGCGAACCAACCCACGAGCCACGACATCGCCCGCAATCATCTTCCCCAGAAAAAAGAAAATAACGTCCTGCAACCGCGCCACGCCGCCGATCCAGTCGCACACACCGCGCTGCCTCCCCGCCACTCACACCGCGCCGCGCCGTCCACGCTGCAAAGCATCACCCCGATTTGGCGCTGCCCTTGCGCGAGGCGCCGCCGTCCACACCAGCGATTCGCCGACGACCACACCTGCGACTCGCCGTGCGGCGAAGCCCCCGTCCGCCCATACCGCGACACTGCGTCACTTCTCCGCCGCCGTTCCCCTCGACCGAACGCGACAACCACCCCCGCGCGAACGCCACAGACTGGAGCAGCGGCCGCCTCAGCAGGTCGAGGGCATGCACAGTTTAGGTAATTCTGAAATCTTTTCTTATTTATTTCATTGAGGAAGGAAAAATTCCTAGGATCATATATGATATACATACACAGATACACAGGTGGCTCATGGAAAAGCTTGCATTCATTTTCTACCGATAATATGGAAGCTTAAATACTAGCCAACGTATGCAGGAACCAAATCCGAACTGCTCCTCCTTCTGTTAAAATTAACGAACTGTGTATGTAGAGTAGTATATTTTTTGCTCAGTTATTCCCGTAGCTATACATCGAAGTTTGCTTCTGGTGCAGCTTGCAACAAACATATTTTTTGTCCCATAACAATAATGGAAATATTCATCCATGGGATATTTAATCAATTCATTTTATTGAATCATTAGGTAAATCATACCGTGAAGGTCAGTAAAGAGAAACTCTACCATGAATGTCTTTTTTGGGCCTTGCCTTCTTTTAGATAGTCTAACTGTTGAATCATTAGGTCAATCATACCGTGAAGTAAAGATATACTGTATGGGTTTTGCCCTACAGTTTCATGGTAAAAAAATCATGGATTTTTCCTTCACTGAGCAGATGGTTTATGAGGTTGTGGTTTTGGGATAAAATGATGAAGGAAGCTTCGTGTGCTCTTACGGTTATTATCACTCATGTCTACTGTGCCATGGATGTGAGGCCTCAAGAGAAACGTGACATTGCTGTGGCTTGGTCATCTACTTGGATTATATTTTCCTGATTTTTATCTTCATAAGTATTAGGCAGTTGACCTATTTGCCACCTTCATTTTTGAAGCAGAGTACCAGCAAAAGCGGTGCATAGGCCGGCCTGCACTGAACTACCACTTCGTGCAGCTTGTGTTGCTATATGAGGGCGACTGGGTATACAAAATAGTACCACATTCAGTGTATACAAAATAGTACCACATTCAGTCCTTCTCAGTGTCACATGTCATTGGTCATTGCAGAGCCATACCAAAATTAGATATTGAAGGTAATTTAAGTCTGTATTACACCTTAAATCTTAAAATGTAATATACATTCCACTTAAGACATTGTATATGGAAGGCTTACATTATTTTCGAAGTTTCAAGAGAGCATGTTAGAGTATAATTATCTTTAAATGTAAAAAGGATGGCATATTTCTTAAGTTGTTGTTTCAGCATATTCTAAGTTTCTCTATTTTGTTCAGAAACAGTCAATCGCATATGGAGCATCAACCGGGCGAATCTTCTTCACGATCTGCTGGGCGTGCCCCATTTACGGACCTAACAAACAATTGTAATATTCAGAGTCCTAAAGGTCAAAAACAAAAGACTGGAAAAGGGTGGTATGCTCGATTGACGCCTGAACAAAAAGCCGAATATCTGCAGAGGCTACGCATCGCCCGACAGCAGAAGAAGGATGCAAACCGGGGTGGCCTTCGGATTGTTGACGTGTCTCAATCATCCCAAACTTCGCTACAGATTTCAGAAGATACCCTACTAAACAAAGAAAACATCTCACAACTTAGTGGTACAAATACTTCTTATTTAGATCAATTTCCTAATAATGGAGTCTGATAATGTTTTCCCGAGGGAGTCTTCTAATATTTCTCATGTACTCCTCCAGGGATATCCAACATGGAGAACTGCCCTGGCTCTGCTTCTAATCAGATTCCACAGGGTATCGTAAAACCTGCTGGTCAAGGGTGGTATGCTAGATTGACACCTCAACAAAAGGCGTATTATTTACAGAGGCAACGCATAGCCCGCCAAGAAAAGAAGGTTGCAAATCATATCGGTGTTAATTCTGTGGACACTTCTCATAGATCACCGGCATCTGTAACAAATTCGTTACATACCCCATTTAGCAACATCACCAACACACAAACAAATGGTACAAAGCCTATTTGATTCATTAGTGGAGATAATATACTTTGCTTAATGCCTTAATTATTGCATGTGTGCGTACATAAAAATGTGCAGGTGTACGGAGAGTTCCAAATGTTTTCCGTACAATTTTGGATATTTGAGGTTGTTCTCCAAACTATTATCCTTGCCCATATGTTTATTTAATTTCACATTACTACCCTCCAGAATTTGTGATCGTGCACAAGTGATGTTGTACTTCACTATTCAGTAAATGTCTGCACTGCACAATGCCTAGTTCAGTTCAGTTCTTAACCCATTTCAAAGCTTGCTTGGAGCCGTGTTGCCCTGCATCTTAGATTAGATTTTAATTTTCATAACACTGCGAACTGAAAACAGATTTTATATCTACGGCTTGCTGACTGAATTTGCGTCGAATTTACCTTACATGGTCAATATACGGCAACCCATGTTTCTGATATCAGATTTTATGCCTACATATGTGGTCTTGATTCGGTTTCTCTTAATAATGCAGAAAATGAGCCACTTGCGGTAGAAGGAACAGGAACAACAGCCGGAATAGGAGCATTTGGAGAAGAAGGAGCGGCGAGATTGCTGCCCTGAAGTAGTCTGCGCATGCTAAGCTGTGCAGCTGGGTTTATTGCGGCAAATTGTGCGGCTCATGTTATTTGGATGAGTCAGTCTGGCTCTTTTAATATTAGTGTAGATGATTGGTTACGTATGTAAACAACATATGTCCCAACCTAACTGATGGCCAGTTGACGTTTTCTGTATGTAATTGTTTGCCATCAAATTTATTACGGCAAACATTTAATTTGTAGGCGCCCAAATGAAAGATTGGTCACACTGCACTTTGATCTGAATTATGTGTTGCCCATGGGCTGATGATACACTGCACTTTGAAAGATTGGTAACACCTGCAGAGTAAAACATAATGCAAAAGATGAAAGATTGAAAGCATTGCACGGTTTTGTGACTGCAATATAATGTCTACATATCATCATTAGCTTGTCATATACGAATTTTCATTTAATATAATATATGTATATAACTTTTTATGTATTTTCAACATACAAAAAACGTGCATTGCACGTGCACGATTACTATCAAACAAAACGTGCGAAATATCAATTTCAAATAATTTGTACTATGAGCTACACAAAACTGACAAAAGCGTGGATATATGTATGCCAATTTACAAATCTAATTATCAGATTTTTATTTCTATGTAGCCCGTAATACAAAGTATTTGAAATTGATATTTTCCACATTTGTGAGATACGACTTTGGCTACATCCGCACTTTTTTCAAAAAAATCTGAAAGTCAAAAATATGATTTTTCGTTTTTTTAAAAGGAGAGCACTAGAGCTCGGGAGATAAAAGCACTTTCCATAAAAGCATTCCACTTCCAACTCAGAGTTTTGAGACAAAAAATGACTTAATATGCATGTAACATACTACGCATGAGATACACAAGCCTCACACAGATCATATCCTTTTTTAAACGACACACCAAATCATATCTAGCACAAGCTGCTCCATACCCTCTTGATCGGCCACTTCGGTTCCATCAACAACAAATTTGAAGATGTGCTTCTTCTTCCGTCGGTAGATCGCGTGTTTGTGAAAAACCTTGTTTGTAAGTACATACTGGACACGGATAATGTGTAAGATGATATGTAACAAGACAGGTGGTATACTTGTATGCCAGTTATTTTCTACACCCTACAAACGTCAGAGCCCATATTGACGCTGCGTTTGAACTTTGCGGCAATAAGTGGATAAGCTAGCAACAATAACTTGGAGGCCCAAAAGAGGCAAAATGGACAAAAATCTCTACTACAAAAATATGCAGTGTCCTGTCTCGGCCAGCGACGGACGAAACCTCTACGTCGTACGTCGCGCCACTTTTGCAGAAAACCCCCTATCAAATATGAAAATCAACCCGCAGTACAACCATAATCTACCCACTCCACCGGATCCAAATCGCCCGGCCTCCTCGCCCATCCGCCGCCACCACCACCGCGCCATCCCAGGCCGCCTACGCGAGCTCCTCGGTAAGCAACGCCCACCACCTCCACTCCCAGCCACCAGCGACCCCTCCCCCGAGCTTCCCTGGCCGCCGACGCCGCCGGCGCCAGCGGTGGCGGCGGGGACTGGCCGTTGAAGGCGGCCGGCGAGGTCCCCCTTTGCGCGGAGGCGCGCATCATCTCTTCGGCGAAGCCCAACCACTCCCCTGCCTGCCACAACACTCCACCGGTGGAGCCCCTCCCCATCCCCTGCAGAACCGGCGCCGCCCCTCCCTTTCCTTGCCTCACGACCGGCGGCGCGCGTCCCTCCCTGGGACGAGTCTCCCCAACAGGAGTCTACCACCTCGATCTGTTCATCCGCGCGTGCTGACCATGGTCCTTTCCCATGAATGCCTCAGTAAGGGCGTCTCTGGTCACCACGGCACACCACATCCGAGAGTTGTACAAGAAGGTCGAGGGCGACGTGCAGGGCGAGGCTACCTACGCAGGTTTTCTTTTTAAATCTTCCTTCCGTTGACCTTTGGGCCTGGACAGGGAAGCCGCGGTAGGTCCGTTGGAGGTGGCCGATTCCCACGCATCCCATTCATCCTCCTACTACTCACGTTCTTCTTGGTGAATTTCAGCCTCTGCTCTTCTTACGATCCGCTATCCTCGGTAAAGGCCTCCTTGGGGCCATTAGGTTGAGTCAGCAACGATGAGGCTAATGGACGAGGCCTGGATCGACGCCACCAAGCTTTTCCCGGTAAGCATCTTCAGCATCAACTAGAAAGGGGCGCAGAGATTCAGTGCATATTTGTTCCAATGTTGGTCATGTCTGAACGGGAGTCATCTTACATAATCATATTTGTTCCAATGTTTGTCATGTCTGAACGGGAGTCATCTTACATAATCTCATGGTGTATTATTTGAATCTAAGTTACATATGCAAATATATATATATACACATTCTTGGATGGTACTTTGTGCCATGGATGCTTATACCGTTTATTAATATTTTCTCTAGCTCCCGGTTCTAAATCGAGCGGTCATTTTCAGATGGTATATGCAAAATCTACCGTGAGGCCAAGATGCAGCAGGAGAGCTGCAGAGTGCAGAGACGATCACGGTAAGGATAGCTAGAATTTTGGATGCTTACCCTTCCCTTGAGTTGTTAATTAGCTATTGCTCTGTACGGCTCTGATAGAGAATTAATAAATACACTTTCTTTTCTGAATAAATAGGCATTGCTCCATGCCACGTAGATGCAGTCGAGGTCACTATGCATATAGCTTGGGGAAACAAGTTTTTGGATTGGTTCATAAATTATTAGCTGTTAACATTATTCCAAAAGTTGGGATTCCATGTCAAATAAATCTGTACCTTAATCGTTTGCTTATTGATCATGCGTTTTCATCCCAGATTTCATATACAGAAAAAATTGGTTTCATATAACTGGCTTTGTCTCATAGACCTCTTCTAGCAACTAATGAGTTATACTTATGAGTTCTGTACCAATAGAAGAGCAGTAGTTTGTACTTTGATAAGTGTGTGTTTTCCTCCAGTCGACGTGCTTGCAATTGTGCAGTCTGTGAGCTTGCAACATTTCTGGGTGGACTCTGCCCCCAGTTTTTTTGTAACCAACATTAATTGTATTAGTGAATCTAATGTTCTGGTTGAGTAATGGGATGCTATGTTCCAATAAAAAAAGTGTTCCGTACCGATCATAGCTACTGAAATAAATCTGCTTTGCTCTAGAAATTAATTTTTCGTGTGACGCGATGTCTTTCCAGTATGTCCATGAACCAAAAATAAAACTGCTAATGATTGGTTGTGGCACCTCTTGAACTGAAATTGGATGCAGATATATGTGTTGTGCCACATGCATGAAGAGTGGTAGTCGTAGATGTTCTCCACCATGTCATCGTAGTTGTAGTCGTAGTAGTGGTGCTCCACCATGTTGTTGTAGTCGAAGTCGGTACCATATGATGAGGCATATGAGGACACTTGCGCCTCATTGACGTTGGAGCTTGTGTAGTCGGAGTCGTGGTACCGCTCCATGTCATCGATTCGTGTGTATTTGGAGTCGATACTATATGATAAAGGTTGCTCGAAGTCGTGGTACCGCTCCAAGTTGTGGACGCTTGAATTGTCGGAGTCGTAGCGGAAGTCTTGGTGATGATCCATCATGTTATGGGGGTCATAGTCGGTGTAGTAATTCCCCATGTCCTCTATGCTCGCGGCATCATAGTCAATGTGGCTCATCGTGTACTCATCATCATCTTGGCCTCCATAGTTTGATTCGCTCTCCCTAGACATGTTAGCTCACAAGCACAAGTGTATATATGGGGTGATGGAGAACCAAGAGAAACTATATCGAAAGAATAGAGTTGCTTGACAAAAGAGAATCCGGTTCTAACACCCAACACACACACTTATGAGGATAGGAAGGTATGGTAGGTGGAAAGCAAATCGAACCAATCCGGAAACCAAGATATTGTAAAAACAAGTAGAGAACCATGATGATCACAAAGCAAAAATAAGTCAATCTCAAAAGATAGGAATTTAGTTCAAGGAAACATGCGCGCAGAGAGATAAAAGGGACTTATGCAACCAAGAAGTGAGCTAAAGAGCCATATGATCCTAGCGAAGACTATAAGCTCGTGTTGCACAAGTACAATGAGAGCCACTAGCTCGATTGCAATTTATTGGTGGACTACAAGATTTGCACAAAATGTACCACCTACTAGATGTGCATCGAGTTTGCGTGCTTCCTACAAGAGATATGGCAAGTGGTGTTTCTTTCTTTTCTTTTCTTGCTCTTTTTGCTTTTTGCTCTTTGCTCTTTTGATTCTTTCTCATTTGCACACCCACGTCTTTTGATACCAACACAAGATATAAGATATATGAACTAGCGCATACAACGGTCGCTCAGAAACTACATGGTACAATTTTGCAAAGCCCAAACAATCATCAAGAGCTAGCCTCAATAGGATATGGTAATCGCAAGGATATAGTACGGCTTTCAAAGGAATGGCAAGGGGAAACGATTCGCGATGTTATACCTTTCGTCGATGATCTTCACCCTTTGTTGTAGAAGTGTCGTGCTTGCCCACGGATTTTGGTTGTGGTGGATGGTAGATCTTCCGCAATGGTGATAAAGGTCTTGTTCGTAGCTTCAAAACGAGCCGAAGAACACCAAAAAACGGAGTCCGGAATCAAAAGATATGGCCGAAACAAATTTTTAGAAATTTCAGTTTTCTCCAGGGGCGGTAGTACCGCTGGGTAGGGGGCGGTAGTACCGCTGATGCGCATCCGAAGGCCGTTTAAGCGGTACTGGGAGAGGTAGTACCGGTACGGCGGTAGTACCACTGCACGGGGGCGGTAGTACCGCTCCGGACGCAGATTCGTTCCCGAGAACGCGAAATTGGCCGATTTGGGCGGAAAAACTTGCCCAAAAACTTCATATCGGAGGGGAAACTGATGGAATTAGGCTATGGGAACGCAAAGGAAGCAAGATCAACTAGTTGAGAAATAGATCTATGGATCAAAACTTGCAAAAACGCACTCAATTCACAGATCGATCCAAAAGCAATTTGAGACTATTTTTGTGGAAATTTTTGAATTTCTCAAAATCAAAGAAAATTTTGGTGGATTTGGGGGGTGGAAACACAAATCAATCCGTGTCAACCCTTGCTTTGATACCATATGGTGAAGGCCATGCCTCTAGGGGTGCCTGATCTTCACGGATTGACGGCGGGAGTGGATGAACTCACGCAAGAACACGAAGAACACAAGAACACAAAGGGGAATTCGTGGGGAAAGTGGGGGTAACTAGTAAAGCAACACAGACGAAATCAACCGGTAACAAATCCCCAAGGGCAGCCCCTGATTCTCAATCTCCAAGCAACCTTACTCTTAGGATTGTTTCTCATATCGGTCAATCCAACCGATCCAATAGCGTCACCCAAAGATGAGAGATTGGCAAGTAGTCAAACTACAAGTAGAGGTCTTGAATCCACAAGAGGGATCTTCTCCACATGAGGAGGCCTTGAATCCACAAGGGGATCTTCTCCACAAGGGGAGGCAACACCACAAAGGGGTGGGTAAGGAGACTATGCTCAACTCTCTCTCATCATAGACTCTATCTAGATCTGAGGGGGGGAGGTGCCTATATATAGGTTTGACCCAAAGGGGTAGGTGGGAAAGGGATACAAGGGAATATTCCCTGATGGTTCCCGCAGCAGCGGTAGTACCGCTTTGTGACCGGCGGTAGTACCGCTGGTGCGGGCCTGAAGCTCCTAGCAGTCTTCGGCAGCGGTAGTACCGGCGTCGAGGCGGTAGTGCCGCTCATGGCACCTGAGTCCTTTTATGCGGAGGTAGCGGTGGCAGTACCGGCGGTGCGGGCGTCGACTTGGCTGGGCGGTAGTACCGGCCTGAGGGCGGTAGTACCGCTCATGGAACCTGAAGCTCTTTTATGCGGAAGTGGTGGCGGCAGTACCGGCGGTGCACGTCTGGCGGGGGACTGGGGCCGTGGCGGTAGTACCACTGCTTGACCGGCGGTAGTACCGCTGCGTCCTGGCTCTTCTTCCTTCTCCTCTTCCAAGCCACCATCTTGGCGTCCTCCATTCCTCTTGCACCTTGGTCATCCTCTCGTGTATCTGTAGTCATCGTGACACTCCTAGTATCAACAAGAGATAGAAGATGACGTAGTATACCATCCAAAAGGGTGGGAAATGAGTTCTCGTAGAGGAATGAGTTCACCTTTGAGCTAAGTGACGACTTGTGATGTGTTGGACTGCTTGACATGGTGATGGGCCGAGGTTGGGCTACATCATAACTATTTCTTGTTTAGAGTGTTTCTTATCTCTCTTTTTTTGGCCAGGTGAAAAGTAGTATATATGGATTAAAACTACAACTATTTACATGTAGGAAGAGAGATGAATGAGCATGGAGTCACCTACACCCCCACACGGTTCCAAAGTTTTTTTTGTTTCTCTCAAAATATAAAACATATGGATTTGAAACTTAATTTGCACGTCGTCACGGAACTGTATATTAGAAGTTTAGAACTAGAGTGAGAAAAATAGTTCGGACTTTTTGTGCAATTTAACTTTAAAAAAAAATTAAAATGCAAAAATAATTCGTTAAAATCCTGAGCTATTTTTGCCACATTCTATCTCAAATATTCGAGTGAACGTACTGCAAAGTTTCAAGTCCCTAGGTCGTATGGCTTGAGAGATACAAAAATAGAAGTTGTCTGAGAGGGGGGAAAAAGGTCAGCACGGATCTTGATGCACCCATGAACAACCTAAAAGGGGGTATCAGTCAGTCGGTGCTCAGACAAACTCCTACGATTACCTGTACTGCTGTACAAGCAGATAGACATAGACATACTGCCATTAATAATGTTTGAGTATGAATGTTTCTGTATTATGCGACAATTCGTTCTCAATACACTCCACTAGTATAGCAACCCGAGTGTACCAATGCAATACATGAACAAGTTGCAGTGTCTCTCATCTTATTTACACCTTTATTTGATAGGACATATGCATACCATGATGAAATTATGTCATATTTTGATTATAAAAAATGATCCGGATGTATCACGAAGAAACATGAAATAATTAAAATAGATCTTTCTCTCTGTCGTGGTTAGATCACTTTCGACAACACACTGTTCTTGAACTTGTTGAAAGTACTACAAGAAAGCGAGCAACATAAAGAAATACTGAAGGCATGCACATACACATTTAAAGTATCACACTTTAGGGTAGATGCTCTATCATCACCGCACTAGCTAACTATATTATGAGTTTATTATGGAAAAGCTACGCAAGATAAAATTTTATAATGATGCATGTTCTTCTCATGCACCTATATAATATCTTAGCTTGTTCTTCTCTCTACTTATGTGGATATACACCATCTAAATCAGGCCTGATTAGTTACCCTAAGCACCTCATTGACGCGTATATCATACTTTAAGATGCATGCATTTGCTTCTCATGCAATTTAAGGTTGATTTAAATTATGCTTCGTAGTGATATGAATCGTACAACATAATTAGTTGTTCGACATTTTTCGTGGTGCTTGTTTTGGGGGTAATTTAACATAGTTACACTTACACACCTTTATTCCATATATGCGTACCATGATGTAATTACCTCATATTTGTGTTACCAAAATGATGGGGATGTATGACAAAGAAACATGAAATAGTTAAATAGAACTTTCTCTTCTCTCGTATTAGATCATTTTCGACAACGCACAGTAGTTTGAACTTGTAGAAAGTACTATAAGAAAGCGAGCAACATAAAGAAATACAGAAGGCATGTGCTTACACATTTAAAGTATCAAAACAATCTCGTCGTTGCAGGTCTACTCTCACACACGCTAGGTATTAACTACAGCTAAAGAGATTGTTCAACTCGCAGGGAAGAAAGCACCCATGACCCATAGCAAGAAGTTATGTAAAATCGGGGTCGAGCATCACACGACTAAAATGTTTATTCTCATCTACTCCATGTCACCTACTCCACTAGGGTAGTGGCGTCCTATTTATATATACCTCGTTAATATAAATAGCAAGCTCAAGTCGATCTCCAACCACTGGTCTATAAATACGGCCCTTAATCTCTCTCTCTCGCTCCATCCCATCCATCTAGCAATCATCTATCATCTCACTCCCCCAAATCTTTCTCTACCCTAGCTCTAGCTAGCCACCATGTCTGGTGTGTGGGTGTTCAAGAACGGGGTGGTACGTCTGACGGAGAGCCCGTCGGGGTGCGAGCTGGGGCCGAAGAGGAAGGCGCTAGTGCACACTCCGAGCGGGGAGGCCATGCGCTCCCACGAGGTCCTGGAGGCGAAGCTGACGGAGCTGGGGTGGGAGCGCTGCGACGAGGACCCGGCAATGCTCCAGTACCACAAGCGCAGCACCGTCCACCTCATCTCCCTCCCCAAGGACTTCGCCAACGTCAATACCATGCATATGTACGACATCGTCGTCAAGAACCGTGACGCCTTCCACGTCGTCGACCTCACTGTCCACGCCGACGACAAGGCCGATGCCGGCCAGGGTGAGGCCGTCGATGCCGGCGAGGTCAAAGCCTAGCATGCATGCATGGCACGGAGATCTCTCTGATTTTATCAGTGTGTTTGGCATGCTCTATCACTGGATGCATGGTGTCCATTGGTTTGTTTGTGTGATGTTTGGTCGATACGTGCGGACGTGTGGTGCCGGAGTGCTTGCTTTTATGTTTGTTCAATTTGTGCGTGTTCATACACGTTGTATGTTTTGATATGTGAGTATTGAGAAAATAAATTTGGAATGTAACGTCCTCTGTTTTCCAAGTACCTATCTACACACATTGAGCAAGCTAGTCAAGTAGGGATGAAAACGGAGCGGAAACTTTCTGACTTTTCCGCGAAAAAATGGAAACAAAACGGAAATGGAAACGGAATTTTGCAAAACGAAAACGGAAACGGAATTTTGCAAAACGAAAACGGAAACTTTTATGCAGAAACGGAAACGAAAAAACTTCCTTTTCCCGTAATGCGGAACTTTCCCTTTTTTGCTATGCGGTGCTATCTAAGTACATCAGGCCTAACAATTTTAGTGGGAATACTGAGTCACAACCCAATATCTCAACAAAAAAAGAAAAATATATGAAGTGACCATGTTTAGCCCCTACGTACTTGCATATTATCTCCCTCTAGAGGCATTCTCGGTTCGGCATTTCAGTGTTGTACTAGGGTTAGAGACGATAGTAGGTATTTTTTTTGCCAAAGTTGATAACTTATAAACACTATATTATACTTTAATTTATTTGATCTTATTAAATTGATAAGTTTGTTGATTTGCTTGAGTTTTCCTACATTATTCAAGGGATCGCTTGGTTCCGGCAAACATCTGATTTATGTTTCTTGTCCACGTTGTATTCGGTCTGTATCTGTTTCCGACATTATTTGTTTTTGTATTTGTTTCCGAGGTTTCTGTATTCGTTTTCGCTTCCGCAAAAAATATGAAAACAAATGTGGCACCACCCAGTTCCATCCGTATCCGCTCCGTTTTCATCCCTATAGTCAAGTATCAGCCGGGCTAAGACTTAAATAAATGCATGAATATACACCACGATCATGTTTTAAATTTCCCATTCGATGTGGGAAAGAAAAGTGAACACATTTACGATTATTAGATTTCCATATAAAAATAAAAGTGAAAGTGCATCTAGCACCCTCCTAAGTGGTTTTTTTTATGATAGATGAGAACGATTAAGTGAGTAATGTGTTTGTAAGTATACACAGGTAATTAGTCTGAAAAATTAGTCTAATCATAAAAATGCCGACCCCTCAAAGAAGCTACGATCCAAATGTGAACAGGCAGTATGGTTATGAAGACCCTTGAGCGAAGCCAAAGAACCAATAGAGTTTAATAGTAGTTCTACTTCTTAAGTGTCAAAGGAAAAACCGTACTATTAAGAGGGGTTAGATTTTGAGGAAGAAAGTGAAACTTAATTGCAAGTTTAGCTAGATTCATTGTTACACAAGCATTTGAAAATCTCGGAAGAATCGGTAAGTTGGAAAAACGGGAAGCGCTAGGAACACTAGGTAGAACTACGTACCCGAGTCTTCAGTATAACCTATATTGAACTTAGTTTTTAAGTGTATAAAAACTGATGTTTTGAAATGCTGATGTTTCATGACTGTTATTAAAGCATCATATGTGTTATTGCCTTCGGTGCCACTTTGTGAAGAACCAACTATTTGACTGTTGTGATGCTTCCGAACTATTCCCTTGCTATTGGTTTAACCGCCAAAGGAGTTTACGACGTGTCGACTCTAGTGAAGTCAAGGAGTAAACCCATGTTCGATGGAATTAATTATACTCTTTGGGAAAACGAGATGAAGATACACCTCAAGGCGATTGATGAAGAAGTATGAAGACTCAGCAGTGAAGGACTCACACTTCTAAACATAGTGATGTCTTTTCACAAAAGAAAACAAAGAAGACAATAGCCCATGTAGCATGTCCATGTTCTCCTAGCTCAAGCAAAACTAGTCAAATATTTTTCTCCCATGTTCGCAATCACTTCAACCACTCACCAACACGGTAGATTTGAATCCTCTTCTATCAAAAAGCGCATGCTTCGTCTCCTCTAACTGAACGAGGCGGCGGTTGCAGATTCAGGTTCCTCACCGGCAATTCCATAGCTCCCCTTGCCATCCGATCGACGTTCTAGCATCGCGAGGGGGGAAGGGAGCGATGTTCTCGTTTGTGCGTGTGTTTTAGTTCTAGGTTTTTCTATATTTTTGAATTTCCTCTATCTCCGTCATGGTGACATCGATGTTGATGTTACTAGTAGGAATAATGGTCTCCCAATCCATGTTTTTCCTCGTCAGAGGTGTTGCTCACGCCGACGAGAGGTTTGCGCCTTGCGGTGTCTAAAAGTTGGAGCGATTTCGTATGGTGTTGCGTCTTGGCGTGGCGACGGGAATCGGTTGCTCTTGTAATACGGCGGTGCTGACTGATGCGGATATGCGGAAAGCAATGTGGGATCCTGCCACCTGGTGATGGCGTTGGCCCCGGATCTGGTGTTGAGAAGGCTCGAAGAGCTCCTCCGGTCGATATTTTTATCGGGCTAGATCCAAACTTATAGGTCTGCGGCTCGTTAACACCTCTTGGATTGAGAGTTTGTTCAGTGCTAAGGTGTGGACCGGATACGGGTGCTCTCTGGCGTATGAACCGTGTATCGTTAGTACTCCCCTCCATTCACAATTATAAGATGTTTTAAATATTTTAATGTAGACTATATACGGAATAAAAATGAGTGAATCTAGCCTTCTAGGTAATGAAAGACGTGGATGGCGACAGGGCGTACATCGTCAAAAATAAAACAAATCCCGTCCTCATATAACATTCCCTCAACGCCGAGACCAGTCGCACACACGAGAATAGGTACGCTCATGGCCGCCACATCATTTAAGCTGCCAAAGGGTCCTCTCCTAGGCAATAGGCATCACGCTATGCTAACGGAGGGTACCTCGTCTCCACCGCCTAGAGGGATCTTCTCCGCCGCCCTGTCGCGTCCACTGCCGCGGCTGGGTTCGGACAAATCCGTGGCTTCATCTAGAGCCATGGAGTGAAAGGTACATTCCTGTAATCAGGCGCGCACCACCTGTTTGATGAAATGTCTGTACGCACACTAGCACCAGTTCGGATTAGTTTCCTTTATGAAATTGGGCAATGGAGTCCTTCTTGCCTTCCGCCTCATCCTCTACCCCCTAACATGTTTTACTCGGTGTCGTCTGGAATGTCTTACACTTGTCCTACCAACTCACAATGCGTTCTGCTCAAGCTCAGTTCTAGAATCTTGATCGATATGCATGTTTATGATTTAGTTTACTCCAGTATTTCTGAACGAGCCCAATGTCCAGTTGGATTTCCTAGTGAAACCTCAGCCATCCTCCATCCAGTGAATGTTTTTAAGTCATTTATCAGCACCTCAAAGTTGATACGGTGTGTTCTTGGTGCTTCTTATGGATGCCACTACTCAGAGCAGAATTTGAGGTAAATGCCTCTGCTATACAAGCTGTTGATTCTTTTTGTTTCTACAGTGCAAGCTGCATATTAGATTAAATGGTAATGTGGCCGTCAACTGATAATGGTCATTGTGGCTACTTTAACTGAATCTATAATATCTATCTTTTTTTCATTATTGGTTGTCGACTACTTAATCTTGGTATATTATATACAAAATATTCTTTATATTGGCCACCTATTTCTTGTGAAAATGTGATCCGTACAAGTGCACAGTCTGACATTGGAATATATGCTATGAATTTTTTAATTCTGTTGGAACTTGCAAGAAACCAAAATTACAGTTTTACACCCACTCGTTTTGTCCTCTCCATTCTCAGTTTAGCAGAGGGGCAGGGGCTCACCGTTCCACTCCTTGAGGCACTCTAGCAGCGGATCAATGTGCTTGCCTTGGTTGATGGCCACCAGCACCTTGTTCAGCTCCTCACCAGGAGATCTTGTCTTCTCACCGTCAGGTACACTGTTCCGAGCTCCTCACGCACAAAACGGTACAGAGGGTATGAACGGCACTCGGTGATTCTGTTGGGTGTTGAAGCTGTGCCACTCTCCACAGCGGCACGTGCAGCCTCGACCGCCTTCGGCAGCGCCTCTCGAAGCTCCTCCTCGAATTGGGCAACCTTGCCGAAAACAGAGGTCTCCACATTGAACTCGTCCATGCCATTGGAGAGGGCACGCTCGACGAGCACACCACGGAGTTTCTTCATCAGATAGTTGGCGCTGCACGGGTCATCAGCATACGCAAACACCGCCTCACGGTCGATCTCCTGGAGAAGATCTTTCTCACAGAAGCGAGCGACATGAAGACCACCTGTGGAGTTGGTGCTGAGAGTCTTCTTGGCCACCGTCATCACGCAGCTCTTGACAGCGTTCTTGACATTTTCCTCGATGTGGCGAAGATCAATGGCCTGGCATATGGCAACCAAGAACGTTGAGGACATGAGCTTGAGGATCTCAATGGCCTCGGCGGTCTTCCTGGAGGAGATGAGACCAAGCGAGTTTACATCCTGGTTGTGCTGCTCGGCACTCTGGACGTGGTTTGTCACTGGGTTTCCCAAGAACTGTAGCTCTGAGCAGTATGAGGCCATGGCGATCTCAGCCCCCTTGAAGCCATAGTCCAAGCTCGGATTGCGCCCGCCAGACAAGTTTGATGGCAGGCCGTTGTTGTACAAATCGTTGACCAACTCTGAAAACTGGGCAAACATGAGCTTACCAATGGCAGCAATAGCAAGGCGGGTGTTGTCCATGGACACACCGATGGGTGTACCCTGGAAGTTGCCACCGTGAATTGCCTTGCCACGTGAGACATCGATGAGTGGGTTGTCGTTGACGGAGTTGATCTCACGCTCAATTGACTTGGTGGCAGCACGGATAACCTCGATCTGTGGACCGAGCCACTGAGGTGATGTGCGGAGTGCATACCGGTCTTGCTTTGGCTTCATCAGTGGGTCGAGGTCACCAAGTTTCTTGGCAAGCTTCATGTAGGAGCTTCCCTCCAAGATGTGCTCCATGATGGCAGCAGCTTCTATTTGTCCAGGATGATGCTTCAGCTTGTGAGTCAGGTGGTCGGTGTACTCTGGCTTGCCGTTCATGACCTCACAAAACACAGCTGAAAGCACCTCAGCAAGGACGGCAAGAATGTTTGCCTCGAAGAGCACAGTCGATGCAAGACCAGAGCCACAGCCGTGCCATTCACCATGGCAAGACCTTCCTTGGGCTGCAACTCGAAGAAGCCACCGTGGATGCCAGCTATCTTGAACGCCTCTGCAGCATTCACCTTCCTGCCATCAGGTGCAACTGCCACAGAATTCTCACGGCCGGTGACAAGACCAGCAATGTATGAGAGTGGGACAAGGTCACCGGATGCGGTGATGGTGCCCCGAAGAGGCAGGCATGGCGTGACATTGGCATTGAGCAGCTTGGTGACCGCCTCGAGGATCTCGAACCGGATTCCAGAGTATCCTTGGAGGAGAGTGTTGATGCGGACAAGCATGGCTGCACGTGTTGCCTCAGCCGGTAGAACATGACCATCGGTACCAGTGCCGAACGCGCCAGCATTGAGGAACCTGTCAAGAAATTTCACCATGTTAATTAATTTGAACAGGTCTGCAAAGCTTATACTCCTATACATTAGCCCTATCAGATTAAACAAAAGCAGAATATCTGAAAAAGCTTGAATGCTTACCTAATGAGCTCCCTTTGCAAAGCACCTCCCTCCTTGGTCCTCCGGTGGGACGTGGCACCAAAGCCAGTGGTGACACCGTAGCTGTCGGTGCCATTCGCCATGCTGTTCATGACCCAGTCGCTGCTGGCCTTGACTCGTTCACGGGCTGACTCATCGAGCTCCACCATAGTCTCACCGGCTGCGGCCACCGCCGCAACCTTGGCAATACTCAGGCTGGCCCCCTCGATCTTGACCACAGGCAGGCGGTACTCCGCCACCATCCGCTTCACCTCGTCCAAGTGGCTCCCGGTCAGCTCCTCGGCGGCCTTCCCCCAGTTTAGCGGGTCAGCAGCGCAGGGCTCTGCCATGCAAAGATCATCGCCGTTTTGGCACTCCATTGAAATTGCACAGGAGCAATTAACAAAATCACCAAGCTGAAGGTAAGAGCAGAAGCAGAGTATGTGTTTGCTAGGTGGGGGTTCCGCAGAAGATAGCTAGCTATTGTGTTGCTGCAGCTCTTCTTGGATTTGCATGTAGGAGGAGGCTGGGTTTAAATAGGCATCGCGTAATGCTGGTCGTTGGTCCAAGACGACCAAGCGTGGTGGCAGCTGGGTCACTGGGTAGTGAGAACGAGCAAAATGAGTTCCGAGAAGGAGATTTTGTGGTGGGTGGCAATGGGGGTTGGTGTCTGGACTGAGCTCGGCCTATTCTAAGCTCCAAAAGTCTTGTCATTTTACATGCATGCATCCACACTAAAGTTTACTTGCTCGAACTTGTGTTAAATGTTTTGGATATGATTCCTTCACTAAAGACGGCACCTTTAACTTTTTTTCTTTTTGGCATGAGTACAGCAAGTTCCCGTTCCTATTATTCGCACAAAAAGGAGTTCTTGTTCCTATTATATCTCTGAACATTGGTCTTTGACTAAAAGCTGGGGTTACAAGCTCTGAAAACGGGAACTAGTCGTTCAAACTTTTGGTGGTTGGAACAATTTTCAATTGGGCTGGTAAGACTTGAGAGTTGCGATTCAACATAAGTTTGTTTGAATTGTTCTATGGGACGACCACCTCAATCTAATTGTAGCATGCTACCAACTGCATTCGGCGCCAATGGCAATGCAGCTCGCTGGGATCTCTCGGCGGCTCCGGCTGGTTTACAGGTTCCATCAGCCAAAAAGTTCACGGTATTGATCAGAGACATCGAATAAGTACTTCTCCTGGGAGGAAGCACATACAGTATCGCATGTTCTCACCTCTCACGTGGTGTGAAATGAGCAGGCTCCTGGTCATGTCCTAGTCTCCTCTGACCTGCTTCAAAAACATTTCCTGTTGACTCTTGAGTCTTGAGAGGTCTTATGTTCAGCCATCCGCATCTACACTTTAAACTGATCATTCACACTGAGAAATTTAGGGCATTGTGCATTACATTTTTTTCTTTCATGAAGTAATCATAATTTTTAGTCCATAACACTTTTTTCGAACAACGGTGGAACCTCTACCCTTTCATTAAGAAAAATAGGTTAATAAGTCAATAAGAATAACTGGCCAGAGCCCCGCCGGCGGTCTACCGCACCTCACCTCGCCGGTGGCCTACCCGCATTACGACGGCGTGGCACGCCCCACAGGCTGCCTCCCCTACCTCCAACGCCGCTTCCCATCGCTCCGGCGCTGCCTCCCTCCACCGCATGGAGGACGTCATGGACACAACAACCTAGATGCGGACGACTCCGGGTCCTCCCTCCCGCCGCTGCCTCTTGTTCGTAACCACAAGCCGCCGCCTCTTGTTCGTAACCACAAGCCGCCGCCACTTGTTGTGTGAGAGAGGCAGTCAAAAACACCCACCTAGGGAGGGCACCATTTTTCTAGCAAAAATGATAGAAAAATACTGACACGACTTCCTAATAACTGTACCAGCACCTGTTGTCTTGAATGGACGGGGCGACAAGCGGTCTGCACATTTTTGTATTAGAAGAGAAAAAACTCAGTGGTAAATAAGCTCAAGGCTTCACACTGACAAAAAAAATACGCATAAGCTAAAAAAAAACTATACGATTGCTAGGCCCTTTGGACTAGCCTAACAACCACAAACCATATACTAAGAGCCCTCTAGCGGCGCGTGCAAACTGCACCAGGTGATGCTATTGCAACTCCAATCTAGTGATGATACTTCTGTCCTTTGATTATTGTCCATGCCCTACAAAATCATGGCACCTAATGAATGAGTGATCTATATACAAATTAGCAGCAAGGATTTACTAATACTGATATATATGCGTGACTATCTACCAGGATCTTACCTGTGCTACAGTCATTTGATACTTTGATTATACTATTGTAAATGTTATATCACAATAGAGTTACTCCGTTGGAGTAACCCAAGTATGTTCAAATGTAGAAATGGCATCACCCCATTACGGAAGCTCATTGTTCACCTGTAGAGCTGCTCCATTAGAACTATTAGAGCGACTTGATGATTCAAAACCAGCGAGGATAGCCTAATTGTTGCATCCGCCCGCTCTCGTACTTGAACTCCAAGACCATATGGTCCACCAATACAAAATGTGAGTCTTGACGATCCCTATAACATTTGGGTAAACATATTATCCACGCTTATGTTCTCCCAAGGAAATTCCAGTAGTCTGAACTTTAAAACCAAGTAGTTGGCCACTAAAATATCTGATGAACCAAAGCACGGAGCATACCGTGTTGCCAGCGTCTCCAATCAGATCAGCTATCTGCTCAGACATGACATCCTTCCCGTTTTCATCCAACACAACGACCTAATCATGCACACTAACATCAGAACAAAAATATTGCTACCTGTAGAAATAACCTAATTTATGGTCAACTATTTATCAGGTAAGGACAATAAGATACCGAAACATACAAAATCTTCAGCCTTTAGCTGCTGCATCATAGACGCATCTTCTGCTTCAATTTGCACCTTAACATCACTGAGAAGTGGAAACAAAAAAATATCAGAGCCAGCATCAGCAATCAGAGGCCAGCATCAGACAACAGCAGGAAAATGACAACTTCCCATTTTCCATCAACAACATAAACAGTATTACGAATTTACGATGCAAAGTAAACAATAGCGTGCATATAGGTATCTATACAGCATGGCAAGATAGCATCACGGAACAATGTCCTACCTTGTAAGTTTTGGGTTGGATTTGATAAGGCTGTCCTCAACATCGCAGTAGTGACCGAGTTTCTCCTTGTATTCATCAACTAGAAGTTGTGTCCCCTGAGACCTCTTCTTGCCGACTGTCAGCACGCGCATAGGCATTGTTCTCTACAGACATAAATAAACAGAATCAAAACTTTGGGCATTCTATGAGCTACTCAATACGGACCCTTATATGAATATGACAGACAAAGTTACAAGTATGCATGTGCCATTGATGGGTAGGTTCACAGTCATATGATGATATATGTACTGTACAGTCTACAGATTACACAATTTGTATCTCTGAATTCTGAAAGCATTTTCGTTTTGGCTTGCCTTGTTCGCTTAAAATTCTACTGTGAAGTAAGTCCTGTACGAATAAGCAGGGTTGCCTGCAGGTACCACCGCAGAAAGAAAATTGCAAAATTGAGCCCGTTTCTTGAGGATAAATGAACAGATAACAGCAACGAGAGCTGTTCGAGACCCTCACCACAGATTGTCCCGTGTATTTGGATCTCCTGCCTCGGAGAGCTGAAGAACCGGGAGGAGCAGAAAACAAAGACAACATTAGAGAAAAGTATGCACTCGAGAAGCAACAAAATGGGAAATGGAAGAGGGATTTGAGGTTGTACCAGGAGGAGGAGGAGGACGCGCGGACGCACCCCTGTTCTTGCTGGGCGAAGGGTGAGCCCGCAGCGGCAGGTCCACGGCAAGACCCCCATGGAGGAGACGCAAGGGGCGGAGAGAAGCTTGCGAGGTGGTGGCTGGTTGGATGGGGTGCACGCCGCAGTTCTGCTGGGAAGAAGAAAGCAGTTCACAGAGCCGTCTTCCTTTGGTAGAAACGTACTATCTCGAGTAGTGGAGTGAACTGACTGTGTCGACTCCATAGTTACTTTTGGAGGTAAAAGTATAAAAGGCAGGTCCTTATTTCACCACGAAATTTTACACATATGTATAATTCTTTTATATGTTTTGACTAAATTTTTTCATCATTTGCAAAAAGAAAAATTCATAATTTTAAAAATATCTGTTGTATTTTTTTTTTTTTTTTGCCAGAAACATATGAACCAGAAATCACGGAGAATTTCCGGTATCAATTACTCCCTCCGTATCAAATATAAGATGTTTAACTCTTTTTTCTCACATGTATCTAGGCATATTTTAGTGCAAGGTTCACAGCAGATTCACAGCAGACCCTGCACAAAAATACATCATGAGTGCTTCGAGTACATAGCGAATGCCAAACATTACTAGGGAACTCTCAACTCTACATAAGGTTGAAATACTTGACTATAAAGATGAAAATTTAGTATCCTTTATCTAAAATGCAATTTAAAATCATTCTAAAGTGTCAAAAAAATCTAAAAAATACACGCATACTTCTTCACATGCTATGTGTTCTAAAAGGTGTTTAACGAAACCAACTTTTTCTGTGGCATGTATAAAAAGGATAAAATTCAGTGCTAAAATAAGGTATCCCATGGGACATTTCTTAATCTTTTTTACATAGGCCACAAAAATATTTTTTTCTCGTGACACTTTTACGTTACATAGCATGTCTAGATGTATGCATGAATTTGTTATCAGAAACTTTTTTCAATAAAGAAAGTCCGAGGGCCAAGTGAATTTCAGTGGCCTCTGTATCCTTTTCCTAGCTTGATCTTCTCATCGACTAGACATAGGTGATTTATGCTGGAGAAATTTGCGACTAGTATTCACCGGGGTCAAAAACCATTACATGTATATATGTGGCAAAGTCAGGAATCCACTAATACAATAGGGTTATGAAGAAAAGAGAACTATATAACACCCCTTTCAAAGTCATGGTGGGTCAACACACTGAGTTTGGAGAGAAAACATCCATATTGCGCTCAAATATACACTTTTGGGAAGAATCCACCAAGTATAACTTAGAAGGCACATACTGAAATGAGAGAATCTGATCCTACACAGCAGAAAGCACAAACGAGACATTTACACCTATGTGCTTTGTGAGTTCATTCTTCACCGGGTCACGCGCAATGGGGATCAATAGTGAACCATATCATCGGTTTTAAACACCAGCCTGCCCAAAGGAGTCCGGTAAATCCCTCCAGGGGATGTCGGCACCGAGCAATACACCACATCCTAATCTGGTCAGGTATCACAACAACACAAGGAACTTAATCAGCATGAGTAAGATGCATCCAACACTACATCCCCGATCATTCCTTAGCACACGGTACAAACACAAGCATTACTGTCTCACTCTGCAAGTCTTACATGTTGGATGGTTGCAAGGTTTGCCATTTTTACATTGATTGTATCAGTCAATAATGGCACAGCCACAACAGTATAGCAGATAAGATGAAAGAATATATGGTTAGCTCATCTCCAAGATTATGGCCACGCACCTTGCTCCCCACATGAACAGCTAGTCTCCAATTCGCAAAGCGCTTTTATCAATACGCATAGCATACATGACAACTTCCTCTATGTCAAGAACCTTGCACGCAAACTTCACAAGTCTAAAATGCCGACGCTTCTTCTAAAGCTCGATATCAAGAAAGCTTTTGATTCGGTGAGATGGGACTACTTGATGGACTTGCTACAACAAATGGGCTTTCCTCCCATTTTCCGTGATTGGGTCTCCGCGCTATTATCCACCTCCTCGTCTAGGGTGCTTCTTAATGGTGTGACCGCGTGCCAATAAAGCATGGGAGGGGGCTGCGGCAAGGGGATCCCCTCTCCCCTCTCCTATTTATGTTGGCCATTGACCCCTTCATCACATCCTTCGCAAAGCTACCAACCAAGGGCACCTACAAGAGATAAGAGGGAGGGCCCCCACCATCCGCACCTCCCTCTATGTCGATGATGCTGTCATTTTTGTGGCTCCAAAGAAAGAGGACATTGACTTCCTTGCCAACACTCTTACTCATTTTGGCATTGTCACCGCCTCGTCACCAATTGCAACAAAAGTCAAGTGGCCCCTATTAGATGTGAAGGAGTTGATCTTCATGGCATTCTCCAATCTTTCCTGGCTAGTCGCACCACTTTCCCTATGAAGTATCTTGGTCTTCCTTTGTCGGTGACACATCTTAAAAGGATTCACTTTCAACAACTGGAGGATAGAGTCGCCGGCAAGCTGCGGCCTTGGGTAGGAAAGCATGCCACTATGGCCGGACATGCGGTCCTTGTCAAATCGGTCCTCACTAGTGTGGTCATTACTTCATCACCGTTCTTGACATGCCTTTGGAGGCCCTTTTGAAGATTGATAGCATCTGGCGTGCTTTTCTTTGGGCTGCTAGTGAGAAGGTAACCGACGGTAAATGCAAAGTGAATTGGGAGCATGTGTGCAAGCCTAAAGAGTTGGGAGGTCTCGGTATCTTAAATCTCAAGAAGTTCGCAGCAGCCCTCCGTTTGCGGTGGTTGTGGTTTGAGTGGGAGGATGACCCTAAACCTTGGGTCGGGCTTGGGAACCCTTGCACCTCTAAGGATCAGGATTTGTTTGCAGCTGCGACAAAGGTGGTGGTGGGAAATGGAGATAAAGCTTCGTTTTGGCATTCTTTTGGCTTGATGGGAGGAGGCCAAAGGACGTGGCACCCCTAATTTTCGACATCACCAAGAGGAAAGCCTGAACGGTTCGGAAGGGGTTGACAAATGAGTTTTGGGTCACACATTTGAACTCAAGATGGTCTTTCTTTAGATCACATTTCACAATTTGTCAACCTATGGACGTTGCTTCAAGGCGTCCACCTAAATGAGCTGGTGTCGGATAAGATTACTTGGAAGCTCACAAACAACGAAAATACTCGTCTTCCTTGGCCTACAAGATGCAATTTTTGGGTCATACCACCTCCATGATGCTTCCTTGGTTTGGAAACCGTGGGCACTGCCTAAATGCAAGATCTCTTCATGGTTGATTATACAAAACCGGGTGTGGAGAGCGGATAGGCTCGAGCGGAGGGGACGGCAAAATTGTGGTCATTGCAAGCTTTGTAACCAAGTCCAAGAGACGGCCGCACACCTTCTTTTCCAATGCCGTTTCACCAAAAGGATTTGGTCCTCTTTGAAGGCTTGGCTGGCTCCATGATCTCGACCCGTCGGAGTGGCATACCTTCCAAAGCGTCCAAGATTGGTGGATGGATGTTATTCACAAGAGAGGAGCTCATCGGAAGGCGTTAGCCTCGCTTGCCATGCTTGTCTCATGGGAAGTTTGGTTGGAATGGAACGCCCGTGTCTTCCAAAACAAGTTTACCACCGCGACGATGCTTCTTCAAAAGATCAAGGATGAGGTGGTGATGTGGGGCACCGCCGTGCTAAAGCGTTGTGTAATGTGATGTCGCGAGAGTAGGTGTGCCTTTCCTCTCTAATGGGCAAGGCATTGGCTTGTAACAACTCTAAAAACTTCTTCTTATTTAATTAAATGGCAAGTCTTTTGCCACGTTTCAAAAAAAGAAAGAATGTATGGTTTGGTTGACGAGAGAGGGAGGGAGGGATTCACATCCGAAAATGAGCGGGGACTTGACAGGCTCGTCCATGCAGTACTTTCCCAGCTGCGACGGGGCATCGGTGACCACCTCGTGGCCTTCTTTCGGCAGCAGCACTCCCCTCTCAGTTCCCTTCACATGTTGGTATCACGCTAACTGTTAAAGACATCACACTGAAAATTGAAGCATTCTAAGTGGAACTAAGAGCATCTCCACCGGGGGCCTCCAAATCGGTGTCCGGTCAATTGGGGGGAGGTGCAGCCCACAGCGGCGCACCTCAAGCCAAAAAAAAGAGCCGAGTGCGAAATAATTTAGAAACATTTCAAAATTAATTCAAATTTGTTATATATTACAAAGTTTTGAATGCAATTTGAGCAAAGGCCTAGGCGCCCTAACCCTAGCCTACTCCTCCTCGTCGGTGTCGAGCCACGCGTCATCGTTGTCGAGCACATCGTAGGTGTTAGAGGAGCCGGTGCGGCTGGAAGAGGCGCCGTCTTGACGGCGCGACGTACGGCTGCTGGAGGCGCCGCCGCCGGAGGAGGAGGAGGCCGCCATCTGCGCCGAGGTTACCAGGGTCGCCATGAGACCCGACGAGTCTCGCTCGATGGTGGCCACCGAGTCGGCAAGCGCCGCCAAGAAGACGGGGTTGTCGTCGTCGTGCTCGTTGCGGAGCGGGGAGGGCACGTCGGAAGCGGGGATGACTTCGACCGGCCGTGGCGGCGACCTAGGGCGGCATAGGTAGAGCCGCCCGCGTGGTGGGGAACGCCGTTGTTCGCGGCGTTCATGGATGACAATGCCGCGGCCACCTCCTCCACCACGCGGCGGTGAGCGGCGCTCCTCCTTCATCGGCCGGCATCTGCGGCGCGGCGCCCGGGACTGGCGCTCCTCCTGGCGGTCGTTGCGCCGTGGCCACACCGTCATCAGCCGCAACGGGGTGGTGTTCCCCGCCAGAGCGTGCTGCCGAGCGGCCTCAATGGCGGAGGCCACAGTGTGGCCAGTGCTGTCCCACCAGAAGTGACGGCCATCCGCGTTCTAGCGGCCCGATGGTGTTGGGCCGTCGCAGGCGGCGAGCACCTCGTTGTGCTCGCGCTCGAACTGCCGGAGCCCGGCGGCCCAGTTGTTGTCGTCGAACTCGGGGAGGGCACGCTGCTGGGGCGTCAGCCACGAGCGTCGACGCGCGATGTCGCGCCGGATCTGATCCGAAGTTTGTGGCAGCGCCAGCATAGGGAGCCCGCCATTGGGGGACGTGCGCCACCCCGAGGGCAGGCGTGAATCTGGCGGCACCACCAGGCCGTACCGGTAGAGATCCCACGCCTCCTTCATGCCGATCGTGCGGCCGTTGCGCTTGCTGCTGCCCGCCTCATAGTTGTTCGCCATGGTTTGGGTGCAGAGGGTGTAGGAGACGGGGAGGTGGGCGTGAGAGATGAGAGGCGTGGGAGATGAGGGTGCGGCGATGGAGGGGATATAAAGCGGCGAGGAAGGTGGGCGGTGCGTGAGCATTCGCGCCGGCGTAAATGCATTGTGTGGAAACGGCGTGACGCCGGCGTGTGGACTGCCGCGCACGCCGTCGCCGGCGTTAATGCAACGCGTGGTGGCAGGTCTGCCGCCGTGTAGTCGCGTCGCCTCCCGTCCCGTCTAGTTGCGTCGCCTCGGAGACCGCCCGGCGACTGCGTGCCCTCATAAACACGGCGGAACGGCCTCCTGCGCGCCTTCATTAACATGGGCGCGGCGCGATGTGTGTATGACGGGCGGGCCACCCCTGTCGGAGGCCATGTCCACCCCATGTCCGGCACCCCCGAGAGGGCCTCCAAACTTGGAGGCCCTTTCGGGGGTGCCGGACACGATTTCGCTCGGCCCGACCCTTTGGGGGGTGCCGCTGGTGGCCGATTATGGCGTCCGGACCCCCAATTGGCCTTTGGAGGGTCATTTGGAGGCCCCGGTGGAGATGCTCTAAACAGAGAAACGTAACAACTTTAATATAGTGTATTATTTGTGTATAAAGAGCAATGCTCTCCTTGAAATTTAATTTCTGCCATAAAAGCCACATTTTCTCAATTGCTAATCTCCACTTATTTTTAAAAACCAATCTTATTAGTTTTTGCATCATACATCATGTGGTAGTTTCAAACGTGTTTTTATTCAGCACTCTTTCTTGCAATAACATTTCAGCAACATGGGTGTTACCACGAACAGAGAACACTTCCCATCAATAAATCCCTCCTTGTGGCAGGCCTCAACACATGGATCATCACAGCAATATGAAACGGTATAGGTCTTGCTGGCCTCCTTGCAAGTCTTGGCATTAGAGCCTACAAACAAAGATCACAATATGCCATATGAAAAAACATATCCGATACTGTTCTAGAAAGAAACAAGATAATATCTGAGGCACGGAGTATGAAATTTCACATATGACTAGCAAATGTATAGATGATGCATTGCGGAAATTCCTTGTTCTTTAATTGATATTTTGATACAAAGCTTACCAGGAGCCAAGGGGAGTAGCATGAGAAACAGCAAGCATAGCAGGCTTGGGACCTTGAGGACTCCCATGTCTCAACGATTATGAAGACACGAAGAAATGTAAGTAACCAAAAAATTGATGCACGTCCAAATAGTCTATGCCATCTCTTATAGCCATGGATGATATGGACTAATGGCAAATTAACAAAATATTAATGGCAAAGATATTATTGTGTGATCATATTTGGAAGATGTGATTGTGTGATCATATTTGGAAGATATGATTGTGTGATCCTATCTGGAAGATATAATTAGGTTATCCTATTTTTGGAAGATAAACGATCCATAGCCTTCTGAGATTTTGAGCTTGGATTTGAACTCCTCAAGTGCTTGAAGATCTATGTAACGGAAAAAATATACGTTTGAAGTTTGCTCATAAGATGACTAAAAAAAGTTTACTCAAAATAATATGTACCACTAGAGGGCAAAAATTCAAAACATCAATTAGTAAAAAAAGATATCATTTCAAAATTCAAAAGGTAGCAAGCCAGAATGCTCAATTTCTCAAACCAACATTGTCCTGCTCATAAAACACCCAACGTTATCATAAGTGCATGGGAGAACGGGATCAGCGTGAATGCTGCGAACATGTGCATTCACAACAAGGCATTCTGCTTCAGGTAGAATTCAGAAAGCTACTTGTGGGTCTGAGCTCTGAATTTACATATCAATACAGTTACTTGTGCCATATGACTGAAATACATTGTGGCCTCAAGCATACCCAATGATGGTATGGTACCATAGGTGTCTGCCCTTGACCCTTGTATCATTGTTTCAGGAAGACGAAAAGCGAGCCTCTGGATCCTTTTCCGAGCCTGATCTTCTCGTCGACATAGGTGATTTCCAGCTTGACTTCACTCTCGCCACCGTACCGGAAACCTAAGGAACCTACCTTCAGTTCCGGGGGCTCGAATATGACCTGAATCCACTTGCTGTCCAATACATTCAGCTTCCCTGCATGACCAACGCAGAGAATTACATCACTCACACATTACACGCAAATCCTATCTACCTGTTTTTCGTCCAAACTACACAATACTTAAAAGGACAGCCTGAAATTTTACTGCCAAGGGTATGCACAATCTAAATTGAACGAGCGGAGAATTAACAAGTGGTTTACCTTTCAAAGAAACGGCGCCATCGAGGCCAAAGATGGAGAAGGATACTTTGTTCTTGACGATGTCAGGGGCTTCCACGACCTGAACCATGTCATCGGTTTTAAACACCAGCCTACCCAGAGGAGTCCGGTAGATCCCTCCGGGCGATGTCGGCACAGAGCAATACACCACATCCCAATCTGGTCAGGCATCACAGCGACACAAAGAACTTACTTAGCATGGATAAGACACATCTAACACCACATCCCCGATTAATTCTGAGCGCACGGTACGAACACAAGCATTACTATTTCAGTTTGCAAGTCCTACATGTTGGATGGCTGCAAGGTTTGCCATATGTTTTTACATTGTGTCAGTGAATGGCACAGGCATAGCATGATACCAGATAAGATGGTTGGAGAGAGAGGGAAGGAAGGAAGGAGGGATTCACCTCCAAAGATAAGCGGGGACTTGACGGGCTCGTCGATGCAGTACTTCCCCAGCTGCGCCGCGGCATCGGCGACCTCCTGATGGCCTTCTTCCGGCAGCAGCACTCCCCTGTCAGTTCCCTTCACCTGTAGGTGTCACGCTAACTGCTAAGACATCACACTGAAAATCGAAGCATGCCAATTGGGACTAAATTTAGTGTGCAACTTCAACGTTTGATGGTTTTCTGGACTACTTATCATGAACTGCTAAGCGGGATTGCATAAGCATTACAGAGGCCAGTAGCTTAGTTAGGACGAAGCTGGGAGCGGGGGCAAGGGGTTGGTGTCAGCGTCACCTTGGAGAGGATGGAGTCGACGAGCTCCGGCGGCGCCCGGACACCGGGGGCTGCGGCGAGGGAGCATCGGGCGGAGGGGACGCGCCGGCGGCGTGGCCGGTGGAGGGCGGTCAGCGGAGGTGTGGAGGAGGAGATGCGGACGCAAGAGGGCGGAGCAGTAGCTGCCATTTCCTTCTGACGTTTTGTGTGGCGGAGGCGATAGCTGAACTCATGCCCATTTCTCCTATTTATTTTTCTACTAGAAACAGTTTTCTGGGTGCCGCTGTTATCTCTTTCCTTTTTTTCGCAGGAAGGTAAAATCACAATATTTATCCAATTTCGCAACAAGATATATTTTGTAGTTTAAAATATGTAAGAGTGATCAATTTTACTGTAGAAATGCAGAAACAGATCAGCCAGTTGAACAAGTGAAGTGACCAAGGACCTCATCTAACGGCTTTGCCGAGTTACAATAAGCTTGATATACATGGCAGGATCTGAGGCCAAAAATCTCTAGAGAAACTAGTAAGCAGAATACGGTGGTCCTAGCAATGTGATGTTCAGGAGTTCCAATGGCCTGACATGGAGATTGGAACCTTCTCAATTACTGAGGCGAATGCCTTCTCCCTATTTCTATACCCAGCAATTGTCAATAAATCTGATGTCCTTCTCCAATGTACAGGTTTCTATAGCAAAATATCTCCTGTAAATTCCTGTAGTATGGGGGTATGTTGAGTGTAGGATGACCATCCGTCCACTCCGAGAGACTCAAAAGAGGGTGTAATTCGAGAATAAGTTCATGAGATTGTTTATGGATTCAGGGTAGAACTTCCTCGCAAACAGGTAGCATGGTCTCTTCACTCCGTTCCATAAGCAAGGGCTCTGTGTAACCACTCTCTGCAAGAGAAAAGAAAATAAATAGTATGAGTTTCTTTTCTACATCATCTCAATTGTGTCTTCTACTAGTAAATATGCAAGTCAATCATTGAGAGAGAGAGACCTGGCTATCACTTGTGACATGGTGGCTAGTGTCAATTGACTGCAGCAAGTTCAAGGAACTGGAATTAGAACCATGCTATAGATGAAATTAAAAGGACACTATATATAACAGACGACAGAAACATACGGTTATATTTTTCAGGAGGTCATAACTGACATCCTGCGCCCGGTAAGCTTTTGGATGCCACTTCCCTTCCGACCAGTCAACATGAGTCACAGACCAATTAGCGATTCCATTTGGATCCATCATCTGTTTGGTGCAAATACAAGTTCATGGTATCAGAAGTGCCACAATGTGTATTAATGATGATGATAAATGTCAACATATAAAAGGCCGCCGCATACTGACATTGAATAGAGTTGGCAAATAATGCTCATCGGCATAGCAATTGCGCCCATCTTCCATCCCTGGCTGCAAAGAGAGCAAATACACATCATATGTCTGAGCCCGCCGTGGTAAACTAAAGGTAATGATGTGCACTAAAGCTATTGCAGATAACTTCCAAATTAGCTCATAAATATCAAAAACGCAATAACACATGAAAACATACGGTGGAAAGCAATTGTGTAAGCTATGATGATGAGACAGACAACAGGTTTTCCTTGGTATAGAAGAAAATAGTAAGTGCAACCTTGTCAGCAATAGATAGTTCAATAGTACAGTATACCATCCGATGACAAACATCAAACTAGCAAGGAATGTGATATTGTGCCACATAACCGTTTAAGTTTAAGAAAAAAGAATAAAATCAAGTCTAGCATATATATCAAATCTTATATGTTGTGACAACAGTGCAGAAATATATCTGACAGCGGTATAGTAAAAAAAAGTAAATGTAAATGTCATACCTTACAATAAAGCTTGAACTTAGTATAGTAAAGACTGTCCGCAATTGTCATCAATGCATGTTGCCGCTTGACTGAGAACCACTGAAATATTTAGAGATTTGTTGAAATGCACTTTTCCATGTGAGAGTAATGAGAGTAAATATGAACCAAATGAGGGAAAAGAAGAGGATTCCTGAACAAGAACTTATGTGATGCTATAACAACAAAATGATCAACTTTTGTAATATTATTGTCTGGTAATAACAATTTGACTGGCTTCTTAAAGATTCAGACATAATTTGGCATCTTGAAAAATGTACTGCACTAAATAATTCAAGAATGCGAGCGCAGCATTTAGAATACTTTAGATTTAATTGGAAATGGGAAGGATCCCGGATAGGTAGTATGGTAAGAGTACCTGTGAACCCTTCCTGAAGTCAGCCTCTCTAACCTCAGGTAACATATTTCTTGAATATCTAAAATTTCCATGTGGTCCAGGATCATAGAAGCTGACCAAAAGGAACAGAGAAAATATAAGCAGAAGAAATAAAAACAGCAGTATTAATGGTCACTGACGACATATCCAATGGTACAATAAAAAGGCCCACTGAAAGTTTAACTTCATCCAGCCTTAAAGTCAGTTTAGGAATTAGTGAAATTTTTAATTTGAGTACTGAGACTAGTCCTTGAAAAGGAGACTGAGACCAAAAATTGACTTACGAGTCAACAAAACTGAGATTTGTTCCCATCAGGTAGTCATAGATGTAGTCAAAGTTGTGCAAAGGTATGCAGCTGTAACGACAAACGAGAGTCAACATCAGATAGAATTAATCACGAAGGAAAATGGGATGGAAGAAAACTATGATTTGGGGACTTGGTAAAAAACAATGATTCGTGGACCTGTCAGAAAGCAACACAAAATGTTGGTTGTCAATATCTTGCAGAGCATTTGCCAACAATCTCCTCTCAGCATCAACCATAGAAATCATACCCCATTGTACCTGCAATGAGAATCAAAATAAAACTAACTATCATCCAAGGCAGTCTTTAGCTTCCGATCACTGTAGCAAGACATGATCTATATGGCGAATACTGAATAACGATCAAGGTATAGCAGAGGACTTTTTCAAAATCATAAATGTAATGCTGTAATTAATCTGCAATCTTGTATTGTCAGCTTCTAAATATTATGGAAAGTGCATGCCTTGTTGTAACAGCACTGAAGTAGTGTACATTATTTACAATATCATTACCTTCTCGCTGTGCACATCTCGACCAATAAATAAGGGGCTGACATGTTCTGGCTTCTCCCTTGAGGCGTGAACATATATGGTATATCTTCCCTCATGACCCTGCGGAAACAGCAGCAGAAGACATAAGAAAACAACTTTGAGAAAAATATAATGACACTGGAATTATAACATGGCTTAATAGATTATATCAATGGAATGGTCAAGAAGTATCATTGTATCCTTTAAACATACACGGCAGTGACAGAAGGTCCAAAATTCCAATGCAGTACACTGGAATCTAACAAATGTTGGCATAGCATGGTGATAATAGTTTGTATTAGCTACGGAAATAGGTATAATTGAGCAACATATATGTGCATCAACACCAAGCAATCCGCATCTAGATCTTGCTTATTAGCTAGCAGCATATAGTTATGAACTCAAATTAGTTCCACCCTTAGTTCTCCTTACTACATAATGTTGGCTTTCTATACAAGACGTAGGAGCAAACAGCAAACAATAGTCGATCGTATGGCAAAAAGAAAAACTACACGAAGAGAATAAGACAATGACAAGTACCTCAAAGAATTTCTCCCATAATCTTTCGAACGGCAGCGAGCCCGGAGTGAGGAACATGAAGGCGATCTTGGCCCTCCTAGACCGATCAGGAGGCGTGAGCAGGATCTGCCTGAACACCACGCGCGAGGCCCTCTCCTCGTCGGTCAACTCCCTGTCGGGATCGGCCGGGAGCCAGTCCCGCATGGGGGACGCGTAATGCTGGGGCGGGTAGTGGTAGGCCCAGACCACCGCGACGGAGACGAGCGCGGCGACGGCGAGCACCCACACGCGCCGTCTCGCGGATGCTCTCGGGCGCGGCAGCTGCACGGCCTTCATGTCGCCGACGACGCCGACGCCCGCAGGCCGGACGTTGTCGGCTCGGCTCAGATCGATCTCGGCGCCGCGGCGAGCTGAGCAGAAAGGAATCGATTGGTAAAACCGCCAAAAGCAGGGGAAAACCTGTCTTTAGCTAGGGTTCCTCACCAGCACGAAGAAATCAATCAATCAATCAATCAGCTCGCCCAAAGTTAATACTGCAGCAGGCCTGGCTCGTGGTGCGCCGCCGCCGCCGCAGCGAATTAGGGGAGCGGAACAGCTGGTGGTGGGAAAGTAGGAATCCTCCGATTGGGGAGAAGGAAATCAGCGGCGGCGCGGGGAGGAAGATTTGATTGGGAAATTTCAAAGGATCCTCTGTTTGTTGCTAAAGATGGAAGATGGGAATTATGGAAGCCGATCGGAAGGTTTGGCATGTGGCCGGAACACATGCCATTTGAAGAGTACTAGTCCACGCCTGACAGCTTTTGGTAACCGATAGGTCCAGCTCTCGATCATAGGAGCCACCGGATTTGACTTGATCGGACGGTCTCTAATCGTTTGGAGACGTGGACTCTATCTTTGTTTTATTTGTAACCGTGGGATTGTGAAGATCGGAAAAAGTATGCTCGTGTTGCGAAAGATTTTCGTTATTAGTAATTGCCACGAGAGTGCTTAATTTATTTCCAAGAATAAGATTCAATTAAAAGAGGTCTCCAGCACGGCGGATCATTTTTTTTAGGGAAAGCCATCTGGCCCACTTTATTCATTTGTAATCAAAGGTACTCCAATAAAACTAGGAGGGTCACCGTGCCAAATTGCATGGTTAACCTCCACAAACTTAGCAAGTGTGTGAGCTGTCATATTGGCTTCCTAGAACTATGGGAAAAACTTTTGTTTCTATTACTACGCCATCGTTCCTTTCATATAAGATTTTTGCAAATTTTTCAAAGGTGGTCAAGAACGGACCTTGGCCCGAGCCGAAGCCCGGGTTGCCCGGAGTGTAGGTCATCCCTGACCATGTTCATGGGAATCTCTCCACCTTCATCTGGCATGAGTCGATGGCACTATGCGGCTCCGCTCAAAACCCGAGAACCAAAACTCAAAGATGTGACCCCACCACAGTCCTTGACGAGGTCAAGATGGTTAATTACCTAGGAGCATCTTATATCCGTCAAAAATACTTGTGACATTTAACAAGAATTGGTCTAAATATTAGTAGCACTCCTCAAAATAATAATAATATTAGTAGCTAAATGAATTTCTACATATTTTTGGAGGTGCCCTGGCACCCCCACTGGATACGCCCATGTCTAGGAGTGTGACATCTAGTGGAGATATGCATTTTTTTATAATTCTAGATTTGATGTTTTCTTCGGACAAGGGAGCCATCTTATGTACAATGGGACTGTATCTTTTTGTAAAAGGCTTTTCTTTTCATTGTGTGACCATCAATGTCTGAAAACCAAAAGTGCATTTATTTCAAAAGATTTGGTATATCTTTTGTACATGTTGTTGTTTTTGATAAATATAAGATATAAGATGCCTAACAGTGTCTTTTCTACTCCCTCCAATCTGAAAAGAATGTCGTCGGTTAGGCTATCAACTTGTACGTACGCAGTTCTTTAAGTACGGCAGACTTTTCAGATCGAAGGTAGTATAAGATATAAGATGCAATCGGTTGTCTTTTCTCAAAAAACAAAAGGAAGGATATCATTGATGGGGTGGCTGGCCTGTTGGCGAATGCATTTCTTCGGTGTGGCGTTTGTCTTTTTTTAGTGGTGCCACGAGTAGAATATTTGTTGAGTTGATAATGGGATAGAGCAAAAGAACAAATATAATGTGTTATTATCGTGTGAAACCCAAAACAAATAAATAGTACACAATATTTAGCCTAAAACCTTGAAGAAGGAATCACCGCACGCGCGCCGATAATGACAATTGCAACCATAGGTCTATCTCACGATATCTTGAAACCTGAAAATTTGATATTTTTATACATTGTACCACATTTCTCTCATTTGGCTGCTTATTGATCCTTTATACTCCCTCCGTTACTAAATATAAGACGTCTTAGCTTTTCTTAGTTTGCTCATATTCGTAAGCATCTAAACGCGTTTTAGTGTATATATATTCATAATTCATGTATAGTCCACATTATAATATCTAAAATATCTTATAATTATAATTAGGAACGGAGAAAGTATATATATATTATTAACATTATTAATTGTTATAATTATAGAACTGTACTCAATATTGTGTTAGAGATGCACTTGAGGTCCACACAAGTGGAGAAGTGCCGATCTCCACGAAGCATCTATGATTCCCAAAGGGTTCTTTCTTTATGCCACGGTCGCTTTCACGATCGAGCCCAGGTATCGTGAGGGACATTCTGTGCCTAGGGTGCGGTGCGCACATGGATTGCTTCCTCCTTTCGGGTCTCCCCTAGGGATTTGACCAGCGCAAAGCTCCCCGTTCGAGAAGCCGCGATCGATCACGCCACGACCAGGTACGGCTTCTAGACCACGCTGCACAGCACAGAGAGATTTTTTTACAAATATAGCCACCTTCCAATTTTTTTTTGTCAAAAGTGGCCCTGGCGGAAAGACAGCAAAGCGACACGTAGCCTCCCGTCATGTCTGTGATGCATCTAGGAGGGCTGACGTATTTTTTTTTCTTTTTTGATCGAAGCATGTAAAAAAAAAGATTTGTATACGAAGGAAGTTTCCGCCGGTTCAGCACGGGAACCAGCTGGTGCGTGATCGCTACTCGTACGTCCCCCTAGGCGTATTCTTGCGGCTACACGGTCTGTCCCTGTCGCGTCTCGCCTGAATTTTCTTTCTTCTCACTGCAGAGAAGTACGTACACAAAGTGTATGGCAGAGAAGTCGGGGGAAAGAGAAACATCGACGTTGCGCTATGGCTGCACCAAATAGTTTGCTGGCACAGTGCTTAAAGCGCCGCCGAGTCGGGCCCTACAATAACGACCGATTTGGCCGTTCGGGCGTGGCTGGCTAGAGTATCCTACCTCATGGGTGGAACATATACATCATACTGTGGTGAAGTAAGGACCTCAAGGATTGCCCGATCTTCACGGATTGACGGCGGGAGTGGACGAACGCACGCAAGAACATGAAGAACACTAAGAATACGAGAACACAAACACGATACAAAGACACGTTTTCCTCACCGGTCGGTCCAAGCCGGTCCAATAGAATCCCAAAGGGAGAGATTGGCAAGTAGAACAAAGAGGGATCTTGGATGGTTGTTTCTCCAACGGTCAACCAAACCGATCCAATAAACTTACCCTAAGATGAAAGATTGGCAAGTAGTCAAACTACAAGTAGAGGTTTGAATCCACAAGAGGGATCTTCTCAACAAGGGGAGAAATCATCTCCACAAGGGGACGCAACAACACAAAGGGTGGGTAAGGAGCCTATGCTCAACTCTCTCTCATCATAGACTCTTCCTCTAGATCTAAAGGGGGTAGGTGCCTATATATAGGTTTGACCACAAAGGGGTAGGTGGGAAGGGATACAAGGGAATATTCCTGCTGGTTCCCGCAGCAGCGGTAGTACCGCTGGGTGACCGGCGGTAGTATCGCTGGTGCGGGCCTGAACTGCTGGCGTTTGAAAGGATAAGGATGTCGCCTAGAGGGGGTGAATAGGCGTTTAAAACTTTTCCGGTTTAGGCTTGATAAATGCGGAATAAAATTAGGTGTTTAAAATATCAAGCACACAACCTAATAAACAAGGTTCACCTATGTGCACCAACACTTATGCTAAGCAAGACAAGTAACAATGTGATAGCAAGATAAGATACTTCAAGCTCGAAGGCTATCACAATGTAAAGTGCATAAGTAAAGAGCTCGGGTATAGAAATAACCGAGGCACGTGGAGACGATGATGTATTCCCGAGTTCCTCCTTTTTGGGGGAGTACGTCTCGTTGGAGGGTGTGAGTTTCAAACTCAAGATGCCACAAAAGGCCTCACCCTATTCTCCGATGAACCTCGCACAAAAGCTCGGTTCACCTTCCACTATTGATTTCCTTTTGGGCAGAGAAGCGAGTCCCTTACAACAATCTTGAGGCACAACCCACAAAAGGATTGTGAGCTCCCAAGTGGACCACAAAAGGTCCCAACTAGCCACAAAAGGCCTTGACCACAAAAGGTCACAAGAACACGTCTAGGGTCCAACGACCCAAGAGTAACGAGCTCACAATCTTCACTTCCACGAATCCTCGTGGAGAGAGCAAACCTATGCACAAAAGCAAAGGCAAGAACACAAGAAGTGCTCAAGTTCTTCACTCCCAAATCCCACCAAAAGCAACAAATGTTGGGGGGGGGGGGGGGGGGGGAGAGAGAGGAAGAACAAAGAAGAACACAACAAATGGAACTTCAAGAACTAGATCGAAAGGGTTCCACTCACTTAGAGAAGAAATGGATCAGTGGAAATGAAGATCTAGGTCTCTCCTTCAATCCTCTAAAGATCAACGAGTTTGGGTGGAGGGATTGGGAGTAATCGAAGAAATGAGCTTTCAACAATGGAGGAGAGAGGAAAAACGTGCTCAACTTCTTTTAGTCAATGGGGAAGAAGGCCCCCTTAAATAAGACCTACAAAACTAGCCGTTACCTGAAAAACACGCCCAGGAGCGGTACTACCGCTAGCCCAGCGGTGCTACCGCCCTGGGGAGTTAGAACAGAGAAACATGCTCAAAACGGGCTCCAGGCAGCAGTACTACCGCTAGCCCAGCGGTACTACCGCCCCCTGGGAAGTTAGAACAGAGAAACAGGCTCAAAACGGGCTCCAGGCAGCGGTACTATCGCCCCGGCAGCGGTACTACCGCTCCGGGTGATTTCACGCGCTCAAAATGCGCGCGGTACTGGACTCCCAGCGGTACCCGGGCGGTACTACCGCTGGACTGAAAACTGCAGAAAACACCCAAACGAAAACGACGATATCTTGAGCATCCGAACTCCGTTTTCGATGATCTTTGGCTCGTTGGAATCGTAACGAAGAGCTTTACAAGATCATGCAGAGAAACATCATAGTCCAAAAATGGAGAATAAAACCAAATAGGGAAGGTTAGACCTCTCGATAAAAGAACAACCGATAAAACCTCCAAACCAAAACCGCAATATGTTTCTCATCCGGACTCCGTTTTCTATGATCTTGGGCTTGTTAGAAGATACTCACAAGCTCTACAAGATTAAGCATATGCACATCATAGTACATCATGTGAGGAGGAGAACACAAGAGGAGAGTTTGACCTCTCTACAAAAGACAAACCGGTAAAACCTCAAACATCAAAAACATCACAAGATGATCATATGAAATCCGTTTTTGATGAACTAGAGCTTGGCATGGAGATGAACACAAGCTCTAAATTCTCACATGGATAAAAGCCAAATAAGAACCAAGAAAGATGATATGCCAGGTATGCAAAGGTTTGAGCTCTCCACAAAGATGCGATCAAGTTACTCACCTGAGAGCCCCTCTTGATAGTACGCCGTCTATCCTATAACCCGGTCTCCCACTAACATCACGAGATCGGTAAAATAGAAACACTATCAAGATCATACCTTTGCCTTGCGCATTCCACTTAAGCTACACGATGACGATCTTGACCTCTTCAAGTGGACCACCTTTCTTGATTGCGCTTGCTAGCACATGCTTGATGAAGACTTCTCCAAATACCCCCCATACACCATGATGGGAGAGCCTTGCTAAGCTTCGTCTTCATGTATCCATTTGCACTTCATCTTCTTCTTGATGTATATTATGGCTTGGAGATACAATCTTCTTTCCAAGCCATACTTGCAATAAGCTCAACTCAAGATGACCATTCTTCATATAAACCCTTGGATAGAACCTTGGTCATTATAAAATTTTCTAGAGTCCAACACATGAACTCCAATCTTCTTCATGGACACGATCTATAAAGATATCTCAATGCAAACATTAGTCCTTAGAGATTGTCATTAATTACCAAAACCACGCATGGGGCAACACATGCACTTTCAGCGTTCCACAGCGGCGGTAGTACCGGCGTCGTGGCGGTAGTACCGCTCATGGCGCCCGAAGTCCTTTTATGCGGAAGTGGCGGCAGCAATACTGGTGGTGCGGGCATCTTGGCTTGACTTGGTGGTAGTACCGGCCTGACAGCGGTAGTACCGCTCATGGTACCCGAAGGTGGTTTTATGCGGTAGTGGCGGCGGCAGTGCCGCTGGTGCGCGCCTGGCGTTGGACTGGGGCCGTGGCGGTAGTACCGCTGCTTGCCTGGCGGTAGTACCGCTGCCTCCTGGTACTTCTTCCTTCTCCTCTTCCAAGCCACCGTCTTGTCGGGCCTCTTTCCTCTTGCGCCTTGGTCATCCTCTCGTGTACCCGTAGTCGTCGTGGCGAACCTAGTATCATCAAGGGACGGAGGGTGAGGTAGTATACCATCCAAAAGGGTGGGAATTGAGTTCTCTAAGAGGAATGAGTTCACCTTTGAGGTCCATGGTGACTTGTGATGTGTTGGAATACTTGACATGATGGGTGGCCAAGGTTGGGCTTTATCATCCCCCCCTTCAAAAAGAGTCGTACTCGGCTCTTTCTCATCATCATCATGGCAAGGAGGTAGATGTGTAGACCTTGTCGTGGGATTCACCATGTAGTCATGCTGGATGGAAATGATGTGGCACTTCTTCAATGTTCCTTCGCCTTTCAAGTAACCCACAAAACTCATAAGGAAGACGAAACAACACTCAAAGAGTAGCCAATTCTTGAAGGGCATTGCATGAGCGCTTATGTAGAAGGAAGTCACCTTAGCAAGATGACGATGTGCTCTTCTTGCGAGATCTTCCGTCATAGGAATGCGTGGTTGAAGCAACTCATGGAGGCTCATCCAAAGGTACGACCTACACATCAAAGATCAAGCAAACCATGTGTGTGCAAAATAGAGGAGCATATCATGAAGGACATGTCCATTCTTTGTTATAAAACCATTAGCACAACACACATATATGAAAGTGAATGCATAAGCAAGGTCAATGTGCAAACAATCCAATGAAACATCTTCAAAATGTGGAAACACAAAAACTCCATGAAAATGTGAGAAGGCCATGATAGCTATCTCATTTGAACTATATGATCATTATTACACACAAGGCATTGGAAAGAACAATTTGTTATTATCCTTGATGCAATAAGAGAATAATTTGGCAAAAACACACAATGAAGAATTTCCAAAATATCATCATGGGTGCAAACAAACCATAAGAAATAGCAAATGTTCGAAATATTTGTTGCAACACCAAAGCACTCATGACAAGACATGTTTAAAATGTCATTATGGTTGCAAACAAGCCATCTCAAAGAACGATTGGTCATATATTTTTTGCAACACATAAATCATTCATATGAAAGATCAATGAAACATTCTCGCCATAGAGAAGACCAAAAGCACCATCATGATTGCAAACAAACCATAAGAAATAGAAATGGTTCAACTTGTTTGATGCAAAACATGAGAACGATTTTAGAGTTGGATTCCATCCACAACTCAAATGTATGCTCTCAAGAGCTCGTACTGTCAACTCATGCTCAATTGAGGTTGACATTATCATGCGGTTACCGGCACACACAAGACACCATATGAATAAGTTATGTGCACGGTATATAAACACATCATCTATCATGAAGTGTCTCTTCATTTGCACATCACAAACCACACAAAAATCAATTGGAAAATATGACATATGTGGATGGTCACTATGCAAAGTGAAGGATGGAACAAGGTCCATAAGAGAAAATGAAACATCTCTAAAATGTGAGAAAGCTATGGGGGCAATCTCATTATCAAGCATCATCATCATCATCCGCCATGTACATCCTCTCCATTTCAATCATCATCGTGTCAAGGGATGGCGTCTTATCATCCATGGAACCTGACACACAATAAGAGAACACACTAGGGGTAGAGGTTAAGTTGTTAGAAATCGAAATGGCCTCACAAGACCTATCAACGACCTCTCTCAACTCATGTGGTGTATCACTCATTCCCTCAAAGTGGTAGCACTCAAACTCACATATGGTGGAGGCACTCAACTCACTCTCAATCTAACTCAAGTGGGCTAAGTGGCTCTCATTCTCACATGAGATTGGTACCATCTCATAACTCAAGCACAAGAGGGTAGGCTCAATGTTCTCAACTCCAAACGCCTGCAAGGTTGAAGGGAAAGTCCCATGCTCAACCTTTGATGACCCACAAGTATAGGGGATCGCAACAGTCTTCGAGGGAAGTAAAACCCAAATTTATTGATTCGACACAAGGGGAGCCAAAGAATATTTATAAGCCTTGACAGATGATTTGTCAGTTCAGCTGCACCTGGAAGTAGACTTGCTCGACACAGTTTATCAGTAGCAACAGTTTTATGACAGTAGCAGTAGTGAAATAATAGCAGCAGTAAAATAAAGACAGCAGTAATAATTGCAGTAGACAGCAGGATTAAAATACTGTAGGCATAGGGATGGATGAACGGGCGTTGCATGGATAAGATAATTCATGAAATAGTCATACATAGGGCAATTGCAGATAAATAATAATAAGGTATCCAAGTAATAATCAATCATAGGCATGTGTTCCGTATTTAGTCGTACGTGCTCGCAATGAGAAACTTGCACAACATCTTTTGTCCTACCAGCCCGTTTGCAGCGGGGCCTCAAGGGAAACTACTGGTAATTAAGGTGCTCCTTTTAATAAAGCACCGGAGCAAAGCATTAACACTCCGTGAACACATGTGATCCTCACGTCGCAACCATCCCCTCCGGTTATCCCAATTTCTGTCACTTTGGGGCCTCGGGTTCCGGACAGTGACGTGTGTATACAACTTATAGATATGATCCAAAACAATAATTATTCATGATTCAATAACATGTTCAGATCTGAGATCATGGCACTCGGGCCCTAAGTGACAAGCATTAAGCATAATAAGTTGCAACAATGACATAAGTACTAATGGATACTAGGCACCATGCCCTAACAAATCTCACAACTATTACATGAATGATCTCATCCAATCCCTACCATCCCCTCAGCCTACAGCGGGGAATTACTCACACATGGATGGGGGAGTCATGGATGGTCGATGGAGAGGTGGCGGTGATGATGATGGCGATGATCTCCTCCAATTCCCCGTCCCGGCAGGGTGCCAGAACGGAGTTTCTGATCCCCGAAATAGGGTTTTCGATGGCGGCGGAGCTCTGGAAGTTTTCTGGAAAAAGCGTCGATCCCCCGAAGTTTTTAGGTCAGAGGCTTTAGTAGTCCAAAGGGGAGCGTCGGGGGCCACACAGGGTGGCCACACCACCCCTGGGCGCGGCAAGGGCCCACCGCGCCCTGGGTGCGTGTGGGCCCCTGTGCCCCTCTTCGCTTCGTCTTCTGGCTCCGTGGGTCTTCTGGAAAAATAGAATTTCTGGAATTTTTCTGGAATTTTCCAGAAACTTTGACTTTCTGCACAAAAACAAGACACCAAGGCAATTCTGCTGAAAACAGCGTTAGTCCGTGTTAGTTGCATTCAAATCACACAAATTAGAGGAAAAACAATAGCAAAAGTGTTCGGAAAAGTAGATACGTTTTGGACGTATCAACTCCCCCCAAGCTTAGCTTATTGCTTGTCCTCAAGCAATTCAGTTAACAACTGAGTGCGATAAAAGAAACTTTTACGAACACATTTGCTTCATATGATGTATACATACCTACTATATGATCAATTACTTAGGCAATTCATAATAGGAACCATGCAAATAATGACACCTAGTAGTTATGCAAATCATGAAAAGATACCAAAGTACTAAGAATGAATAACATAGCATACATCTATCCACAAGAATTGCAATGTTCGTAAAAAGATATGACAAAGTGGTATCTCGCTTGCCTTTATTTGAAGGGCAAAACATAAATGCCAAGGCACCTCTGAAGTTCAAGTGAAGACTAGATATAAAGATATCAAAGATAAGAGTATCATAGTTATGCCTCAATTAATCGTATCTGGGACAAGCACATTACACTAAGAACGACAGTTATGCTCTCGAAGAAGTGCTCAAAGAAAGGATGGTGACTCAACATAAAAATAAAAGATTGGCCCTTCGCAGAGGGAAAGGGATTAACACGTGCTAGAGCTTTTTATTTTAAAAACAGAGGTAAAAATGTTTTGAGAGGTGTTTGTTAATTGTCAACGAATGGTAGCGGGTGAAACAGTATTCCCTGTCAAACGGACTTTTAAGAGCGGCTCCCATGAAGGACGTTATTTCTACCAGCAAGGCAGATCATCCCTCTTTCTCTTTGGTTTACACACGCAGGTATTTCACTGTTTGTCATTGCTTACTGATGAATCAGGGCAAAAGTGTGAAGAGAATTAAGCGGTTAAAGTTGTAATTAATTGGGACTGGGCACCCCGTTGCCAGCTCTTTTTGCAAAATTATTGGATAAGCGGATGTATATGCCGCTAGTCCAGGTGTAAAAGTCCATTTGACAAATAGAATAAAGAATAACCACACTTCCTCATGAGCTAGTAAACATTGACACAAAAAGGGAAATATTTTGAAAGTTTTAAAGGTAGCACATGCAAATTTACTTGGAATGGCTGAAATACCATGCATAGGAATTTTTGGTGGACTCTTTGGGATAACTTGGTTTAAAGGATTTGGATGCACGAGCAGCATTCCCGCTCAGTACAAGTGAAGGCTAGCAATAGACTGGGAAGCGACAACCACGAGAGCGATAACGGTCATAATCATGCTTGCGACAAAATAAAATTAACGGAGGCATAAAGATGATACTAAAACTCTGAGGCAAAATAGATCATCAAGGCTTAATTGACTTTTATTTTTCAGTCATAACATGTGTGAGCATGTGCCAAGTCGAATCAAGTGAATTATTCAGAGGAGGATACCATCCTGCCATACCGTTTTACGAATAGAACAATGCATGTAATATCTATATGACATGTTATTCACTATTAGCAATTTGGTACTGACCATAAGAAGACATGAACTACTAAGCAATCATTAAATAACATAACCACTACCATGATAGCTAAGCATGTTCACATGAGTAGGTATATTTACAAAAATGAAAAACAAATAGAGTTCATACCAGCCTTTTACCACATCCGATTGTCGTAATCGTCATTATTGCTTTTCACTTGTGTGGCTTGAATGATGTGAAATGATAACCAAGCCCAAGTGGAACCACGGAAATTTTTCCTGAAACAACTATACAAAACGCAGAAGAACAACAAATATTTTTGGGTTTTCGAATTAAAGCAAGCATAGAAAGAAACAAGCAAACAAAGCAAAATCTTTTTGGATTTTTGAATAACAAACCGAAATGAAAAATAAAGTAAACTAGCACTACAAATTCAAAAGCAAGAGAAATAAAGGAAATATTTTTGGTCTTTTGGTGTTTTGCGAAAATGAAATGGATACAAGAAACAAAAGAAAAGAAAAAACAAACTAAAACATGGATATACAAAGTACCGACATGATATGAATATGATAAAATGAGTGAACTTGTCGGCATACCTCCCCCCAAGCTTAGGCTTTTGGCCTAAGTGGGAGACAATCATCCACATGGCCCAGAACTCCATCCAGGCGGATCATACCTAGCGTGATCATAATCAGGATCCTGTGAAGAAGAAGGGCCTGAAGCTCCATAATCAGGATACTGGTATGAAGAGCTCGTAGTGTCGAAGGGCTGAATGAAGTCCTCCTCAGGACCTTTCCCTCACTATCCGCATGAAGGCCATGCTCCTCCATATATGCATCAAGGTCCCCTCGAGAATGACCATCCTTGCCTGACATCAAGGTTAAACAAAAGAGGCGCAGGCAAACAGACTATGCGTTCATAGTTTTAGTTCTCCACCTACTTCTTAACAAAAACCAATTCATAGGATAGATTATCAATGGTGGACCAGCGGAAACAAATTGGTGGCTAATCATAGAGTTAAGATCAAGTCTTTCAATGGGAAGCTGAATATCAAAATGATGTGGTCCTACACCATGCATGGCTAATAAACGAGAAGCAATGAGACCACCACAAACCCCTCCTTTTTCACGGTTAGTGGAGAGACGAAATGCAATCATAGCTCCCAAGTTATAAGTTCTATCACATTTAAGGCAGCAGAAAGAAATGCCAAATCATAAACAGATAATTTACTTGCATTCTTCCTAGCTAGAACACATTTGCTAATGTAGTAGGCAAAATATCGAATAGATGGGAGTTGGATGTTTCGAATTTTACCATCCTCGGCTGTAAAACCTCTCCCTTGGCAAATCTCTGAGTAAGGTCTTGTAAATACTTTGGTTGACCTCTAATCCTCTCATGAGATCCCCAATGTGGTACCTTAATAGCTGCACAAAAATCATGAAGAGACAAATCTACAGCTTTATTGTAGATATTATAATGAACCATGGGGTAGGCAAATTCCAACTAAATCTAAAACTTTGAACCACGACATAGTCAGCTTTACATATTGATGTGGTTCATCAGCAACAAAGTTCCAACCCTGCATTAGAGATTAGAGTGTTGAAATCTTGCAAGATTCCTGCAGCATTCATAAACTCATGGCATGGATAAATAGAGGGAAACACAGAGTCTTCACGGTTGACTCCCATGACCTCTGATACTTCCAATTCTTCATAATTAAGTTGGTTTCCATCCATCTTCCTTTTCTGAAATTTTAAACAAACCTCATAAAAAATGATTTTGGAGTGATTAATTCAAGGGAAACACTAGGGAGACTTGCTAGAGACTAAACATGCATCAAAACTAGTTAATCTAAACAAGAACAAGCATGCAAGCTCTAATAACATGTCACCTACAGTACCAAAATGCAAAGATATAAGCAACTAAACAAAATTCTATTTGGATAATCGGAGGAGTCACATACCGGAGAGCAATTGATCCAAATTTCAGCAGCAAAGATGGGCTGAGCAAGTAGATCGAAAAATCTCGAGCAAGAGCAGCAAGAACACGAGTTTGAGCAATGGTGGTGTGTTGGTCGGGAGAGAGAAAGGAGTGGGAGAGAGATGAGTGAGTGGAGGGCCAGGTGGACCCCACACCAGGGCAGGGCGCGGCCTGCCCTCCACCGCGCCGTGGTGGCGTGTGGTGGCCTGGTGGGTCCCCCTGGTCATCCTCTGGTACTCCCACGTTCCTCTTTAAAAACTAGGACTTGTAGAATTTTTTCAGAATTTTTTGAAAACTTTTATTTCTGACATTTTCTGGGTGTTTTAAACAATGAAAACTAGACAAAATGAATTTATGTAAAGACCAAGCATTACTTAACTTTGCAAATTACAGTAGCAAAACAGTAGGTAAAACAAAAGGGAGAAAGAAAATGTTGTTTAGCAATTTTATGCATGTAAAACATATTTGTTAACAAGGTTGATCAAGTCTTGCCACCAAATACATTTTATATGACATAAAAGAATTAAACCACATTGAACAATCATGTTACCTTAAATGTATAGCTATAGATCCAATCATAAGATATTGAAGTTCTTCATGAGGTTCATATATAGGGCAATCAATACTTCCCACTTTGATACTTTTAATATTGGTAATTGTATTAACTCCAAATATCTTGTCCAGCTTCTTGGGAAAATAAACAGTATGCTCTTTGTCATTAACATGGAAAGTTACTTTTCCTTTGTTGCAATCAATAACAGCCCCTGCAGTGTTAAGAAAAGGTCTTCCAAGAATAATAGACATATTATCATCTTCAGGCATTTCAAGCACAACAAAATCAGTTAATATCAAGCAATTATTAGCCACTTGAACAGGAACATCTTCACATATACCAACAGGAACAGCAGTAGATTTATCAGCCATTTGCAAAGATATATCAGTTGGTATCAATTTTTCCAAGTAAAGTCTCTTGTAAAGAGAAAAAGGCATAACACTCACCCCTGCACCTAAATCACATAAGGCAGTTCTAACATAGTTATTTTTGATTGAGCAAGGAATAGTTGGTATACCTGGATCTCCAAGCTTCTTTGGAACCTTACCATTGAAAGAATAATTAGCAAGCATGGTAGAAATCTCTTCATTAGGAATCTTTCTCTTGTTAGAGACAATATCTTTCATGTACTTTGAATAGGGAGGTAACTTAATAGCATCAGTCAAAGGAATTTGCAAAAACAAAGGTTTCATCCATTCACAAAATTTGTTATAATGTTCTTCTTCCTTAGATTTGAGTTTCTTAGTAGGAAAAGGCATTTGTTTTTGCACCCAAGGTTCTCTTTCATTACCATGTTTCTTAGCAAGAAAATCTTCTTTAGTGTACTTTTTGTTTTTAGAATGCTTTTCAGGTTCCTCTTCACTTTCCTCTTTATCAGAAGCATCATTCTTATCTTTATCATTAGCATGTTCATTACCACTCTCAGTTTCAGCATCAGAGATAGATATACTATTTGGATTATTAACATGCTCATTGTCTTTAATAGGTTCAGGAGATTCCTCAACATGTTTATGTTTCTTCTTCTTCTTTTTCTTAGAAGGAGTAGTAGTTTCATTAACTAGTTGAGAATCTTGCTCAATTCTTTTAGGATGTCCCTCAGGATACAAAGGATCCTGAGTGGAAGCACCACCTCTAGTTGCTATACCAAAAGCATGTTTATCATTTTCTCTAGAAGCATTATCTAGCAAATCTTTTTGCACTTTAGTCAATTGCTCAATTTGAGTTTGAACCATACGAAAATGTTTAATGAGTATTTTAACATCATTAGAAGTTCTTTCCAAAACATCATGCAAATGATTAATGACATGAGAATTCTTTATGAAGCTATTTTCTATTCTCCTATTGAAATTGTTTTGCTTAACAATGAAATTATCAAACTCATCTAAGCATTGATCAGGAGGTTTAGAATAAGGGATATCTCTATCATCAAAGCGTTGGAGAGAGTGTACCTCAACTGTAGATGAGTGAGGAATTGGCTTACACAATTCTTCTATAGGTGGAAGATTTTTCACATCTTCAGATTTAATACCTTTCTCCTTAAGAGATTTCTTGGCTTCTCTCATTTCTTCATCATTCAATTCAATTACTCCTCTTTTCCTCGGCGTAGGTACCGGAGTTGGTTCAGGCAGGGTCCAATCATCATGATTTTGGCTTATCTTAGCCAATAATTCCTCGGCTTCATCTGGAGTTCTTTTCCTGAAAACACAACCAGCACAACTATCCAGGTATGTCCTAGATTCAACAGTTAGTCCATTATAAAATATATCAAGAAGTTCATTTTTAGCTAGTTGATGTCCAGGCCGAGCTCTAAGTAAAGAACAAAACCTTGCCCAAGATTCAGGCATTTTCTCTCCCTCATTTTGCTTAAAGTTAAAGATTTTCTGTAAAGCAGCATGTTGAGCACTAGCAGGAAAATATTTCTGAAAGAAAGCATTGACTAAACCCATCGGGCTCTCAATAGATCCAGGAGATAAATCATTAAACCAAGTTTTAGCTTCATCTTTCAATGAGAAAGGGAAAATTTTAGTAACAAAGTAACTGCGTTTCTTAATATCATCAGAAAACAAACTACTCAGAGTAGAGAGAGTGTTCATATGTTCTACAGCACTTTCATTTTCAGTTCCTCGAAAAGGTTCTTTCTCAGCAATAGTTATAAAAGACAAGTCCACAGAGAAATCATAATCTTTATCTTTTATATTTATGGGAGATGTAGCGAATTTAGCATCAGGAGAAAGTTTATAGTTGACAGCACGTCTTTGAAGAAGATTTTTAATAGCATTAACATCTTTAGAGGTATCACAATTCATGCATTCATCAATAAAGTCATCATCAAGTTCAACATAAGTTTCCTCAAGATCATCACTAGTAGTTTCTCTCGTTTCAGGTGAATAAGCAGGTGTAACAGGAGTTTCATTAGGTGTTTCAGTATTTTCAAGTTGTTTAGATTTAGCAATTGTAGCATCTAGAAAAGGACCTAGTGAACCTCTTTCATCAAGCACAGTAGAAGCATCATCAAATTCATCAGAAACATTCTCAGATTCAGCAGAAGTAGCAGCACGTGAAGCATGTGCATGTGGTGGTGTGACAAGTTGACTTATAACAGACGGTGAATCAAGAGCAGCAGAAGTGTTCAGAGTTGTACCTCTCCTTGTAGTGGATGGCAATATGCGAACCTTATCATCACGAGGTTTACCCATGATGAATGAATTGCAGCGAGCAGTATGACTCCCTGGTGAGCTTATAAATAGAGCTATGCTCCCCGGCAACGGCGCCAGAAAATAGTCTTGATGACCCACAAGTATAGGGGATCGCAACAGTCTTCGAGGGAAGTAAAACCCAAATTTATTGATTCGACACAAGGGGAGCCAAAGAATATTTATAAGCCTTGACAGATGATTTGTCAGTTCAGCTGCACCTGGAAGTAGACTTGCTCGACACAGTTTATCAGTAGCAACAGTTTTATGACAGTAGCAGTAGTGAAATAATAGCAGCAGTAAAATAAAGACAGCAGTAATAATTGCAGTAGACAGCAGGATTAAAATACTGTAGGCATAGGGATGGATGAACGGGCGTTGCATGGATAAGATAATTCATGAAATAGTCATACATAGGGCAATTGCAGATAAATAATAATAAGGTATCCAAGTAATAATCAATCATAGGCATGTGTTCCGTATTTAGTCGTACGTGCTCGCAATGAGAAACTTGCACAACATCTTTTGTCCTACCAGCCCGTTTGCAGCGGGGCCTCAAGGGAAACTACTGGTAATTAAGGTGCTCCTTTTAATAAAGCACCGGAGCAAAGCATTAACACTCCGTGAACACATGTGATCCTCACGTCGCAACCATCCCCTCCGGTTATCCCAATTTCTGTCACTTTGGGGCCTCGGGTTCCGGACAGTGACGTGTGTATACAACTTATAGATATGATCCAAAACAATAATTATTCTCATGATTCAATAACATGTTCAGATCTGAGATCATGGCACTCGGGCCCTAAGTGACAAGCATTAAGCATAATAAGTTGCAACAATGACATAATACTGGATACTAGGCACCATGCCCTAACAAATCTCACAACTATTACATGAATGATCTCATCCAATCCCTACCATCCCTCAGCCTACAGCGGGGAATTACTCACACATGGATGGGGGAGTCATGGATGGTCGATGGAGAGGTGGCGGTGATGATGATGGCGATGATCTCCTCCAATTCCCCGTCCCGGCAGGGTGCCAGAACGGAGTTTCTGATCCCCGAAATAGGGTTTTCGATGGCGGCGGAGCTCTGGAAGTTTTCTGGAAAAAGCGTCGATCCCCCGAAGTTTTTAGGTCAGAGGCTTTAAGTAGTCCAAAGGGGAGCGTCGGGGGCCACACAGGGTGGCCACACCACCCCTGGGCGCGGCAAGGGCCCACCGCGCCGGGTGCGTGTGGTGCCCCTGTGCCCCTCTTCGCTTCGTCTTCTGGCTCCGTGGGTCTTCTGGAAAAATAGAATTTCTGGAATTTTTCTGGAATTTTCCAGAAACTTTGACTTTCTGCACAAAAACAAGACACCAAGGCAATTCTGCTGAAAACAGCGTTAGTCCGTGTTAGTTGCATTCAAATCACACAAATTAGAGGAAAAACAATAGCAAAAGTGTTCGGAAAAGTAGATACGTTTTGGACGTATCAAACCTCCTCAACCATCTCGCCTCCATAGGTCAATGCCATAAGAGGGGCATCATCACTCGACTCCATTGCCGAAGGGAACATCCCATGCTCAGCATCATCATCACTTGACCCATGGTCAAAGGTGATAGCATCATCAATGCTCGCCTCCGTGGTCAAAGGGAAAATCCTATGCTCGACCATCTTGTCATCTTCTTGGTCATCGTCTTGTTCACCAACTTGGCATTCCCACATCAAGTGACCTCTTCCATTGCATCGTGGGCACAAGAGATTGGGACATTCTCGTGGATCATGGTCTTGGCCTTGGCAATTGTCACATATAAGGTCTTCTTCTTGCCATATGGGGGCCAATGTGGTAGTGGTACTCGGTGTAGGGACCATATCATGCGAAGTGCTTGAGAAGGGCGCCCAAGTTGTGGTGGCACTTGAAGGAGACGCCATAGAATTTGTACTCGCCGCCATCTTGGATGTAGAGGTTCTTGACTTCTTCTCATGTCGACGTTGATGCTCTTGAGTGGAGGGGTGTCGACGAAAGTCATTAGGATGCCTTAGCGACCTTGGCTTGGAGCTTCCACTAGAGCTTGGTGACATGTTCCGAAGCTTGGCAAGTGTGTTGATGTCGGCTTCAAGCTTGTTCATGTCATGAGGCTTCGTGGCATCATTCTTGCGGCACCTTCTTAAGCATGATGAAGAGTGTAGACGCTTGTCAAGGTTGTCGATGGCGCTCATGACATTTTTGAATGCTCGATTAGTGTCGCCGAACTTGTCCAAGTGTGCATCCACCTTGTTCACATGGTCATCTCTCATTTTGGCATCTTTCTTGTGGCACCGTGATGAGCTATATGGGCCTTGGCTTGGGTTAGCCTTGTCAATGCACTTCTTGGGGCGCCACCTTGTTGTCGATTTAGAGTGTCGAAGCTTGGCGTTCTTGGCGATGTCCTTGTCATGGCGCCTTCGAGAAGTTGATGGAGCTTCATAGGATGGACTCATGGCGGTCTTCTTATTACTTCATCTTGAGCTTGAACCATAATAGGTTGTGCCATGACGCTTGGTGGTGCCGCTCTTGAACATGGTGGTGATGGGGTTCATCTCCTCTTGCATGTTGTCGAATGTGTAGTCGATGTCGTCGCACATGCATGAAGAGTGGTAGTCGAAGACGTTCTCCACCATGTCATCATGGTTGTAGTCGTAGTAGTGGCGCTCCACCATGTTGTTGTAGTCGAAGTCGGTACCATATGATGAGGCATATGAGGACACTTTCACCTCATTGTCGTTGGAGCTTGTGTAGTCGGAGTCATGGTACCGCTTCATGACATTGATTCGTGTGTACTTGGAGTCGATACTATATGATTGAAGGTTGCTCGAAGTCGTGGTACCGCTCCATGTCGTGGACTCTTGAATAGTCAGAGTCGTAGCAAAACTCTTGGTGATGATCCATCATGTCATGGGGGTCATAGTCGGTGTAGCCTTCCCCCATGTCCTCAATGCTTGGGGCATCATAGTCCATGTGACTCATCGTGTACTCGATATCATCTTGGCCTCCATAGTTGCATTCGCTCTCCCTAGACATGTTTACTCACAAGACAAGTGTATATGTGGGGTGGAAAGAAACTAGAGCACAACTTCTCACCTTTGTAGATAGTATTGGACGTCGTGGACAACCAAAGGAAATGATCACAAAGTAAAGTGCTTGTGTTCAAGTATCCAAAGCAGACTCCAAAACACACACGGCTTAAAAGTTGGTAGGTAGGTATGGTAGGTGGAAAGAAAATCGAACCAATCCAAAACCAAGATATTGTAAAGGCAAGTAGAGAACCACGATGATCACAAAGCAAAAGCAAGTCAATCTCAAAAGATAGGAATGTAGTTCAAGGAAACACGCGGACGGAGAGATAAAAGGGACTTATGCAACCAAGAAGTGAGCTAAAGAACCATATGATCCTAGCGAAGACTATAAGCTCGTGTTGCATAAGTACAAGGAGAGCCATTAGCTCGATTGCAAATTATTGGTGGGCTACTAGATTTGCACAAAATGTACCACCTACTAGATGTTCATCGAGCTTGCGCGCTTCCTACAAGAGATATGGCAAGTGGTGTTTCTTTCTTTTCTTTTCTTGCTCTTTTTGCTTTTTGCTCTTTGCTCTTTTGATTCTTTCTCTTTTGCACACCCACTTCTTTTGATGCCAACACAAGATATAAGATATATGCTACAAGCGCAAATACTTTTGCTTGGAAACTACACGGTGCAAATGTGCAAAGCCCAAGCAATCATTAAGAGCTAGCCTCAATAGGACATAGTAAACGCAAGAATATAGTGTGGCTTTCAAAGGAATGGCAAGGGGAAAAAATTCGCGATGTTATACCTTTCGTCGATGATCGTCGCCCTTTGGTGTAAAAGTTTCGTGCTTGCCCATGAATTTGGCTGGTGGTGGATGGATGGTGGATCTTCCGCAATGGTGATGAAGGTCTTGTTTGTAGCTTCGAAACGAGCCAAAGAACAAAAAAAACAGAGTCCGGAATCAAAAGATATGGCAAAAACAAGTTTTCAGAAATTGCAGTTTTCTCCTGGGCGGTAATACCGCTGGAAGAGGGGCGGTAGTACCGCTAATGTGTGCCCGAGGCCTGTTTAAGCGGAACTGATGGTGGTAGTACCACTGCAGCGGTAGTACCGCTGGTCCGTCGGCGGTAGTACCGCGCGTGGACGCAGATTCGTGCCCGAAACGCGATTTGACCGATTTGGGCAGAAAAACTTGCACGAAAACTTCAAATCGGAGGGACAAATGATGGAATTAGGCTATGGGAACACAAAGGAAGCAAGATCAACTAGTTGAGCAATAGATCTATGGACCAAAACCTGCAAAAATGCACTCGAATATCCGAATCGAACAAAAGCAATTTGGGGCTATTTTTGGTGGAAATTTTCAACTTTCTCAAAATCAAAGAAAAATTTGGGGATTTGTGGGGGAAACAAAGTCAAATCCATGGCAACCTTTGCTCTGATACCATATGGTGAAGTAAGGACCTCAAGGGTTGCCCGATCTTCACGGATTGATGGCGGGAGTGGACGAATGCACGCAAGAACACGAAGAACACCAAGAACGCGAGAACACAAACACGATACAAAGACACGTTTCCCTCACCGGTCGGTCCAAGCCGGTCCAATAAAATCCCAAAGGGAGAGATTGGCAAGTAGAACAAGGAGGGATCTTGGATGGTTGTTTCTCCAACGGTCAACCAAACCGATCCAATAGAGTCACCCTAAGATGAAAGATTGGCAAGCAGTCAAACTATAAGTAGAGGTCTTGAATCCACAAGAGGGATCTTCTCCACAAGGGGAGGAATCATCTCCACAAGGGGACGCAACACCACAAAGGGTGGGTAAGGAGCCTATGCTCAAGACTCTCTCTCATCATAGACTCTCCCTCTAGATCTAAAGGGGGTAGGTGCCTATACATAGTTTTGACCACAAAGGGGTAGGTGGGAAGGGATACAAGAGAATATTCCTTGCTAGTTCCCGCAGCATCGATAGTACCGCTGGGTGACCGGCGGCAGTACCGCTGGTGCGGGCCTGAAACTGCTGGCGTTCCGCAGCGGCGGTAGTACCGGCGTCGCGGCGGTAGTACCGCTCATGGCACCCGAAGTCCTTTTATGCGAAGTGGCGGCGGCAGTACCGGTGGTGCGGGCGTCTTGGCTTGACTTGGCGGTAGTACCGGCCTGACGGCGGCAGTACCGCTCATGGTACCCGAAGGTGATTTTATGCGGTAGTGGCGGCGGCAGTGCCACTGGTGCGCGCCTGGCGTTCGACTGGAGCCGTGGCGGTAGTACCGCTGCTTGCCTGGCGGTAGTACCGCTGCCTCTTGGTACTTCTTCCTTCTCCTCTTCCAAGCCACCGTCTTGCCGGGCCTCTTTCCTCTTGCGCCTTGGTCATCCTCTCGTGTACCCGTAGTCGTCGTGGCGAACCTAGTATCATCAAGGGACGGAGGATGAGGTAGTATACCATCCAAAAGGCGGGAATTGAGTTCTCTAAGAGGAATGAGTTCACCTTTGAGGTCCATGGTGACTTGTGATGTGTTGGAATGCTTGACATGATGGGTGGCCAAGATTGGGCTACATCATACTGCCTAATCTTTACATGGATTTGCTAAATATTACCCAAATCTCATAAATTACGATGTTTTACAGTTCACCTCATATAAATGTGCCTTTAAAGAATGCTGCATACAAACTAAGCATATCCAATAGAAACACACTAAAACATGTTTACTCACTTAGCTCATAGTATTGAGAGTTTTACATTTGAATTGAAGTGGGCTATAATATGCTACTTGGTTAACCAATATGTTGCCCTCTCCAGGTCCTATTCACGGAATCTTCGATCACAAGATTTTTTTTGACAAGGAACCTGTCGTGTCTCGGATCACGAACACCGGGAGTAAAGGATACCCCCTTTTTAGGTTCGACATGGGGCGCGAAGGAGGCTAGGAGACGCCTTGCCCAGGAGTAAGATCGCCGAGTTCTTCACCGGGACAAGCCAGCAAACAACACAGAGACACAAGGATTTTTACCCTGGTTCAGGCCGCCTGGAGGCTAAAAACCATACTCCTGCATGTCTGGATTGAGGTGTTCATCATGGTGTGGTTTACAAGGGTGTTCAGGGGTGAACCCGACAGAGTTCCGGCCAGAGGTAGACGAAGAGCAGATCCTGCCCTGGGGAGATCACCTCTCTCTACCCTCCGAACCCTAGTCTAGTCTTCAGCTTGGATCCAACTTGTTCCTCCCCCCTCGCAGGTGCCTCGGTCCTCCTTCTATAGGCTAAGGGGATTTGACAAGGGCACGTGAGGAGCGTGAGGGGTTTTAGGCGGGAAAACCCCTCGGTGGTCTTTGGAGGTGACGTGGCCTCTTCTCCTCAAAGTATCTTTTATGGGGTGGCGCGGTCGTCCGCCCTTGGGGAAAAGCGGGACGGGCAAAGCCTGTCCGCCCCACCAACCACGCTCGGAGCGACGTCAGTGGGGACGCGTCCTTCGTCTTGGCGCCCAAGTCTTCTACCAGCTTCCAGCATGAGCTGGCATGCTTATCCTCTTAGCCGTTTGGAGGAGGTAACCCAAAGGTACGCCTGGCCTCCTGCCGGGCGCACGGACCCGCGGGTACTCCGCCTTGTTCACCGGGTGACGGGTGACCTGGAAGCTTGTCGAGTTTCCTTAGGGCAGATGGGCTGACCATCTGCCGGTCTTGACTCCTTGCCTTGTCCATCTTCTTGGTGGGCCCAGTTCATGGACCCACTTTGGCAGCATCAGGGGAACCCCATGTTCCACTGCTGCGACAGTAGCCCCTGGGCTTGGTCCCAGCGGCTCTTGCTTCAGCTGCTGCTGAGGCTATGGCCAAAAAGTTGGCCAAAGTGGGTCCCCGGCGCCTTGTCTTTTCTGCTTCACCGGAGGCTCGCCAGGATGAAGTAGAAACGAGCCCCCGAGCCTTCTTGGACATGGTCACGATGAACGTTGCGGTTCGCACGGATGGCCAACGTCTATCTTGAATCCAATGGGAGGAAGCGCCCGAAGCAGAACGTTTCCTCGATCCCCGCGTCGGTCGGAGTAATGGGGACGCGACGTGGCGCGTGGGATGCCTTATAAGCCACGCCTTGCGGTACTGTAGTCGTTACTCTCCCAAACCACCGAAATCCCCAAATCACCGCCTCCGAAAATCTGTCTCTTCTTCTTCGCCAAGCGCCGCCCCCCTTCTCTGGCCGCCGAGGACTTCTTCCAGGAAGTCCACTCTCTCCCGCTCATGGCGCCTAAGCGAAAGAGGGGAGGAGTGCGAAAGGTGAAGCAGTCCGTAGCAGAGAAGGCGGTGATTGAAGCTTCTCGCGTTGCCGCTGCCCCTCCTCCGATGAGGGTGACGCATGCCGTGTTTTCCCCCAGCGCATACGCGGATGAGAGGAAGGTAGGCCACGCTCGCTGTGCACTGGCCTCGGAATTCCGCGGTGGCGAAGAAGTGAAGATCCATCCCGGAGAAGGCCTTCAGCAGGAAGGTGAAGTGGTCACCTTCCACAATTTTTCGGTAATGGGGCTGCTGCCCCCTTTCTCGTCGTTCTTCATTGCCGTCCTGGAGGCGTTTGGGCTGCACATGCTTCATCCGCATCCGAATGCGGTGTTGATCTTGGCCTCCTTCGCCTACGTGTGTGAGGCTGTCGGAGAATGACTCCCACGAAATAGGGATGGTCAAACTCACGAAGAGAGTTCGTGTAAGGGGCTGAACACATTGGTCAAACAACCCTCAACCTGCACGGCGACGGTGCTTGTCGAGCATGAGGAGGGACATCACGACAGAGATGTACACCAGCCCATACCCAGGTTCACGGCCCTCGTGTGGAGGTAACACCGCTACTCCTGCTTGTCTGTATTGTACTGCTATGGAGGTTACAGTACAATGAGCTTGCCGAGGGTTCTCTTTTGGCAATGGTGTGCACAAGGAAGGGGAAACACTGGTCTTCTTCTTCCTTGCATGTAGGTAGCTAGGCTAGAACTGGAATGCGATCCCTTGCTACGGTGGAGCACCGTCTCCTTTTATAGGCGCCCCGGGCCTCTTCCCTGCGCTTGCGCAGTGGAAGGGCTACCACATGGCGATAGAAGGGGGAGCGCGGTGCACCGCAGCCTCGTTGTCCATGGACACGGTCCATGGGCGTAAAGTTGGTGTCTGTGGCAGAGACGCCACCGTCCATGTAGGACGGCCAGCTGGGTTGCAGAGGAACGTGGGGTTGCCCACGGTGACGTTGGCCGTGGAGCGTAGCGCCGGCCGGTCCCCTTATCACCAAATAGGAAATCCTTGTAGTCTGGTGCAGATGGAGCAGCTTTGTTGACTCCTTTAATCACCAAAACGGCAACTGCGGCATCGTCGTCACCACGCGCAGAGGCGCGCGTCACTCTGCGGCCGCTGCAGAGCCCATGTGCGCTCTGCAGAGGTTGCTTTGCAGCGAAGGAATCCCCACGAGGGCTGTGATGCCCTGTGGAGGATTTGGCGTTGACCCCTCTTCAGGGGAAATCTCCTTGTAGAGGGAGCAGCAGCGAGGAGGGCCTCCACAGGCCTCTGCTGCCTCCTATGCCCTCGCGAGGCGATTTGCCTCGTGGGTCTCTGCAAGCCGTAGGCTTGGTCCTTAGCGAAATTCGGCCTCCGAGTGTCGACGGCCGTGGAGGACAGGCCCAGGACACCCTGGTTCTTACTGGGCCGACAGTAGCCCCCGGGCCCATGATGGGCACGATGTAGTCCAGTGGACGTAGGCGAATCGTCATGGGCCTAAAGTGTCCGGCCGGCCCGAGACACGTGTAGGGCAGTTGAGCCGTGATGACACGTTCTCTTCGGAGATGACGGGCGTAGTGGGGGGACCCACCACGTCTCGGTATCTGCCCTGAGGTGATATAAAGCCTGCAGCGCCAGTTCAGGCAGCAGTTACTGCATGATTTGCACCCCCATCTCCTAGCTCTTGACTTCTGCGCTCCTTTGTCCCCGGCACTCTTCCTCCTTCACCGAGCTTCTCTGCCGTCCTTCCTTCGTCGAGCATGGGTCCTAAGAAGGACAAAGCGGCGATGGTGAACGATCCTGCTGGGCGCAGCAGGAGGACGAGTTCGCGCCAGCCCTCGTGGGCACCCGCATCCACACGGCGGAGGCGCTGGACAAGCTCAGGCTGATGGCCGCCGGCAAGAACAATGAGCACGGCGCCAGCGTTATCAAGGTGGCGCGCTTCGGCAAGCTCGTGGCGGGGTTGTACCCCATTTTCTTCCACACTCTTTTTGCTGGCCTGGTGCCGCCATTTTCCCCTTTCTTGGAGGAGGTGCTGGCCTTCTACCAGATCCAGCTTCTGCACCTGCACCCCAACTCCATACTGATCCTCGCCATTTTTGCATATCTTTGCGAGGCGTATTTGGGGGTGATGCCTTCCGTGACCTTCTTCCGGAGCTTCTACGCGCTCCGCTCCTCGGGGCCCGGCGAGCGATCTAGCTGCGTGTCCTTCCGCATCGCGGATGGGATGGGTGGCATCTACATGCCAATGTCCTGGAATGGCGATCGGCCTGTCACGAGCGTGACGAAGAAAGTGGACGACTTCCGCCAGCGATGGTTCATTGTGGACGCCAAGACGCTGAATGCTTTCCTCGACGTCCCTGAGGCGCCACCGCTGAAGAACTCGAACTGGTCAAGCGCGGTGTTTAAAAGCCCGAAGATTGCTGATTTGGTCGCGCGCATGAAGCTCGTTCGCGAAGCTGGCCTCACGGGGCAGATGGTTGCTAAAGACTTCATGAGGCGCCGCATCGCTCCTCTCCAGAAGCACACGAAGCCGATGTGGATGTACTCTGGCCCGGCGGACCCGATGCGGCTGCATTGCAGTTCCCACACTCCTGGCGTCATTGCCTCCATCATGGGCATCCTCTTCACCGCCCCGGATGTCCCTGTGCCGCGCAGTGAACTCGCGAGGCCCCTCCATCAGATCACTTCGAAGAAGCGCCTCGCAATCTTGGAGCTGATGCCGGAGTTTACTCCACAGGGTCTGGCGGGGGAGGAAAAGAAGGAAGCTGCGGTGCCTGTGGTGGAAGAAAGCTGGGCCACAGAGTCGGCTGCCGCATCTGACGCCGATCTGGGCGCTGCATCCGGAGAGGCGAATCCTTCGACAGGGGAGGCGAGCTCCTCGAAGCCTGCGCCTCCCGAGGAAGATGTTCTGGAGATCTCATCTAGCGGGGATGAGGACTTCCTTGTGGTTCCTTCGCGCCAAGCCACGGAGGAGGAGGAAGATAGCGACCGGGAGGCCGCGGCGGGACGCTGCGAGCCCCGCTCCAAAGCCAGCCATGACAGGACCGCCAAGAGTCCGGCGGGCACTCCTCTCAAGAGGAAAGCTGAGGCTGCCCTTGAGGGGTCCGGTGCCGCGTCGTCAAGGCCGTGGCGGTCGTCCAACATGGTGTGGGTTGAGTCCCGCGCCAAGGCATCTGGGTAAGGGTTGTCTCCCTTGTCTGTTTTTTACTTCTTAAGGAAAATTCCCTTGTTCCCCTCTTGAAGACCTTCCTGGCTTGCTTGTCAGGGATTTGGTGACGGTGAAGCGCCACAGGCTCCGTAAGGCTGCGGAGGTGCAGGGCACCGCTACAACAGCCACTGAGGGGCCTGTGGAGCCCTCAGTTGAAGAAGTTTTCAGGCCCGTTGTGACGGAGGCCACGGAGCCGGCTGTGGAGGAGGCCACGAGGCCTGTGAAAGAGGAGGCCACAGAGCCTATGGTGGTTGTGCCTCTTGTCGAGGCAGCCGCTTCGTCTCCTCCCGCGGGGGAGCGCCTCGTGGAAGGGACGGTGGAGAAAACGCCATCCCCGCCACGCCTCATCACTCCACCAGAGCGGCAGGAGGAGATCGTCGCGGAGGCGGCGGGGAGCGGCACGCCGGCGAGGGAAGGCGCCGATGTCGAGATGGAGGAGAACGTTCCTCCGCCGCCCCCGCCAAATGCAGAACCTGTGGGGACGGCAGCTTCCTCTGAGGCTGCAGCAGGCACGCCTGTGGCGGACCTAACGACGGCTGGGCAATCTTCCCCAGCCCCCGAAGCCCGAGATGAGGTACCTCTGGAAGGCGATGGCCCTGGTGCCCACGACGCAAGCGGTGGAGAGGGCTCGCTCCAGAGCTCCCAGGCCAGAATTGACCCTGGCCCAAGCACGGAGTTCCCTGCCCCTGAGCCTGGAGGCCACGCGAGTCAGTGACCGAGCCTGTCGAGGCGGACCAAGCCCTGGACCTCTCCAACTCAGTCTGAGACGAAGTTAATGATTACGTCGACCGCTTTAAGAGGGTTGTGGCGGAGCAGGCCGCTGAGGTGGAGGAAGAAGGCGCCGAAGTAGAAGCTGAGGAGGAGGCTGAGGAGGTCGGTGAAGGCGATGCGCTTGCCTAGGCTGCTCCTGCAACAAGTCGCGCCTGAGGCGCAGTTATCTTTGTTTAAGACTTGTCTCATTTTATTCTGGTTTGTAAGACACTTTAACATGTGCCACTATGTGTGTGTCCCTCGTTGGGCCTTTTACCCTGTTCCATGTCTTTTTTCGCTCTACGTCGTCAGGACCCATCTCTTGCGCTATGACTCCGCCACTGCGGTATGCCGGAGCTTTGACTCGGCAAGGCCGGGGGGTGTTTAAGGCTTAGAGAGGTAAGGGCTCTCGAGTCGCGGTGCTCGAGGGCCCCCTTTGACGCACAAGCAGTCCATGAAGTGTGAGGGAGAGAAAAACCCGCTCGAGGGACGACAAACTCGTGAGAGAGAGGAGAACTCCTGAGGGTGAGCGCTGGACTTAGCTTTGCGAGACTTTGGCCTCGTAGAGGGCAGTGGTTTCCCTGATGGTGCGCTTTCCTCTTGAGGCCGGAGCTTGGCTTCACGAGCTTGGGGGGACTCTTGTTCCCTGTATTGGTTAGAGAGGCAAACCCAAAGCAGTACATGGTAGTAAAACTCATGCGCGCTTATAGGTTTCCTCATGAGTATCTCGCGAGGAGAGTAAGCACCAAGGTCCTTTGGTGAGGTGGCGTGTTTGGGAGCAAGCCCTTGGGCCAGAGCTCTTTGGTGAGGTAACAGGCGTGAGAGCGTGCTCACGTGTTAGAGCTCGGATCCTTTGGATTTTGCGGTGCTGCTGGGGTGCTCTCGAGGCACAGTCACCGTACTCAGCCCCCGCTCGCGAGGTGCGCATGGGGAAAAATATGAGCGCGAATGAACTAAATGATGAAAAGTAAAACTCACCACCAAAATATTACACAGCGGCGCCTCAGCGCAATGTTTCATTGAGAAACGAATTGGTTCATTACACTTGGTGTTGCCAAGATAAAGTTTTCCATGTCGAGGCATGGGGACCACATTCAGTGGCTGAGACTCTTCACGGCCTGCGGCGGCACGTTATCAGGAGAGCTCAGAGGGGCTGGCCCTCGGGAGGAGAAGCTTTTGTGAAGCTTGGAGGTGAAGTTGTGTGCTTCCCTCTAGAGACAAAAAATGTCTGGCGTGACTATGATCACGGGTAGAACTTGCGTAGATGCGCGATGTTCCATGGATTCTTGACCGGGATGCCGTCCTCCGTTTCGAGGCGTACCGCGCCGGGCCTGGCGATGTGTGAACCCTGTAGGGGCCTTCCCACATGGCGAGAGCTTGTGGAGACCTTCCCTGGAGAGGATTCTCCTGAGGACGAGGTCGCCTGTCTCGAGAGTGCGGCGTATGTGGCGGCTGTGGTAGCGTCGCAGGTCTTGCTGGTACTTTGCTGCCCTGAGGGCGGCACGGCGGCAACCCGTCAAGGAGCAGCAGGTCGTTGTTGTGGAGGTCTTCTGATCATCCTCGTTGAAGGCAAGGACCCGTGCGGATCCATGCTTGATCTCTGTGGGGAGGACTGCTTCAGCTCCATACACGAGGGCAAATGGCGTCTCACCAGTGGGCTTCGTGGGGTTCGTGCGGATGGACCAGAGCACGGACGGGAGTTCGTCTATCCAGCCCTTGCCGTAGCCCTTGAGGCGATTGAAGCTTCTTGTCTTGAGGCCCTTGAGGACCTCAGCATTTGCTCGCTCGGCTTGGCCGTTGCTCTGTGGGTGAGCCACCGAGGCGAAGCAGAGCTTGGTGCCGAGGCTCTCGCAGTAGGCCCTGAAGATGCCGCTGGTGAACTGTGAGCCATTGTCGGTGATGATGCGATTTGGCACACCAAAACGGCAGACCAGGCCTCTGATGAATTTTACTGCTGCTGGCCGGTATGCTGCGCACTGCTTCAACCTCTGCCCATTTGGTGAACTTGTCGACGGCCACGAAGAGGAAACGGTAGCCCCCTTGCGATCTCGGGAAGGGCCCAAGATGTCTAGCCCCCAGACCGCGAAAGGCCACGAGAGCGGGATGGTTTGGAGTCCCAGTGCAGGCTGATGGACTTGCTTGGCGTGGAACTGGCACGCATCGCAAGACTGGACGATGGTGGTGCATCTTGAAGCACTTGGGGCCAGTAGAATCCGCTCCTGAAGACCTTGCCTGCAGGGTGCGTGCAGAGGAATGGTGGCCACACTCTCCACTGTGAATGTCTCTGATCAGCATGCGGCCTTCCTCGGGGGGGACGCACTTGAGTGCAATTCCATTTGGGCGCTTGCGGTACAGGTCTCCCTCGAGGATGTAGTATGACTTGGCTTGTCGAGCACTCGTTCCGCCTCCGCGTCTTCTCGGGAGGACTCCCTTCAGCAGGTAGTCCTTGAGTTCGTCGACCCAGCCTGTCTCTTGATGCACCATAGCCAGCAGAGCGCTCCCCTGAGGATGGACCGCAGTTGGGTGCCCACCTACAGGAGGTGGTGGGAGTACTTCGTCTGTGCTTGTGGCTGCTGCTTCTTGTGGCTGCTTTATGGACGCCTTGGAGAGTCTCTCTCAAAGACGCCGGCCGGCTGGGCCTGCCTTCGTGATGCTCGCTTGGCGATGTCATCTGCCTCCTGGTTCTCCTTTCGCGGGATGTGCATGAGCTCCATGCCTGAAGTGCTTCTCGAGCTTGCGGACCTCTTCAAGGTAGGCGGCCATGTGGTCGTCTTTAGGCGTGTAGCTCTTGTTGGAGAAGTTAACCAGGAGCTGGGAATCACCCTTTATGAGTAAGTGCTTGACGCCAAGGGCGATTGCGGCTCTGAGCCCGGCGAGGAGGCCTCATACTCGGCGATGTTGTTGGAGATCTTGTCTATTGTGAAGCACAACTGGATGGCGTAGTAGAGCTTGTCACCTTTTGGTGAGGTCAGGACAACGCCAGCCCCACCATTGCGGCAGGCGAAAGCTCCATCGAAGTGCATGGTCCAGTGGCTTGGCATTGTATCTCCAGACGCGCGGTTTCTTCTTCGAGGCTCTTCAGGAGTTGGGTCTGTCCACTCGGCGACGAAATCCGCCAGCGCTCTCCCTTTTATGACTCTTGTGGTGTCGAAGCGCAAGTTGAATGGTTGCAGCTCGATGTTCCATCCTGCGACGCGATCAGTGGCGTTGGGGTTGCGCAGGATTTGCTCCAGGGGGAAGGACGTGACCACCGTGATGGGGTGGCCCTGGAAGTAGTGGCGCAGCTTCCTGGAGGCGATGAGGAGCGCGAGGAGGAGCTTCTGCTGCACTGGGTAACGCTCGCGAGCATCTCGCAGTACAGTACTGACGAAGTAGACTGGATGCTCGACGAGGGTCGTTGATGGTGTGCAGCGTCGGCTCCCTCGAGAGGCTCCTCAGGACCTTTGGCGAGGTTTGCCTGTGGAGGAGCCTCGGCAGGGGTGCTTGTAGTACTCGACTTGAGGCTGTGGGTCTGGCACTGGGTCTGGAGAGACTGTTCCTTGTCGGGAGGTTCTGGACTTGGTGTGGCAGTGCTTTTCTTGGGGAGACTGGCTCTTCTCTTTCCACCACCAGGACGGCGCTTGCAGTTTGTGGAGTGGCTGCTAGGTACAGCTTCAGATGCTCGCCTGCCCTGGGGGCTACCATGACTGGTGAGCTAGCCAAGTATTTCTTCAAGTCCTCAAATGCTTTGTCGCCTCTGGAGTCCACTTGAAGGTGCCGGATTTCTTCATGATCTTGAAAAATGGCAAGGCTCTCTCGCCGAACTTGGAGATGAAGCGGCCTAAGCTGGCCATGCATCCTGCTAGGCGCTGCATGTCCTTGAGGCGGCGAGGTGGCTGCATGTCTTCTATAGCCTTGATCTTGTCAGGGTTTGCTTCTATGCCGCGGTGGGACACGAGGAACCCGAGGAGCTTGCCTGAAGGCACCCCGAAGACGCACTTGGCGGGGTTTAACTTGATGTTCACCTTGCGCAGGCTGGCGAAGGTTTCCTCGAGATCCTTCAAGAGAGTGTCTCCCTCGCGAGACTTGACCACGATGTCGTCGACATAAGCTTCTGCATTTCTTCCCATCTGAGCCCCCAAGGCGATCCTCATGAGCCTCTGGAAGGTGGCGCCGGCATTCTTCAGGCCAAAGGGCATGCAAGTGTAGCAATACACACCACAAGGGGTGAGAAATGCTGTTTTCTCCTCGTCTTCCTTGGCCATTTTGATCTGGTGGTAGCCTGAGAAGGCATCCAGGAAACAGAGGAGATCACAGCCGGCGGTGGAGTCCACAATCTGGTCTATCCTTGGCATGGGGTATGGATCCTTGGGGCAGGCCTTGTTCACGTCTGTGTAGTCGATGCAGAGCCGGCCTCCTCCATTGGGTTTTGGGACAACCACACCGTTGGAGAGCCAAGTGGGGTGGGCAACTTCTCGAATGATGTCTGCTGCTTTCAGCTTCTCTACTTCTTTGATGATGAACGCTTGCTTCTCGGGGGCTTGTTTCCGCGCTTTTGCTTTACAGGGCGTGCGTTGGACACACGGCTAAGTGGTGCTCGATCACCTCCCTTGGTACACCGGACATTTCTGACGGAGTCCATGCGAACATGTCAGAATTTGCCCGAAGGAAGGCGACGAGCGCGCTTTCCTATTTGGGAGGCAAGCCAGCGCCTATGGTGACGCTAGCCCCCGAGCCCTCAGCCCCCGAGCCACTGGTGCTCAGCGACACCTTCTTTGTAGATGCTTGCTCTTGAGTGAACAGTTGCTTCTTCTTCTTGGGCCTCTCGAGAGGCTCCATGTCCTCGTCAGCGGGGAATGCCATGGCAGCGGCCTTGTAGGCGATCTCGACAGCGCGCGTGGCGTCCTGTACGTGACCACGTATGGTGATGGTGCCACCGCTGCCAGGGATCTTGACCATGTTGTAGGCGTGGTGCGTGACGGCCATGAACTTCGCGAGGGCGGGGTAGCCGAGGATGGCGTTGTAGGGCAGGCCAATGTGCGCGACGTCGAAGTCAATTAGCTCGGTGCGGTAGTTCTCCTGCGTGCCAAAGGTGACCGCGAGCCTCACTTGCCCCAGAGGCGAGATTGAGCCGCTGGTGACCCCGGTGAAGGGCCTGGAGGGCATAAGCCACTCGTAGGGCACTTGAAGCGTCTCGAAGGTCTCGACAGAGATGACGTTCAGGCCTGCACCCCCATCAATGAGCGTCTTGCCGACGGCGATGTTGTTGATGGTGGGGGTGCACACCAACGGGAGGGTGCCCACAGTCTTGGTCGACTTGGGGTGATCTTTGGCGTCGAAGGCGATGGTGTACTGGGACCACTTGAGGGGCGGGACGTCTCGACCCCGGGAAGCGCTGCGTTGAGCTCGCGAGCGAACTGCTTGAACTGATTGTTGGACTTGGGCGCTTGGGATCCGCCGAGGATGCATGCCATGGCACCCTTAGGGGCCTGGTAACCTCCAGGCTCTTCGTCGGGAGGTTGTTGTTTTTCTCGGCGGCATTCGCCTGAGTCCCCTGCGGCCTCTGGTAGTTGCCTTTACGTCCGCCCTTGCGGTAACCACGGCCTCTGCCGCGCTGCCGCTGCCTTCTTCTTGCTCGCGCTTCTTGCTCAGCTGCTTGAGGTCGTAGCAGTTCTCCGTCGCATGGCCGCGCCTGTTGTGGTAGATGCAGAACGGGCGGTTGTCCACCTTTTTCTCGCCAGCCTCGGGAGAGTCCTCGCGAACGTGCTTGGCGTCGGGTTCAGCCGCCAGACAGCGGTAGGCTTGCGCTTTGTCTCGTCGCGCCTCTTCTGGGTCTTGGATCCCTCGACAGGGTCGTCTGTGAGCCCACCTTGACGAAGAGGAGGCCTTCTTCTGCCTTGGCGCACTTGTCTGCGATGTCGAAGAGCTTCACCACGGAGGAGAGGGTATCGTGGATGCCGAGCTTCTCGAGCATCCTGTGGTTGGTGACGCCCTCTCTGAAGGCAGCGATGACGTGCGAGTCCGGGATGTTCGGGATCTTGTTGCGGACTTGGCTGAAGCGCTGGATGTACCTGCGGAGGGTCTCGCCAGGCTTCTGGCGCACAGCGCGCAGGTCGTTGTAGGTGAGGGCGCGCTCGTACGTGCCCTTGAAGTTTGCAACGAACTGCTGGCAGAGCTCCTCCCACGAGTCAATGGAGTCCTCGGGAAGGTTCAGGAGCCACGACAAGGCAGAATCCTTGAGAGCGTGGGAGAACCAGTTGGCCATGACCTTGTCGTCTCCCCCCGCAGCTTGGATGGAGGTGGTGTAGAGCTGCAGGAACTCGATGGGGTTGTTCGTGCCGTCGTAGCCCTTGGGTAGGTCAGGCCTGAACTTCTGTGGCCAGACGACGACGCAGGCTGCGGGTGAAGGCCGCGCATCCTGTGGCGTACGAGGCAACGCCGCCCTGAAGAGCTCGGCGGTTCTGTCGCCCCGCTTGGCCGATTTCCTCAACGATGCGCTTCTGGAGGTCCTTCTGGCGCTCCATTTCCACCCGCGCGTCTGGAGGAGTCCGCTGCACGATTTGGCAGCCGGAGGCGGACCTGGCGGAGGCGGCGGCAGAGGTGCGCCATGCGCGGCAGTCCCTGCGCGTCCGGAGTTGCGGTGCCACTGCGATGTCGACGAGGTGCTGGAGGCGACCAGGCCAGTTGTCGTGCGCCTCAGCGGTGGGGCGGTAGCGGAAGAGCTCCGCGGCCATGAGCAGCGCGGTGTTGGGACTAGGTGCTGGACGCCCAAGAGTGGAGGCGCTGTGGCGCTGGGATGGATGCGAGGACTCTGCATCCCCGCCGTGCCCGTGGTCGACGTCTTCGTCGTGGCGGTCGTCGTGGTGGCCGTCATCGTCCTCGGGGTGCTCCACACGCGGCTCAGCGGTGTTGCGCCCCGTGGCGCGGCTGGCACGGGGACGGCCGCGGGGGTTGGTGGTGTTGGCAGCGGGCTCGGTGGTGGCCCTGCCTGACGCCCGCCGAGTGGCGTGTGTGTCCGCCATGGTGCAGAGGTCGGTGAAGGTTGAAGATGCGCCTCAGCCCCCTACCTGGCGCGACAATTGTCGGAGAATGACTCCCACGAAATAGGGATGGTCAAACTCACGAAGAGAGTTCGTGTAAGGGGCTGAACACATTGGTCAAACAACCCTCAACCTGCACGGCGACGGTGCTCATCGAGCATGAGGAGGGACATCACGACAGAGATGTACACCAGCCCGTACCCAGGTTCACGGCCCTCATGTGGAGGTAACACCGCTACTCCTGCTTGTCTGTATTGTACTCCTATGGAGGTTACAATACAATGAGCTTGCTGAGGGCTCTCTTTTGGCAGTGGTGTCCACAAGGAAGGGGAAACACTGGTCTTCTTCTTTCTTGCGCGTAGGTAGCTTGGCTAGAACTGGAATGCGATCCCTTGCTACGGTGGAGCACCGTCTCCTTTTATAGGCGCCCCGGGCCTCTTCCCTGCGCTTGCGCAGTGGAAGGGCTACCACATGGCGATAGAAGGGGGAGCGCGGTGCACCGCAGCCTCGTTGTCCATGGACACGGTCCATGGGCGTAAAGCTGGTGTCTGTGGCAGAGACGCCACCGTCCATGCAGGACGGCCATCTGGGTTGCAGAGGAACGTGGGGTTGCCCACGGTGATGTTGGCCGTGGAGCGTAGCGCCGGCCGGTCCCCTTATCACCAAAGAGGAAATCCTTGTAGTCCGGTGCAGATGGAGCAGCTTTGTTAACTCCTTTAATCACCAAAACGGCAACTGCGGCATCGTCGTCACCGCGCGCAGAGGCGCGCGTCACTCTGCGGCCACTGCAGAGCCCATGTGCGCTCTGCAGAGGTTGCTTTGCAGCGAAGGAATCCCCACGAGGGCTGTGATGACCTGTGGAGGATTTGGCGTTGACCCCTCTTCAGGGGAAATCTCCTTGTAGAGGGAGCAGCAGCGAGGAGGGCCTCCATAGGCCTCTGCTGCCTCCTATGCCCTCGCGAGGCGATTTGCCTCACGGGTCTCTCCAAGCCGTAGGCTTGGTCCTGAGCGAAATTCGGCCTCCGAGTGTCGAGGACCGTGGAGGACAGGCCCAGGACACCCTGGTTCTTACTGGGCCAACAGAGCCATTCATTGGGGCAACGCCATTGGTGGCTCTGTTCTGCCATTTCTTCGTTCCCCGCCTGGGAAAGTCAAAGTGCATCGCCGATGGAGTCACCTTCCGCCTCGGGAAGTCGTCGGTGCACCAGTATCCAATCGTGAAACTCAACCCTGACTGGGAGGAGTGGAGGCATAACTGGTACTTCATTTGGTGGGAGACTTCAGCCCCCACCTCCTGACGCCATCATTTCCTGCCAAGCGTCTGGCCAATTCCAAAGATAGGAGCTCTCAAAGTCTGGCCCTCCTCCCGATTATTGAAAGGCTTGCTGAGCTCCGCAATCAAAAGCTGACATGCACCGCAATGGTGGGTGATTTCATCCGGAGAGGGATCGCCCCGCTGCAGCGCAGGTCCTGGCCGCTGTGGGAGGTTCGGCCGAGGATTTGATTCCTCTTGTAGTGGAAGGAATGGTCGAGCAAGATGCTCTTCTTGCCCCCCGGGGTTCCACATCATCTTCCGCCGAAAGTTCTTCCCCGCTTTGAAGGCTCAAGCAGTATGGGTGCCCGGGTGAAAGTGCATGTGTTGCCCCATGCATGGTTTTGGTAATTAATGACAATCCTTATGGACTAATGTTTGCTTTGAGATATTCTTATAGATCATGTCCATAGAAAAAGATTGGAGTTCATGTGTTGGACTCTAGAAGTGTACATGATGATCAATGCTCTCTTCAAGGATTTATATGAAGAATGGTCATGTGTAGAGTTGAGCATATTGCAAGTGTGGCTTGTAAAAGGAGATTGAATGAACATTCTTGTTTATCTCTAAGCCATCATATATATCAAGAGAAGTCTAGATGAAGTGCAAGTGGAACATGAAGACGGAGCTTAGCAAGGCTCTTACATAATCGAGTATGGGGGAGTATTTGGAGAAGTCTTCATCAGGCATGTGCTAGCAAGCACAATCAAGAAATGTGTTCCAACTTGAGAGAGTCAAGATCATCATCATCTAGCTCAAGTGGAATGCGCAAGGCAAAGGTATGATCTTGATAGAGTTTCTATTTTACCGGTCTCATGGTGTTAGTGGCAGACCGGGTTATAGGATAAACGGTGTACTGTCAAGAGGGGCTCTCAAGTCAGTAACTTGATCGCATCTTTGTGGAGAGCTCAAACCTTTGCATATTTGGCATATCATCTTTCTTGGTTCTTATTTGGCTTTTATCCATGTGAGAATTTAGAGCTTGTGTTCATCTCCATACCAAGCTCTAGTTCATCAAAAACAGGTTTCATTTGAATATCTTGTGGTGTTTTTGATGTTGGAGGTTTTACCGGTTCGTCTCTTGTAGAGAGGTCAACTCTCCTCTTTTGTCATCCTTCTCACATGATGGACTATGATGTGTATATACATGATCTTGTAGTGCTTGTGATTATCTTCGGAGCAAGCCCAAGATCATAGAAAACGGAGTCCGGATAAAAACTTGTTGCGTTTTCATGTTGGAAATATTATCGGTTTATCCTTGAGGAAAGTTCCACACCTTCCCATGTGTGGCAATTTAACTCTACTAGATGACCCGTTGCGCCACTGGCGCAGGTGCCGAAATCAAAACTGTAGGGTCGCCTTAAGTTAAATATATTTAGGTCAATTGTTTTCAAAGCGGTAAATTCAAGTGGACGTCATTATAGAAACATAAATTAAGTGTGGTACATAATTTCACAGTTGTTCACGAAAGTGTATAATTAATTGAAGGTGTGTGTAGATTGTATGCAAATATTTAATATTAATAGTCAAATTACATGTTATATCAAAGATCATGTGAGAAAAAATTATGTGCTCAAGATCAATTAAAGCCACCATTCTATATATGCAATATTGTGAATTCACACATTGCCGATGGAAAAGGCCAGATGGTAAAAATATGTACTTCCTCTTAGTCTTAATGAAAATTGAATTGGATATGAACTTGTCTTAGCCTGTACTTCCTCTTAGCCTGTACAAAGGTGACGTTTAAGTGGCGAAAGGCAAAAACAATTCCTTTGAACCGAAACTAAAAACATCAGGTTAAGAGAAAACATGTGTCGCGAGGCTGAACTAACATAAGCGTGATAATAAGTACATGAGTAGGAGTAGGACCTTTTAGGGTTCAGATGCAAGAAGGCGTCATCCTTATCTTCAAGGGCATTCGTACTATCATCTGCCACAGTTTGCACCTAAGGCTGAACAATTTGGCGAGAGAAACAAGTCAAAGCAGGAATAAACAGGTTGAGGATTTTCATTCGTGTTTACCTTTCCGGGTCATATTAAAATGGTTCTTGGCTAATTGTGTTATCAGGATTTAACTTACTTTTCATTTAAAGAGGCAAATGAATGAATGAACATATGTGGCAATCCTCAACCTGTTTCTTTTCATTGAGCTTCTCATAGCTATAATCTTTAAGGATTTTGTGTTCAATGTTCTTCATGTACTTGATAGCTTCCTTGGTTGCATCATTGTTTGTTGCATCTAGATTGTCCATTGGGTGGCTACCAAGGGAGATGGCTCCATAGGAAAGCTGAAGGCATCGTGTTGCTGGATAAAACGTGACTGAGGACACTATTTTTGCTTCTTTATTAATGCGAGCCTTGTATGTTGGGCTGGGGAGACCTAACTTCTTCAACATTTCCTCAAACAGGAGGGTGGCTGGAATCTCGATTACCTCCATCTGAAAGACCATGATTAATTACTGAAGTTAGCAATCTAGAGAAAATGCAGCCACAAAGGAATAAATGATCTGTATTGGATAGGACCACCGGTTGGAAGCGTCACGATATGCTAGAGAAACATGAGTACCAAGCGTGTTCAGTATTATCTCTACCAATTTCGAGAGCGGTATTACCATAGAAATACCCTTTGTTCCCGTGTTTCCGATGCCGTGTTCCCGTGTTTCCGATGTCCGTGTTCCCGTGTTTCCGATGCCGTGTCCCCGTGTTTCCGATTTCGTGTTCCCGTGTTCCCGTGTTTCCGATGTCGTGTTCCCGTGTTTCCGATGGTGTGTTCCCGTGTTTCCGATGTTGTGTTCCCATGTTTCCGATGCCGTGTTCGCGTGTTTCCGATGACGTGTTCCCGTGTTTCCATGTTTCCGATGCCGTGTTCCCGTGTTACCGTGTTTCCGATGCCGTGTTCCCGTGTTTCCGACGTCGTGTTCCCGTGTTCCCATGTTTCCGATGCCGTGTTCCCGTGTTACCGTGTTTCTGATGCCGTGTTCCCGTGTTTCCGATGTCGTCTTCCCGTGAGAAAGTTGATCCTTGAATTGGGATGTTTGAGAGGAAATGCGTACCTTTAAGATTATAGTTTTTTATTTTGTCCCAATTACCTACTTTTTTTATCGTAATGTCGTGTTTCTGTGCTCCCGTGTTTCCGATGCCGTGTTCCCTTGTTTCCGATGTCGTGTTCCCGTGTTTCCGATGTGTGTTCCCGTGCTCCCGTGTTCCCGTGTTCCCATGTTCCCGTGTTTCCGATGTCGTGTTCCCGTGTTCCCGTGTTTCCGATGGCGTGTTCCCGTGTTTCCGATGCCGTGGTTCCGTGCTCCCGTGTTTCCGATGCCGTGTCCCCGTGTTTCCGCTGTGTTCCCGTGTTTTCGTGTTTCCGATGCCGTGTTCCCGTGTTTCCGATGCCGTGTTCCCGTGTTCCCCTGTTTCCGATGCCGTGTCCCCGTGTTTCCGATGCCGTGTTCCCGTGTTTCCGATGCCGTGTCCCCGTGTTTCCGATGTCGTGTCCCCGTGTTTCCGTGTTTCCGATGCCGTGTCCCCGTGTTCCCGTTTTTCCGATGTTGTGTCCCCGTGTTTCCGATGTCGTGTTTCCGATTTCGTGTTCCCGTGCTCCCGTATTCCCGTGTTTCCTATGTCGTGTTCCCGTGTTTCCGATGCCGTGTTCCCGTGTTGACGTGTTTCCAATGTCGTGTTCCCGTGTTTCCGATGCTGTGTTCCCGTGTTTCCGATGCCGTGTTCCCGTGTTCCCATGTTTCTGATGCCGCCGATGCCTTGTTCCCGTGTTTCCGATGATGTGTTCCCGTGTTCCCATGTTTCCGATGCCGTGTTCCCGTGCTCCCGTGTTCCCGTGTTTCCGATGCCTTGTTCCTGTGTTTCTGATGCTGTATTTCCGATGCCTTGTTCCCGTGTTTTTGTGTTTCCGATGCCGTGTCCCCGTGTTTCTGATTTCGTGTTCCCGTGCTCCCGTGTTTCCGATGTCGTGTTCCCGTGTTTCCGATGTCGTGTTCCCGTGTTTCCGATGTCGTGTTCCCGTGTTTCCGATGTCGTGTTCCCGTGTTTCCGTGTTCCCGATGTCGTGTTCCCGTGTTTCCGATGTCGTGTTCCCGTGTTTCCGATGCGTGTTCCCGTGCTCCCGTGTTCCCATGTTCCCGTGTTTCCAATGGGGTGTTCCCGTGTTTCCGATGCCGTGTTCCCGTGTTTCCGATGCCGTATTCCCGTGTTCCTGTGTTCCCGTGTTTCCGATGCCGTGTGCCCGTGTTTCCGATGCCATGTTCCCGTGTTACCGTGTTTCCGATGCCGTGTCCCCGTGTTTCCGCCTCCGTGTTCCCGTGTTCCCATGTTTCCGATGCCGTGTTCCCGTGTTACCGTGTTTCTGATGCCGTGTTCCCGTGTTTCCGATGTCGTCTTCCCGTGAGAAAGTTGATCCTTGAATTGGGATGTTTGAGAGGAAATGCGTACCTTTAAGATTATAGTTATTTATTTTGTCCCAATTACCTACTTTTTTTAATCGTAATGTCGTGTTTCTGTGCTCCCGTGTTTCCGATGCCGTGTTCCCTTGTTTCCGATGTCGTGTTCCTGTGTTTCCGATGTGTGTTCCCGTGCTCCCGTGTTCCCGTGTTCCCATGTTCTCGTGTTTCCGATGTCGTGTTCCCGTGTTCCCGTGTTTCCGATGCCGTGTTCCCGTGTTTCCGATGTCGTGTTCCCGTGTTTTCGTGTTTCCGATGCCGTGTTCCCGTGTTTCCGATGCCGTGTTCCCGTGTTTCCGATGTCGTGTTCCCGTGTTCCCCTGTTTCCGATGCCGTGTCCCCGTGTTTCCGATGCCGTGATCCCGTGTTTGCGTGTTTCCGATGCCGTGTCCCCGTGTTTGCGTGTTTCCGATGCCGTGTCCCCGTGTTTCCGTGTTTTCGATGCCGTGTCCCCGTGTTCCCGTGTTTCCGATGTTGTGTCCCCGTGTTTCCGTGTTTCCGATGCCGTGTCCCCGTGTTCCCGTTTTTCCGATGTTGTGTCCCCGTGTTTCCGATGTCGTGTTTCCGATTTCGTGTTCCCGTGCTCCCGTATTCCCGTGTTTCCGATGTCGTGTTCCCGTGTTTCCGATGACGTGTTCCCGTGTTGACGTGTTTCCGATGTCGTGTTCCCGTGTTTCCGATGCTGTGTTCCCGTGTTTCCGATGCCGTGTTCCCGTGTTCCCATGTTTCCGATGCCGCCGATGCCGTGTTCCCGTGTTTCCGATGATGTGTTCCCGTGTTCCCGTGTTGTCGTGTTTCCGACGCCGTGTCCCCGTGTTTCCGATTTCGTGTTCCCGTGCTGCCGTGTATTTATAGAATAAGAACATTGCTTGAATTTTAGAACTGAACATATTTACATTGAATACTGTAGGGTCGCCTTAAGTTTAATATATTTAGGTCAATTGTTTAGATGACTGGCTGTGGCCCTGGTGCAGGTATCGAAGGTGACACCGTAATGTAGCCTTAAGTTTATATATCTTGAGCCAATAGTTTTTTAGTGGATACCTCTTTCTCACTGCAAAATCTGCATCCGTTAAAACATTGAATTGATGTGGAAAGCAAATATATTGATTTAAAATTATTAGTAATGCAATACCATTTTCATATTCCGATAAGTTGGAACAATTAAATCAACCGTGAAGATCTAACTTCCATGCTCCATATTACACATATTTATAGTGTAGCTATAGCGTCACAAAGTAGTGTGCTAATTCCAAATATGTCTGTTAGTGGCACGTGCTTTTTTATTTATCGTATATATGTCTGTAGTAATTTATTGATTATATGATTATCTGTTAGGCCACTGGCGCATGTGAGGAAAGCAAGACTGTAGTATATTCTTAAGTTATATATATATTTTACGTATATTGTTGTCACGGCCATCATACTCGAGGCCATCCATAAGAGCCATCGCGGCAAGGCACCCTTTGGAACCCGGCTAGTGTATGGCCTCCAACTGCTCGCCCTACACCACCAGCGCACATGTGTGCACTTAGATTGAATGCCATTAATCAAGCTTATGATCATTTTACTGCTCTGCACTGTTCAAAAAAAGAAACCTTCAGCACATACGGGCTTATGAAGTATAGTTTGTAACATATAGAAGATATGCAATACCAGTAAACGGTAACTCATGCAGCTTTGCTTTCTCTAATCAAACATATTTCAGCCGTTCAGCAAACATGCATCTAATATACTTGTTGAATGATTTCGAAGGATACAATGCTGATGCAGATGAAATACCAGTAGATTTCTAAACATATTTAGTTCCAGACGTGTTTACAATTTCTAAATAGAGGTAGAATTAATTTTCAATACAAAATTAATGAAGAAAGGAACTAACTATCAGTATGGTCTGAATCAACCTGTGAAATTTACTGCAGTTCACTCCCAAGGAAATGCCACTCAAAGACCAATGAATGGAACCTCCCAGTCTCCTATATTATCTAAAAAGCAATCCTACAGAATCAAAACACCGAGTCAGAAATTCTTTGAGAGCAGTTTGCTACTTCGCAGTTCTATGCTTCTACTTCTCCTTTTTCTTTGAGACCACTGTAAGTCACACTTTTGTTCAAGATAAAAAATAACTCATTTCAGCAAGTTGGAAAGTAAATCAAAATAGCAGTGGTGATTGATGGCAACTTAGGATATAAATTTTCTTATAGCAATGCTAGGGTACAAAACCACCGACTTTCAGCTGGAACAAATGTTTTCAGTTGTAATTAATCATAAGCAGGAAGAATATAGGACACCATACGATCAGATCTACGATAGCCAGAGAAAAGCAACTTATATGATCATGCATTAGAGAGGACATTAAGAATAACACTCAATTGTCCAACGGAACTTACTGCCCTTTCATCTGATTTCTGAACATACAGGGATAAAGCTCCAGACAGTTCGTAAAAAATCGATATGCCTTATATTTCTGTTGTAGGTATAGACAAGACAGGTAACAATGAATCTACTTGAGTCGTAAGAAATGAAGAGAGGAACAAGCTCTGATCACCACTTGCCCAAAAGCGAACTAAAATCTGCAGAGTATATACAATATATATATACGTACAGTGAGTAGTAAACTTGGACACCGTGTCTCCTTATTAGATAAACCTGGCTACTTTGTATTCCTGATCATAAAGTTTTGCTTGAAAAGAAGAGCAATGTTGCAGCTTATATATACCTGAATGATAATGTTGAGACTGCTCAAAATTGTGAAGAGATCGAATAGATAAAATCAAACGCTCAATGAAATCTTGAGGGCACTCCTCATAAGTAGCTGCCGCACTACCAACAGGGCATTTCCCAGGTTCACCTACAAACCATACAAAAGGGAAAAACCATTCATACACTCAACATATTAGAAGAAACATACAAAAATAATATTGAGTTTTAATATCACTACTTTCTGTAAATAGCCCCATGAGGCCCATGTATATGCAGTTGTATGTATAGCAAAGAAGAGAGACAAGGGATGTAGTGATTGCAGAAATTTCTTTAACTACCACAGGTAAGTAACAACAAAGTACCAGATGTGGGAGAAACCAAGTCTTAAAATAATCAGTAGGATAAATAACACATGAACTTGGCCTATGATATGCTAACTCAGGTTAACGTGTTAAAGTGCTTACCAAGCACAGACAAGGATGGAATGGCCAGCATCTCATAAATCACACACTGACTATCTTTTGGTCTTACATACAGAGTTCTTTAAACTATCTGAGCAACATATGAATTCAGGCCATGCTCAAGTCGAACTGTCGAAGTATGTACTGTAATATCATATTATAACCTGGATTATTAATTTTCAATTTGACACTGCAGTAGATCATTCATCACACATTCAATGATCACTGATCTTAAGACTTATTTTTGCAATTTGGCACTGCAGGAGCTCACTGAGAAAATTCTCCAACCGAGTTTGACACTAAATAAACTAAAAATGAAGCCTCGAACATAAGGCACCCAAGAATCATCTAAAGTTGGTCAATCTAAAAAATGGAGTGTAAACAAATAGGAGATGATATTGTTCGAAAACAGAAGTTGGAGGAGATGGGCATAATACCACAAGTAGCAGCGATGACCGCATGCCCTCTCTGCCTCCTCATGACTCAGCGAATGGAATTTCGAGATATAGTGCCGTCGCCTACTGCTGCATTACTCCTGGACATAAAATGAGGTATGAATATTGTCACCCTGAAATTTTGGAAGTGGCTGGAAACTCAAGACATGACGCACAACAGGACACTAATTATTTTTCAATGAATAACATATATACATGCACTCTAAAATGACCACCAGACAAGCAAACAAGGAAAAGCTAGTGAACTGCAAAATACTCTACCTCCAAAAGAAGACTAATGGATATGATTAGCAAGAGCAGAGTCCAAAGTAAAATAAAATAAAAGAAAGAACAAAATGAGACTATCTAAAGGAAATTCAAGTGGAATTTCAGGCACTGTACCTGATCATTTCATAAGGAAGTGGGCTCAGCTTGCAATCTGCATTTTGGCATCTATGTGGAAATTATATCAAGTAGCTGGAAGCAAGAAAGTAGCTGGCTGCTAGCTCCAAATTTCTGCATTCAGGCGAAGTTGGCTGCTAGCTCCAAATTTCTGCAAAAAAAAGGGCCACAATACACAATTTTTACCGACTATAATAGCCTACTTCTTCTGTAAAAGATTCTTCTTAATCCTTAGCAGGAGGGGATTTAGAGGTACTGTAAGGAGGAAAATAAACCTTACCTCGACCTGGTCCAGTGGCGCTTGGCGAGTTCCCCTTCAAGGTTCAGAGTTCAGATGCAATGCACCCGCTTGGGTCGGTGCCCTTTCGAGCTTCAGACGTCCTGATAGCCTGCTGAATAAAGACACCCTGCTTTTCATAACTGTAGCCTGAAGTGGTCTTAGCAACATAAATGCTAAATCAGTTAACAAAAGCGTTCCTCTAGACGCTTATACAAAATATGCTCCACGCGTTCATTGAAGCATCAAACACATGAACTCCAGGCAGCTTGAAGTGGGAGGAGCATAAAAGCTATATTGAAACCTAATTAGCCTCCACTTACATCTGATTGAAACATAGAACCGCACGAACTAATGTCTAGCAAAAGCACCAATGACAAACACAGATACATACGCAGAAATAGATAGATGTAAGGGAGCCTAGTAGTCCATACCATATAAACAGAGATAAAATGCAGCTTACAGCTGAAGCACTGGAGTGTGCTGAGACCAGTTTAGTAGGTCTTTTTCCCTACCGGCATTGGTTTCCATCTAGCAGGTTCTTTTTCCTACTGTCATTAGTTTCTAATTACAAAAGCATGCTTCAGCACAAGCACACGCTTACACAAAATACCCTCCACATGTGCACTTAAGCAGCAATCACATGAGGTCTATGCCGCAGCATTAAAGATACATCTAACAGCAGTGTGGAGGCAAACAGCAAGGCCATTACATCCCGCCGATAGCGGTAGACAGGTCATGCAGATGCAAAAGTCGCTCGATAAGGCGATAAGGCTGTCTTCAAGGCTCGACGATGTACGGGGAAGACACGCTGGGGACCAGCGGACGTCGAGGCTCTGAGCAGCAGAGAACCATCTAAAAACCCTTTACCTGTTTCTTGTGAGCTAATCTCATAACAAGAACCATACAGGAAGCAAGGGTTGTACGGAATATAACCTGGTCACCACAGAAAATAAGAAAAAATTAGGCAAACAGATTTCTACTGAAGAGTAGAAAGAACATACATAGTGCAGTCATCAGTCACCTTATTTACAAACGACGCCTGCAAGCACGGCAGGCAAAGAACTACTTCTGTTTCTTCACTGCTCCAGACCCCTTGCCACCTGACGGCGGCTTGCTGCACGAGGAAACAGTCCACTAAATATATCTCCAACAGATGAAATAGGTAGGGGCTGGCATGTGCACAGCATGAAAAGGGAAAATATGATCCCTGGAGCTGAACTAATATATCAGAAACATCGCAGTAATCATAACCACTTAAAACTTACTTCTTGGTCTTAAGGGGCAGGTCATGAGCATCTTTCTCTTCAACGGTTTTGGAAGGATCATCCACCACAGTCTTTATGGGCTCAGGGGTCACCACATCAGCACCTTTCTCTCCAACGGTCGAGGAAGGATCAACAACCATAGCTTCCACAGCACTCTAAATGATTTACCAAGCGAAAACAAGTCAGAGGAAGAGCAGCGAGGGTTTACAGAGATAATCAGTATATAGGAAAACAAACACCCAGCACCTGGGCAGATGAAGTACCATCCTCTAGAACAGCGTCATTGTTTCTTTTGGAAGATTTACCAAACAAAGAGCGCTTTGCGCCACGCCTCGGGGCAACAGCGCTGCTGCAATAAATGATAGGATGGCAAGAGAATGAAGAAAACAAATGGAAAAGAACTATACAATTCCACAACACTTCAGAATTCAGTACCATGGAGATGGAGTTGAGGGGGTGATCTTGCCAGTAGAAGGAGGTGTGTGTATCTGAGGACAAATAAATGATCATTTAGAAAAAGGGCATAAAACGTGTCAATCAACCCAACAGGCAAAGAATGTATTGTATGAGCTATACCTGAGAGGCAGGAGAACCAACTGCACGACTCGCAGCAGGAGACATGTTTAATCCAGGCAATAGCACCGGTGGTAAGACAGGAAGCTTTTCACCAGAAATACGAGTGATTGATGTATCCTTGCCAGACCCAGAAGCAAGAGCAGTAACAAAGGCAGGCAACTCAGGTTTGTAGGTTTCTTCAATTCTATTGACCTGGAAAGACAACTCCTCTGCATTTTTAACCTTCCATTTTTTGGATATGGAGACCATGAGCTTGTATTTCTGGCCAACGAGATGAGTTATCTGAGGCGGAATATTGACATCATGCCTGCAAGGTTGGCCATTTCATCGACAGTAGCACAACCAGGATACCTCTGACGAAGTATACTAATCAATGGTTTCCCGATAGCACCAGCCGCGACCTTGTCAAACATCACAAATTCAGCTTCCGACGTGCCATCAGACGCGAAGACAGAAACACAGTACCTGAAAATTAAGAGGAAATTAAGTTATCACCTCAGAAGCAGCAGCAAGCAATAAATCAAAGGAATAAATGTTGAAGGTTCTAACGTTGGGTCGGCATCAACAGAGGAGCAGGTATCGTCTGAGCATCTATACTGATAGCCAGTATGTTTAGATGACTTGCGGCAGGTGGTGCATGAAGGGAACCACCAACGCTGATCAGGACCGAGCCTGTCAATAGTCACAGTACAGAGAAAGCGCTTGTCCTAGAGAAAAGAAACAGCCCAGATGAATGATACGCTGTACTACAAAAGACCATGTGCTGAACCAGAAAAACAGCAAGCGCTTACCATGTCAACAAAAGGATCAAGGTCGGTGAGTTCTTTGACGGTCTTATCAGTCGGCTTCTCCTGAGCCCTAGACACGAGAGCACCTGGCCCTGTAGGAACATAGGAAGCCAGGGGAATGAACTGCTCTCCAAGACTGCAGAAATAAAATACCAAACGACATCAGAAAGCTGGATAAAATCAACATAAAACAAAGACAAAATCGTCAGGCTATGTAATATAAACCTTGCACGGAAGGAGTTAATGTCAGGGATATCTTCATCGATGTACCAGCGGCAGGGAGCACTCCCACTGAGGCCTTTAACACCTACAGCAACATAATAGAATGAGAAACAACCAATATCTAATCAATTAGGCATGGGCATAGCGATAAGACAGATTTGAACAGAGGCAGCAAATAGAGAATAACCAAACAGCTAAGCAGCCAAGAAAACACATAGCAGTTGAGCAACAGAAATAGTTATCGAAGGCCATAAAGAAGAAAGGATCCTAGCAATTACCTTTAGCCACTTTAGGGAGCAAGCCCACGAATATAGCTATAACTGGTTCTTTAGCACCCATCGCACAGACTGCTTCTCCGTCAAATTCAACAGCACGGTCACCCCAGAGAATGATCCTCATTTCCTGGCCTCTGTATAACGACACCCACAATAACAGTAAAAACGCTGATGAGCGGCACTTACAACGGGCAGAAAGCAAAGTCGATAGCAAGCAGAAGAACTCACAGCAGGTCAGCCAACATGATAGTCCTTGTGTTTGAAGATGCCGTCTGATACATGGACTGAACAGATATCACATCAGAAACCATAGTAATCCTGCCTATAACATCTGCAATAGAACAAATCAGAAAACACAAGTTAACCACATAAGCTGAAATCGAGCTATAGAAACCACAACTAAGGAAGACATAGGTTTAGATGGATAACTGAATGGAAGAAGTATAAGTCAGAATATAGAACTGACCAACGAAACGTTCAGGGTACTGGCTGGGCTTTGGGATATCTCCGAAAGCAGTCAAGCTGTATGTGCAGAAAGGAAAAGAGTCTTCCAACCCAGGTTTTGGTTCAACCATGGTATATCTTGTAAACTGCACCATTACAGGTCCCTCCACAGGCCTATAGGTTGTCTTTGATTCTTTACCTAAGAACTTCTTAACAACATAGACCTTGCCTTCCTGAATCACATCTTTGAGGCGCTCTGCCGTGCCTCTAATTGAAGGGACCTGAGCATGCATGTAAGTTCCCTGAAGAAACACCAGCTGCATTAGACTGAGCAAAAACAAAGGCATAGTCCCAAATGCGGTGACAGAACACAATGCTTGTCGTGTCTAAAACTATAGGACCCACCTCACTATCAATCAGGACAAGATCAGTATGGATGATGGGTCCTTCATCAGTTCCGCCACGGAAATGCGAGCGGCGAGAAACAAGGACGCAAATGGTACTCTGGTCATCACCAATGGTAAGCTCAGAAAGCTTGTTGATCGCCATCTACAAAAAACATGACAAGCACGATTAAAAAGACAAGGATTGTCAATGGATAGGCAAACTGAATGGAAGGAACACCAATCTATACCTGGGAGGAAACGATAGCACTACATGTATTAAACAGAGCAAGATAACAAAATCAACCAGTGATTCAAAAGCAAATGTATAAAAGATAAGTAGACAGCAGCATGCACCCAAAAGTAATCATCCAAAAGACATAGGTCAAAAGGCAGAAGTAACTGTCCAAAAGACATAGGTCAAAAGCCTGCAGTAGACAAAAGTACGTAACATACATAGTTATGTAATTAGAATAGTGAGCAGTACTATTTATCTACAAGAGATTCGAAAATCTCAGAGAACACAATATTTCTAGTCTCAGAACCGCAGGTACCATCTTCATTCTCAACTAATATATGGAGTGCCTTTTTAGAGGTAACGCGCGAGACAGCGACGTAAAACTGGCCATGGGTGAAGACAGGAGTTTTCAGATAAAGACCAACGGACGAAAGAGTCTGTCCCTGGCTTTTGTTAATTGTCATGGCATATGAAATCCTAATGGGAAACTGTCGCCGGTGCAAAGTAAAAGGCCACTTAGGATCTCTAACAGTCAAGCATATCCTTGGTATATAAACTATATCTCCGATATTGGAACCAGTCATCACAACAGCCTCAATGAGCTTTTGAGCAAGCCTAGTAACAATAAGCCTTGTGCCGTTACATAGACCAGTTGCCTGGCTTATGTTCCTAAGTAGCATAATTGGCACACCTTTTTTAAGAACCAGCTTATGATAAGGAAAGTTATTTACTTTTATGGTATTTAAAACCTCAACAGGATAAAAAATATCTATGTTACGAGCTCCATCTGATGAGTTTCCCGTCGAGTCACAGCTTAAGTATTCCCTTTCCTCACCAGGTACCATAGAAAGAACATGATCATTGATGGTCATAGCCTGATCATTCGTCGGTGTTAAAATCGCTCTCTCTTTCAAATACTTTGGATCAGCGAAACGCTTTAGGAAATCTACATAAACAGCATCGACAATAGCTGGGATTGTGGGGCCATCAGTCTGAACCAAATGTTCGCTGGGAATGCTTATCCAAGTAGGGGCAGACTCCCCCTCCCTTGCAACAGCAGGAATGGTGCCATTGCCAATGTTTAACACCCACTGATCAAAAGCTTTTGCCTCAGCCTGCACATTAGGATCCTCAGTCTGGACAGCTAGACGCATGTTAATTGTAAGGTGAAGAACCGTCACATGATTCCACAGAGGAGAATTTGTAATGGCAGAATTGACAACCTGAGACCGGGTTCCCCCCTCAATAACAGGTAAAATTTGTCTAAGATCGCCACCCAAGACGACTATCTTACCACCAAACGGAACATCGGCTAGTGAAGGATCATGATCAGATAAGATATCACGCAAGGTTCGATCAAGTGCCTCAAAACATTTCCTATGTGTCATCAAAGCTTCATCCCAAATAATAAGAGATGCTGACTGAATCAAATTCGCTAGCTTAGTAGACCTCCGAATGTCACACACTCCGTTATCATCCAGATCAATAGGAATTTTAAACCTAGAATGTGCTGTTCTACCTCCAGGAAGCAGCAGTGATGCAACTCCTGAAGAAGCGACAGCTAAAACAATTCTTTTGAACCCTCGAAGATACGCAGCAAGAGTATTCCAAAGGAAAGTTTTTCCAGTACCACCATGTCCTGAAACAAAAAATAACCCAGGTTTGTTCTCCCTCACAAGATCTATTATCGATTTAAAAGCCTTTTCCTGGTCTACATTAAATTTTTTCAGCATAGATTCAGCAGTTTCAATAAGCGATTCAAAATCCTGACAAAGCTCATCACTAATCATGTTGCCGTCACACGAACTGCTATCGTAGACAGATTTTAGAGGCAAGTTATGATCCAAAATATTAGAACCATTCTTAGCAAAAACAAGACTCAACTCATCTAACAGCAAGTTTTTGAGCTGATCAGCAGGAACACTATATGAAGGATTGACAGATCACAGATCTATACTGGATGTCGTCAGCCATATGAACCCAGTATTTTTCGAAAAAAGCATTTTCATCAATGATTCCACAAAAAAGAATCATAGTAACAAATAGCTGACGCAGCTGGTTTCCCATACCCCAATTCAAAGCCTCGTCAAATGCTTCAAACCACTCATTATCGTCACCAAGTAAACCCCTAGCATTACAAGCATCTTTAAATGTCTCATACACAACCCCATTATAACTCCTAACATCAGCATAAGACTTTGCGCCTTTCACAATCATTAGCAGCATTCGAAGAAAATAAAGTTCAGTAGTTGAAGGATGCACATAATAAATTCTACCAATCTTCTTGCCCCGTTTTCGTTTCCTCCATTTCTTACCCTGTGCATTCCAAGACCATTTACTGGGAAAGTCACAGTAGGTCAAGGATCTGGCACTTCTGTATTTAGCATTAGCAACAAACCATTCTGTTAACATGGTCTTCTTAAGCATGGGATCAGCAACAATAGTCCTAAGCTTAGTCATTGCACGAAATCGAACAATGTGTTTATTTAGCAAATGAACAGCAAGTCTTTCTACAGAAGGGGTTTTGCTGTGTATGTCGTACCCATAACATCTCCAGAAAGAATCATAGGAACATACATAACGACATGCTCTATACTCTTCAATTTCATCTATTCCCTCATCACTTGGATCATCAGAATTTCTAATCCTATCAAACAGAGCTTTCGAAAAGTCAGGGCCCTTGGTAACATACTTATAAAGATATTTTATGACATGTGTTTTGTTACACCACTCAACATTTAAATGAGCTTGATATTTTTTCAACATTGCCATGTTATAGGGTACAACATGCCTGTTATCAAGCCTAACCTTGTTTTTCATGATAAATCGGCCATTATCTGGACGCCTATAGATAGGGAAACCTTTTTCATCAATGGATGTTTCTTCCTGAAATTCTTTAGGGAATTTTTTCGAGCAGAAGCCATCTTGCATACATGGACACTTAGGGTTGTCCTCCCCACATGGTCCATGCATCATGAACTCAGCAACAAGGGCATACCCAAGAGGATCTACCACGGGGTCAGGTATTTCAGCACACACGAACGAATCAATCAAAGCAGGGCTAAGCTCGCCTCGCTCGTCTTTGTCTTGCCAAGTAAGTATATGTGCATGCGGCAACCCCCTTTTCTGAAATTCCACAGTGTGCAACACTGTGAAAGGGAAGTGAAGTTAAAAAACAAAGAGCAAATAGGACTTTAAAAAGAAAGGCAGCAATAAGCTGTATCACCTGCAACAATCTTGCCGTATGCCTTTCCAGATCTAATGTCACGAAGGTAATCGTTAAGCTTCATATGGTAAACCCTAACTGAAATATCAGCCCTATTGTGTGGTTTTTGTCCAGGTTCAACAGAAAGGGCTTCTATTATCTCAGGCCACTTGGGATTACACGTGAATGTAGAAAAAATATCAGGACAGCCATGCACACGAGAGATAGCCACCGCATCTTGAAAATTTTCGATCATATAACGGCGGCCACCATTAAAAGAAGAGGGCAATATATTTTTTCTGCCAACTGAACTTCCATCCATACGGCCTGCTCCAACCGCATCCACAAGTCCTTGCAAATTCTCAGCCCTCAAATCATTGTTCGATAGCAAAATAAATTTTAATCTTGCCTCATCTATGCATACACGAGAATCTACAATCGCTTGATCAGACAACAGACCACAAGACAAATATGGATTATGCTGGCCTTCTTTATAGTGTGAACAAAAACAATAGTAATCCTGCATTGTCATGTTCTTTCTTTTTTTAGGGTCCGAAGGATCTACTGCCCTATAAGGTACACCAAGCTGAAACCCACGTTCACCAAACGGAAAGAGTAGAGGGTATTGTAAAGCCATATAAGCAGGGTGTAATGATGAAATTCGCTGCAAATGAGCTCCTCTACCACGGACTATTATATCACGACAAGGAGTCTCCAATGTTAACTCGCCAACAACTAAGCATGCAAGCTCATCTGTAGAAGGAAGACTAAACTGTGGGCCATCATCTTTGCCAGGAGCAACTAAACGAATAGAAACTTCAGCAAATTTATTTTCAAGCAAAATCTCTTTAGCCATGCGAAACTTTTTTACAAGAGAATTATGAGCGTCTAGCATCAGCATCAGACCATCAACAATATCTCTATCTAATGACCCCAGAATTTTATCTTCCCTGCTCAAAGCCTGAATTCGATTGTCAATTTCATCTCCACCATGAAAACAATAAAGCTCAGCGAATTTTGGAGTATCTCCTTCCTCAGGCAAAAGAGATCCCAACCGATGACATATAGCGCCAGAGATTTTAAAAATGTTTGGACCGCCACCATTATTTATCGATCGATCTATGGTTGCCCCCATCGAAGTAAAAGCAAATAGACAGTTATACTGACGAATTTTTGCAATGAATGCTTTGGCCTGTGGGGGGCCATCAAATTTTAAGAGGTCAAGAAGAAACTGAGGAGGTTTTTTGAAAGGATCAATGAACACTTTTCCACCCTTGCAGCAAAGATTGTAAACAAAGCGTTCCTCCGGAACCGCAGACTTGGACCGCGACCGCACCCTTTCACCGCACCAGTAGGTTGACTTACAGTGACGGCACATAAAAGCTGGTCCTCCATAGAAAGACCTTCCTACATAAGCAGCTAGAGCAAAGTTTGTTCTTAGACGTACACGTAAGACAACAGACTCTCCTAAGATGAGAGAAGCGCAAACAAATCATCCCTTGTATTACCTTTTAAAATATCAACCTCCTCGTCTGTGAAACCAACCCATGAAGGTTCTAAGGGAGAGGCAAATAGGTATCTGTAGAAAAACAGTAACCCAAACCACAAACGGCGTCGTGAACACAAGATAAGCCTAAGAAAACAAACAAAAGCAAAGGAACTAAATGGAACTAAATAAGCACCTGCCGTACGACCACACCACCTATCATGTATGATCTTGCGTTTTTTTCGATTGGTGGCTGTAACTTCCGAGCTAAAAACAGGTAAGAAACCATTGTCTAGCAATAACAAATACAGCAGACAAGCAAACACATCAATAAGGCAGTATATATAAAAAACCGGGTCACCGCAAAAGTGAAAAGCAGCAGGGGCATACATTTTCTCTTGGGAAGACCCGAAGCAATGTACCCACCAAAGTCCGGTGGAGGTGGCTTCTTACAGGGAAATGGACTTCCAACAGGCAACCTAGCACCCCCCCTCCGAGGCACAAGTGGGCGTCCCGGTGACACTACAGGTTTCTTAGAGCGAGAAGCACGAGGCAGAAGAGGAGGGCATTCAGGTGACTCCACAGGTTTCTTAGAGCGAGAAGCACGAGGCGAGGGCAGAAGAGGCACACCACCAACCGCCTTGCGTGGGCGGCCGACAGGACGACGACCATCCATAGCGCTTGCGCTAGAATATAGACGTGAGAGAATTCATATCCAAAGCACTCGCATATACACCTACATCATAGGACGATGAAGACTGAGCAAATCTAAAGAACCACCGATAAGTTCATGGGCAACTCTAAAAGACTGGGCCATAGAAATACCTGACACAGCAGTAAACCTAGAGTAAGAAATAACCAAAACACCCTTAGCTGGAACAATAAGAACCATAAGAAGACTGTGCCGGCAAAATGAAGCAGAAGAATATCCATTGTATTAGGTATGTTTTATAAAGTTCCAAAAAAAAACAAAGTTCAACCTGAGAAAGCAGAAAATAGCAAAATCCAAAAGAACAAAAGAAAACTATACTAATTATCTAAACCGCACTAAAAAAACTCCAACAAGAAAGGTGAGCTAACAAGAAGCAAAAGAGCCTATCTAATGAAAGCCCAAGAAGAAAACAAAGCCTATAGTTCTCTTCAGAGGCTGGGCCATAGTAAGTTGACAGGCCTCTTTAAAGGCTGGGCCTCTTTAAAGCGGGTTCAGATCCATAAATCTTACAAGAAAGCCCACGGGCCTTTTAAAAGGCAAGACCACCAAAAAGCCTGGGCGAGCCTGGGACATTTAAAAAATACCTTTGTGTATAAAACACAACATGCCTCTACACAAACTGAAGCACTGCAAGAACACGGGAGGGAAAAAAATGACTGCACGCACGATGACAATTAACATTTTATACAAGGAGGCAACACAGCACAAAAAAATTCAATGTCTGGCACGTAAAGCATTTGAACACACCCCAGAAGTCACTATACAAAAACTACTAACAGCAATAACACCGTTTTGAATACAAGAAATAATTACAGAGTCTACACCACCCCAGAAGTCACTATACAAAAACTACTAACAGCAATAACACCGTTTTGAATACAAGAAATAATTACAGAGTCTACACATTACTCATGGACGCCATGAGGTAAGAGCACAATAAACTCCAGTCTAACGTACCCTGGCCAACGGGTATCACAGCGGCCTCTCTCTCTAATCTTTCAGCGTACCTAGCAGCACAAACAGCAACAAGAATAGCAGAACGCATAGTGTGCCTATAAACCCTCATGCTTGCATAATTGTAGTCTCGGACAACGAACCCATATATCCCCTGCAAAAACCTTATCGCCTGCATGGCAGCGTGATCGTAAGCACCGGCGCAGCCACGAGAAGAATTGCTCCAAAAAAACTGCCTCCGCGGCACTGTGCCGGCACCTTCCGAAGGAAGTTCAAGCTCTACACCAGCTAAAACCGAACCATCCTCGGTCACCTCACGAAGTAAAACAACGCCGGCAAAGCACAGCGAACTGCAAGCGTCTCTAAAATAGGGATGACGAACGACACGACAGCACACATCCTGTAGAGCATCGTAGAACACAGAAACACAACGCACGGACATAAGCCGTATGAAGAAAAGAACCATAAGTAACAATATATAACGCCCGAACATAGGCATACATCACATATATATGCACAGTATAACTTTGGTGCCCAAGAAGTTCACCTCGAGATGAGCAGCCGACAGAGGAGAACACACTGAACCTCTTCAAAGGCTGGGCCAAAGTTCACCACTATCCAGCAAGACCCTTTTATATCTGCATTAAGTACAAACAAGAGCTTAGTAACATTATCCATCAATTCGACTTTCATATCAGCCTGTAGTAAAAATAAGCTTAAGAATAGCACTGTCATTTCTAGGTGACAAGATGGTAATGACAGTAATGACCATTTGTCTGGGAAGAAATACATTAGGCTATTAGAGAAATGCAAAATCATTGATACACAGATATTTGCAATAAACGTACCACATATAAGTGGCCTAGTTAATAGCAGACACCACCAAGAAAACACATCGAGCTCAAGTGTTGAATTAATCGTAGTGTTGTAGCACCTCTAACTGGTTACAAAACCGGAAAAGCTATCGTTGCAATATATAAGTACAGAAACTCTTATATAAAGGTTGTAGTTTACTGACATAGTATGGTTAGAAAGCTAGGGAACACTAATCTTAACGCCAATGTGTGATGACATGGGTCCCTTGCTTATAAACAATAAATTGAGAGAGGGCACCTGAACGTTGAACTAAATTAGCAAAAATCTATTGGCCAACTATTGACAACCAATGTTAAACACAACAATCTATTGAAGAACAAGCATCAGTCATCCACTCCCAGGAGCCCAGCAATCTTCCCCAACTCCACAAGGCACCAGAGAGTAGCTACAAGTACCTATCATCAATCTATTGAACACCAGAGAAGTGCAGCAGGGGCTACAAACAGTCCCGCTTCAAATCCTTCCTACCATGGAGAAGAACAGCAGGCGGCAAAGAAAAGAGCAGCAGACAGACATTTAATCAAACAATTCACGCGCAGGACGAACAAAGACTGTAGAAGTCACGGAGAGAAAGCAGAGCACCTCACCTACTGCTTTGGACCGAGGGGACGGAGAGGCTGAGGCTTGGAGGAGGGCGCGTGGTGGAGGAGGCTGGAGAGCTGGAGTAGGCAGTGGGCTGGAGCAGGGCCCCCTCGAGCGGGAGCCTGGCCGCCGGGCGCCGGTTGCACGGCTTCTTGAAAAGCAAAATATCCTGGATCAGCGCACCAGATCGACGAAATCCCTAGAAAACAGATGCACCAACAACCTCAAATCAGAGCAAGATCCCGATATTGCACGGCCAGAATGCTTGGGTTGACAGGAGTTGGGGTTTCTTGATTTTGGAAGAGGAGAGAGCTTCCTTGTGGGAGCTAGGGGAGGACGAGATACGCTTACCCGTGGAGAAGGAGTCTGCCAGCGCCGAAATCGGTGGTGTAGCCCGAGGCGGCTTCGATGGACGACGGTGACAGCAGCGGCGCCGGCGGCGCGAGACGAGCAGGTGGAGGAGGAGGAGGAGATGCGGGAGGGGATCGGAGGAGGAGAGACGAAGCACGATTGGGCTAGGGTTCGACCGCGGGCGCTGGTTTTGTCCTCTCGCGGAAAAGCGAGGGCGGCTCGCGATGGGCGGAAAAGCGAGAGTGACGCGAGCGCCGTGCTGCGCGTGGGCCCGGGACGCCGGAGGTCCCACACGTCATCAACGCCATGTGTCCGCCAGCGAGTGCGAAACGTAAAGCGACGACGATCCGACGGCCCGGAGCGACCGGAGGGTGGAACGGACGGCCGATATATTCTGCCCCGGATTGCACAGTGTCAGGCCGAGGACACGCCCCAGAAGTGCCGGCAGTTTATAGGTAGAATTTATGGTTCTTAATAGGAAAGCTCTTGTCGCTATCATTCCAACAAAATTGGTTTCATCCCATTTGGAGTTTTCTCGCAAAAGTTATGGGCGTTTCATTTTTGGGTTCTGGGTGGCCAGCCCCCAGGCCGGCCTGGCCGGCTCCCATGCCGGGCGGCTCTGCTGGGTGGCTAGCCCCCAGGCCGACATTGCCGGCTCCCAGGCCGGGCGCCTCTGCTGGGTGGCCAGCCCCCTGGCCGGCCTGACCGGCTCCCAGGCTGGGCGCCTCGGCTGGTGGCCGGCCTCTAGGCCAGCCAGGCCGGCTCGCTGAGCAGCGCTTGAGGCCGCCTCCCCCTGCACTGCCCAACGGGCACTTTTTGAGGGGACCTATTTAAGGGGCTTTCTTCCCCAATGGTTTTCTAACCTCTTGAGCTCGTTTTTTCCCTCTCTCTCCTCCATTGTTGACCTTTGAAAAAGCTTGCCTACCTCACAATCCCTCCCATCATTCTTGCATATCTTTGAGGAAAAGTGAGAGGAGATCTAGATCTACATTTCCACCAATCCATTCTCCCTCTAAGTGAGGGGAACCTAGTAGATCTTGATCTTGGAGTTCTTGGTGTTTCTCCTACTTTGTTCTTCCTCTCTTATTCCCCCATAAGCATTTGTTGCTTTGTTGGAATTTGAGAGTGAAGGATTTGAGCACTTATGCTCTTGACATTGCTTTATGCATCGGTTTGTGCTCTCCATGAGAATTCGTGGAAGTTGAAAGTTTGTGAGCTTGTTACTCTTGGGTCTTTGGACCCTAGACGCCTTTATGGCGGTTGAGACCTTTATGGTCACTTGTAGCCATTCGGGAGCCCCCAATCTAATTATGGGTTGTGCCTCAGATTGTTGTTGTAAAGGTTCCGGATTCCGCCTTGAAGGATTCTGATAGTGTAAGGTGAACCAAACCTTTGTGGTGCGGTTCATCGGAGAATAGGGTGAACCTTTGTGGCGTTGAGATCGACCTTTGTGGTGCCTCACACCTCTCCAACGAGACGTACTCCCCTAACAAGGAGGAACTCGGGAATACATCATCGTCTTCGCGTGCCTTGGTTATTTCTATACCCGAGCTCTTTACATATGCACTTTACATTGTGATAGCCTTCGTGCTTGAAGTATTCTATATTGTTATCACTTTGTTGCTTGTCTTGCTTACCATAAGTTGTTGGTGCACATAGGTGAGCCTAGTATATTTAGGTTGTTGGCTTGTTAATTTAAACACCTAGTTTTATTCCGCAATTATCAAGCTGACATGGATATACATCTCCGGTACCCTAACATGAGGGTACCTGGTGCACGTGACGACTAAGGCCCAATAGCGAAGAGCCTACTCGAAGCCCAAGACAAGAGGCCCAACAAGATGAGTACCCTCCAAGATTAGACATAGCCATAGTCGGTTTAGGCTTTCCATATGTGTAAACTAGGTCGGTTAAGAACTCCCGAGACCCAGCCTATTTAAAGGCTGGGAGGGGTGCCGATCTGGGACTAAGCCATACTCGAACCACCAAAATTCCTAGCGAGATCGACATTTCGCCGGAACCACCTTGTAACCGCATAATCTCACACGATCAATAACAGACAAGCAGGAAGTAGGGTCTTTACCTCCACCCGAGGGGCCTGAACCTGGGTAAATCTTTGCCTCTGCTTGTCAGCCGACGAAACTACCAGCACTACCACGTTCTCTCCCCATAATCTCAACCCTAGGTCCTTAACCATAGGATTTGATGAGTGTACCCCTCGTCAATTGGTGCCGTCTGTGGGAAAGAATAGTGCTGGACTCACGGTCTCTTCGGTTCCATCAGAAAACGGCGACTCACCGATCGGATCTACAAACAGCAACTCGCCGGATGCATCAACAAACCAGAACTCGCCAACTCAGGCGGCACACGGCAACTCGCCGACTCACACGACAAACGGCAGCACGCCAGCTTCACCTGCAAAAAGCGCGTCGGATCTTCCGATGGATTTCGAGACACACTCGCCAGAATTCCAGGAGGCCTTCTCCGATCTTGAGTCAGGTTTGGGTTTAACCGTTGGTTCGTTCAATTTTTTCGTCAACAAGCTTGGTGTGCAGGACTTGACGGATCCACGCCAACTCGTGACTTCCGCACCCGAGGCTCCATCGGCTGCGGCTCCTTTGACTGCGGATCCATCAAGTGCGTCCATACCATCGTCAACTCTCCAAGCTTATTCGTCTGCAACAACCATGTCGACTCGAGAGATGAATGAGCTCATCGACGAACTCCAAGGAGAGGAGGCCGAATCAGCATACCCCACAAATGATCCTGAGCTCGATCTCCCACTCGAGGATACTTTCGACTGTGGGATCTCCCTCAGCGACTTCGACGAGCCCGAAACTCATATCGACAACTACGTCGACTCTGAGGTCTACACCAACAACAACTTCGACTTCGAGATTCATAACAATTTCACCGACATCTAGATGAGCATAGGCGATGAAGGCGTCGACAGCGAAATCCGTCCACACGGACCACTCGATGGGCATATAGACTCCAACATGAACCTTGATGACGAAATCGAGTCCATCACGGGACTCGAAAGCACACAGGCATACACTCGGGTGATACCCCAGCAGGTTTACGTCGCCTTCTCCGCAGAATCATCTGATGCCGCGGCCAGTCGCAGGCCTACAGAGTTTCCGTGCACAGTTACTATGCCGGATGGTGTCACAACTCTCATAATTACTGCTGAGATGGCAGCAAAAGCAGATAAAGTCATCAAGGAGTGCACAATGATGCCCATGGACGCAACACGGGAGGAAATGTTGACCTTCCAGTACTTCACCTGGCAGGAAACACTTCGACTGCAGCAGATCAGGGCAGCACTCGAAGAACGTAAAAAGCAAGCTAGCTTGTCAAGTGCGCGCAGAAGACAGCTCTCCCTGAGCTCCACCGGGCGGGCAGACACAAGACCCAGATCAAGATTGTCACACCTCTCGCCGGATGAGAGGGCGGCACTCACCCGCAACTTAGGCAACTCCTTCATGACATACGATGAAGAGGGAGTGCCAGTAGCCAAAACAGCCGCGGGTGCTCTCTTTGCTGCTGCTGCTGCATATCTAGAGGCAATCAAGCCTCCAGCGGATGATCCCAATGCAAAACTACATCGCCAACAGATCAAATCGCTTGCCTTTGCAGCAAAGGTCATACGCCAAATTCCAACAGCTCCAGGAGGGAGTCGAGATCATGCCATAGTTGACACACGTCGTGAAGAGCATAATCGCAGTGGTCGCCGCCACCACTCGAAGGAAAGGAGCAACTCACGTCGACGCAGGTCCAGAAGCAGGTCACGCAGATCTTACAATAGCGACTCATACTCTGATTAGGAGCCTCAGTCATGTGGAGCTCCGTGCTTCACTTGACGCGTCTGCGAGACACGGATGCCCAAAGGGTTCAAACTCACATCCGAACAACCCAAATACATGGGTCGACAGGAACCTTCAGGATGGCTGGAAGACTACAGACTGGCTGTCTCGTGCCAGCGCGGCACAAACACCACAGCCATGCAATACATACGACTCATGCTCGAAGGCACAGCCCGCGACTGGCTCAAGGCTCTACCTCCATCAACATACGACTCATGGGATCACTTCCGCACAGACTTCATCAGAAACTTTGAGCCTCTATGTGAGCGCCCAAAAACGTTTGAGGAGCTACGAGCTTGCGTCCAACGATCAGACGAAACATTGAGGTCATACATCCGACGATGGACTGAGATACGCAACTCAGTTGGGGTAATTTCAGATGATATGGCCATGGATGCCTTCATCATGGGCCTCGCCAGGGGAGACTTCAAAGAAGCACTCGGTCGCCAAACGCCAACCTCTGTGGCTAACCTCCTGAAGATTGCGATTGAGTGGGCAGACGGAGAAGACATGGCGCACCACACGCGGGTCCTTACCCCGTGACAATCAAGAAGGTGGCAGTCGAAGCCGCAGAGACTCATACAGAGATGACCGAAGGCGCAAACGTTCAAAACGTCGCTACGACAACGACAGACCCGAGTTCATGGCGGCTGGGTTCTCCACACCCCGCAACGACCAAGACAGAAGCGACCGACGGTCAGAAGATCGAAGGGACAGTCGAGATGATCGCTGGGACAGTCGAGATCGCGGCTAACGCAGCGACAGCTACAAGAGGAAAGACTGGCGCAAGTCACGACCCGGAGTACAAAGGGGAAGACGGAAAACTGCGCTCCAATCACTCGATGAGAAACTGCAGGGAGCTCGACCAAATGGCGACTGATTACATAAATCTCAGAAAGGCAACAGCCGCAAACGCACCCGCACCCGCGCCTCAGCCAAACAATGTGCCGTTCTGATGGAACCGCCTCCACCACCACAGCCTCGCGCAGGCGGAAACATTGCGGGTGCCATACAACCTGTACCTCGGGTGGACGAACCTCAGTACCCTCCACCCAAGGGCAGATGTACATGATACAAAAAGGTCGCCCTTCCAACAGGGAGCAAAAACTTTGCACTCGACAAGTAAACATGGCAGTCATGTCACCTCCTGTGTAATTAAATTCTTGAAGGGATCCGAGACCGCGATATGTTTCAGCAGAGAGGATCACCCACCATCGGTGGTTCGTCCAGGACACTCCGCTCTGGTACTCGATGCCCAAATTGGAGGTTACGCCATGTCCAAGGTCTTCATGGATGGTGGCAGCGGCATAAACATAATCTTCGCAGATACGCTCCGCAAAATGAACAGGTCAGTCGAGAACCTGCCAAAATCCTCAAATACCTTCCACGGTATCGTCCCAGGCAAAGCAATAAGCCCAGAAGGCACCATACAACTCGACGTAACGTTCGGGGACAAGAACCACTTCAGGACAGAGTCGATCGAGTTCCAGGTCGTTGACTGGAAGTCACAATATCACGCCATACTTGGACGCCCGACGTTTGCTCGGTTCATGGCGGTCCCACACTATGCATACCTCTAGCTAAAAATGCCTGACCAAAATGAGTAATCACAGTCAAAGGAAACTTCCAAAAGTCTGACTCTTGCGCCGAGAGTTTAGCAAAATCTCTGAGATGTTCGGTATGGAAGCAACACTCGCTGACCTAGCGGTCTCCAATGATCAAACACTGATGCCGGAGCACAAAAAGGTGGCAGTCGACAGAGCATTCAACGCCACCAATGACACAAGGTCGCATCAGGTGCACCCGACTGACCCGACCAAGACAGTCAATGTCTCGTCGAGTCTGCCTATCGCATAGGAAGGCGCGCTCGTCGAATTCCTCCGTGAGAACTGGGATATATTTGCATGGTGTCCAGCCGACATGCCAGGTATTCCCAGGGAATTCGCCGAGCACTCTCTACAATTATTTCCAGATGCTAAACCAGTCAAGCAAACAATGCGCCGCATATCCGGCCCCAAAAGAACCGCAGTCGAAGCCGAAGTCGACAGACTACTCGCAGCAGGTTTCATCAGAGAGATCAAAAATCACAATGGGTGGCCAATCCCGTACTCGTGGAGAAGAAGAACACAGATATCCTTCGGATGTGCGTAGATTTCACGGCACTCAATAAGTGTTGTCCAAAGGATCACTTTCCACTACCTCGAATCGACCAGATCGTCGACTCCACCGCCGGGTGCGCTCGCTTGTCCTTCCTGGATGCTTACTCGGGTTACCATCAGATAAGGATGAAGGAAGAGGATGAAGAGAAAACGGCGTTCATAACCCCACTCGGGGTCTACTGCTACACAAAATGCCTTTCGGGCTCAAGAACGCAGGCGCAACCTACCAGCGCATGATGCAAGACTGCCTCAAGAAGCAAATTGGGCGAAACGTCCAGGTCTATGTAGATGACATCGTCATCACAACAAGGAAGGAAAACACACTACTCGATGATTTGCGAGAGACGTTCGCAAACCTCAAACGCTTCCACATCAAGCTCAACCCGAAGAAGTGCACGTTCGGCATGCCAGCCGGGCAACTCCTCGGGTATCTAGTCTCGGCTCGAGGAATCGAGGCAGACCCGGAGAAAATACAGGCCATCTTGACGATGCAAAGGCCTTCAAAGCTCCATGACGTGCAAAAGTTGGCGGGTCGAGTGGCAGCACTCAGTCGATTCATCAGCAAGCTAGGCGAAAAAGCACTCCCGTTCTATCGACTGATGAAGAAAGCAGACAAATTCGAGTGGACGCCAGAAGGAAGCAGCCTTCACGGACCTCAAGCGAGTCCTCACAAGCCCTCCAATCCTCGTCGCACCAAGGGAACGCGAGCCACTATACCTATATGTCTCCGCAACTAACAGGGTGGTGAGCACCGTACTGGTAGTCGAACGCAGGGAGGAGGGACACACCCAAAGCATACAACGTCCAGTCTACTACTTGAGTGAAGTCCTCTCCATATCAAAGCAGCGGTACCCGCACTATCAAAAGCTGGCTTACGCCGTGTTCATGTCCTCAAGGAAGCTGACGCATACTTCGCAGAGCACCCGATCACTGTAATAGTACCTCAGGGATCGGGGACATCCTCACAAACCCCAAACAACTGGGCGAGTCGCAAAATGGCTCATCGAGCTAGCACCACGAGATATCAAGTATGATTACCCGAAGGCCATCAAAGCACAAGTCTTACCTGACTTCCACACCGAGTGGATTGAAGCTCAGCTGCCAGGAGCACCAGATGTGTCCAACTCATGGACTATGTACTTCGATGGCTCAAAGAAGAACGAAGGCGCAGGTGTCATCCTCATATCACCAAAAGGCGACAAGCTTCGCTATATACTGCAATGGATTCGAGTTACCATCCAATAACGAAGCAGAATACGAGGCCCTGATCCATGGCATGAGGATGGCCAAAGCCCTCGGGTGCACTCGACTGATGATTATGGTGACTCGAATCTTGTGGTACAGCAAACAATGAAGGCCTGTGACGCAATCGCAGATAACATGATCGCCTACCGCGACCTGTACAACCTAATGGAGGGCAGCTTTGAAGGCTGCGAGTTGCGGCACATAGGACGTGAAAGCAACGAGAAGCAGATAAGCTAGCCAACATTGGCGCGACCAAAGCACCAGTTCCACCTGGTGTCTTCCTCGAGCGCATCGAGCACAGGTCCATCAAGAAGAAGCGAACATCTCCTACATCAGCCGCACCAGCAAGAGAAGCACCTAGCACAGAGGACCCGCCAGTCGAGGTGCTCCTCATCGAGCCAACATGGACTCAACCTTTCCTCGCATACATACTCCGCGGCGAGGTACCTGAAGACATAACAGAGTCAGACGTGTGACTCGACGATCTAAAGCATACACCGTCATCAACGGCGAACTATAAAGCGCAGTATCAGGTATGTTCCAACGTTGCATAGCATTTGAAGATGGCCAAGCCATCCTTCGTGATATTCATGCAGGTACTGCGGGCATCATGCCAGCAGTCGATCACTCGTAGCCAAAGCCTTTCGCGCAGGCTTCTACTGGCCCACAACACTCAAAGACGCGGAGGACATAGTCAAAAGGTGCATCGGCTGTCAAAAATTCACCACAAAGCCACATGCACCCGCATCGGCGTTGAAGACAATACCATTGGCCTGGCCCTTCGCCCAATGGGGGCTCGATATGGTCGGGCCACTCAAAAAATCCTCCCATGGAGGGCATACTCACCTTCTGGTGGCAGTCGACAAGTTCACCAAGTGGATCGAAGCAGTCCCTATCACAAGTTCGACTGCCACTACAGCAGTCAATTTCATAAAATCCATCATATACCGCTTCGGTTGCCAAGCAGTATCATCACTGATAACGGTACAAACTTCACGGCTGAAGAATTCCGAACTTTCTGCAAAGAGCAAGATATCACGCTCAACTATGCATCTGTGGCACACCCGCAATCCAATGGCCAAGTCGAAAAGGCCAATGGACTTGTGACGAGCGAATCAAGAAACGCCTCCTGGTGCCACTCAAAAGGGCCGCGGGTGCTTGGGTCGAAGAACTCCGTCTGTGCTATGGAGCCTACGCACAACCCCAACGCTTCAACACAATTCACCCCATTTTCATGGTCTACGGTGCAGAGGCAATCCTGCCATCAGACGTAAGATTCAATGCACCAAGAGTCGAAGCATACAACGAAGAAGATGCAGATGAAGCACTCGAAGATGCAGTCGACTTGCTCGAAGAAGCACGCAACACGGCGCTAGCGCGCACAGCTGTCTATCAGCAAGATCTCCGCAACTATCACAGCCGTCGACTGCGTACCAGGTCCTTCGAGGTTGGCGACTTGGTACTTCGACTGAAGCAAAAGAAGGTGCATAAACTTGCTTCTCCATGGGAAGGACCCTTCATCATCACCGAGGTCATTGGTGGTGGAGCATACAGACTGAAGCACGCGAAGACAGGCGAACTCTCACACAATCCTTGAAACGTTGCGCAGCTGCGCCGTTTCTATGCTTAGATTGTTCAGTCGCACAATGTAATAGGCACATATGTCGGATGGCTGCAGGTTTCAGACGCGCTCTTTTCCTTACCAGGGTACCTAAGGGACTGGAAGGTTTTAATGAGGCGGCCTGCAGCTTAACATTCAAAAATGGAATATAATCAATGATTCCTCATATTTCTCTGTTTATTACTCGCATAATTTATTCGCATAACCTTAGCCTCACCCGAGCATTCGGGGGCTGCGCTACCTCAAAACATGAGCTTTCGCTCCTTCTCCAAACATAATACCCCAGCCGCACTCGAATACTCGGGGGATGGGTCATAAAAATCATACAAACATGTTGCTTAATAACATGGGTTGAAGCTCCAAAACATCGCAAAAATTCACAGCCTCACTCGAACACTCGGGGGCTGTGGAGTTCATGTTATATATTCAGTGTTTGTCATAACACCCCGTTCGATACACTCGGGGGCTACATATGTACAAGTGGAAAATTTACACTCGGGGGTTGTCCCCTGTACAGAAAATCCTAATCTTCCGGTTCGTCCTTGACTAGGAGAACAGGGCACATAAGTTGAGCATGATAGCAATCAACCAAGTCCTTCGCATATTTGGCTGTATCGTCAAGGTGCGACTGCGACAAAGTTGATCCAGGCACGGGTGGATGTAGCTGCATATGTGGACGCTTGCTCGGATATAGGCCATCGTTGCGTTGGCTCCATCCACAAGCTTCTGGGTGATAAAGTCTCGAATGGGACCGGCACTCCGGAAAAGCCCGAGCAACACGTGGATTCCTTGAGGTTGCGGCCCTATCGGAAAAAGAATTTGGTTGATTCGACTGAAGGCCGACCTGCATAACTCGAGTAGCATAGTGCTCCGCCACACTCGATCCTGTAGGGTTACAAGTATACGCGCTCGATGCCTATCCAATCGAAAATGCTGACGGCCCGTCGTTGGTTCATCAGTCGCATTATTCAACTGCTCATCTACACGAGCCTGCTCCACCTGGAAATCTAGAACAAAACCTGCAACAACACAAGTTGGGTGAACAAAAAGGACAGACTATGAATTCTTGAGATAAGAGCAGTCATGCTTACACTCGAGTTGTCTGTTCACAATCTCCATTTCGCCAAGCACATACTCCTCTCGCTGAGTGGGTAGAGTAGGCCTAGCCCTCATCCTATCCAACTCACTCCGGGCACTCTCCAGCTCTTGCTCCAGTTTTGCGACTCGAGCCTTCATATAACGCATTACTGCGGCATCGTTTGCCACATGAGCTCAGGATCGAGTAGGGGCACGATGCCGCGACAAGCTGGATGATGTGGCGGCTGGTTGTTTCTGTTTCAAACATCATAAAAGTTTCATGAGAAACTCATCACAAAGCTTAGGCGAATAATAGCACACAGCCTTACGGGCAGAAGCATAACGAGGAAATTAAATTCATACAAAGATAGCAAAAGCGTATGCATACTCGCATGGTCATCAGTTTAATTACAAGACATAAAAGGCGCGGCTGCCCTACTACTCAGACATCGACTCCGACCTAGCCCTACTCGCACGGGCGGCGACCTCTGTTGCCCGGCGTTCCATGGTGTTCATAAAGAGGTTGGCCAGCCGGGTGGCTGGCTCGCTAACATGCTTCAAAGACATTAGCTTCCCGCCGGCCTTCCGAGGGAAGTCAGACATCGCCGCCTCGAAGTTACCCTCTATCCCATGACCTAGTATCAGCTTGAGGGTGGACTCCGAGCCGCGTACCGTGAGGGCGCGAGCAAAGTTCGTCATGGTCGAAGTTCCTGGACCGAGCACATCAGCGAAGCCGTCAGCAGTCGACGACACCTCCTTCGTTGGGAGCACGTTCTAGTGTACGGCGCCGAGGGTGCTGGCAGACTTGGCAAGGGCATCCTTTGCCTGGACAATTGAGTACCAAGGTCACCTATAACCTGGTCGAGTGATAAGTCATCACTGACCATGTAAGTAGGTGTTGGCACACCAATCGCCGCTGCAACAGATACCAGAAATAGCAAATATTAGTACATAATACCCAACAGGGTACACACGAAGTATGCAAAGGGAAAGTTGCTAACCTCCCACATCCCGAGCAAGGCCAGCCAGTCGTTTGGCAAATTCTCTCTCGCGCACGGCGGCTGCATCCTTGGCGGCATCCAAAGTCTTCTTCGACTCAGTGCGCTGGGAGGTGATTGCTTCCTCCAGTTCTTTCGCCCGAGATTCAGCAGATGCCTTGTCGCCTGAGATAGATGGCCAGATGTCATTCACAATCGACAAAGCAAAGACAGAGCAAAAATAACTTCGAATCCAGAAGTCAAACACACTTACGGCTGAGTTGCTCCATGGCAGCGCGCAGATTGTCCCTTTCCTGTTAAACCTGGACAAAAGCTTTGCCTGATTCCACCAGGTTGAGGTAGAAGGGCTGCATGCACATGAACACAGCATAAGTTATACATAAATAGTCCCAGTATAAGGGCTAGACAAACGACACTTACGTGTTCAACCCAAGGTGCAGGCTTGGCAGCAGAAGTCCCAATTTCTGGAGTCGACGCACTCGCAATCTTGGCGGCCTCAATGGTAGTGGTCGTGGCTACTGTTTTCACGACCTCAGTCGCGACAGGAGAAGCTTCTGGCTGATCTGGAGTCGAAGCTCTCTCGGCTGGAGGATCGGAGGGCGCACAGTCTCGGCACTACGAGTGACCGAAGAAATACAACATAAGCATAAATATCAACTCACAAAAAAATTAGTTCAAAAAGGAGCAAACCTGTGCTCTTCTTCTTCATCAGTGTCAAGGTCTTCAAAGTTTGGGCCTCCAAAATGCAGCTCCTCACCCAACCTGGGAGGAGGAGCCACGCTCAAACGGGCTCACGTCCAAAGGAGCAGCTGTGGTCGTTGGAGAGAGCTCGAGTCTCCGTCATCTCCCACATCTGATTCCTTCGCGGGTGAACTCATGGAGGAAGACACAACTTGGGCCGCCCGACGGCGCTTGCGAGTGGGAATCTCGCTCACATCATCAGTCGTGGCAAGCTCCTTGTCCTGTGCTTCTTCAACCCCTTCCTCTTCAACCTCTTCTGTGGGAGATGTGGTAGCCGAAGGAAGAGGCGATTCATCTCCTCCCTTCGATTCTACTCACCTCTGTTTCATGAGTTGGGCCATCTTCGGGAAGAGGAGGAAGGGTTGAGGCGGTCGAGTGGCCCTGCATACAAAATACAGTAGTCGAAAGTCAACAGATGCACAGAAGAATAACAAAAGTAGGAGATCATAAACTCGATAGATCCACTAACCTCTGGCAAAGTCTTTTCAGCCCCATAAGGAGTGACAGGGCAGTCGACGTTGCAGGGCTCACTGGCTTTTGTGCTGGTGATGGACCGCACATGCGACACCAGCTCGCTCTTTGACAGCTCCTCCTTGTTCATTCGG